>OY735230.1:48445580-48795580 GCA_963457665.1 Thysanoteuthis rhombus
TGAACACAGGGAGAAGAATCTGTAGCTCACACAATTGATATGATACAACATAAATACAAACAACAGATAAAAGATACATACTCCAAGTCATTTAATTATTTGGTACTGAAGCTACTCACTTTGGTACCAAGACCAGACAAATTTGGTCTCGTGTGGCTGCAAAAGACATCTGCCAACCCCAATGTATGCTTTTTTGTCACAGACAACACCAAATCATGAATGGAAACTGTCATGTGATCTATGTCTTTGGGTAGCAAGCCATGTTGAGGATGATCAATTAAAAAACTTGGAAAAAAGTTATTAATGAATCGAGTACTTGTTTTACCTTCCGTTGGGCAGGGATCATTAAAAAAGTCTAAATTTTCAAAAAACAACCCTGAATGCTGCCGGACAAATTGAACTGTCCTACTGAAACTAATCAGGGTGGAGGGTGGAGGGAGGAGTAGCTAGAAAAAAAAAAAAAAAAAAAAAGAAGTTTTTTCTTGACTTAAGGAGTAAATGTTTAAATTTTCAGTCCTCTAGCCCTACTGGAAACTGAAGAAAACCCTTTTTGACAGTTTTGGTTGACAATTTCTAACAGGTCTCTGATTTGTTAGCATACAAGCTGCATCCAGCAGTTCCTCATTATCAAAACAATGTGACAAAAAGAAACTGTTGTAAGTCACAGAGAAATACATCCAAGTTCATCCCACCAAATAAAACTGCTATTTTATTATATTGACCGGGATCTTCATTCAATATGGATATATTTTGCTTAGAATGACAAAGAAGCGAATAAATAAACATTTTTGAATAAGATACAAAGTATCTTTTTAATAAAAAGCAATATTATACATTTTATGAAATTAATATTAGAAAAAAAAACTCGAGATACAATTGTCTTTAATCTAATGATAAACTTTTGTAAAATGTTTTTATTTTCAAATAATCAATAGCTTTGTAATAATACAAAATCCAAAGTTTCATGACAATAAACAAATCTGAATTAGAACAGTAACAAGACTTTTTAAAAAGTTTTCTAAAATTATTTTGATAACTAATAGATCTGTGTCTTCAAAAATGACAATTGTTTTATATTTCTTGCTTGTTTTTGTTTTTTTCAATTCTGCCTATCTAGGCTGTTAGCTACTTTAATATATTGTCCCCTTTCCGCAATGTACAAAATCTGACTGACATACTTAATATTCAAAATTTCAACATTAGTGTACCCTTGGCCTATTGGTAAATCATCAGATTGTTAAGGTAGTTCAGATTGCAACAGCTCTACCTAATTTTATACACAGTATTTGAGACAGAAAACAAATAAGTAACTATTATATATATTTGATGAGTGCAATTTTATTAAGTGAAAGTGGAGAGACAAAAATACTGTATCCCATAAATTGAAAGGATCTTTTGGATGTGTCCATCTATTGCAGTGATAGCTGTCACTGACTGACTGACAAATCGATACAAATATCTCACAATATCTCCATAAAGTATTCCCTCCCACTTCTTCTAAGGAATAAATGCCTGTATCTGATGTTGCCTAAGTGGGGAAGTTGAAGGACGGAAAAATGTCGTCACTCATTCCAACGGAAAGTTAACAGACACGTGTTTTGTTTTTTTCAGTTCACATGTTTCATTTTCTTGAATTTTCATTGTTCATTTTTGGAACGCTCCAATAAACCACTTTCACTTCAAAAACTGGTAATATTTTTAATGAAATTGAGCAATATTTTGATGAAATAAATGTTGAAGATGAAATTCATATTCAATTCATCAATAACATATAACATATTTCCAAGATTTTAGATATGTATCTGGTGAATGTAGATGTTTTTAGATGATTTTTTAATCAATTATAGATGTAAATTCGAAAATAAGTTGGCAACACTGCCCTTGCTAGATCTTCACACAAAAATAGAACTAACGCATCTTTGATAAATCTGACAAGAAGATTTTATTAAGGTTCACATATTGGAATTCATGTTCTTCAACAACATTTTTCAACTATGGAGGTGCAGAGTGACATAACAGTCACTGGCACAGAAAAATGGAATCTGCAGGCAGAGAGAGTTTCTGCCAAAGAGTGTTTACGTTCATTTTGTACTAATGCCCTTGAGGACGGCATGCGTCTACTTCTCACCCTCTATGTGTAAATGGTAGGGCAGTCAAGAAACCTTTTAGCCCTGTGGGGCAGTCATCCAAGTGGAGGGTTAAGAACCTATAACTCAGCTGGGACCATAGCTCAGTGATGGTGAAGCAGTGATACACTGTAGTTTTTTAGGTGACCCACAATGGACTTGGAAAGAAAAAAAACATTTTTTCATTTCATTTCATTATCAGTTTTATAGTTTTTATAAATATATTTTGAAATTTCAAGTTTAACTTATTAAACTCCTAGTTTTACAAATATATTAGAAAAATAGGCAACTTGTAACTCTGATGTGACACTGATAGCAACATTACTAAAAATTTTTCTAATTTCAACACTTTATGCAAAAAAGGTGTGCCATCACTGCAGCTAGTCCCAAGCCAGAGTAAAGGAGTAGGGTTGGATGTGGGGCTAGCAAACTATCCACTTCCCTCCTCATAATTGGAGCCCTTCAGCCCTGTGATCCATCTTAGGTCTAGGGGCTAGCAACTCCATATCTACTTGCTATGGAAACTGCAAAGTGGCCCTATGCTCTGCAAGAAGTCTATTAGGATAAAAAAAAAAACTGCTGATATATGTTATGCCTAATTGGTGAAGTATCAACATTTTCACAAAAAATAAATACTCAGATAAAATTTGATTATAAATTTAGTTAATCAAAACTACAATATGAAACAACTATTTTTTTCACTATCAAAAGTTCATGTAATCGAAGAAAAAAATCATTAAAAAAAAAAATAAGTAAAAATTTCATTGAATAGGTAATTTTGCCGATTTGGCATAACATTTAGATGAGACCTATCAAGAATACAAACCTGACTTGAATTGAGATTTCAAATTACTTTGAATCGAAGTTAAATACAAACTGATTTTGAAACAATAAAAAAAAAAATCATTTGTAAGAATCAATTTTTGAAGATTAGTTCGAAATGAACATCTAAGAACAAAGAAGGAAAAAAAATTATTTCTTTCTCCATAATTCATTGAAGGAAAAGAAAATGGTCATTTTTGGAAGGTACTTACAAAATGTGGCAGAAAAATGGAAAGGCCTCATATGCTTGCATTTACGACAGAATTGATAGCCATTTTTCTTGAACCTACAAAATAAGAAAAAGAAAAAAAAGATTAAGGAACAGTGAAATGAATAGAGATACAAAACAAAGAAAAACGAAAAGAAAAGAAAAAAAATGTCTGTCAACTAGAAAAAAAAATACTCAAGTCTAAACGTGACCTTTTATTCTATAAAAGACAGTGCAATTTGATCAAAGTTTAAAAAATAGGTCTGTTTAGTAAGTCAATAAAAACCATCAGATGACTACAGTCTTTTGGCAGCATGCTGTGTTGGGAGTGATCAATTAAAAAAATTGGAAAAAAGAGGGGTGATCAATTGATAAGTTACTACTCACACTTTCTGTTGATCACTACTAAAATCTGAATTTTCAAAAAAGAAACATGAATGTCACAGGACACAAACTAAAGGATCAATTTGGCATAAACTTACATTGCAAATTGATCCTCCTCCACTAAAAACTTATTTAGGGGGAATTTGGAAACTAATACCCAAAATTTCTATTCTAAACATAATAAAGAGTAAATATTGAAACTTTCAGTACTCTAGCTCCATTTGTGTGGCCAGTACACATGATACATAGCCATCCAGCCAGCTGGACCAACTTGAAAACTGACGAGACCTATCTTGACAGTTTTGGTTGACAATTCCTAATGGTGATTTTTGACAAGAGAAAATACGTTTTCTGAGTTTCAAAGTTCACCTGAAGAATTCAGGCTTCTGGAATAAACCTCATTTTTAAGGAAACAACTGTTCCAGCAAGTCTTCGCTAGAAAGTAGAAAGTTATAACAAACCTGCATTTTGTAGCAGTTTGAAAGATTAGAAAAATCAAGTTGAAATCATGATGAAATTTTTTAGATATGTAACATGTACTTAAAACCTAAATATACTTCAGTATAGATTTTACACTAGATCGAATCTGAATGAAATGGCCTAATTGGTGGATTTTGATTTAATCAGAAGTTCATCTAATCAACACAAAGATATAAAACAACTATTTTTTTACAATCATAAGTTTGTAATAATTCATGAGTTTTTTGAGCAACAACATCTTAGCCTTCTCCAAGTATGATATGTAATACCTATAAGGAAAGAGAGAGTAGGCTATCTTTTTTCTGTAGAGCAAAGCTAAAAACGGTAATACATGTTACACCTGAGAAAGGCTGTAGCATGAATTGGGCAAGAAGATTTATGGAAAATAAAATTAACGAGAACGAGTTCAATCGTCTGAAAAACTCTATGAACATTAAGGACTCTTCTCAAAGTTATAGACAACTCTTAATATTTGAACAATATGAGAAGAAATAAAAAACATATCCAGACCCAAAAACCTTACCCTAAGCCTTAATGCATTTGAAAGATTAACAGCATTGAGTAAAAGATAGATTCTGCTGAGAGACAGGATAAAGCTGATGAAAATGCATTCAGTTTAATCGCAATGTCATGTTACATTTGATTTGGAGTCGGGGGCGCGGCAATGGAGGGTAACGTGGAATAAGAGTGAGATATAAGCAGCTAAAATTGATATGCCCTACACCCCCTCAAAGATATGGCCGAAAAGCAGGCAAATCTTTGAATGTCCGAAGCTAAACCAAATTGAGAGTCTGTTGACCAAATTCGTTCTGACACTCGTCAGCATTTGCAGACGATTTCTAACCATAAAACATAAATGGTGTGAGAAAACAAAAGGTGGGTAGTTGTAGAGTCTTACTAGAGAGAGATCATTGCTTTCAAAAGAAAAATATCTGAGGTTTTTCAGAAAGAATGAAGGGTATTATTTTTATGGTGCATTTGGTCAGGAATTGATGTTGAATATCTATGTATCTATGTACAGTGAATGATAAAAGTATCCGATAAATTTCAAAAAGTTCATCTAAACATACTTATTCATATAACAATAATTGAAGAAATCTAGGTGTGTCTGTGTGTATGCACCGAGATGACTCAACAAAAGGGGATTGTGCTAAGTTGATATTCACCAGATATATTAGTCAGCAAACCTGGCATTGCAGGGTTGAATTCGAAGTTGTTTGGAACAACAGTTCTTGAGAAATATGATGAAATTAAATAAAAAGTTACAGATTATAGATCTTTTATGAAAAATTACAGATCTAAATTTGGATCTAAGATATCGAAATTGGCAAGACAGAAGAGAAGTATCTGAAATTCTTTCAAGTCATAATTCTGTATGATGGAGGCGGGGTGAAATGAATTTCACCTGACTACCATAGCAGGCTGCCCCACCCACCATAAAATCTGATTCTTTCTTTACATGCACGTTTGGAACAAGCACTGCACAAGTCTTTAAAATTGATGGAATTTTGGCCCAAGATTTCAGATTTTTGTTCATAACTTTTCATTGTTCAATTTTGTTTCAATATTTTAAAAACTTTGGCCCTACTTCTATCAATTTGGGAGCTGTATATGGATATTGAAGTGAACTTTTTGAAATGTATCAAAATACTTTTTGCACTGAATATAAAAGCCAGTGTCTGCTGCTTTGTAACGCACAAAAGATGGCACACCATGTTTTTGCTTATACCTACGTGTGTAGACCAGACACACCTTTCATGTTTTGCACACACAAACTGAAATTGTGTCCAAACAAAATGGTATGAAAAGAAATCTTGATTTTGTGTACTTAAAGCAGGTTTTAAACAATTTCCTATTGTTATAAAGAGAAAAAAATGATCACAGACTTTCTTGACATTTTGAAACCTATTGCAATAATTTGAATATCTTCTTTGAAGTTTTAATTGCAAGAAAATAGCTTAAAATTAATTGTTTGAAATTATTTTCAATTCAAACTGGTCTGATTTGTCACTCAATAGAGACTATCACATAACTAATGTCTTTATGCAGCATGCACAGTTAGAGGTGATCAATAAAAAAAATTGGAAAAAGAGGTGATCAATGAATAAGTAACTTACTTCACTTTTTGTTGGGCAGTGATCACAAAAAAGTCTGAATTTTCAAAAAAGAAGCGTGAGCCCTCCCAGAGTAAGGTACTAATTTAGGGTAAACTTACATTGCAAATTGAACCCTCCACTAAAAACCTATTAAGGAGGGTGAATTGAAAGAATTAAAAAGTAAATGTATGAATTTTGAATCCTATAACTCCATTGTTGTGGTTTGTACATATAATACATAGACAGCCGGACCAACTCAAAAACTGTAGAAACCTATGTTGGTAGTTTTGGCTGATGGTTTCTAAAAAGCAAGTGAAAGAGAAAAAGAGTGAACAGCAATTTCCCTGTGCACTCAGCAGCTAATTGAGTACAATCTAAGCTTCATGATTGGTGTAGAAGGCACGTACTGATATGCCCTCCCAACCCCCGGATGAGAAGTACGCATGCCTTTACCCATTTTTCAAGATGTCTGGCCAACATGGGCGATTATACGTAACTGAAACCCTTAATGGACTACACACTCTGCAAGGGAGCGGTGGAAGCATTTATAATAAAATGATCCCTAGATTTATTGAGCTTTCTCACTTCACCTACAATGGCTTCTCAACGAAGAGATGGTAATGGTATTACTAAGAAGCCTCTGGTGTTATCAGTTTCTCAGATATAAGAGCTGATAAAGAAGTTAGAGGCTGATGTGTTAGTGTTGTGAGTGAGTGACAAATACAGTATAAAGAAACAAACGGTGTCCGACATATATAAGACTCAAGACAACAAGTACAGTGGAGATAAAATTATTCATTTCCTTCATTTATCAACTAAACATATATTGAGCCAATATGCAAACTTATTGTTTTGTTTGCACTCAAATGGGATGGTCTCATGGGTTGATTCACTTTCTTATCATGATATAACAATAAAAATTACATCAAAGAAACCCTAAAGACTTCATGTCTGATCATCACACAGTAAAACAGTTAGAAATGAGTTAAGACTTTGGAAAAAAAACCTCAAAATGAGGATACTTAAATTATTAAAAATGAATTAGTCTTTGGCTCCTTGAGGCCAGTTCACACATGAATAACCGTCATAAACGTACTGAGTTATATATCTATGTATTTGAAGATTTTTTTTCTTTACATGATTTGGTAATTGAGGGCAATCAGCAGCAGCAGATACCTGCTCCTCTCTATAAGTCAGTTGATAAAAGGCTTTAGAGTAGTTACACTTAAGCACTTGTAACTATTGTCACAAGGACATGGGGTCGGTCTTGAAGTCTCAGGATGAATCCTGAGCCCCCTGGACTTGACTGCATACAGTTGTACCATGCCTGATGAGGTAAAACCCCACTGGCTATAGAATCTGATCAAAACTCAAGAACATGTTAAACCGAACAAAATCAAGTTTTATTGGTATGAGATGACACCAAAAAAAATTACTAATAATCCGAAAGTTATGGTGTCCTGATCTTATGTACGAACAAGCAGTATAATATATGGGATCAAAAGTACTTTTGTAATTCTTCATTCAGATTCAGGATTTACATTCAGTGAACCTAATTTTTGATCAGGTTCCAATAAAAAACAAAAAAACAAAAAAAAGGTTAAGACTCAATAAACAAAAAAAAGGTTGAGAAATAATCCAAAAAGATCAGAGTTAAAAATCAAAGTGGGAAAAAACGAAAAAAAAACAAAACAAACTCTGTTTATCTGATAATAGAATTTAAAGAGTTTCTTTGCATCAAGCGATACATTTAGAATCATTAATGAAACTGTTTGCTCCTCTCAGAGTAAGTACAGAGTAAGTAAAGAAGAGAATAACAGGTCTGGTTAGTCGCTCAATATAAACAGTCGCGTGACCAATGTCTTTTGGCAGCAAGCCATGTGCCGTGGGTGATTAATTAAAAAATTGGAAAAAAAAAAACGGCAATCAATGGATGAGTAACTTCTCTCACATTTTGTTGGGCAGTGATCATCAAAGAAAGTCTGAATTTTCACAAAACAAGTGTGAATGTTGCCAGACACAACCTGAGAGACCAATTTGGCATAAACTTACATTGTAAATTGAATCCCCCTAAAAACCTATACCCCCCCCCCAAAAAAACAAACATTTTTCTCGAGTAATAATAAGGATAGAATGTTCAAAATTTCAGCTCTGTATCACCATTGGTGTGGCCTGTATGCGCAATACATACATAGCCAGCCAGAACGAGTTAAGAACCGAAGAAACCTATGTTGACAGTTTAGGTTGAGAGTTTCTAATAAGTCTAATGGCATTTGAATAGGAAACACTAAGGAAGAAACCTTGTGGATCCATCATCTACATTGAGACTATTATCATGTTCATCTATTTTTAATGTTGTATTTGAATGGCTAAGATAAACAAAGATAAATAAAAGAGGCTTTGTAATTAAAGTGATACTGTTTTGGGCAACTGTCCAATAAGCCAATATAAGTAGAAAGTAAGTAAAGTAAGTAGATCAGTGCATTTAAAACATTCGAACAGTTGGAAGTCCCCTTTTATGCTGAAACTGCATCTTATTAGCACAAAGTAATCAATATCCCATTGGATGAGCAATTTTTTGTTTTCCTTCCGATTTAGCCTCACAAGTTGAAGAGATCTTCTACAAATTATTCCATCAATACCGATAGACAAGAAAAAAAAAAAGAAAAAAAAGCACTTTATAGGCTTCCAAAAGTCTATGTTGTTTTCTAGCTTATAACAACATGTCATTCTGATGAGAAAGAATTTTCGAAACTTGAATCTTGTAGGATTTGACGCTTACTAAAAATACAGTTTTATAAATTTTGGTCCAAAATTAATGGTGGGTACATGAAATTCGATAAAATTATCATTTTATCATTATACGCTCAAACCAATTCATATATATATATATATATATATATATATATGTATGAAAGGTACACACATGCTACTGAAGATGGGAACCCCTCCTGAAACATATATAGTATACTATCAATTCTTTTATGAATTGAATAATTAACAAATGAAGTTTCCACATACTTCTACTCCTGAGTCTGTTTCATTCCCTATTTTATATATATATATATATATATATATATATATATATATATGTATGTATGTGTGTGTGTGTGTGTATAAGAACTAAGAAATAAATTTAGCATAAACTTACATTGCAAATTGAAACATCCCCTAAAATCAATCCACAAGACAGGTATGTGATATACAGTAATTCTAAGCCAAATCTTGATTCACCTGATCTCTTAGCCGGACATGGTTGTAAGCTTTGTAGATTGTAACTAGGTACACACACAATGCCAATTGAAAAAGGTTGGTCTTTTATTACTAGACAAAAAAAAAGGCTCTGTAAAGAGTGCAACATGTTAGAAGATAAAAACCATTTTGTATATTATTGTTTGAAAATTGATAGAACTGGATTGAATCTGCCAATACCATCATTGGAAAACAAAAGGCAAGAGAGAAGTAACTTCTTCAATCTTTTATTCAATTTTTTTTTTCTTATTGATCACCCCCAACATGGCAGTGTGTGTTTCACAGTAAGATAGTGAAACTAGTGATTTTGTGAAATCCCTGAACATCTCTTCAATTTCATGAAATACCCTAGGAAGACTTACAGAATTACATGAAATTACTGAAATTTTCAGGGATTTCACAAAATCACTGGTTTCACAATCTCACTGTGAAACACAAAAAGGAAGACTCCAAGAACAAATCATTATTTCATTTCAACATTTTATTCAGATCAGAACTTCGGCATGAACAAGGAAAATACAGAGGCCATGTGTTTTTCTAAATACAATATGATTTGTGGGAAGGTAATAATAATCATTTATTCTTAAAAAGTCTTCCAATATTGTTATTTCAAATTGCATCTGCGTATATATATATATATATATATATATATATATATATATATATATATACATACATATACACACATAAATATTTGTATGTATGTATGAGCATGTGTACATATGTCTATGCATGTGCATTAGTATATGTATATATATGTATATATGTGTATACATATGTACATATATGTCAGTATGTGTGTGTGTGTGTGTGTGTGTGCATATATATATATATATATATATATATATATATTACACATACAACAAGCATTATGATACAGTGTTCGAACAGCATTAACTATAAAGTTATTTCCTAATGCTTAATAAAAACTGCTGAACATTTTCCTACATCTAAAACCAGTATATATCAAATGTATGTATGTGTGTGTGTGTGTGTATGTGTGTGCATGCATAACTTCACAAAAGTTCAGAAAACAACACGATGTAAAAAAAAAAAAAAAGTAAAAAATAGAAAAGGGGAGAAAACAACGATTATCTTAATGTAACGAAGTTGCAATGTGTGTTGATCAGAGAATTAGAAATGCTTCGATAGTTCTCGAGGCAAAGGGAAGAAAATAAACAAACCAGAAAAAAAAAAAAATAACCCCGAGTAGATTGCAGGAGGGGAAAAAAAAAAGAAAAAAAAAAAAAAAAAAAAAAAAGAAGAAGGTTAGAACAGAACATAAAATCTGTGGAATCAAATAAAACCAATTTTTTTTTACTTTTCTTTTTTGAAAGAATTTCTTCATCTGATAAAATTTTTGTTGAAATCTAAAAATCCTCATCAAGTGTTCATTAACTAAAACCTCAAAGTAGAAAAAGGGTTCCAATTGTACCTTACATGTCTATCGATGCTCGTCTTTCTTCCTAACCCCCCCCCCCACGAAACCATATAAAACGCAGTAAACATCCATCAGTGTCAAAGCCTTCTGATCAATTGAGCAAACTTGAATTTGAAAATAGCCAAAATATGTTTTCACGCTTTTCTATTTCCTTCCCCTTATAGCCGTTCCCCCCTCCTTTTTAATGTCCACCCGTGTGTACAAGTCGGCTTTGTGCATTCGGCTGTGAGCCCACTATTGATTTTACGGCCAATGGAATCGAAATCATTTTAAAAAAAGAACGAATACTACTAAGAACATTTCAGAATCAATACGGCCCCGTTTTTCGGTTTTTTATTTTTTTTCATAAGAAGAACTGAAAAATTAAAAGAAAAAAAAAATCATAAAGGTTTAAAAATCTCTGCAATGTATTCCGAAGAATGATTCATTTTAGACGTAGCGTACATGATAGATAAGTCAAACGACTTTCCCGAAATAAACAGAACAAATAAAAATCCCTCTTGGAATATAATGAACTATTATTTTCATTTTACCTTTGCAGTAAAATCTAATGGCAGAAAAAGAAGTTTGATAAAAAATGAAACGGAGAGGAATGGGGGGGGGGGAAATAAATAAATAGATAAATAAATAAAATCAATGTGCTTTAAAGTTTGATAAATTTGTCTTTACTTTGACCAAACCAACATAATATTATTGGATGGCTGAAAAGTTTGTTTGGGTTACTAAGTAAAAATAAAAGATATTTTTTTTTTTTGATTTTCAACATTTTTGATCCAGTACTTTCTGCCATCTTTCACGCAACTTGGTAATTCTATTCTACAAGAACATTTATCATCTTTCTCAGCAATGAACTGCTCTGAGTGCCTTTTGCAGTCTTCCAGGGAATTGTAAGGAACTATCAACCAAAACTGTCAACATGAGGTTTCTTTCAGTTTTCAAGTTGGTCTGTCTGGCTGGCTATGTACGTATCTATCATGTATACAAGCACTTGAGAGCTGAAAATTCAAACATTCAATCCTTATCATCACAAGAGAAAAATTTAAAAAAAAAAATTTTATTTAGGGAAAAAAAAAAGAAAAAAAAAAGGATTTTAGTGGGGGGTTCAATGTAAAATTCCCGCTTGTTTTGTGAAAATTCAAACTTTTTGAGTGATCATTGACCAGCAAGAGAAGTAACTTATTCATAGATCACCTCCTTCTCTAATTCTTCTAATTGGCATGTTGCAAAAAGATGTTGGTCATTTGATGGTTTCTATTGAGTGACTAACCAGACCTGTTGAACTTTCCTTTTCATTAAGACAATTCTATAAAGACCTAAACAAAGGGTAATCAAAAGGTGCAATACCTGGTGATTACAACTGATGAAGGAATGTTTTCCAGCTGAGCTGTAACAATTGTTTGATCCCCAAAAGAAACACACAGCTATTCTAGCAGGATCATAATGGAATATTTTGTCCTTTTCTCTTCACTAATTTTTGGAGCCTTTTCTCTATTGCTACCCCGTTCGATCATTTGGCTCTCCAGAGGGAGCTCACAGTAGAGGACCCCATTCCCATTCCCATCTGATATACATCTTCGTCATCTCTGGATGAAGACTGATCTTTGGTACTGTCAATGATGGTACATTTCACTGGCTCCACAATTCGCTGTTATATAATATCCCCTTTTCATCACTTGCAACAATTTGTTCAAGAAAAAAAAAGTTTTTGTTTCATTCAAGTAACAAATTGCATATGAAAATACAGTTCTGTACTCATGTGGAAGCCACACATCAAAGCAACCCACATAACCAAGATCTTGAATCAATTTCTACTATTCAATTTATCATCCCTTCTTTGCAGAGGTGATGATTTTAAGAAACCACCACAAAAACTGTCAGCATAGGTTTCTTCAGTTTTCAAGTTGGTCCAGCTTGCTACCTAGCTATGTATGTATGTATGATACATACAAGCCACACCAATGGAGTTAGAGGGCTGAAAATTTGGACATTTACCCATTATTATGTCTAGAATTTTTTTTTTTGTTTTTGGATTACCCCCTCTCCCCCATTAAGTTATAGTTGGGTGGGGGCCAATTTACAATGTAGGTTTATGCTAAATTGGTCCTTAGTTTGAATCCATCTGTTTATGCTTGTTTTTTGAAAATTCAGACTTTTTAGAGTACAAAAAAAGCGAGAGAATAACTTATTCATGAATCACCCTTTTACTAATTGATCACCCCCAGCATGGCATACAGCCAAAAAATGTTAGTCACCTGAAGGTTTCTATCAATTGACTAACCAGACATGTTTATTTCTTCTCAGTTGTGTACAAATTTGAATTTGAGAATTAGAAAAAAAATGCCAGCTAAAAATGTGTTATAATAGTGTCATAACAGCAGAGAGGAATTTGTAGGATAAAGATTAAAGAAAATAGAAACTGTCGCATGATCAATGTTATTTGGTAGCATACAGAGTTGGGGGTGATAAATTAAAAAATTGGAAAGAGGGGTTATCAAGGAATAAGTTACGTCTTTCACATTTTGTTGGACAGTGATCACTGGAAAAGTTTGAATCATCCAAAAACAAGTGTGAATGCTGCCGGACATGAACTAAGTAATAAATTTAGCTCGAACTTAGAAATTCATATTGTAGACCTCACTAAATACCTATTTAGGTGGGAGAAAAAAAAAAGAACCTTTTGCAGGACATAAAGAAAGAGTAAATGTTGAAAATTTCAGCCCTTTAGCTCCATTGATACCACACGCTTGCATCATACATACATACCAAGCCAGCCAGCCATACTGACTCTAAAACCAAAAAATACTATGCTGGCAGTTTTGCCTGACAGTTTCTAATTAGAAAAAAATGACAGTTAATAACTTGTCCAAGGCTGGAGTTGAATTTTGTCAGATACAGATTGAAGAAAATAACTGAATGACAAAGAATAGAAAATGTAACAGTGAGAAAAGAAACTTCTTTTAGAGGGGTTGAAAGATAGGAATGAACCTCAAAATTTAACCTATCAGTTCATATACAAATGTTATCACTATTGATTTATCAGAACTTGAAATTAAAACAATTTCAAGTTTTCCATATCGAAAAGAAAATAATCATTGGATGATTTTTCTCCGAGAATAAAACCTGATTTTAAAGATGTCAAATTAATTAGTAGAATTAGTGTTGTTGGTTTGTGTAATTCAAACAAAAATGAAAGAAAAAGCTGCAGTGAGAAATGGCACTTTGTGTCAGTGTCTTGATTCCCTTGATTTAATGTGATGTGTATTCAGCATATTCCTGTCATCTATCTGCTTGTATTATCGAGGGGGTAATGAATTATTTTACTTGAACTTTTATTATAATACATTTGCAGCTTGCTGGGCCTGTCAAAGCTTCCCCAGAGCCTCTTTTTTAGGACAAGTTCCTTACATTGTCTGTTGCTAGTCTCTCATTTTACTGGACTTCCTCAGTTTTGGAATCAGTCGGCCATCTTCTAAACTAGTTTGCCCAGTCTGCCCTGCTATTTAGCCATTGATTGGTGGGGTGGGGGCTGTTGTAAGAAAATGGTGAATTCATGCCTTTCCCAAGGGTGTGAGCGTGAAGTGAACATATGTTGAATGTTTACTGCTTGGCTACCTGCACCTCCATTCTGCATGTGGGTATGTAGGAAATAAAACATAGATAGCAGAAGATGCAGGAGACGAGGAGTAAAAACTGAAACTTCTCTTCCCTTGAATGAAAGGAGATATAATTGACCTACACTTAGATTGGTTGCCAACCAAGGCTGAAGAGCCCAGTCTGCTCTGCTATTTACCCTTAGCTTGGGTGGAGGAGGAAATGGATTCATGTCTTTCACAAAGGCATTAATGCAGAGTGAACATGGACCGTCTCAGCAGTAGTTCAACTCCCCTTGCCAATTCAATTTTCTCTACTGTTAACCGCTTGGCCAACAGCACTTCCGATTGATGCGCGGAGTTAGGAAATAAAACAAAGATAGGAGAAGACGCAGGAGAAGGCAAGTGAAGAGTCTGAGACGAAACTATGATTCTGTTTCCTTTGAATCAAGGAAATAGAATCGTTGTTCAAGTCGGGTGTTGTTGGGCCGACTGGGATGATAGGTATTTCGGTTGCCTCAGCTAAGAATTAAATTTTATTCTCCGGTTAAAGAAAATGTTGTGTAAATCGTTACACGATTAAGATCATTGTTGATCGCAGCAGAAGCAGCCGCAGGAGTGACGAGATGATCAGTAAGATAATAGCTGTTGTGGCGGGCGAGGAAAGAGTAGAATTTAGAACTGGTTCAATGCACATGTGGGTGGAGTCATTGCAATGAGGGGTTGGGGAATCAGGGTGGCTGATGAAACAAAAGGGGTAGAGGAAGAAGAATCGATGAAAAGATGCCGAATTTAATGGAGCAGAGCCGAGAAGGCCCTTCCACCGGAGACGGGAGGAAATTGGAAAGAAGGAGGAGGATATATATAGGAAGTCATTATACACTGATTTACTTGGACTTGTGTTCTCGTCTTGGTTGTATTAATCAGTGCTGTGGAGTCGGAGTCGGAGTCAATAAAAATGCGCCGACTGAGAATATGGAGTCGGAGTCAAAAGGTTTTGCGTACCAACTCCACAGGCCTGGATTCAGAGTTGCAATTATTGGGTTGTCAGAGTTGGAGGTGGTAAAAATGTGCCAGCTCAGAGAAGTTGGAGTCATAAGGTCTTGCATACCGACTCTACAACACTGGTTATAATCACATCTTGGCTGTTGTACCCTCTGACCTTTTCCAAGTGTCTGTCAGCCAGTAGTTGGTAACCTCAGAATTTCAAACCAAACCCTTTACTCAATCCATGAGGGTAGATTGTTCTCATTCTGCTGTCCATGCCAGAGTATATCACAAATCAGTTAATTCTTAATAAATTTGACCTTATGATGTCACTTATCTGCCTCTTCTACTGAAGTGGAGCATACAACTTTTTTGCAAGATGAGGACAATGGTGTGAATGAATCAGTGTATAATAATGATAATTTCTCTTCTGAGAGAAAGAGAGAGAGAGAAAAAAAGCAACTGTTTTCAATCAGCTGGTGAAGCTCTGACGGGCCCAGCAAGCTAGAAGCAGATATGAAGAACTGCTCAAAGGAGAGTGGAACAGATGGATGAAAATGCAAATGATAAAAAGAGAACAACCTTGCAGGCGTTGGATCATGGGCATGGCAAAGAAACGCCGAAGTCCCGTGGCCTGTCTGACATAGAGGCAATTCACTAGGTCATTGACTGCAGTTGCAACCTCCCCTGATGACACCTTGCAGTACAAGCGGAAGATAGAATTTTAAAAAAAAAAACAAAGAGATTGATGGGAGCATAAGAAATTATCTCTGAACTTTGAAAATGAAATTGAAAATTCGACAAGTTGCTTCCCAAGTTTGAAACTGCTGCGAGGCACACCTGCTCAGAGGAAGGCAGAAAGGAACAAAACAATTGATGAGGATGAACCTGCTGATGAGGAAAT
This sequence comes from Thysanoteuthis rhombus, assembly GCA_963457665.1. Taxonomy (NCBI): domain Eukaryota; kingdom Metazoa; phylum Mollusca; class Cephalopoda; order Oegopsida; family Thysanoteuthidae; genus Thysanoteuthis; species Thysanoteuthis major. The sequence goes on from OY735230.1 coordinate 48,461,871, forward strand.
GTTTATTGTTAAAGAAATTCTCGTCCAAGCTGACCCCCTGATTAAGAGAGCATTAGATTCTTATTTTATGGACAACAATAAGCAGTAGGATGGAAAGTGGCATTTCACTGTTGAAAGCAAAAGAGTTGGCCTACACATGAACTTTAGTAAAACAAAAATCATATGCAACGATCACATTTAGAATAAGGACATAACTGTCAAAATCAAAGATGCAAAACTGGGGAAAGTAGACCACTACATCTACTTAGGACAACGGATATCTATGAAACCTACAGAAGAGGATGAGATCAAGCAAAGAATCACCCTAGGATGGCAAGCCTTTGGCAGAGCATGCTCAACTTTCAAAAGCCAGATAATCCCAATAATCCTAAAAAGAAGAGTATACAACCAATGCATCCTCCCACATATAGTCACTTATAGAGCTGAAACATGGAACCTAACCAAGAGACAGACTTGCAAACTGAGAAGCATGCAATGCACATATGAAAGAATCATTCTCAACCTCACATGAAAAGATCACAGTATATCATAGTATATAAGGAAGAAAACAGGAGTCCGAGACATCATAGAATCTATAAGAAAACTTAAATGGCAATGGGCGGGCCATGTTGCAAGAATGACAGACAACTGATGGACATCATGACTCAACATGGATCCCCAAAGATCACATGTGAAACTGAGGCAGACAGAATACAAGATAGAGAGATGAACTAGAAAAAATTATAAAATACTGGCTCTGCGATGCCCATGATAGAAAAGTGCGGCAGATCCTGGGGAAGGTCTATGTCCAATGACGGACGTTAAAAAACTGATGAGAACATATGATGTATACAGAAGACAGCTAAGTGATGAGAAGGATTAAGAATGATAAATCTAAAATCTTTTTTGGATAAATAAACATTGAAATCAAAAAGTCCCATATAGTTCTCTATCAACTGATGAATCGATTCAGAATTTCTGTTAAAAACAATGCGCAAAATAAGTGATACCAACAGAATATTAGCAGGCACATTTAATCAGAATTCCGTATTACCAGGCACAAAAACTCTTTATCAAAACCAGCTTCACACATACACCAATGAGCTAAAGGGTAGAAAAATTTTAATTAGTAATCCATTTCATTTTTCTATACAATAAAGAGAGGGGAAGTCAGTTAGAATGTAAAAAATAAATTATTTGCTGAATGTTCCTTGGGAAATCACTTGATTTAAATGATAGGAGTCTTTTCTAGATTTTCTTGCAGAGAAACTAAAAAATTAAGCAAAAGGAGGTGAGAGTGGCCTGACATTTAACAGCGCAGACAATGGGATTGGCGAACTGAGTTCAAAATCCACCTGAGGCTGTTAACATTTACTTTGCACTAATGACCTTGGGGAAGACATGATTATATCTGTTCTCCCTCAATCTAAGGGACCTCTCTAGCCTTGGAAGGCAACTATTCTAGGAAGGAGAAGGACAACTCTAAACTCAAAACCAGGAGCTGGAATCTTTCCAAGAGTCTGACGTTGTCTCCAGCCTTGTTCTGGAAACTCCTCCAATAACATTGGTGTCAAGCTGTATTTTCAGTTGCCATTCCTCAGGACAAAATTGTTGTATGGAGAGAAGAAACTTGCAACTGTCTGTCTTCCATACAATAATGCACAGGCCTGTACTTTGGAGGGACTGAACTTTCCGGGTGTTGATCCATAGTTCTATGTGATTGACACATGCCACTGAGAGATTTACCCTGAGGCTTGATAGATTACCATCACAAGAAAAATAGAGTGGCTGTGCATAAGTGCCCGATGAACCATTTTTTTAAAAACATTATATCTTCGTTATTTTCAGAGTTATAATGCTCATTTTTACTTTATATCTTGAATACTCTGCATTATGATTCAGAGAGAGTCCAAGCTCAAAAATTGATAAAAACCAAGCATTATAGCACTAAAAATAACAAAATGCCAACTTTTTAAGAATGGTTTGTTGGGCACTTATCACACACAACCACTCAATTATCCTTAATCATTTTTCTCTCTTCTAATACCAATAACAACTGAGAAACCAAAATTGAAAGATTTGAGAAATTGAAGTAATGATCATTTTTATCCGAGAACCAAATCCCAAATAAATTTGTATCTTCATTTCATTCAGTAATTATATGAGATATAATGAACATTTTTCCTTATTATTATTGATTTGTGCAACTATTTACCTTCATCTTAATCGCTATTGCTTTTTATTGCAACTCAGGCTGGGCTGTCTTCGGCAGTGAGTAAATGAAATAACAGCATAGATTGGAATATAGAATATGATCCAGGTGAGGATCGGACTTACGACCCTCTATACCAGAGGGTGGCTTGCTTAATGCATGACTGTTCTCACCACTGACCTACTGGAACTTACTGGCAAGCGTCAGTCCAGATCAAACTCTCAAACTTACATCCTATCCACAATCTCCATATGCCATGTTTGTTATTGATTGGTACTTCAGTTCTCAACTGGAACTTCATTCTGATCCATGCTGAAGAGTACTTAACCTGAGTTTAGTTACGATAAAAAGCTACAGAAATTGAAATTAAGGTAAAATAGTTGTAAAAATTGATAATAATTCAAAACTTCATCTAATGAAAATAAAAAATAAAATAATTTTTCTTGTAGAATAAGAATTCAAAAGAGTAAAGTACAAAATTTCTTTGAAGGTATTAAAACAGAAATCTTACACTTAACACATACCAAATTTTAAACTGAATCCTCTGCAGTTTGTTAAAGGAACTTATTAAAAGAAAAATAGCAGGTCACTCACAGTTCCAATAATCAAAGTTGATTTGCTTTTTGTCTGAATTTCTGAGATGAAAAATTATTTAAAGTAGTGTCCTTATCCTCGTTGTTATCCTCTGGTTCAGTGGAATGAGCAAGGATGAATAAACAAAAAGGATGAAATAACAAAAGATCAAACTAATAAGTGATATACCCTAGCATAGACAGCAGAATGAGAATGCTTTGTACTCGTTGTTCATGTTTATTGGTTCCTGTGGGCTCCTCATGAAGCATAGGGCTGTAGCAAGTAGTTTTTTACAGGGTGGAGTTGCAACCCCCAACACTCATCCCTCCTCCTTTTTAGCTTGGGACAAGCTATTGTGATTGCCAAGTGGTAGGTCCAGCCCCGTGGGTTGAATAAAGCGTTCAGTTCAAAATTCTGAAAAAGTTATCAAATATGACAGGCACCTGAAGAAGGATGGAGGGTACAGCAGACAAAACGTGACTATAATAACCAAGATGTAGACACTAGTCTGATTGAATCAGTGTATAATTTGCTTTATCAGTCATTCACTGGCTAAGGATAGTGTGATAAGTGAGGTGTTCAGTGGTTCCCAACTGAGTGCTTAGCACCCATCACCTGGGATGGGCAGTTGCTAAATCAGCCATTTTTTGGCTAGATCAAACCAATTTTATTTTTGACCTCCAAAATATTTGTGCAAGAATGAGGGATGACAGAATACCAATACTTATAACAAGAGATATTTCCAGGCAGGCAGGTTGGCTCTGGTAGGTTTTCTCTAATAGCTGCCTGATTAGGCATGCAACAGATGACAGTAGGTCAAAATAAAATCTAAGGAATTGCTAGCAGCATGAAAAAACTAATTGCCTGAGTTCAAGTCTTGACTGAGGCTATTCTTTTTCACTTTGCACTAATGCCCTTGGGAGGTCATGAATTCACTTCTACCACCCCCAGCTATGTGTAAATTGCTGGATGTTTGGAGCCCTTTAGCCTTATAGGGCAGTCCATTCAAGATAGAAAATCTTATTGATAGAAAAAACTCAACAGCTTGGCAATCACAATAGCTGGTCCCAAGCCTAGAAAAAGGAGGGGGGGATGAGTCTTGGGGCTCCATCCTGTAAAAACCTACATGAACCACAAGTTTAGAGCATTCTACAAGTAAAGATGAATGAATAGAAATTTGGATAAGGATTTCTGACATATCAACATATACATGGTTACATAAAAGGAAAGGGTTCAGTAGATACCACATGAACAAAAATATTACAAAACAGGCTGCTTTCTTGTTGCCAGTGAGTTTGAGAGTCGAAATAGAGAAAGAATGAAAGCACACGAAATCATAGCAGTAACTGGTCCCGCCAGCCAGAATCTATAGGAAAGATTTTCAATAATTGGCCTTGGCTTTAGTTCTTTGAAGTCTACAAGATCAGTTGTTGAGTAAAGAAAAGGAAAGTTCTTGATGAAACCAAGCATTCATTTAGTCATTGTTGGACTATTTGTAACTCAGTTGAGCGTGTTATTGTTTAAGCAAAAAATAAAGCCATCGAATTATTTTCGAGTTTATGGCAACACCTTTGTAAACAGAACTTATTGATTTTATTTCTCCTTATAGGCAGCTTTTATGCTGCGTATGTGTGGTCTACATATTCCTCATCTGTAGGAAAACAGCAGTTGGTATTAGAAAAAATTGAAATATTCTCACTTTCCCTGGTTCAAATTCTGGAATGGGCATCTTAACTTTGAACACTTATTTTCAGATAGACACATCTATTGCAGTGATAGCCTTGACTGACTGACAAATCGACATAGCAAACATCTCCCAGTCCTATGGAATGAATGCTTATATCTGATGTTGCCAAAGTGATATTTCAAAATCTTGTATTTCAACTGGCTTAGGGCCTGTTCCATTGATAGGTTGTATTGGATTATAGACTGTCGATTGCTTTTGTGAAAAAACCACACTAGTTTTGATATCTAAATGTTTATAGATGCGCTTTTGACTCAATTTTGGATGTAAACTTGAAAATAAAGTTGGCAACACTGTCTTTGCTAGATCTTCACACAAGAACAGAACTAGTGCACCCATGATCAGACTTTCATGCTTGTCTTTAATACAGCGTATTTGAGCCATTAGTGTCAAGTAGATCAGATTTGTTTAACAATTACTGTCATTGAAAGTTGAATCAGTGAGCCGTGTTCAAATTCTATCCATGGCTGTGTTCACTACACACTAATGCCTCTGAAAGGCATGAATTAATCTATTCTACTTCCAGCTAAGGGTTTAATAACATGGCAAACTGGGCTCTCTAGCCTTGGTTGACAACTAGTCTAGGAGAAGGACAACTGAATTCAAAACTAGCAAGGGAATCCACTCCCACCCCAAGATATGGGCAAAAATAGCAGAAAACTGAAAAGAGGGACAATAAATCCATCAAACATGAATTCTAATTGAACAATTCATTTAGAGGTAATTTTAGCCCCATAGCTCTAGCAATTGAATGCTAATGAAGAAAATAAAAAATAAAAAGAATACTTACACCACAGGTGTCATCTGTGTAAAAAGAGTTCTTGATTGAGCCAACCCTGAAAGAAGAGGAAGATAAATACAATTATTTTATAGGAAACAATTAGAAAATACATAGGAATATAATCACATAGATCTATACTGATATTTTAGCCTTTCGATTGTTTGTGTGTCTGTCTGTGCCTCGTTCACGCTAAAACTTCAAGGCCTATTGACTGAATATTTGGCATGGAGAATGAAAAAAAATTGACTTCTCGCATAGGCCAATCTTGGAGGTCATTTAAGTTCACCAGAGGTCATTCTGCAGACTATCTTTGGTTCTAAATATAAGATGGTTATTGTACCAGGATTTTCATTGATCTCTCTTCTCATGAATGGCACATATATTTCTCACAATAAAATCAATTCTTAAACAAGTTTTGGTATTTTTTTATCATGTTGACAATGAAACTTTTACTGCTGCTATCAATTGTAACAATACAAGTCTGTGGGTTTATTTTCTCTCTCCCTCTAGAAAATTAACCCTAAATCAGGCCATAGTGAAGGGAAAGCTGGTGGGGCATAGTGTAGGGACACATGACTGTGTGCTTCAAGATAAAATCAAAAGTAGTTATTTTTTTTTGGATGAAGTATTGTAAACCATTATCATCAATTTTTGACAACTATTTATGCTTATAATTTTCAAGAATCGTAACTAGAGTAAGGCCATCAATCTACGACAGTGACTGAATGGTGTAGATTGGAAGTAAAGATTTAGGTCTCTGAGTAAATAAAATTTTCTCCATTTGTTGTATTGGGTAAGAAGAAATTAACATATTTTTCAAGGTGTGGTCTATTTCAAAGATATGTTTTCCCTGGGCAATCTGGGTATCTCTGCTAGTATAATATATTTCAGGGCTTCAAAGTAGGGGTCTATGGAGACTGCGTAAACATTACAGGAGGTCACAGAAATGTTTGAAAATCTTTTTTTTAAAAGAATGATTATGTAACTAATGTTTTTTAAAATTATTTCTATCCAAAATCTTACCCTTTCTGGTGTTTATTGGAAAATGACTTGATGCGATTCACTCATTTTTACCCTTTTACCCTCTCATTAAACAGCCTAACTCCTTTCCTACCCTCTTATTGAATAACCAAACACCCTCTTATTGAACTACTTGACTTCTTTTTTTTCTCATCTCTCCCTTCCAACCCTCTTTTCAAATTAACCAACTTTCTCTTGTCTCTCTTTTCCTACCCCCATTTAGAATTACATAATTTTTTTTTCTTGCTTCTCCACACCTAACCTCTTATTAAACTACCTACTTTTTTGCCCCTCTTGCTCTACTTTCTTATCAAACTACCTAACTTCCTTTTCTCCCCTCACCTTTCCTACCCTTGTTAAACTACTTATCTTATCTCCTCTCCTTCTTCTTACTTTCTCATTAAACTAACTTACTTCTTTCTTTCCCTCTCTCTCTTATTATCCTCTAATTAACCAAGCTACCCCCCTTTACAATCACCTTTTATACAGTTCATATTGTTATATTCTATGATTGCATTTCGACATCATAAGAAAAAAAAAAGTGATGTAAGCTTATATATCATAAGACACAGAATTAGAATAAGAATCATTGTGAAAATATTTTATTCTCAGTCAATAAACAAACTTAAATTCACTTTTAATAGATTCATGAGAGAACTTTTTCATCAGAATTTTTCTATAGGAATGTTTTGAAATTTCCTCAGTTAAAGATATTATGATTTTATTATTTTGAAAATCTCATAGAAAAACTTAATGGCAGAGACTTGTTTGATCATCGAAACAAAAATCCTCATCGTTATGGAACATCAAAACTATTAATTATTGCAGTAGAACTGTACGAGAACTCCAATAAAATTTAACAAAATTGATATGCTTCAGCTAGGCAACCGTTGTGGGGCATTGAAAAATATTTTTTTCATTTGTGCCAGGAAAATTAAACACTGTTCATACTTCTGCAATGTATTATGGGTAATCACCACATTAAGTCCATCTCCTTGTGTCAAGGGTGAAACCTTGCGGCTACGGATTGACAGAGAGCAAAGAAAAGAACAGAGTTATGTAAAAATACAGAAAATTAATTTGAGATGCAAGATTTTTTCGAAATAAAAAGAAATAGAAAAATACTACGGATTTTGTAGCGAAAGTCGTTACGTGGTTGGTATTCGGTTTCATGTTATCTTTTGTCTTGCATCTATGTTGCCATGGCAACTGAGCAAAGATTACAAGAATCATCCGAATAAGAATTTACTACGGCTCTCTTCTCGTTGAAACGGAGTCGTTTGAATTGCGCTAGTTTGAACACGCCTCACTAGATGCCAATACATTAAGAGCGAACAACTAAAAACCAAGTTTTGAATTAATTTAAAAAGAGAAAAGTTATTTTTTCCGGATTTTCTCTTCTTTTCGGTTATTTGTGTCTTTTCAAGTTTTACATCACAAATGGCTTCTTCTTCCCCACTTGGCTAGTGTGCAAGAAAAGCAAAAGAATAAAGATAGAGAGAAAAAGAATTTTAAAAAACTGTCCGGGTTGCGGATGATATCTTTATTTGCTAATCTACACACAGCAGCCATAGTAAAAAGGGTTGAATACAGTCACAACTGTGAGAATATGTTTATTGATTCAATATAAGTTAATTTAATAGAACTCGGCAGTTATTTTTAACATTCTTTAGAAGTGGGGGCAAGAGAAGAAAATAAAAAAAACAAACAAACAAGTAAAACTGGTTTTTATCGCCTATTTTTTGTATCTTTGAGGAGAGTAAGTCTGTCTCCGCATGCCAGTCTATGCAAGTGAAATTGTTTCGAAGTTCAAAGAAATTTTGATTATTTACTCGGGCGTGTACAAAAGATGGAGAAAGCACAAACAGGAAGCGTGCACAATAAACATTATTCAAACATCAGTTTTAGCAATAGATTCATGATCAACAACAATTCTAATGCCATTACGCCCGTGCGGAGAATTTTTTTTTCATTGAAAACTCCAGAGAAAATGTACCGAATAAGAAACATTTTTCTTCCTGCTCTTTCTGTATCTCTCTCTCTCTATCTCTCTCTGTCATGAAGAGAGAGATCTTTTGTGACATCGTACACACATAGAGGGAGAGAAAACATTGATCAGCCCATATTCTGTACACAGCTATCAGCAAAAATTCACCAACACACGTTCAAAGCCTTTCAGATTTTTGCGGGTCACTTTTATTGGAGAGAATAGGTTTCTTTTAATGTCTAAAAATTTATGTACATTGATATAGATATACTGATCAAACACAATGTAGATGAAGACAAGCCAATCATATCAAAGGAGGAGGACAGTAATGATGAGGCCATCCCTTCAACTGAAAAGATACAGAGAGAATCTTTCAAGAATGATACTACAAATCTATTTATATAATACAACTGGTTTTGTTTGTTTGTCCGTCTGTCTGTCCCCCATTGGTTTACACTGCTCAATCAAACTTGGTATGCATACTTAATGGTCCTAGGGGAAGGATTTGGACTACATAATTTTTTTTTTCTTTCTTGAAGAATGACATTTTTTTTAAAAGAGTTTCAGAGGGAAGTTCTATTTACTTGTAACAATGAAGTGAAACTGAAACCTTACTTTCAATATATGTATACATATTTGGACTATTTGGCTTAAAAAAAAAAACAAACAAAAAAAAAAAAACGTACCAAGATTTATGAATAACAAATACTGATTGCACACAATGTACAATAAGACTTCATATAAAATGATATGGCAACCTTGCCAACTGAAGATTCAGAGAAATTTTTGTTAAACTCCAAAATTGGAGTTGACTTTATTTTTCTACCAAAGCAACAAGGACAATTCCCACCAAAATGAGGGGTGTAAACCAATATGTAAAATAAACATTCTCCTATACAGATTTCAAATCATAACTAATCAATGCTAGGAAGCAGTCTTACAGACTGAACTAAATTTACAAGTCTTAGATATTTATGAAAAGAATCAAACAGATATGTACAGTCCTCATCTTGGTTGTTTATCATACAACGTTTCGGCCGTAGTACTCAACAGCCTTCATTAGGTATCATCTGAAAAACAACCAAGATGAGGATAGTCCGAATAATAATAGAAATAATAATAATACCTTATCTCAAAAAATTCAGATAGATATGTACAGGCTTTTTCCATTCTAAAGAATGAATACAATTATACCAAAAATGTATATTTTTATAATTTTTTATTCATTATATATACATAATACGAAAGTTGCAGTAATCATCTTCAGTTGGAATAGATACTGGAGTGGAGTTTGACCCTGAAGAAGCCAGGCTTGTTTTATAATGATATTGCAAATCTATCTAAATAATGAACAGTGCAATTTTTTTTGTTTGTTTCTCTATCTGCAAAATGGACCATTCCATTCAAAGGTAACAATTTTGCCGATGAAAATATCTCCTATCCGTGAAACAATGGACTGTTCAATTTAAACAAGTTCTGTCACTTTTAATAAAATTGGAGATGAAACTGATAAGATGTTAACATTTATATCAACACTATTTACAGCTTTGAAGTCTCAAAGTAAGTGAGAGAACGCAGAGAAACCTCTTCAACATGGGGGTCCGTAGGGAAAATTGCCAAGACTAAAACTCAGTGTTGTCAACTTGAAAAATATTTCTGTACTATTTGGACTGCCAAAAAGAAGAAAATTTTTAAAAGATCGTCCAAAAACACCAAAAAGATGTTAAAACGACCAAAAAGATGCTAAAACGGCCAGAAATGGCTAAAAATTGCTAGAATGTTTGAGTACTTTCATACTAATTTAGTGATTTTCGCACTGCCAAGTTTTTATTTGTCCCAGATGGAAATTTAACACCCATGCTCTAATTTGATATAAACATGGGCAGATATTTTGCAACATACTTACTGGTCTCCAGTATATAGAGTTTCCTTTAAAAAAAAAAACTATCTCATGAAAATCAAAATATATTTGTGAAATTGTAACAAATAACTGGTAAATAAACATGTCCAGTTAGTCACTCAATAGAAACTGTCATGAAGCCCATGCTCATTGACAGTATGCTGTGTTGAGGGTGAGCAATAAAAAATTGGAAAAAGGGGTGATGTATGGATGAATTACTTGTCTCGTGTTTAGTTTGGTAGTAATCACTAAAAGAAGTCTGAATTTTCAAAAAACAAGTGTAAACGCTGCTGGACACTAAGAGTTCTATTTAATATAGACTTACATTATAAATTGAACCTCTCATTAGAACCTATTTAGGGGTGGAATTAAAGAAAACAAAAACGTTCTTTTCTTGATGTAAGAACAAATAGTAAAGGTTTAAATTTTCAGCTTTCTAGCTCCATTGGTGTGGGCCATACATGTGATACATATATAGCCAGCTAGACCAACTCAAAAACTGAAGAAACCTATGTTGACGTTGACAGTCAAATTCAGAAATTAGTTACAGCTAAATACAAAATTTTGAGCTATGAATAATCTATGCTACTGGGAGAAAGAAAAGAATACAAAAGACCGATTATGTAATCTTGTGCCGTGTGTCACTGTCGTGTTCACAGTGACCGAGCAAGTAGATCAATGTGCCCATTCTTCATGTCTCGTGCAGGTTTTTTTTGGGGGGCAAAACACTGCATCACGGATGAAACAGGTCTGGTTAGTCACTCAATAGAACTCTCATGAGACTATCATTTTTTTGCAGCATACTGTGTTGGGGGTGATAAATTAAAAAATTGGAAAAAAGGGTGATCAATGATCAAGTTACTTATCTTGCCTTTTGTTGGGTAGTAATCATTGAAAAAAAAAAAAGTCTGAATTTTCAAAAAAAACAAGCATGAATGTTGCTGGACAAATATGGGATCAATTTAGCAAAAATTTACATTGTTAATTTAGCTCCCCACTGAAAACCTATTGGGGGGGGGGGGCGGATTAAAAAAAAAAAAAAATTTTTCCTGACATGTGGAGTAAATGTTCAAATTTTCAGCCTTCACATGTTATACATACATAGCCTGCCAGCCAGACTGAAGAAAAACTAAAGAAACCTATGTTGACAGCCTTGGTGGATGGTTTCTAACAAACCAAGAAAGAATCTATGTTATTATTTTGATTCAAAAAATCTATGATATTATTCTGATTCAGCAACTGACAGTAATAAAGTGAAAAACTCGTCAAAATTAATAATAATGTTGCAATACTTCATCTAAGAATAGATTTGCAGAAATAAAAAATATATCATCGAATTTTACATGTGAGACAGCTTATAAAGCCAAATGATAAATTCCACAAAGTGTTTGTTCTTCCAGTATCAGGTATGTTTTAACTCTTCAATTCATATTTGGGGATTTACATATGACATCAATGAATGTAACTTCTGATTAAAGTTACTTGCCTTGTACTTAAAAGATAAATTTTGAGAAATTTTCTGCAATTCAAATCACAGATTTGTGATTTCTGTATTTTATAGATTGAAGAGTTCCAAAGTGGTTATGAGTGGTCCATGAATCTATAAGTTAAGACATATACATACGCTTCACTGTTTCAAATCATAGTTTGTAAAGCAGGTGTTTGTGAAATGAGGTATAATTATTCGTAGAAAACAATGCATTAAGCAGGGTTACATTCTGAAGTTGAAAAAATTATGTATAAAATCTTGCAATTGTTATGTAAATAAAGAATAAGAGATATGTTCAAGAAATCATTTTAATGAGAAAAGGACTTAAGTATATATAGAAGATTAAAAAGAAAAAGATGTAAATGCAACTTTTGGTCATTTATTCCAAGTGTTAAAAGTTTTTCCATTTGAGCAAATGAATTGTCAAAATCTTTTCTTTGTAGCGAAGTAAACGCAGAGGCTGTACATCTTTAACTTTCTCCAAAATTCTCTTTTATCTTTTTTAATTGTACTTAAATACTGACTTCATGATATCAATTTTTAAAAGTATCTTTGATGGTTCCGCAGTTTTTATTATCTGTCATCAACACTCTCCAGGCTTTCCCTCCAAACAATTTTGACCAATCACACTACAAACAAAAGAGTAAAAAAATTCCCATCACTGAACTTTATCACTCATCAAGTACTGAGATAGTTGTCTTATACACATTCACCTTTTGTGAGTACAACATACGCAATATTACGCATCGCAATAAAGAACTTATCCTCTATCGACCGACACTTACATATAAACTTGTAACAGTGCATTTCTCTAGCAAAACAACTTAATACTGTGTCCTAACTGAACAAAAATAAGATTTTATATAATTTTCTTCAAGATTAAGATTTCATTTCAACGTTTATAAAGTCGGGAGTTAGTGAAATGAGGTATCCTAGAAGGAACAAGATTCAGGCAGGATAAACAAGACAGTCCTATTGTTCTTTATTTTTAAGAAAGCCTATCTTATATTTTCTTCTTCACTGTGCTTATCTACTGTTTTTACCAGTACTTCTGTAATCACTAATAAGAGGCAGTATCAAGAGGAATTGCTAGTAGCAAACTGACAACCCTAAGTTTAATTTTCATTAAAAATTGAAAAGGATTATTTAAAAAATAAACATTTAAGAAAAAATGTTTATAGTTAATTCCATCTACTCATACAACAAGCCACTTGATGGACTATATTCTCTTTCTGTAATATTTGCCAAGAGAGATAAGTATAAGAGATTATAAGAGATAAGTACTGACTGTAGGATAAACTCCCTTATTTCTTCATTTTTTTGCCAACAAAAAAGCTGGGTTCATTTTAGTCGAACACAGATGGATATATGCCTCTCACAAGGGCACAAGTGCAAAGTGAACACAGTCCATCTTAAGCGGAGTTTGTACTTAATTCACAATCCCATTCTGTGTCGTTAACCACTTGGCCATCTTGCACCTCCTAAAGCAGTGGTTCCCAACTGGGGGATGGGGGTAGTGGGAATAAGGCTACCAGGTAAAAATGAGAGTTGAGGTGAATGTTTTTGTCTCACGGGTAGTGGGGATGTGCGATGCAAGATGGAGTATATAACTGAGCAACCAAAGGTCTCGATTGTCCTTACCAGTGTTGTTCATCAAATTTATTTCAAATCTATGTATTCGGTCCCTGGTCTTTTCAGTCAATGATATAATGAGATCCTGTGTGTCGTATGCTAAATTTCTATTACACGTTTCATCCCACAGATGAAGCAACCCCAGGGTGGCAGAAATTTTGAGAAGAAAGGAAATGAAGTGCAAGGATATCATAAAATTATGGTTTTGTGAAATTTATTCATAAATAAGTGACTACCAAAATACAATTCAAATTTAGTTTTTGCTGTTGGGTTCAATTGTTTTTTTGTTTTTTTTTAAACTTTGATAAAATTTTCAATTTTTGTAAACGACTGCAATGAATGGAATGGGGGGGAGTGTACTAGTAATATAATTGACCGAAGTGAGTAATGACCTTGAAAAGTTTGGGAACCACCCTAAACAATTGCTTATTATGAAGTTCTACAGAGATAATGATAAATATAATAGACACGAATTTCATGTTCGAGTGAGCCTGTAGTTTGAAAAATTCTAAACAATGTTCTCATCTAATGAATCCACTCGAGAGAGTGAAAGAGGTACACACGCTTACATACACATTGTCTTAATTCTATTCAACTTCTTCCCAAACAATCAACAAGGACAAAATGGAGCAATAATGTTTATAGAAAGTTGAGGACCAGAAAATGAAATTTTAGTTTTGTCTATGACTTTGACAAGAGGCGTTAACATTCAGATTTTTCTGATGATCAAACTACTTCTTGTTGCTTTTGATCTCCCCATGACATTTCGGATGATCCATTCTACAGCCTTCTTCTGGTGTGCTATCTGTAGTGTCAATTAGAAAGAAAAAAAAACAAAACAAATAAGAACACACCAGCAGGGAAAAGAGGTCCCATCCTTATATTTGATTAAGGCTGTAGAATGGATCGCCCGAAAGGTAAAAACTTTAAATGTTTTATTTCAATTAACGCTCAGTTTCTTTTTTTTTGCTAGTGGATGTTTGAAGTTTGTCAAGTTTTTAGAAATCAAAAAAATATTAAATTTTATTTAATTAAATAAAACTGAACATAAACAAAAAATCAAAAACTGTAAATATCTTGTGGTTATTGCACTCTGGTTTCATTTTACTTCGAGCTAACTGTATTATAGCCACCAACCAGGCTTAAGAGCCCAGTCTCCCTAGCTATTTTACCCATGTTTGGGGGGGGGGGGGGTAAAGAGTTGGATTCATGCCTTTCTAAAGACATCAGTACAAAGCGAACACAAACAACTCCTGATGGACTTTGAACTCTGCTCACCAATTCCATTGTTCAAACAGCTAACCATAATTTTTTCCACTTATACAATAGTTGTAGTCATCGTCTTCAGTCAGAGTAAGAATTGGAGAGGAGTTTGACCCTGCAGCAGACAACCTTGTTTTGCAAATGCTTAAAAATCTTGTTGAACATAAACAAGAAATTGCAGAGAGTAACATGTTTCTGGCATTTTACAAGTACAATGCAATTGTAAAATTATTTAAGTATTGCCATCATTTTTAGACAGCATTAGTAGACTAGTTTGAAAATGAAAATTGTTACTCAATACGTCAGAATTATTTAGGGAATAATGGAGATTTTGCCTCAGAAGAGAAGGCAGTTTCTTGGATTGTGCAAACATTAAAAAAGAAACATTTGCATAAATTCAAGGAAAAACAAAACATTCTCCTTACTTGTCTACTTAGATAAACCAAAGAGGCTCTGCTATAAAAATCTCAAAAGGAGCAGACAGTAAGAGAAAGTTGAAAAGTTGAAAAGAAAAATTCCACCCCTAAAAATCAAATAATTTGTTTTAATGAGAAACGAAAAGAAAGCAAAAAAAGGAATAAGAAAAAAGTCTTTAATCTAGAATGAATGCGAGTTATTTAAAAAAAAAAAAAAAAAAGTCTTTTTTTGTATTTTTACTGTTGTTTCAATAAAAATGTTAAGGAGGAGGTAGCAAATAGATCAAAGGAAAGGTGTGTTTCAATCGTAAGATGGCTTCTGTATCTTTGCACACTTCAACAAGATGCGTTTCCTTACTGTCAAGCAACATTAGCAATTCCTTGGGATGCATCAAATGTGGGGACATGGTGTGAGTGTAGAGTGTATATATACGTATACAATGGGGGGGGGGGCATGTTGCTAGAATAGAAGAAGAATAAGATCCAACAAAACAGGTCTGGTTAGTCACTTAATAGAAACCGTCACGTGACCAATGTCTTCTGGCAGCATGCTGTGATTGGAGTGATCAATGAATAAATGAATCTCACTTTTAGTTAGGCCATGATCACTAGAAAGAAGTTTGAATTTTCAAGAAACAGGCATGAACGATGTTGGACACAAACCTGAGGTCTATTTAATAATGAACTAACATAGCCAACTGAACCCCTCAAGACCTGTTCTGGGATAGAATTTTGAAATTAAAAAAAACCAAAACAACAAAGAAAAAAACCGTTAGAATTTCTGGCCCTCCAACTCTGTTCGTGCGACTTGTACACATGATACATACATAGCCAGCCAGACCGGCTTGAAAACTGAAGAAACCTATGCCGACAGTTTTGGTTGACTGTTTCTAATCCTCGTCATCTTATCCTTTTTCTACTTAGCCTTGGTATAATTGAAGCGTCGAAAAGGGAGAAGAAAAGAAATAAGAAAGACAAAAACAAAGAGAGCCGTTTTGTTGATCAAAAGCACTTGTAGAAATTAAGTGGTTGATATAGTCTCATTTGATCTCTGGGGCTAATCAATGGCATCAACATCCCAGCAAACAATGCACTCTACACTTTATCCAAGAGGTACAGAATATAAACAAACATCTTGAATGCTCCATTGAACTAGCCTAGATATGAAGATGTGCTTAAGTGTAGAGCTGAGCACACAAATATCTTGAACAATCCATCCAAACTTTGGTTCACAGCAATGGGGGGGGGGGGAGAGTAAGGAGGAAGGTGCACGACAAGAAGGGAGCACAGGGGAAAAAAAAAAAAAAAGGGGGAAGAGAGGGAGGGGAGGAGGACTGGAGGAGGCTGCAAAAGTGATCTTTATCATTTCAGCTAAGAGAGCTATTCAACTGGCAATTGAAGGCAACTCTTTGATCTGATGTTACATCTAACGTTTGTATGAACACAGTTGGAATTAAAACGGCTTTTGTGAGAGGCAGGTTTTTCTTTTTTTTTCCAATCTATGAGTTCAAACAAAATCACTAGTGCTGCAACAATATATGTGTGTGCAGCAGAGGAGATTTTTGTGGATAAAAATGAGAAATTCAACAGGAAAAAATATATATACATATATATATATATATATACATATATATGTAATGAAAAGCCTTAAGTTGGGGGAGGACGATGAAAGATAAAATAGAAAGAAAAGTTAAAAGACCAAAAAGAAAAAACCCCAAAAAACCACGTGAGAATTTTACTATATCAAAAATAAGGAATAAACCAAGATTTTCCCTTTCCATAACATTCAATATTATTGATCTTGATAATCATAGAAAATTACATAAAATCCATCTTTTTGGGGTGACTTTGTGTTAAGAAAAAAATAAAAGATGCAGAATGCACAGGGGTCAAAGAACATCTTGCCGATTTGAATATTCAATCTGAGATATGAAGAGAGACACTCCCCATTAGTTCCTTTTGAGAAAAAAAAAAAGAAAAAAAAAAAAGGGAAGAAAGAATTAGGGGGCTTCTGCCCCATTTGGTGGACGCTTATGTTGTTGTGTTTTGGTTGATCTCACGTCACAAATTTTCTGTGAGGCTGAGAAACGAATATGAGCAAAAAAAGAAAAAAAAAAAAGGGGAGAAGAAAGAGAGAAAAAAAAAAAAAGCCCGATACTGATTTGGTAAATAGTACGCAAAAGATAACTGCACAACTTCGGAGATGAATTTTTCATGTTAAGGATTGATAATTATCGCTTTAAAAGAAGTGGAAAAGAAATCCAAACAAAAATTCAAAACTCGTACAATAACATGAAAGGTAAAGACGTAAACGAGAAAGACATGAACGGGAAAAAACGATTGAGATAAGAAGAAGGAAAAACAAACACGTTAAAAGAAAAATCTATACGCCAATGACAGTAACAAATGTGTTTTTTGAGAGATAAAAATATTTTTTCCACTTATATGTTAATAGTCTTTTCTTTGCAAACCTGAAGCAGACGCTCGACTACATATGCTCAGTTTAAGGACGCAAGATAAGATTTTCGAATGGAATAGAATGGGAATTTTTACAGTTTCCTTCTTTTGTCGGCAATGGGAACTCTTTTTGCCTATAAGCAAGTGCGAGAGATCTGAACGGCTCACAATGCAAAAAGATGGCTAATCTTTCAAAACCATGAATAGCACCAAGAGATAACTGAAGCCATTGGGTTTTACAAAAATCTTTCCGTATAATGATATATCTTTTGTGCCGTTGCCTGAAGTTGAATTAGATTTCAATTCACCACTGAACCATAAGAGTTGAGTCAAAGTTGTTGATGGTGTGTCAGTATGTTAGCTCTTCAACTGTTATGGCCAAATCGTGCTGGACACACCGGTTCTCTCACGATCACTGAGGTTAAGCAACGTCGTGCCTGGTCAGTGCTTAGATGGGTGACTGCCTGCAAATACCAGGTGCCATAAGCAGCTGTGTATCATGTAGATAGCCTCCCATAGTGATCCTGTTAATCCCCCTAAGGAGGAAACAGACTCATCCTGACTGGCCTGGCTGTGAGAGACAAAAAAAATGAATAAATGAGCTAATGTTGCTCAAGTGACTTAACAGAATAAAGCAGAGATTCCTGAACTTTTTTTTATTTTTGTGCCCCTTTTGACAAGACAACTTTTTGCGACTCTTTCTTGTAATTCTGAAAGAGGTACAAAGATTATGTATAATTAGTCTTTAATCATAATCTAACAGTTACTATATGTGCAAACTAATTAAGACCAAAAAACCGTTAAAAATCACAATGTATCCATCATGAAAAACGCTCAAAACTTATAAAATTGAATTGCAAAAATAAAATTCATTTCTTCTTCAGGTAGCTATTTTGTTCTCATTTTGTTAATATAAAAAAAAGTCTGAATGGATCGATGCTTTATAAAATTCTTACTTTTAATTATAAGATATAAGTCACTTTTTGGTGAATCTTGAAAAATATAGAAAGATTTGACTTGGACATTTCTTAATGCTGCTAATTTAAAAAGAATGTTTATCTATATTGTAGCGGCAATTAAAGTAGTTTTATAGCATTTTAGACAAGTACAATTTTAACGTTTTTAAATAAAGGGTGAATAAGTGTCTTACCAAATGTAAGTCTTTTTTAAGTTTCTTATTGCCCTTCATACTAGTGTTTCTCACTCTTCATAAGTCATTTTAATTCTCTTTTGGGTGTTTTTAGTCTTCATTTTGAATAGGTCTTGTCTTAGTGTTTGCAACTTCTACGATTTCAACATCAACAAGCTATTTTCACCGATCTTGATTCTGTGGCATAAATAACTCCTTTCTTACTAACTCTTTGATGTGAAAAGTGGCCAAAAGGTCTTGCTTAGTTTGACCGAAAGTTAAGAGAAGAAAAGAAAAAGAGAAAAAAAAAATACTACAAAAGAAAGTAAAAATCCCCCAAATCTGTCTCTTTTTTAGGATTAAAGATTGAATATTCAGTAGATCTTTTTATGGGATTTACAAAAAGATTTCACGCCAATGCGGAGATTTGGAGCATTCTTTTAGAGGAAGAGTAAAAGGTTTTACCAATACTAGATTATCTTGTTTTTTTAGACTATTTTTAAATACGAAATTACCATCTTTAAAAGTTTGTTTCCAAGTATTTCCTAGTTTTCATTCACCCCCCCCCTGAAACTTGACAATCATAATACAGAATTGGATTGTTTTTAAGACACTGTTTATTTTTACTGACTGAATGATAATAACAATAATAACAGCAGCAGAATTTTAACCAATAGAAAAGAGAGAGTACGTCTTCCTTTCTATATTGGTATGGTTTACACATTCTTTCATTCATTTTATTAAGCCATTTACGCCTCAAGTCAGATTCTAGGATAAATAGAAATATGGGATAAATGGAAGAATATTAGAATAGTAATGTAGATTTATTTGTAAAAAACAAACTCCAAGTAGAACATCACTGAACAACCATAGCCATCAAAGATGGTGAAAGGATCTTTTCTTTTTTACATGTGCACGCATGCATGTACACATTTATTTGTATGTTCCAGTGTTCTTGGCCACACTGTTTTGCCAACAGATTTGAAAATTGGTATCGGTACTCCACTTTCGAAAATTTATTTTGAAGAAAAGCATTTTGGGGCCTTATTTTGATAGGTTCATTGATTACACCTACATTCTCCAGAATCTATGTTTTTTATTCTATTTTAGATGTTTTTCAATGGAAAATGCTAGTGATGTCATAAACAGAATTTATTCTGATCATATTTAGTCTTTGATGTGATTTTTTTTTTTTTACTCGACTTCAAATTTTGATGTTATAGTTGTTCAATTATTGACTGTGATGACAAATTTTGTAAATACATAATTTGATAAGCTTTTTTCATGAGTGTATTTTCTATAGCCATTTTCTTTAGGGCAGACTAAATTTAGGACTTTAAGCATAAATAAGTTCAATAATTCCAACATCTTGTCTAAAGTGATCTTGTCTTTATTTTGTATAAGACAGGGTGAGAAAATGAAGGGGATAATAATTCTGTACAAGCCTCCACCATTATAATGTGGCCGGCACTATTACGCAGATGGATGGTGGACCCTGAAATATCAATCTAGCTTGAAAATATTCAAATTGATTGCTGCTTAGTTATAAAGTGGTTGGCTTTCTTGAACCTGCATTATAACAGGAGAGGCCTGTATTAGTGAAAACTTTGACTCCACATCAAAAAGTCGGCCCCAAATCTCTCTATTTGCCAGATTTCAATTTGTGCTGAATTTTCTGAAACTCATTCTGACTGAGATTATCTGCCAAAAGTATTCTGATTCAGTCTATTTGATGGCAATAAATATAAGCATGCTGCTTCAAGATATTGTTCAACTCGTACAATCCTTTGAGCGTAGATCAAAATCTAAGAAGATTGTATTTATTCAAGGCTGTGATGTTTTCATTTCATAAAGAGGTTACCAAAATGCCAAAAAAGAGAAAAAAAAAAAAAAAAAAAATCAGGTCCAGTTAGTCAATCAAAAGAAACTGTCATGTAACCAATGTTTTTAAGCAGCAAGCCATTTTTTAGGTGATCAATTAAAAAAATCAGAAAAAAAGGAGTGATCAATGAATAAGTTACTTCTCTTCCCACTTGTACGGCATTGATCACTAAAACAAAAAAAAAAGTCCACACTTGAGGAAAAAAGGGAAACAAAAAGCAAATCTGAATACTGCCCAACACTAACTAAGGGATCAATCAAGCATAAACTTACATTGTAAATTGAACCCATTTTGGGAATGATTTCAAGAAAAAAACGTTTTCTGTAGACATAAGGAGTAAATGTTAAAATTTTCAACCAGCTAGCTCCATTGGTGTGGCTAGTACGCATCACGAATACATAGTCAGACCCATTTCAAAACTGAAGAAAACTATGTTAGTGTTGACGGTTTTTAACAACTGCTTGCTAAGTATATAAGGTAAGAGTCGAGAGAAAAGTGATAGCTCTGAAGACCTGTGGGGCACTTACCATCCTAACAGACTAAGAATTCATCTAGGATGATTTGTACTTTTCACTGAAGAGTGTTTGATGCACCTCAAGTGAGATAGAAGGTGGCATATCTGAGTGGAATTAGTGGAACGTCTAAGTGTGATTGTATTGTTCTCTAAGGACTATAATACAAAGATAAGTCGTCTTACACCGATGCAATGATAAGACTTGTATTTAAATCTCAACAAAAAACACGGATAAAACTCACAGCTGTCAGTATATTGAATCAAAAAACAGATGAGAAATTGAAATTGCTTTTAGATCTGGATTTGGAAGTTAGATTAAGAAAGTAACTGAGAAAGTCAGTAAGTGGCATTTTCTTTTTACAGTGGATTTTCTCTCTCCCTCTCTCTCGATATATATATATATATATATATATATATATATATATATATCAAATCACTGTAGCTCTACAAATAGCTGGCCTTACTGACAAGCCAAAATGGGCTGCAGATTCTTCTTCTTTCTGGGTATCTGTCTATCTATGTGTGTGTGTGTGTGTGTGTGTGTGTGTGTGTGTGTGTGTGTGTGTGTGTGCGCGTCTCATGATGCTCCTAGTAGCATTTTGGAGACAACACCCTAGAAAATTTGTACGAGTACACAACCAGGCACCATCTAAAATGTTTTTTTTAAATTTTTTTCTCAAAAAAATGCTCTTTTGGGTCTCTTTGGTCATTTCGGAACCAACAATGCCCAAATCTTGTGCTAATAATTTTTCAAGACAATTTCAGATACTAGATCCATTTTTAAAGATAATTTTAGATGATTTTTTTTTACATTAGTTCTGGTACATATGTAGGCTATTATGATTCATTTCTGTGAAGTACGGATGTATTTATTCTTCCTGTCTGATTGTACTGTCTCAATGTGGTAGAGAAATGGCCCTGGTCCACATAACACTAATGCACAGTCAGGAATGGGACCTTGCAGGTACCATTCTGAAAGTACTTGGTATTTTTTAGCGTTGATCAGCTAAAGTGGGATGGTGAACATACTGCCCAAGGTGAGGAAAGCAGCGGAGGAACTATCATCACTGTTTGATTTCTGCAGAAGAGGACAATGCCAGATGGGACTGGCTGAGAAAGTGTGACAGTCCGTGGCAGTTTCATCACCTGATCCAGCATATCTCAAACCACACATTCCACAGGGGATGGTCTCTGAGATCATGGTATGTGGGTCAGTCAGTTGGAAGTTGGGATCCATTTTAAACAAATCCATACCTTGAACATCTCTTTTTTTCCTTCAATGTACATGATGTGTTGAATAGATAGATTGGCCAAGAGCCAAACGGGAAGCAGAAAAGGAACAAAGAATAATGCATAAAGACATTGTAGGAGAGTCAATACAATCTTCAACAAGGTCTTCAACAATGGATTGACACTCACTAAGACTGGGGCTTTGTAGTAAAAAACAAAACAAGACAATGTAAGACATGTTCTTATTTTATGGAAAAAAATAAAGAAAGGAGTGGATACTAAGAAATAATTATTTTTTTCAAAAAGATAACAGGTCTGGTTAGTCACTCAATAGAAACTGTCATGTGACCAACATCTTTTGGCTTCATGCCATGTTGGGGGGGGGGTGATCAATATAAAAATTGGAAAAAGGGGTAATAATTCACAACCCCCCCCCCAAAAAAAACCCAGATGTGAATGCTGTCAGTGTAAGAGATCAATTTAGCATAAATTTACAATGCAAAGAGAAAACCCTCATTGAAAAAACATTTTTTGGGGAGGGGATTGAAAAACAAACAAAGCGTTTTTTGTAGACATAATAGGGAGTAAACGTTTGAATTTTCAGCTCTCTAACTTCATCTGTGAGGCCTGTACATATGATGATTACATAGCCAGCCAGCCAAACTTGGAAACTGAAGAAACCTATGTTGACAGTTTTGAGGGTTTCTAACATCTTATTTTACCAGGAAATAAAGGAAGGAGTGGATCCTGAGAAATTTGGTCACATATGTACCAAACGTAATTCCTTGTTGAAAAGATAACAATGAAATGTATTCTGTATGAAAGGACTGCTATAAGACTAACATAAGAGATACTAATAAAGAATACCAAAATAACTCTTTTGGTCCAAATTGACTAGAATTAGTTTCCTAAGGATAAAACTGGTCTGTATACAATTCTTTTGTTTCATAACAGGATACATACATATGTGATGTGTGCAAGTGTGTGTTATGTCGAATCATCAAAATAGTGGTTTTATACCTTTGTTTTGATTATGTTGAAACTATGTATACTTTAAAATTTTTCGAAGAAAATTTGAAACTTTACCAATTAGGTGATGAGAGAGAGAGAGAGAGATATTATTATTATCAGTTATTTTGTAATTGAAAAAAAAAAAAAAAGAAAAGCTCTGTATATAAGATTATCTAAAAATGATGATTTTGTTTTTGTAAATATCAAGTATGAAGTGAAGGGTTAAGTTAAATTGCTAGGGGAACAGGGAGGGGTTAATATCCAACCTGCAAAGAACAATGTTTTGACTCCATTTGAAGTGAAAGGAGAATTTACTTGAGTGACTCAGAGCAAACTTGAATTGTCTTCTCGGTTCTGATGGTTTGGCTCCTAATGTCAACATTATCAACATATTCGGAATGTGAGCGGGTCAGCAGTGTGTGCATATGACATCTAGAGTAATTCGGGGGGGGGGGGATGAAAAGGGATAGACAGAATTGTTGGAGTGGGAGAGAAGTAGAGTCAGAGACAGAGTTATATAATGGATGAGTGAGAGGGAATGAAAAAGTGAGTGGGCGAGAGATAGTGAGAGGGCAAGAGAAAGAGCGACAGCGAGAGGGCGAGAGAGTGAGAGTGAATGGGCGAGAGAGTGAGAGTGAATGGGCGAGAGAGTGAGAGTGAATGGGCGAGAGAGTGAGAGTGAATGGGCGAGAGAGTGAGAGTGAATGGGCGAGAGAGTGAGAGTGAATGGGCGAGAGAGTGAGAATGAATGGGCGAGAGAGTGAGAATGAATGGGCGAGAGAGGGAGAATGTGAAAGAGAGAGGGAGAATGTGAAAGAGAGAGTGAGAGTGTGAAAGAGAGAGGGAGAGTGTGAAAGAGAGATATTCTGAGTGAATGAATGACATCATATATATAAGAGAGAATTTCTACAGAGAAATGAAAAAGAATTAACAAACAGAGAATCTTTGGAAAATGGGGAAAGGAACTCTCAAAAGCAGAAAACTATATATATATATATATATATATATATATATATATATATATACATACATACATACATACATACATTTTTTTTTCTTGTTTGAAGGAAACATGAAAGCAGGGAAGTGAAGCTAGCTTTTAACATTTGCACATGAAACAATTATATTAGAGATAGAGAGAGAGAGAGAGAGAGAGAGAGATAGAGAGAGAGAGAGAGAGAGAGAGACTGAGGAAATATTAATAAAATCAGCAAGTTCAGTGTGTAACTTCCACATTAACTGATTGAATAAAAGCAGATCCATCAAGTGTAAGCATGATTGTGATAGCTTTGAATTCACTTGCTAACAATAGAACGTATGTTTATTTGAATTCATTCTATAAGGAAAAAGAGTTGTGCAAGTGGATGTGGAAAATGCAGAAATAAAGAAAAGGAAGAGAGAGTAAAATACAGATAAGTAAGAAAAGAAATTAAAAAGAAATCTAGAGTATAAACTAGTGACATCCAGCAGGAGAACAGGTCACTGATTACAAAAAGAAGGGAAGAGTAACCCTGCTTCTTCCTGGAAGTGACTAAGATACGTAGCCAGTGTAATGAGACAATCGGTAGGCAGAAGGAAAGTATGATCCTATTTCTAGAAAGAAGTCAGAGGGAGAAAAGAAACCAGTGTAATTTGCAAGCAGTAGATGGAAGAAGGGAAGTGTAATTCTGCTGCTAGAAAGAAGTGAGGAAGAAAAAGTGGCCAGTGTAACATCTTTTTTGAGCAAAATTCAACTATACATCCTCCAGCCTTCAAGTCAATAGTTTGCCGGAGAGTTATCAATTCAAGGCAGTTTGAATTGAACAGATAGCATTGTCTAGAATTGAAAGAAAATTATTATAGAAATCATCGTGTAATTCCAGACCCAAGAACATTGCTGCATGCCTTTTAACTTTCCCCAAACAAAAACATTACACTTCATCAAGAAATGTTCAATATTTTTGCATTTATAAAGGAACAATAGGAGAGTGACAATAAAACAGGCCATTCTCTTTTCTTATTTTATAGACTTAGAAAAAAAAGGGGGGGGGGGACAAAATTATGAATATTCATTCAAGTTCTAAATATTTTCTTTAACACATGTTGTTCTTTTATCCACAAATTATTTTCCTTCCATTTATAAGAATAGGAGAAATATTTGAAGTACAGAGGAAATTATTATTGCAGATCTGCCCTACCCCTCTCCGACACAAAAAATTCAGGTTTTGTCAAAAGGTATATTGAATTTGGGTTGAAAATACGATGTAAAGTTTCGCGTTGACATAGAAAAGAATCTGGAAAGAATGTTTTAGCAGGAAATTTTAAAATACCTTTGAAATGTATGAACACGATTTTAAAAGTAAATTTTCATTCAACCTCTCAACAATAGTAAATAAAGAAAAGAGAATTCTATTTGCTTTGATTCCATCCATTTACGATCAACGGCAAAAGGAGTCTCCGCTAATAAAAGATCAATTCCGATGAAATATGTACGCTTGTTACAAAATATAGATGAACTCTAAAGAAAACAAGCGGACAGGTCTGGTTAGTCCCTCAATAGAAACTGTTACGTGACACATGTATTTTGGCAGCATGCCGTGTTGGGGACAATCAGCTAAAAAAATTAAAAAGGCGATCAATGAATAAGTTACTTCTCCTACCTTTTGTTGGATAACTAAATAGTTCGAATTTTGAATTTTGAAAAAAAAAAAAAAATAAATAAAATGATTGCAGCCAAGTACTATCTAGAGACCTATTTAGTGTAAACTTACACTGTAAATTGAAACCCCTTAAAAAACCTATTTAAGGGAGGGGAAATTTAAAAGAAAATTTTTTTTTTTCTATTCACAGTAACGAGTGAATGTTTCAATTTTCCACCCTCTAGGTCCATTGGCACAACCTGACCTGCACACATGATACATACATAGCCAGCCAGACCAGCTCAATAACTGAAGAAACCTATAATGACGGTTTAGGTTGACAGTTTCTAAAACATTATACCTATTATGATTGAAAACCCTTGAACACAGAACTTTCCTTAAATGGCATAGAATGAAAAGAACAACAAAAAAAAAAAAGAATAAGAAATCTAATGTAATAGCCATTCAACTTGAAGGTTTGAAACGATTTATGAATAAATATGTAGACAATACTTTCTTTTAAAAGGTTTTATTTACTTCCATCAATGAATTAGGAAGAGGTATAAGTATTCACTCATGTTAGGCTTTAAACAGAAGTGCTATTGGCACAGTCGGTGCTGGCTTGAACAACGATTGAGTTCTCAAGCCTTTGAAAAGAGAAAGACAATTGATTCTGAAACCAGGGAGAAGAACCCCTTTAAGGTGGATTGAAACCCAATCTGACGTCCTTTCTGCAGCTCCTGCAACCAAGCTGATGCTAGATGCATCACTCAATGCTCGCCCGGGGACTAAATCAGGGAAGCTTTGAAAGGGATTCTGACGATTGGGCATCCCAGAATCTCCACACACATCTCCCAGGCAAGTGCCCTGGGGAGGACATTCCATTGTCTGCTGATGATACCATCCCAAAACTGAACAGACACAATTTGCACAATTACCCCCCCCCCATAGTAATTTAGTAGGCAACCAATGCATTTGGACGAGAGTCATTGTCTTGGTTGTTCTAGTTATTCAAGTTGTGTTGGTTGATTCCCCTGGTCCTCTTTAGGGGGTCTGCTGTTGTACAGGGCAGAGTTTGGACAAAATACATATAGACCTAATCTAGTTTTCAACAAAAAAAAAAAAAAAAAAAAATTAAAAATAAAAATAAAAATTAAATGATAACCCCCCCCCCCTTAAGAAAAACTAGAAATAAATTAGATCAAAACTCGGTCAAGTTTGGGAATCGATAAATTAACGAAAAGAAGAGAAAAAAAAAATAATTAAGAATCGCATTCTCATTCCTGGAAATTTCTCATCTCGTTTCTTGATTTTTTTTTTCTAAAAAATCTCATCTCGTTTCTTGATTTATACTTCCAGACTATCTGTAAGACTTCAATTTTAGTTATCAGTAAAATGTTTTGCCTTAACATAAGGCTAAATAATTTGACCTGTTTTTTTGACTAACTACTAATTCCCCACCCCCAACCTAAAATTGAAAACTATTGACCCATTTTTTAAATTTATAACTAGATACCAACTAAGGTACTGGTGTAGATTGAATAATGGATTTGGATTGAAATTCTCAGAAGGTTACCAATTACGACAGATGTCAAGAGAAGAACGG
Source organism: Thysanoteuthis rhombus (assembly GCA_963457665.1). Lineage (NCBI taxonomy): Eukaryota > Metazoa > Mollusca > Cephalopoda > Oegopsida > Thysanoteuthidae > Thysanoteuthis > Thysanoteuthis major. The sequence continues at coordinate 48,489,314 of OY735230.1, forward strand.
CGTGTACAACAGCTAAAATGTGACTATAACAACCAAGATGAGGATACTAGACAGGGAAGATCAGTGTATAATGAAGATAATTCATCTCAGAAATTCAGACTTTGCAAATAGCTTCTCGAGAATATCCATGTAGAATAAACTCTCTTCTGAATATTTCCTTAATGAGTATTATCCCAACATTTTTAAATCCAGAGTGAACAAGTGCCTTATCAAAGTGTCATTTTCAGTCTTCATTTTAAACATTTTTAGTGTTTCCAACTTCACTGTATTTCAACACCAATAAGCTATTCTAACGTTTGCTTTTTCGTTTTTCACTAGTCCAAATTCTGTAACAAATAACTTCCTTCATATTATCCCTTCAATGTGAAAAGTGGCCAAAAGGCCATGCTTAGTATGACAAAAAAATACCCCCCCCCTGAAATGACAAAAATTTAATTTGGTTCCAAGGCCATAAGTATCAAGTGAGAATCTAACTCACTACTCTGTATTAATTTTCTGCTAGACCAGCTCACCAACTAATTACACTATGGTGAGCTACGATTCTTTGGTTTACCCTAACACTTGAACTTGGTCCGATTATTTTCGACATAAATCAACCTTTATTATTCCCGGCTCCATGGACTGCTAGCCCTGGTCGGACTTTCTGTGATCTTGGATTTATCAGAAATTGTTTATTTCGGGATTTCAACTTCATTAAGTCCGTAAAACCTTATCTTTGATTTCACAGAACATTTTTTCCAATTTCACAGCCTTAATGTAATTTCCAGGCTTCCTAATAAATTGAACTCACAAATAAAGAAAACCATTATCGAATCTACAAAACTGTAACTCCAATGAAACGAAGATACATACAGACGATACGCAAAAACATGAAACAGCAGGAAAACAAAAAAAAAAATCCTCCGACAGGTCTGGTTAGTACCTCAATAGAAACCTTTGAGTGACCAACAACTTTCGGCAGAATGCCGTGTTGGGTGAGATCAATAACAAAACAGGCGATCAATGAATAGGCTACTTCTCTCGCCTTTTGCTAGGAGGTGATTAATGAAAGAGTCCAATTTAAAAAACAAAAAAAAGTTACATTACAAATCCCCCCCCCCAAAAAAAAACGAAAAAAAAAACCAAAACAAAACAAACAAACAAACAAAACAAAAACTATCAAGTGGGTGGGTGGGGGTGATGGTGAATGAACAAAGAAACCTTTTATTCTTGACATCTTAGAGAGTAAATGTTTGAATTTTCAGCCGTCTAGCTCCATCCAAGCAGCCCATATGTGACACACACACATATAGATAGCCAGCTAGCCAGATAAACTTGAAGACTGAAGAAACCTATGTAGACAATTTTGGTTGATAGTTTCTATAAACTATTATCATGTGTAAATCTCTTACACCAATGAAGTGAGAAGGACTCTGACTATACATAAAACACCAGAATTGGAAACAAGCAAAAAACCATGAAGAACAAGAATAATTCACAAGGACTCACATACAGACAATCCATATACGAGTTGCAAAAATTAAGCAGAATAAAGGATTAAGTTAAGACATTAAAAGAAAAAGAAAAAAAAAGATTTTTTTTTCTCTGAATCTAAATCAAATTCATACCATTTATCTTGGAAACATTTCCTTAGGGATAAATTCTCTCGAATTAATTGAATATCACTTTATGAGATTTTGCTATTGGCCGAAATAGAATTAAAGTTCCAGTTGCTTGAAGGACGGATTCCTTGATCTGTTCATTATAGCAAGAATAATTGATAACTAAACATTTAATTCATTGAGAAGAAAGGGGAAAAATGTTTCTCCCTCTGAATTGACAAAAGATCAATGAAACAGTCGTCGTACGAAGGAGAACTTAACAACATCAAATGTTAAATGATTTGTGTACAATTCATTGTTATTGCAAATAAGCAGTAGAAGGCATACGAGAAATCCATTTTTCTGCTTTTGGGTGAAGGAAAGACTGAGGAAAATTATGAGACTAAAGAGATAAAAAAAAAAAAAAAAAGAAAAAAAAGGGGGGGGGGTTGGATGAGCAAACAGTTGTGCAGAAATGCCAGAACAACTTACACGGAATTGGTGTCTGTAATTATTTCAGTCTTTGGGAATCTGATACTTGATGGAAATGAGCAGAAACAATGCAATTATAGTTACATAGAACGAACCATCAGAAATTCATTATTTTGATTTATCATTGAATAATTTTATTATTCTGCTGCCCTTGCACAAAAGATAACTTTGAAAAAAAAAAAGAAAAAAAGAGAAAATATATTTTCATTATTTTAAGTAATTTGCTGTTAGACATATTTACAGTTCATCAGAGAAATTACTGAATTCAGTACTTTTTTTTAACTGAATTTCCGAGTTGCAGAATTATCATTATTATACACTGATTTACTTGGACTAGTCTCCTCATCTTGTTTGTGTTAGTAACAACGTTGTCGACATTGTACTCTTTGGCCTCTTTCAGATGTCTCTCTTTAGAATCTAATGATAAAGAGAAACAACGAACATAATTCAATTGTAATAAAAAACGGAAAGAGCCTTCAGAAATTCATCATTTTGATTAGTTATACAGAATCAACGTAGCCACGATCGCAGACCAGATCAAACAACCAAAAACATGGGCTGTAGGTATTCTTCCCTTTTCACTTATCTGTCCATCCATCCCTTTATCTATTCCAGTGTTCCTGGTCACATTTTTTGGCCTTGAAAATTACCATGCGTAGTCCAGTAACAACCTTTCAAAGACGCCATTTTACCCTCATTTTTAGGGAGGGATGCTTGATTTACAATGATAATCCATTGTAGAATGGACACTTTCATTTCACCGCAGTGGTGATACAGCATTTATGACATTTAGGTGTAAATGGAAAAACTTGGTTGAAATGAGAGAGAAAGAGAGAATCGAACCCTTTATTCAATCCACAGGGGTTGATTGTTCTTGTTCTGCTATCCTTACCAGAGGATATCCCCTACCAGTCGCCTGCCTCTCCCACTGAACTAGAGCATATGACTTTTTCTGCACTATGTGACCCAGGAATAGAACTTCTGACCATCAGATAGGTAACTAAATACGCTTAAGCAGCAACACTTTTATCAACAAAGCCACATACATAGCAGATTTGGGAAAAAGGATAGATTTTATTGGAAAGAAATAAAACATAGGAACCATAAGTTTTACCCGATTACCAATGTCAAATTGAATTCTAAAAGAAGAAGTAGCATTACTAGTTAGGGGAGGAAGGTGAGGAGGGTTCACTTGAAAATCTGACTATTAGAAAAAAAAAATTGATAAGTTCAAATTGAAGAGTACAATAATTTATTCTAGGGTTTTAGTGTATGGTTATTTTATTTGATAAGCAGGCTTCAAATGAGTACATACATATATATATATATATATATATATATATATATATATATATATATAAAACATTATTTGCTATAAAAGTTTGACTAGCTTTAGCCATTTTTGAATACAGTTTTGGCTATTTCCAACAAAGAAATACTTGGCTACACTGTAAGAAGAATACGCTTGATATGTCATCTATCCATTAGATTAGATGTTCTTTTAATGATGTCACACATTCTCTTCCTTTCACCTTTCACATATATGAGACTGACTGATGGACATCTAATGGAGATGAATGGATATATCTAACTGGACTATAATACAGTATTTTTCATACACCAAAGTAAGTTTTTTTTCTCTTTTATGCTGATTAAGTTTTGATATATTCCATTACTTCATAGTAGCTTCCCAAACTTAAATTTTTTATTTTGCCAATACATTGCAAGGGATTTGTCAAGCCAAATATATAATGTCATCCAAGCAGTTCAACTGACTCAGGAAAGTATGTCTTGAGAGATATACAACATTACACTTCATTTTTCAATAAACTGAGTTTTCAGTAACACACCCCAGTGTTGTGACACATTTTGGACAGTTCTGTTATAGATTAACCGAAGAAATATGCCCCCCCCCCAAAAAAACCCCAGAAAAATGAATTTTATTTGAGTTATATGCTTTCTTGTTTGCAATGAATACATTTTTGTAATAAAATTTTGTATTTGTTCAATTTCATCCACGCATAGAATAATCCCGTCATTTTTGACACGTAACATGCTTGTTGATAAGATAATATATGGTAATTAAAAGTGAAAGTATTAGTTAGGACAGTAATTATGTATTTTCGAGTTCGGAACGTAATTACATATTTTCAAATCATAATCATGGTTTTAAAACCTTTTAAACCAAAGCTGACATTTATGAGCCTCCACTGCATCAGGATATATTTTCTAAGCGTTTCTCATTGCCTGCCTAGCAGAACGACCCTTTTGAAATTCATGGAGTAAGCAATGGCGAACATGCTGCTCTCTAAAATCTCTGAGCCCCAAGGGGTTACACTTTACCATACACTATAAACGATAGACTGTTTGGTAGAAGAGATGAACTATATCCACACATTGTTTCTCACCATTTGACCCTGGTCTTGCTGTTATTGGTTGGCTTATAATCTATGGTAGTGAAGTATGTAATTACTTTCTGAACACCTGAATATTTATATGAATTAAATGATAGCAAATAACAGGCAAGTACATGACTATTAGAAATAAAGCTTTTAATATGATGACGATAGTTTCCACTTAATAATTAAGCAACAATGTGGATTTATTTGTTAATTTCTAATTTGTATAAGAATGAAAAGATCCAATTTCATGTTGAACAGCTTTAAAATCAATGGAACATTTATTGGAATCTTATGTTTTTTTCCCCTGTCTTCTCTGTTGTGCTTTCATTAAACAATCTTTGATTACATTGTCTGGGAATGTTTTTATATAATCAATGACCTTTCTTGTCAGAAGCAGGTATCAACAGTTTTCCAAGAACATCTTTTCAGGTGGAATCAATACAAAGTTATTAGAGACCATCAAACAAAACTATCAAAATAACATTTTTTTCAGTTTTCATGTTGGTCTAACTGGCTGGTTATGTATGAATCAGGACAAAGCATTAGAGCTAGAGGGATTAAAATCCAAAGATTTACTCCTCATTATATCTAGAAGAACATTTTTTTTGCATTTTCAAAAAATTCTCCCACTAAACAGGTTTTTGATGGTGGGGGGGATTCAATTTGCTATGTAAGTTTGTGCTAAATTGGTCCATAGACCGAGTCAAGCTACATTCATGCTTGTTTTCCAAATCAGACTTTCCAGCAATCCAACAAAAGAGAAGTAATTCATTCATTGATCATCCCTTTCCCAATTTTTTAATTGATCACCCCAACATGGCATTCTGTCAAAAGACACATGACGGTCTCTACTGAGTGACCAACCATACCTGTTTATTGTTTGAAAGTCCTTATAAAGGAAGCACTGACATAAGATGATTTAAAAGAACATTTCCCAACCTAGGGTCCATGAAGGTGTCACGGGGATGGGGGGTCCATGAACTTGTTAAGTAAGCAGACCTCTTAAAAGTGCAGGGTCCATGGGGGTGACTTCATTCAACTAAATGGGTTCCTTGGTGAAGGGGAGTTTAGGAACCACTGGTCTAATATAAGATGTCCCAGGGCCTTAGACAGTGGAATGAAAATAGTCCAACCCAGCAGATTCCTTGAAGGAGGCAGGAGGGTATAACAGCTGAAACATTGTGAATATAAAAACAACTAAAATGAGGACAATAGTCTGAATGAATCTATGTATATCAATATATCTCTTTTATTCTATGTTCCCTGGATTCCTCCACGCCTTCTACAATTGGATTAATACAAATTTGGATAATTTCATAAGCAAGGCCCCAAATCCAATAGTTACATATGCATGTAAATATTAATGATAATATATATATATATATATATATATATATATATATATATATATATATATATATATATATATATATATATGCAAATAATAATAATATATATGTATATAGAAGGGAAAGTCATTTTTTTGAAGGGGTTCCCAAGAAAATTCAATCATTGAAAAGGGTTCCCAGAATAGTTAGAGTATGGAGACCATTGTTCTAGCTGGAAAAGAAAGCAGAAATAAATATCCCGCCTTCAGAACTAAAAAGATAAAAACAACAAACAAGAAAAATACACAAAAAATTAGCCATGTTTAACTAACGTATTTATTTCTCTTTATAATCTAACTACTTATCACCCACGAAAACTTAAGATATATCCGAATTTCTGTTGGGTGATTTTTTTCTTAAGTAATGAATAGTCAGTGGATAAATAGAAGTAGATTGAAAAATATTAAAAGCTGAAAGATTTTCCTTAAATAAAACTCTACGATTAAAAACGTTCTTCAAAAGAAAGAAATGTACGAACAAAATGATGAAAAAAAAAATCAAGTAGTGGGTGGTGGTGAAATTAAAATTACCTACGTAAAAATACTATCAGTATAGTTTGAATCATAAACTTAAGATTTAAAAAACAAAACAGGTCTGGTTGGTCAACAGATAGAGTGATCAATTAAAATATTAGGAAAAGTGGGGATCAATGAAAAAGTGCCTTTTTTGGGCTGTGATCACTGAAAAGTATAAATTAAAAAAAAAAAAGCATGAATGCTGCTGGAAACGAACTAAGGGATCGATTTGGCATATACTTTCATTGTAAATTGAACCCCCAATAAAAGCATATACGGGGAGGGGAGTAAAAAAAAAATCCCCCTCATTGAGAGGAGTGAGTGTGCAAAATTTGAAATTTCTACAATGAGCGGTAATGGCTAGGCGAAGTCTGGATATATATATATATATATATATATACATATACGTGTGTGTGTGTGTGTGTGTGTGTGTGTGTGTGTGCGTGTGCGTGCGTGTCAGAACACACAATAACCTAAACCCAGCAACAGTGATGAAACCAGTCTGTTGTGGGTAGTGATGATTAATGATTACACAATAATGAACGACTGGAAAATCTTCTTTTCAGCAATTGTAGTGGTTGGACTTTTTGTTCCAAGATGTTCATGGAGGACTGGCATTGGGACTGGATTATCTGTCATCAGATTTTCAGGAGGGGGAGAGTGTGTATCTTTGTGGGAAACCATATTTCTATTTCTACGAATGTGTCTATGTGCACACGCCTCTGGGCATGTGATGCCAAAACAGCCACTTTCATCAAGATCTAACCGATTTTTTTCCGTTTAGCTAATAAAAATCTTTAATGGTAGATAGCTGAAAATTTTGGCCATTTAAGAAAAAAAAAAATGGCCCATTTTAATTTTATTTCATAGCTAACTCAAAACATATATAATCAATATTCCCAGCCATGAGTTAGCCAAAAGTGGACATTTTTCTAACCATTTTTTTAAAAGCAGTTTTAGACAAAAGAAAATCAAAGTGAAGGTCAAGTTTAACATTATACGTTCATTGTAAATTGTTCACCCAATTTAGAGTCAACTCACACGCTTCCACCCCATCAAAGTTACTTTTTCTAAAGAAAGAAAGAAAGAAAGAAAAAATTACGGGAAATATGAAGGTCAGGATCAGTTAGAACCAATCAAAATACAGAAGAAAAATAATTTTTCATCATTTATTTTTACTTTTATAAATCAAATACTAACCGAAACTTTTGTATAGAGAATATTCCTGGAGTCAGATACTGAAATTATTTTTGGCAAAATCACAACAAATCTGTTGAGTTTGATAAAAGTAAATGTACAATTTTCATCAATAATTTGTGCTGGAGTATTAGTATAGAGTTATTTTAGTTGAAAATTAGGCTTTAAATAGGTTTATAACATTTTTAGCCATAACATTGGCCAAAAATGGGGAAGATTCAGCCGATTTAAGCAATTTTTCAAAGGCAGTTTTTGGCAAAAGAAAATTGAATTTGAAGTGGCAATATCACACTGGACATCTACAATCATAAGTGGGATTTACTCTATTATTCACCTTGACCAGCCAAGTTGGAAGAGACACACGTATTCACTACTGTCTGTGGGTCTAGACAATACCTCCAGAAGTTCTCAGTGAATTTCAGTGACATTTTCTGGGATGATAGGTCATGGGCTATGGTAAAACTGATTAAATTTTAGGGAGGATCCAAGATCTTTTTCCTAGTTACCTCCCTGCATTGTAGCCACATCTCCAAAAATTTTCCGGAAAGTGTAGGCCATGCATGGGGTAGGGATGAATTAGTTAAATGTTGGGGGCAGACCTAGGAATCCTATTTTTAACTATAACCTCCCCTGCATCATATGAACTGATTTTAATTGGGTTTTTAGCAATAATAACATTGGCAGAGGTATGCGCTCTCTGAATGCTTTCAAGTTATTAATTTTAATTACTTTTTTCCTTCATCCTGATTAGTTGCTTTTTTTCAAAATCACGAATCGCCTTAGGCTGTTGACAAACGGCAGTGAACATACTGTTTAGTTGTAATACGAAGAAATAAAATATTAAGATGAAGGAAAATATCTAGTTGTAAAAATAAATAATAATTATGGCAACACCTGTTTTTAAAAGTGCATCTTTTGAAGGGGCCAGACTGTATGGGGTGTGGTGCAACCTGTCTTAATTGTCTTATGAAATCATTTTTTCATCCATTCATACGAAACTATGGTATCAAAGTATAATGGCTACTTCTGTTCAGGGAAGCTAATTTAGAGAACTTAAAGGAGCTATATGTTTATAATCTTAATTTGGATAATTCTTAATGTTTTAGTAAATTTCTCGAGAACTACCGTTTGAAAACCTTCAAACTTGACAGTACAAAGCCTTATGTGCTGATGGATATATTTGGCGGGTGTCAGCTTTGTATGAGGATCAGTCGTTGAGTGATCACAGTACATGCACACATATACACACATACACATTCATTTCTTCTATTGTATGCTTTACAACACTTCATCTAATCAAAAAACAGATGAGTAAATCCTCATCTTCTTTGTTTTTGTATCAAATGAAGTTTTGTATATCCTTTAACTACAAAAGAAAACTCTTGTTTACCTTGGGAAGTTCTTTAGAAACTTCCGCTCAAGGTCTAAGCTCAACCCTCTAAAAACATTTTAGGTAAAAGTATTTCATTAACAAAAAAAAAAAAACAAAACTTTTTTTCAAGTCAGGAGTTTTTTCAACAAAGATAATCATTTTGATAAAGTCACAACCTGCAAAAGGGTGATATTTAAAAAAAAACAACAAAAAAAACAAACAATTGTCTCAAATTCTGGATACAACTATTCTAAAACTTTAAACAGCATTACCTTATTAAGGGATTAAAGGCAGATATAAAAAGTACAAGGGAAATTTTCTGCAAGAACTGATAAAAAAAGAAACAAAAAAAACCCCCCAAAACAATTGTTTGCCATAAATTCTGTTAATTACAGTAATGTACCAGAATATCAATCCGGTCGATTGTCTGGGGCTGGATTAAATTCTTCTATAAATCCTGTGCCAGATATCCGAACGGATTGATATTCTGGTACATCACCTGTTAATAAAACAAATGACAAAGAATATAAAAATCCCAAGTGATGAAATCTTTCATTATATTGTAATGACTAGTAAAAATCACTGAGAACTTCAGCTTTGGTTCATTTAAAAAAAAAAAGTTAGAATCACTTCAATATCCTTCCCCAACCCACATGAGATAAGTCAAGCACCATCACCCCAAAAACAGTATAAGGAGGGGGATGTATAACTTGAAAGCAGCATAATTTGGGAAAAGCTGTGGAAACTAGGTAAGACACAAGAATTAATCCATTTTATTAATAGGGTTAAGATATCTCCCGTAATTGAATCACCGTAGCCCAAGCATGTACCAGTATCTTCTTAAATAATCTAAAACAAACAAATTATCAAAAAAAAAAAAAAAGGGTCTAACATGATGAGAAAGACCTGAAAAGCATTTAGAAATACTAAAAATAAAAGCTCTTATTTGATGCCTTGTGGTGAATTTCCAAAAATAATAAGATCCCATTAATCCTAAAGAGAAGGGTGTATAACCAATGCATCCTCCCAATAGTCACTTATGGAGCTGAAACATGGAACTTAACCAAGAAACAGACCCGTAAGCTGAGAACCATGCAATGTACACATGAAAGAATAATGCTGGGCCTCACATGGAGAGACCACAAAACAGCACAGCACATCCGGGAAAAGACAAGAGTTAGAGACATCATAGAATCCATAAAAAATCTCAAATGGTGGTGGGCTGGCCATGTTGCAAGAATGGCAGACAATCGATGGACATCACGACTCACAACATGGGTTCCCCGAGACCATATGCGCAACCGAGGCCGGCAAAATGTTAGATTGAGAGATGAGCTAGACAAGTTCAGGAAGTACTGGCTCCGTGACGCCCATGATAGAGAAGTGTGGCAAATCCTGGGGAAGGTCTATGTCCAACGACGGACGCTAAAAGACTGATGATGATGATGATGATGATGATGGTGAATTTCCAAGATTGTCAACCCCATAATGTGACCAGGAGTGTCCAGAGACACACAGGCAAAGAGATAAGAATCTGTAGCCTACTTGGCTTGTTGGTGGGCCATTTATAGGGCCATGGTAATTTGATATTGATTAAGAAATCATTTCTATTATTGTTATATGAAGTATTGAATACATTATCTTTTATTGAATGTGACTAGTTTTTACCTTCATTTAAATCATAGTTGTTTTTATTCTCACTGAAAGTATATTCTTTATTTCCGATCACATCGTTATTCATTGCTAGAGAAACAAAGGCCTGGACTAAAAACTAATCAAATTCACTAAAAAAAAAAAGTCAGATATTGAAATTTAATGAATAGGTTTTTATCAAAATTTTATTGGGGGTTTTCTAAAATAATCCCAACATTTTGTGAGGAATATCAATTTTACAACTCATAAAATATGATTAGTTGGGTGTTTCTAAAATAATCCCAACAATATTGATTGTTCAATCATATGAATGCATTGATTTTTACAAGTGTATAAACCTAATCAGTCCTAAAGGTTAGGGTTATAGTAATAATCTAAAAGGCTGCTTAGTTGTAACCAGTAGCCGGTAATTGGCCCCCCTCACAAGCAGAGGAAGAATGACATCTTGGAAAGCATTGAAAGGCATCACTTTAATCCTTCCCTACCCCCCTCAAACCAGTAGGAGGGGGGATGTTGGAGTGATCCTAAAGCTAATTGTGGCCAGGTATTCTCCACTATACAACGAAAACCATATTCATCTACACATCACAATGATGCTCTTCTGATGAGTTCTCCCATTATTAAAACTTTTAATTTCATGAAACACTTGATACCACTCCCAATTGACAGTAAAACTCTTCTGTGAATAGAATAGGGAAAAAGAATTACCTTGAGGCGGAAGGGATGTAACTTTAATTAACAGTTATTAGCATTGTTAACTCCATTCAAAATTTTTTTAATATGAAATTAGGAGTTAAAAACATACCAGCAAGTTGGGGCTGGATTAGCCTATTCGTAAACTATGCCTCAGTGTAGGGCCAAAGACATTGAGGGGACCCACAAATAAATAGCCATACAGAACTTTATCACTACCCCCTTGGGAAAAAGATTGACCGTAAATAAAATAACTACTTGCAACCTCATTTCAACAGTTATGAATAACTGCTTTTATTATCTTCATAATTTATTGAATATTTCTTACATTTTTTCTACATTGAATAATTGGGTATTTTTGAAATTATTTTGTTTTTCCTCTTTCTTTTACATCTTAGAAGAAAGTCCGCATAATTTCAACAATTTCTCATTTATTCAAAATTAGAAATTTGGATTTATCAAATACCAAATCTTTATTTTCTTAAAAAATCGTGATATATATATATATATATATATATATATATATATATATATATATAAATTGCACTGACAGATATTGGGAAATGGTTGACTGAAGTGACACAAAAAAAATCAATTGAAAAAGTTTTTTTAATGTTTGGTGTTTAAAGCTGTAAAGCTTTCTAGAACACACACACAAACACATATATATATATATATATATATATATATATATATATATATATATAAATGATTGAATATTTTCATAAAAATTATTGAAGCTGGAAAAAAAAAGAAAAAAAAAAGAAAAAAAGTATAGATACCTGTAGTTTCGGCATGGTTCCTCCTGAAGTTAGAGTTCTGTAAGAAGAATGATGGACAAATTAGTCATGGAATTTTAGTGAAAATAATGGGGACCCCCCCCCCCAATCAGACAATCAAATATCTAAATTCTTATTAGAAAAAAAAAAACAATGAATAATACCACAATTATTATCATAGGTACCTCTTTGGAAATCTCCAACTGAGCACAATGATTACACACCAACTTCAAAACAAATATCTAAATTCATAAAAACATATTCAATGTATATAAATACCAACAACATCTAACACAATTCTCAGATCAGAGTATCTTGAAAATTGCATCAGACAGATTAATAATGTCCTTGTAAACTCATGAGCTTTCCATAATTTCTAAACTTATCTAAATTATTTAAAAACTCTGTACACTATTGTTATTTCTAATATGATTAGGCAACTTATTCCAATACTATATTACTTTATATCAGAAAAAAAAAACAAACTATTTATTTAGTAGAATTAGTTTTTGGAATCTGTCTTGTCAATAGATTTCCAGTTCAAGGAGATATCAAAGAATAGTGTACTATATGAATAAAATTCCATGAATTATTTTGAATGACTGAATTACCCGCCCCAAATCAACCCATTCTTCTCTAGCAAAATTGTTAAACTCAAAGTTCTGCCTATCTACCAGCACCCAAGCCCGAAATATAGTATTCTGCAAGAATTCCAATCAATAACTTGTATATTCTACAAATAACCTACGCACGTCCTGAGAGAATATTTCTAATCGTCCAACCAATTTTCTAGTTCACTTTTGAAGGAGTTGATAAGATGCGATTATTTAAATTAAAGGAATTATTAAAAGCCACTCTGAAATTGCTTTCCTCGGTTATCTTTTCAATTCCCTCGTTTGATTTATATTCAAACTTAATATTTTTGGAACTAATGTGTAGTTCTTTGCACCTCTCTACATTAAATTTTAATTTCCGATTCTCTTCTCACTTTGACAAGCTATCAAGATTGATTTGTGTTATATCTCGCACTGATGGTCCGATGAGTAATATAACATTGTCCGCAGATAACTCAATAAGTGATTTCTTTCTGGTAAATCGTTTATAAATAATAGAAATGACATTGATCCTAACCCGGAATACCTGAAGGTACATTATGGGATTCAAAATAGGCATTACCGACATTTATTCTCATAGTTCTATTTGACAAAAATTCTTACTTCTAGATAAATAGAAATTATTGATGGATTGGGTAACAATTACAATATATTCATTCATTCAATATTTAATTTCAATTATGTAATATTTATCAATTTATCATCTAAATGTAATCATTTAATATTTAATGATAGGACCAGTCATTTTTTACAGCTTTCACACTAGTATATATTGTAAAAACTAATGAGATCATACAAGCAGTAGTGTGGTGCTGTGGAAACGGCCTTCCCTCACTTTTTTTGTGTAGTCTCAAAATGTCCCTGAAATTGTTTAGATTTTGAAATTAAACTATGGACACAATTAGTTTAACCAAATTTAATTGCATCCACTAATGGTGATTTTGAAATTTTGTATCACCAGAAGACTTTTCAGTCCAATTCTTCTTCAAAAACAAAAGAATTTTCTTGTTCCTGTCAATACTGTATGTTTTTACTTCCCATGTGCCCACCTGACTCCTACTATAAATCTCTCTCTAACAACTTTGTTTTGTTCAGATTCTATTAAATTGTGTCTTCGGCCATAGTTTGCTACCCAGTTCTGGTTTATGCCAACCCATCCCCGCATAGTAGGTTGGCAGATTTTTAAAGCCACCCCCATTCTGACCCCCTCCTCAACCCAGGCAGTTGAGCACCTAAAAGTAACCATTTGGGAAAAAAATTGTTGGCAATGATGCTGGTGTGTGTGAGTGTATCTTCAAGGACCCTCTTCCCTCCCACCTCTGAGAGTAGGCAGCCCAGCATCCCCTCACTCTTTTTTGTTAGCATTGCACCACTGCATACAAGATAATTTCTCATAGGCATCACTGCCAACAATTTTTTCCTTCAAATGGCTAATATATGCAAAGACTGTCTATTACAGGCCAGCCATATTGGATATCTGCGAGCCTTGAAAGTTCCCCCGAAAGAAAACATCTAAAGAATTTTATTGACTTAATGAAGTTGCTTAGACAAACAGACAGAAGAATGCTTTAGTGTCTTCTCTCTATTAATGCACTTATTTTCACTTATCGATGTGTTGACATTAAATGAATAGTTCTTTCTGCATTGCCTTCTATATGTTTGAAGATTGCAATTGATCAAAGGAGAACAAATCAAGAAAGCATTCTATCAAACACTGCCAGTTTTTTTTGTTTTTTTTCCACATCAAGACGAGGAAGCAATGATAAATTAACTATCAATCTAATAGCTTGTGTCTTTTTCTATAGAAATCAGTTCCTTTCAACTGTGATAGTTATACGATTCCATTAAAACTAGCTAAATCTTTTTAAGCAATCAGCTCCTATCACCATGAAGTGGATATGCAAGCACTTAAAAAAAAGCAAAAAGTATCAACTGCGCTTCTCTATTAAAAGATTTCTCCAAGTTTATCACTGACAACAGGGTTTTTCAAAAAAGTCAGAAGAATTGACAAGTGAGTCAAAGAGAACGGCCAGATTACCATTTTGTTAAGAACAAAACCGGAAAGAGAGTTCTTTCTTTCGATTCTCCTTATTTAGGTTTTTCCCGGACAAATATTTTGCCAAAGTGAACATAATCCAGAGAGATGTCGAATGGAATTACTGGTGATGCAGTGCGAAATAATAATACATTTCTGGAGCTCTCCCTCTATATTTTCACAAAAGGTCTACAGCTCCGCATATAAAGGGATAATGGAATACACACTTCACTTCCTTCTTTTATTATACCATTATTTTATGCAGGTAAGTCACAACATTTTACTCTAAACACTCAAAAGTAACAACAGTAACACACATTTTCTAGTAACTTACACAATATAAAACCACTGAGTTTATTTTTCTTTGGAGAAAAAAGAAGAAAAAAAAAGTCCTAGGCATAACTCATCCACTCATATAATAATTAACAATGTGCAGATGTTTCCCGTCATGCTGAAGGATGCAACCGTTGATGCCATAAAATTCCATTTCATTTATATAACTGACATAGTTGACTATAATTCATTTGTGTAACTGACACATGTAAATGTAATTCCATTTATGTAACTGATGTGGTAAAATACAACTGCAGTCATGTTATTGACAGTCAAATACAATTTCATTTTGTAACTGATGTAGTCAATATGATTTCATTCACATTCTAATGACACGATAAAAATATGCTCAATTCAAAAAACAATGAGAAAAGTAATAAAATAAAAACCCATTTGTGGTTCACAGAACACTATTCTCCAAGCTCATGAATGTAAACCTCTATTATCTACTTACATAAAATGCAATGAGTATTATCTATATATCCAACAGATGCCATCATTTTTGATGGTACAGGTAAATGATTACATATAATAAGAGTCATGTCTGTCACACTTATAGAATTAGCAGCAGCCACTCTCACTTCCAATCTTCTTTAGAGACTACCTAACTTTTCTCTGCCTTCTCCCTTCAAACCACCTAATTTTCTTTACTGCACTTTTATCAAAATACCTAAATTTCTTCTTTTCCCTCTCCCTTCCAACTGTCTTTGTCACACTTTCTACTTTCCTCAAATAAGCTTTAAAGAGAGGAAGAGAGTAAAACTTATGTTTTCCAGCGAAACTCAGACACAGTAAACTGTGTGTCAGTTACAGCTATCAGTCACACTCAAGCTGCTGACTGCATAAATCTTCCTCTCTTTAATCAACTTTACAGAAAGGAAGAAAAGTGAAACTTATATCTTCACCGTAACATGAACAAACAAACAAACATACAAATTTAGTGACAATGGTCTTCATATGTATAGATCATCTGATAACCAATAATGATGAAAGCATCCAAAACAACTTTCTCAATAATTTCTATTCCGGTTCATCATTTGGTTGTATTCAAACATTAGAAAATAACTTTGTTACATCAAAGTGCATCACTTCAACCTTTTAATTTATCATGTTATTCCCTTTGATCAAAACATGTTTGTTGATATCTATTCTTTCTATTAAATATCGAACTGACACCGAAAGTCACTAACCTAATGATAGAACTTTTATTAGAAACATCAACCAAGAATGTCAGAATAGGTTTCTTCAGTTCTCAAGTTGGTCTGCCTGACTGGCTATGTATCTGGTGTAAAGGTCGCACCAATGGAGCTAGAGGGCCAAAATTTCCAACATTTACATTCTGCTTTTTGAGAATTCCTCTCATGAATTGGTTTTTAGTAGGGAGGTTCAATTTTGAGAGTAAGTTCATGCCAAACTGATCCAGTTATATTTTTTTAAAAGAAAAGATTTTTTCTAGTGATCACTACCCGACAAAAGGCGAGGGAAGTAACTAATTCATTGGTTACACGATTCTTACTCATTTTCAACATTGCAATCGGCGGGTCTGATTCTACATAGAATGGATTGGCTAAAGTGTGTGAATATCATGAAAGAGGAGTTCAAATGTCCAGAAAACTCTTCGGATGTTAATGACTCCAATCAAAAATTTAGACAGTATCTGAAATATTCCTGTTTTGGAAAACATGCTCTTTACACAAAGCAAACGGCATCACTGCATAATTAGATATTAACAGATTTTTTGATTTCTTCAAGATAATCCAGTATATTAAAAACAAGATTTAATATTTCAAGATTTTCTAAATATCTGAGAGCTGTTCAGCTACTATTTGAATCACATGATGAATGTCCACCAGAAGCAGAAGAATTTGGGGCACAGAAAATTAAACAAAGTGCCAGAAAATTCCACAAGTGGAGAGAGAAAAATATCCCATCAGATTATTCAAACTTGTAATATTTCCAGCAGCCATAAGCACAAACTATATTGCATTGGCGTTAACAGAAACAATTGACAAGACTGAAACTCAGTGTTGCCAACTTGATGGCCAAAAAGCACTGAATCATTAAGATAGCTGAAAAAAATCTGCCAAAAAATGACCAAAAAGAGTCTGAAAAGAGTCCCAAAATGGTCAAAAATGGCCAAAATGTTTCAGCACTTCAGTTTCAATTAAGACATTTCTGCATAGTCAAATTTTCATTTGTCAAAAACGGAATTCTGTGTGAAGCTGGAGATATAACATTGATGATATCAATAATCATGAAATCATAAACTAATCAGACCCATGGATATTCCATGGTGTTAAAAACTAAGATTATCCATTACCTGTCTCTGTTTTTTCACTCTTTGCCAGCATTATCTCATTCTCTCCCTTATCCCTTCCAATCATATATCTTTCAATCTAGATGTTATTAAAATATGGATTAGTTTCATATCTTTCTACTACCTCAGTAAACTAAGTATCTTTATTTTCTCCCCTTTCACTCCCTACAGTCTCTGTTTATACAGTATCAGTAGCAGCCATCAGACAAGCCAATCATCGTACACTTATGATATTTCTCAGTAAATTACCCAACTTTCTCCCTCTCTACCTACCCTCTTATTAAAATCAAAGAAGGTGGGGACAAGCACAATATTAGACACACTTTTCTTTGGTAAAAACCATAAGTGGTGCTAGAGGGGGCAGTCGCCCCTGAGGGCATGTGAGAAGGGATGCAAAATTTCCTACGGCCTATAATACCTGTTATTAAATAATGTGATTATAACACAACTAAAAAACAAATCTTTTGGGATATTAATTATGTTTACCTTTTCAAGAAAAAAACTCAAGAACTGCTTCAACTGAGTGTAATTAATAAAAATGAAGAAAAATCATTTAAGGAAAAAATTTTTTTTTTCTCCAGATCAAAAGTCTAAATTATAATTAATCAAATAAAACTAAAAGAAATTGCCATGAAGAAAATTATTTTACTTAATTTTCCTGTTTTTTAATTCTCAAAAGTAAGATTTCCTGTTAAAACAATTCTCTGAAAAAGGTAAACATAATTAATATCTCCAGGGATTTAACTTTTAAATGTGTTAAAATCAATGAAAACAATAATGTATACATGAGATAAATCATCAAATGGTAAGAATCATAAAAAAAAAAAAAAAAATTCCCTTTTGATTCTTGGAATGAAAATTGAAAAAAAAAAAAATTTTTTTAAATTCATCTTTTAATATATGAGTCTAGTAAATTTTATCAAAATCGAATAATATGCTGATTTTTGCCAGATCTTGAAATTCCCAAGATGTCGATTTTTCAGTGAAGTTACATACATAACATGCTAATTCCAAAAGTTCATGTTGCGATAATGACAAGTTTTTTGCTTTCATTTGTTCTGTAACTGACTTCTATAACCTTGCCACTAACACATAACCTGAGGTCATACTTACATCAAATAAAGTAATTCACCAACAACAATTCAGGACTTAGGAACCGTTTCAATAGAATCCTGACTCATATAAAAATAAATCTTAAGAAAGAAACCTTCCAACTTTTTAATTCTATCCAAAGGAATTCTATATCAACTGATAACTATCATAGAGTTTAGACAATCACATCATCCTGTGTAATGAGTGTTGCATCTGTCACACTTATGGTATCAGTAGTAGTCATCTGCTGAGCCTGTTGTTGCCAGGCAACACCAGCCTGGACAAGTGCTGAGCATAGGGAGTTGGAGTCATGTCTGTCACACTTATACTGACTCAAGATGACATTAATTCAATATATATATATATATAAAAAGCTTTTTACTTAGATACATATTAAACAATATGTCTTGTTAGTTTTCTCTCTCTCTCTCTCCCTCCTTCATTATGATGTCTGTGCGCTTCTCTCATTTATTATATAGTATATATATATTTATATATTTTGAATTAATGTCATCTTGAGTCAGTATAAGTGTGACAGACATGGCTCCAACTCCCTCTGCTCCTTGTATGTGTGTGTGTGTGTGTATATATATATATATATATATATACACACATACACACACACAATGTACAAATCAGGAATATGATATAATATAATGCAATATCTGATTTGTGGTGGGTTTATTTCATATAATACACAATACATTTAACAATAAGTAAGAGTAGAGCTTAAAATATGATGAAATGAAGAATTTGCTACACAAATCCATTCATGTTTCTGCCCTGTTTGGGATTCTTCAGGTAAACAATTCTATTTGTTTTAGATCCCTATTTAGGATGTTTTGGGGGGGTTCTTCACCAAGAAAAACAGACCCTCCCTCCTAATACATCCCAAATAGGAATCTGAAATGAACCAGATCATTCTCCTAAACAAACTAAAACAGGACAGAAACATAAATGTGTTTGTATGGTGAATACTTATTTCATCATATATATAAACACACACACACACACTTTGATTGAAGACAATGACTATACGAAGTAACACGTTACAGTGTCGTTGGGTTAGGGTTGAACTCTTCTTAAATTACTTCTCAAACAATACATCAGTTTCAGTGATTTTTCACCTAAATAAATTCCAATCCGTCCACTTATGATAACCGTCAACAAAACGCTGAGTCATGAACTAGTTCTGATAATAAATGAAGAATAAAATTGATTCTATCATTTATATAAAGAAAAATAACGTCAGTCAGTACTGGGTTTCCTTAGCTTTACTTGACAAATAACAAAACAGGTCTGGTTGGTCATGCAATAGAAACTGTCATATGACTAAAGTTCTCTGGCAGCTTGTTGTGTTTGGGGTAATCAATTAAAAACTTTGAAAGAGGCATGATCAATAAATAAGTTTCTGCTTTTGCCTTCTGTTGGCAAGTAATCACCAAAAAAGTCTGGCTTTAAACAAAAAAAAAAAAAAAAAAAAAAGAAAAAAATGACAAATTGAACCCCCACTAAAAACCCACTGGGGGGGGGCATATTTACAAACAAAAAAAAAAGAAAGTTTCTTCCATGTGTAATAATGAGTAAATGTTAAAATTTTCAGCCCTTCAGCTCCATTGGTGTGCCCTGTACATGTGCTACATAGCCAGACAGACAGACTGCCATAAAAACTGAAGAAACCTTTTTTGACAGTTTTAGTGACTGTTCAAGTTGATTGTTCTGAATATATCACATATACAAGGCCTAAATATACTTGATAGATAAGAAGAAATAAGTTTTGTGGTAGGAATATACTGAGTAGACTTTAAGTCTGATATTCAAGTCATATCAAACACTGACACTTTCAAAATCTGATAAGAAATGTTCATCAACCGTTTAGGAAGCTTTTAATAGCGATAAACTAATACATATGATAGCATTATGATATTGCTCTGTTTAAAGTAACATTCGAAATCTAGAAGTGAAGAGAATTGAATATTTCGGAAAAAGAGAAAAGAAGGAATTTTGAATGTGATTGTTTCCTGATATTTTAGCATCCTATACTAATAATTACCAAAGTGGTTTTATTTGCTTTCTGTCATGCTGTAAAGAATAAGATAGAGTTATATTCACAACTAATCACACTGACAGAAAACAATAATATATACTGATGATTCTGTTTAAAATAAAATAGTAGAATCAGCTAATTTGCATTTATTTAATTTCAAGCAAATATTGTACACTTAAAAGGAACCGTAGAATTATCTCAAAAATCATATTTTGAATTATCTCGACATATTTAAATGATAAACTTATAATATATTGTTTTGGTAAGTTGATTTTTTCAGCAACAAATCCCGGGTTTAGTAACTGGCAAAGATAACTTTGAAAATAAATGATTAATTAACTCTCATTTGATTATTCAGATACCAGCACCATACGCATAAAAAATGATGGAATTATTTATGTATGGATAAATTTTATAAATATATATATATTTTATTATAAATGCACCCCCCCAAAAAAAACCCCAAACAAACCAATAACCTGAAATGAAATCTATTTCCTCCTTTATTTCTATAACTGTTCTATTTTCTTTAACAATCTTAAAATAATAAATAAGAGAATTGGGTGATAATGAAACAGTCATCAACAGCAGTAGCAATTACCAGCAGCAGTTGCCTGCATACTTTCAGTGAACATAACAACCAACAGCAGTCCATTCTATGTCTGTTTGTTTGAAACGCCCCTTTTATCTCTATTTGCTTCAGCATGACCAAAAGACGAACAGCAGTTGCCTGCATACTTTCAGTGAAGACATACACTGAGAGACACGAAATGGGTTACTGTTGTTGACCAGCAACAGCCTATCTTACGTCTGTGTGTTTGCTATACCCCTTTCCTCTCTTTCTGCTTGCTTTAGCATGACCAAAAACCAACACACACATGAAAAAAAATGACATAAACCTCAAATTATATGACTAAAATGTTCATATGTAAAGAAAGTAAGTAAATATACTGATGCAGTATCATTTACAACTTTGTGTACTGAAGCTTATGGAAAAAGAAAGACAATTTCTAGATATTTGACTTCAAACTTTGTTTAAAACTAAACAATTGCTTGAGGTGAGAGTTTAAAGTATGAATGGGTACAATGGGTTGAACAAAATGGAGTTAAATATTATGTGGTTTTTCTCTTGAGATTGTAGGAGTGGGAAAAGATATGCATCGAGTCTCTCAAGAACATTGGTTCTTAACCCTTTTACCATCGCCCTTCCATCCAACTCATTAGTGGTTGAACCTTGCCTTTATATTTTCAACTAAATCATTAGTTACAAAACACACGATACAGATATGTGGGAAAATGAGTTATAATATATTATGTTCATCATGATATTATGCAAACACTCTTAGAGAGGATTCCCCAAATTCTTCCTTTTTCTCACCCACCCAAATGGGCTTGTGGCTCTCTTGAAATTGCATGTTCTCCTGGTTGAGAACTACTGATCTAGAAAGATAAGCACAGGCTTATTGTTTTGGGCTAATTTTAAAATATTAAAGTTCATCCGAATACTCTAAAATAAACAGAGAATAAACCGTATTAAGTAGATTCTAAGAAATGTGCCAAGTAAATTCGATTGGTACAAAGGCTAAGAGTTCCAATGTACTTTCTTCTAGTTTCAATCATCTCAAATTTTCATAAACTCTCTCAGTAAACTTGGGAATAAAATATTGTTCCAATTCTTAAACTCTTCTGATGAATCAGGATCGATTTCCCCCCAGTTTCACAATAGTCTTACTGTCCACAGCTTTCAATGCTTGTCTCATCATTTATAGCTTCTTCTTTATTTCTGTTTTCATTTTTATAACATGGATTTACTTGGACTAGTGTCCTCATCTTGGTTGTGATGGTCATGTTTCTGTTGTTGCACACTGTCTTTCAATCTTCTCAAATTTTACAACCTCTCAGTTAATTTGGGAATGGGATATGATTCCAATTCCTGAACTCTTCAGATTAATCATAGATAGGATCATAGTTCCTGTAAAGCTCTGTGTGTGTGCATGCACACATTTTGCAACTAGTGCATAAAAACAATGAATGTGTACACAAAAGATTAGTTACCTAAAATACTATAGTATTTAATAATCATACTTAAAGTAATAACAGGTCTGATTAATCATTCAATAGAAACTGCCATGTGACCATCATCTCTTAGCAGCATGCGATGTTGGGGGTGATCAATTGAAAAAGAGGAAGAAAGTAAGATAAAAAGGTAATCAATGAATAAGATACTTCTTACACCTTCCATTGGGCAGGGCAGCAATCACTAAAAACATCCGAATTTTTAAAAGAATAACAGGCATAAACTGGTGACTAATTTAGCATAAACTCCCATTATAAATTGAACCCCCTCCCCTACTAGAATCAAAGGAAGGGTTAAAAAGAAAAAAAAAAATTTTCAGGTGTGACTATTAACACAAATTTTCAAGGCCGTAGCAGGAAAAATGCTTTCTGAACAGCTTCCAAACTTTTGAAAATTAAAAAAAAACAAAATTGGGTGTTAGTTGGACATCCCCACCAAGCACTTGGGGGGGGGGATAAAAGAAGTCTCTAGAAGAAGTGTAGAAGAGGACTAATGAAAATTATCAGCCTGGAGGCTACAGACCTTCAAGACTGCCAGGCACGAACTAGTGACCTATTTAGCATAAAGTTTCATTGTAAATTGAACCCAATACTAAAAACCTATTTTAGGAAGAAATTTGAATAAAAGAAAAAAGAAAAAAAAAAAAAAAAAAGAAAAAAGAAGAGTTTTTAGAAAGGATGTAGTGGAGTACCAATGCACATTTTCAGTCATATAGGTCGATTGGTACCACCAGTAGACATTCCAGATACTTACACAGGCAGAATGGAGTGAAAACTAGAGCAATCAATTTTGTAAGTTTTGATGACAGTTCTGGTTGACAGTTCCTAACAATAAATCATAACTGAACACTTATTAAAAATAATCTCTTAGCAAATGTTTTAGTCAATGGAACAACTAATTGAACCGAGTAAAACAAAATTTCAACGAAATACTTTGTAGAATGTAATCATAATACTTGTATTAAAACATGCCTATACAGTTTTGCTAGCTATAATCTAACCATATAATAGGCTTATATGTAAATTTTTGTTTATATGCTTGATTGCACTCAAATGGGACAATCTCATGGGTTGATTTACCTACCTATGATGACAAAATGATAAAAATCATCATAGAATCTCTGAAAACTTTGTGTCTGATCATCACAAACTAGAACAGCTCGAGAAGAGTTGATACCTAGAAACAACTTCAAATTAAGATACTTGAATTATTAGAATAAATTACCAATTAGAATAGCTTAAGGCTCCTTCGTGCCTATCCATACGTAAATGACACTGTCATTTTGGATGGGTATATTCTGGCACTATATAATGAGCTTATATGCAAATGTTTGTTTGTTGACGATGCATCTCATTAGTTAATTGGTCATCCTAGTATGACATAACAATCATTTCATAAAAACTATTCAAGACTTCACGTCCGTTCACACAGTAGAACAGCGGAGTTGGATTATGACACTTGAATTATCAAATAGCTTTAGACTTTTCAGGATGGATCCATACATAAATAACCCGGGTATACCCTAATAATACTATAAAGATGACAATCGTTAGTTTGTTTGTTTTTTGTAGTCGGTAAAATGGCTGCACACGAGGAGCTGGAAATTCATCTACAGGGCTAATGTGACCTCAGGATTAACATAGGATAGGGGCAGCTGACCTCTGAGATCCCTAAAAGCCAATTTTGGGTCCAGATTACTATTCAGCATATTTTCAAATCCAAGGGAGACAAGTAATTTTTCGGATTCATCAGAGTTAATTCCCTTACTTAATTTTATGAAATTTCTATAAAATATCATTTGCTTTCCTGTGTTGTTTTAATTGAAGTTTAATCCTGACCCAACCGTGGTGGGGGTGATGGAGGGTACATACCTAAGGTAGTACCTTTCTATGCAACATTTGCAAGTTTATGTACAGATTGAAAAATCATGTTTTCCACAAAACTCAAAAGAAAGTATCATCACCTATGTGCAGTGGTGGGCACAGCTGGTGAAATCATTATACTGATAAAAACTTAGCGCAAGCAAAGACAATAATTATGAACTTCTATTTCATGTATTAAATTTTTTTTGTTTTGTTTTGTTTTGTTATCTGGTTCTAACCCCCCCCCCCCAAGTAGAGAGCTGAAATTTTCATGTTATAACTTAGACATAGAGCTTTCCAAAAAGGTATGATGATCAAGGTGTACTTCAATAATTAAAGGAACTAATGAAATTGAGCATTAGTTCAAATTCAAAATACAGTTTATTTAAAGTCCTATGTCCAGGAAACAACATACCTAAATTCCAGATCTTTAAGTCTGTTTATAAAGGGTTATAAAGCTAAAAAAAACCCAAACAAACAAAAGAAGGCTAAATTCACGAAATAAAAGTTAGCAGTTATCTACACAGATTTTCAGTTGCTTATCATTAAGCATTTTCACTAGCCAAGCCCACCATAGCCCATGTGCGATCTTATCTGATCAAAGTCTTTCCAATCAAGTTAAATCCATTTTTTTACTATTTTTGTGGTTTACTTAGTTATCTTTCAGGGAGTCTTATTTAAGATCTGACAGAAAGCACTGAAAGCTATTTATATATCACTTGTTGCCCGTCATATGATGATATATTGGAAATATACTTATGCTATTATGAGTAATATCAAGTTTTCTTACTTTCTAGTCATCCATACAGTTGTCCCATAGAAAGCTCATAAATTTAAGCGGGCCGTCACTCAATACACACTTGACATTCTAACTGAGTTGATTAGTATACAAATGTATCTTTCGCTATATTTCAAGTAAAAAGTAATATTTTCACTGAATTCAGTTAAATAATCATTAACTGACCTAATTTTCATTGAATCTCATTTCTATGGAGGCTACTTTGTGTTTGGAAAATTTCAATTACAGAGTTCAAATTCTTTTGTTGGCAGACAGACAGGCATCAATCATTTGTTTATAACTTTGGGAAGAGTCCTTAACATATGCAGCACTGTCACCATAAGTCCGTAGAAATTAATCTGTCGAAACACAGTGACTGCATTGAAGATAAGAAAAATCCAAAATGTTGGTATGACTCTTGGAAAAAAAAAAAAGAAAAAAAAAGAAATATTGGTGTATGAGACATCAGTAATAGCATCAAGTTTCCCAAAGATGATTCATAACATTGTCTAATATTCTTATCCAAAAAAGTTTATCAAGAATAGGAAAAAAAAAAAAAAAAAAAAAAAAGAAAAAAAAGGGTATTGATTATAACTGATCATACCTAAGAAAACCATTAGTCGAGTGATTCAGCTCCAGGGTAAATGTATTGGATATCGTTGTGGCATTAGGAGCGTTCAGTTTGAACAAACTTCATTAAGAAATTATTTCTATTAATATTCAGACCATCCTCATCTTGGCTGTTTTTCATACAACGTTTCGGCCATTGTACTCTACAGCCTTCATCAGGTATCATCTGGTAGGTGTGGGTAAGTAACGAACCGAACCCTTTATTTTAACCGACGGGGGTATATTGACTGCACTCCCCTCTTAGCATTAGTAGTATTATATTCATTAAGAAAGTATAGCATTT
Organism: Thysanoteuthis rhombus; assembly: GCA_963457665.1. Lineage (NCBI taxonomy): Eukaryota > Metazoa > Mollusca > Cephalopoda > Oegopsida > Thysanoteuthidae > Thysanoteuthis > Thysanoteuthis major. The sequence continues at coordinate 48,515,453 of OY735230.1, forward strand.
GTCATACATAAGGTGACCTGGTCTAAGGTGTTGCAGCTAGGCTGGAAACTGAATGTTTTCATTCATTCACCTAAATCCACCAGAAATTGCACCTTCAGATTCTAGTCTTAATAGAACTATCCGACTGGAAAAAAGATTTCAACTTTCTGGAAGGCTGCAAAAGGCATCTTGAGTTCTTTATTGAGAAAGTTCAGGGAGGATGGAAATATGAAGTCACATAAAAGATGATAGATTAAAAGGTATTAATATGTTGATAAGTAATGTCAAAAAATGTCAACATAGATTTCATCAGTTTTTGAGCTAGTCTGGCTGGCTATGTATGTATGTATTGTGTACAGGCCACACCAATGGAGCTAGATGGCTCAAAATTTAAACATTTACTCCATATTTTGGTTAGAAGTACTTTTTTTTCTTTTCCTTCAAATGCCCTATAAGGTTTTAGTGAGGGTTCTATTCGCTAAGTAAGTTCATGCTAAATTGGTCCCTCAGTTTGTATCTGGAAGCATTCATGCTTGTTTTTTTAAATTTCAGACGTTTGCAAGAGAAGTAACTTATTCATTAATCACTACCGACACGGCATCCTTAGACCTCTGGCTCCATTAGACATGTGATGCATAGCCAGCCAGACCCTTGGAAACTGAAGAAATCTATGTTGGCTCTTCTGGTTGATGATTTATAAAAAAAAAAAAACTAAAGCAGTAGAGGCCTTCATATATTTTCTGAAAGTATAAAAACTTTGAAAATGAAAATTTAATGAAGGAAGAAATTCAATACAGTTCGTTTTTAAAATGGAATACTGCTTAATTGATAAGTTATACAGTTGAGACACACCTATAGACCTACGCACGTCAGCCATACTGTAGGGATATTTCTTTGAAGGGGGGGCTGACCTCTAGAGTTGGTTTGACCATCTACCTAGGAGAAACAATCTTCAACAGAAAACCTTCGTGCTAGAATCTTATTCCTGTCTTTTTACTTTGGTTGTCCATGTTATGTAAATACTTGGTTCCAAAATTTGGGGGGCGGGGTTTGGTCACGCACACACTGCAATTCACCATAAAACTTCATGAGTACAGACTACTACACAACTTACCTCCTGGGCCAATGATGGCTGTGGGAAACCTCTGGATACCACTAAACCTTGATTAGCATGGCCAATTCATTTCATAATTTTCTGCACTTATCAAGGTCTGATAGTTTAATGTGTTTTCTTACAGCTTAAACTTGGTTCCATTATTTTCGTACAGTAATACATTGACTATATCAAAATCAATACTAAACAAAGTATTCCTGTACTTGGTTTACAAAGTCAAGCCATAATGATAGCTGACTATTCACCATTGTTCACACATGAAATCACATTACTTTTGTTCAACTTAACGAACAGCATCTTCAAGTTCAAATTGAAAAGATTAATCCATTTCAGAATGTAAACTAAAGTAGGTAAAAACTGGATCGATTTGGACCTCATAAACTACTTGGATCTTTTTGTTGATTCATTAGGAATAATCAAGTGTCATACTTTAATACAAATTTTTAGTTTCATTGAAAAAAGTTATCGAGTAACATTCGAAAAATTACTTTCCAAGATACACTGGAGATCTGATATAACGGGGAATCGCTCATAACTCACTTTGAGCATGGACACGAATTTTCAAAATGTTAAATTTGGCTTTCAAAATAATAGCTAAATCCAAAAATAAAAAGACCCTAAAACATGTTACGCACTGTTGAGTGTCAAATTCATCTCTGTCAGTGGCACAGTATTGAAAATGGTGGGGCCAAGGTTACACCAACTGTAAAAAGGGAATCAATTAGACAAAAATATTTTAGAGGTCAATTAATGAGACTAATCACTCTTTTCCATGTTTTACCTATCATAGAGTCGACTTCATTTTCAGGTGATAACAATGACCCCACCACCTCTAGCGAGAGATGTGCTTTCTTAGTAATATCAATAAACATTAATATTTCTTGAATAATTTTGTTAATCAAACCTATAGCTTCAAACTGATAAATCAGTGGGATTGTTTTGATTATTGTGGGGTGGATGGGAGAATGTACAGAATGAATTTTTCTTCTCTTATTTTTGCAATATTTTTTCCTTTCTTTTTAAAACAAATGATACTTTTAAATTATTTCATATTCTTTTACGTCTATTTTCACTTGTCGTCAGGAAATGTCACCCAACATTCCTCATGTAGCAAATTGGAAAACGTGGATCCAGATTTGTAAAAATGGAAAATATGTTACAATGTGGACTCACTTACAATGCGGTAGAAAATTATGGACTCCGTCTTCCACGTTATGACAGGTTTACAATGTATTTTATGATACTTTCAATTACTTCGATCAGAAAATACCTTGACAACATAAAGTCAACAGCATCCATAAACATTGGATATCTACATTCGGAACCTCATAACAAATTTATACTGGATTAATATAAAGCTTTTACCTTCAAAATGTGAATCATTATGAAACAGGAAAAAAGGGTAACAACTCTCTACGACTAAGTTGAAGAGGATAATGATGTATTTGGCGTGCAGTTTTACATGGCAGTTACTGGCATGGCTGTCCACGCTCACTTTGTTCTAATGCCCTTGGGAAAGGCATGACTCCACTTCTCCCCAAAGCTATGGGTGAATAGCAGGGTAGTTGGCACCCTTTAGCCAAGCAAGGCAGACCATATTGGGTGTCAAGCCAGCACCCCACAGCTACAAACAAAAAATGGGTTTCCATGGGTTGCTCAAGAAATGGAGACAAATCGCTTCACGTGCTGCATGAGACAGAAGCAATGGAGTTTACGAATTCAGGCTTTGTTTTAGAGTAGATCAGGAGTTACCGATGTGGTAGTTATTGACTTTGAGGAGTTGATGAATGCCAGTGGGTTGTAAGGGGGTCAATACACTCTGGGAAGAAGAGTGCATTGAATATTTGCTATGCATTCCATCTTTTGACATATATTCTTGTTCACTTTGTACTGTACCATTTATTTATTGGTAATTTCCTGATTTTGGTGCATGATTAAATACTATGGATTTGGAACGTTTTTGGGGAGGTTCGCAACATTTCAGGATGTATTTCTGGTACATTAGAGGTCTTTTTCTTGGCAGCCCTACCTGGGGGTCGATCAGGGGACAAGGATTCCATGAAGGGGTTGATGGTAAAAAAACTTTGCCAATCCCTGAAGTGGATTGTTACTTTTGAATAATTTTCATTGAGAAATTATCCTTCTCAAAAACCTGTCCAGACATTGAAAAAAAGTGAGATTTACTCTAGATATACAAGATGAAAGGGTTAACATAAATCATCCCAAGACGGAAACAGAACCATATATAAGAAAAGTGCATTTTGTATTAATAGATACAATATAAGAAATTACTTATCTGATTAAGATCAGGTTTATTTTGTAAGTAAGAATCTCATGACAGTATGATATTTATGGATTCATAGAAACAGTACGAGAACTAATTCATAACAAAATCTGCTGATTAAAAAAGATTATTTCATACAGGATTAACCAGATCATTTTTTTTTCGACACGTCATTTCTTCAATTACTTAAAAAACTTAATCGATTGAATAAGGAATTAGTAATCATATTTTTAAAAAAAGAAAAAAAAAATTGTACTTCATCATGACTTACCTCCCCTTAACTTCTGGACATCAGAATTTCACCTTCTTAACCTTAAATTTCATAACACGTTGTCTTAGGTCTTAGATAATCAAAATGAGTAAATTCCAGGAGCATTTTAATTTGCACTTTATCTTAAAAAATGATTATATTTTTTATTTTAATAATAAAAAAACCTCGTTTCTATAACAATACCTTGATATATTCATGTTTGGAAATCTTGTTGAAGAGAAAAAAAAAACGTCGTCCAGAGATTTATACGTTTCTCAAACGAACACATCTAAATCAATATTATCAAGACATTGAAATACCCAAATATTTACAGATATCATTTTCAAGATGATATCAGTTCTTAAAATTTTGTCAGTGGTAAAAAAATGGGGAAGAAGACATATACATATTTCCTAAAAAACAAAAAATACGGAAAAATTGACCGGTGAGAAGATCATAACAAAACAAAATCTCTGTTGACTATTATTATAAATGATACTAACTTGATTATTAAGTATTTGTAGTACAGTTTATTTAAAGTCAAGAGAGGGCAGCCGACCTGATTTTGAAGGTAACACTTAATACTTGGAAGGGAGGAGTAAGAAGCTGATACAAATGGAGGGGGTAGAGGCAAGGGGTCATATTACTCGTTCTCAACCTTTCACTCAAGGTTATGAATATTCAGGTCTATTAATGGTAAATCGATATAAATAGATATCATCCAGTTAAGATAGTCTTATCAAAAATACGTTTTAAAGAGATCAAAGTTGAAAATGAATGTAAAATTATATGAACTTTCAAGATCTTCAAGATGAACAGAGAAATATCTTATGAGATGTTCGAAATCTGAGATTCGAGGTAATTTTTCATGCGTAAATTAAAAACAAACAAACAAATGACAGTATGCTGATGTCTACAATTATATAGATATACAAAAACCAGCTGGTGTGTTTAACGTGGCTTTCTTCTGGCGAAAGGGACACGGGTTCGAATCACACCGGGAGTTTTATTCTTTAATCTCGATCGACAGAGATAGGTGGTCTGATTGAAAGTTTGTGATACAGATAAAGAAAACAATTAAGAAATGCAGATAAAAAATAGTCAAAATTTGATAATGGTTTACAATACTTCATCTAGTAAACATTAGTAATGAAGAGATCATTTCTGTTAAAAATCATCTCGTTTAAAACAACCTAATTTTCTATTCAAATTGAGTTATTTCCCTTTATTTTCATCTAATATTAACGTGTTTCATCTTACATCAGTTACATATTAATTGAAATTGTGTATTAAATAACATAATTTTGATAATAATTAGTTTCAATAATAACAAATAAAAACTTAGAAATCACATTTATTAAGAAGCGGTCATAAACAATCAAATATAATCAAGACATTCATCAAACTTCTTACGTCTTCTTCGGACATTGTGTGTCACTGTCGTCATTCAAGTTAAGAAACAGATGTTATTTTATTAAATCAATTGATATACAAGTCTTAAAACTTTAGATAATTATTCAAATAAATGCTTTAGATTCATTAGAAGACGTTTAAAAATATTAAAATCGTGATCTTATAAGAGAAAAAGCGAGTTCGGATCGTTACATCTTATACTTCTTGAAGGGGTTAAATCGTTCAGAGGGTAAACCTTTAAATATGGAGCAGAGATAATATTCGAAACACAAGGAAATCCAAATGAATGAAAATCGATCCTTAATCCCTTGGGTTCAAGTATCCACAAAAATGTCCATAATAAATAAGAAAATAATAAATTAAAAAGATAAGATAAGACATTTTACTTGAGGAGGACATTAGAGTGAAATGGAAGGTCATGCTTCTTTCTATGAATCGGCATCCGTACACAAGTTGAAATTTTACCTATAACCGCAAATCTATACCTGTTATAAAAACATCTGAAATACATGCACACTTGCCTTATGTCTTCCAAAGATGTGTGGTCTTAATATTTTAGAAAACTGCGATAGAAACCTATGAGATGAAAGCATGGCGGCTCGATTCTGGGTGATGCTACACCGATAAGAAATAGCAATGTGTTAAAATTTATGAAGTATGGTGGCCTAGAACTGCAATAAAACCGGAACGAGAGCGATACACCCGCAAAGACTTGGAAGTGTGTTGTGTCCGCGTGTTCGTCGCGTAGGCTGCTTGGTGGAGTATCCCTTCGAGGGAAAGGAAAAAAAAAAAAAAAAGAAAAGAAGAGAAAAACGTTGGAACATTGAAGAAATGATGATCATGGCCACAACGATGACCATAAATTACTTTTTTTTTAGCTTATTTCAGAATTCAAACATCATTTCTTTTATTAAGTAAATAAGGTTAAGAATGAACTTTAAAAAAATCTTCGACCAATATCTTTTTAAAAAATTACAACCAAACGTCTTAGAAGTATATTTTGTTTAGGCAGTCCAAGTTAGTAAAATGAATAAAACGAACTTTTTTTTTTACCCACAATGACATATCTGATAGCGTTAATTATTTGTCAAAGGTTACAAAAAAACAAAAACAAAAACATACTACAGTACACACTAAATTTGAACTAATTGCACACACCCACTATTTCCTCTAAGCCAGTGTCAAGGAAATCTCCAAGTTCTGAAAACATACTAGTTTAAATAGTTATTGACTGCCAATAAAATCTCACAAGTGTAGATTAATACGTGAAATAGTTCGATCTACGTTTGTTTTGTATACGAGTGAGCGTATTTATCGATAAAACATTAAATAGAGAAATAAATAAACTCATCCATTTTAATTCGGTTAGAATGTTTATGTCACCATAGATTATTTATTTTGAAACAATAATATTTATAACGCTTGTCGCCAGTAATCAATACAGGGTGTCCCAAAAGCAACAAATAAATATGTTAGTCCGTTAAATATTTTTAGGTAAAGAGATATAGAGAGAAGGATGTGTTTCTCTCTTGCTCTCTTTATTAATAATTAACGAACTAATACATTTTGATAACTTCACTTTTGGGGGCTCCCTATATTTTCTATAGCACTATAAGACCCTCAAAATATTTAAACACTGAAGAAGCAGAGGAAATAAATCGATGAAAAAACCCCCCAAAAAACAAGTAATTTCAAAGTTCGAACATGTTTAAAACAACTTAGAGCTTAGCTCGAATTACAAACACAGGCTTCAATTTAAATCAAGTATGAAAATATTAAGTTTTTTTGGTGAATATGATTTTCAAAACATTTCAATTCCTGAAGGAACCGTATAGTTCGAAGAAATGGTTTTATCTGAAGAAGAAAAAAGGAGATCAGTTCATAATTTTGGCATAAAGCCTTCAGAATTCAAGTCTTGAACTTCAAGAATCGGAATTTCGAAGTTTGATTTAAGGCTAAAAGAATATCCGCTCAACCCGACTTCGATAATGGGAAAAGTAATGACAAAACATTAATTATTATTTAATAAGAAGGTAAATAAAAATAAATTGGCAAAGAAACCTTAATACTCTTGAAAATGAGTTGTTGAGGTGAGCTATAAGGGCAAGTATGAGACTCTTTTACTCGCTATTATTTGCGGAGTTCACGTGTTCTTAAAAAACTATTTACATTAAAAACAATAATGAAATACAAAAGCTCTATGCCAAATAATGAAATACAAAAGCTCTATGCCAAATAATGAAATACAAAAGCTTAAAGCCAGTAAAATTCTGTATCCAACTTTCCTTAATTCAGTTTTCAAGCGTTTGGCTTTAAATTCAATTCTAACCAAAACATTAAACAAGGTCGGATTAATTGATCGGCGATTCTAAGAACTTGTAAATAGCTTTCTTTATCCGGTTGGAAATTTAAAAAAATGAAGAGAACATTTTAGCGAAGGTGGTCCCGATTGAAATTCAGCCGTCACGTTGCGTGTGTGTGTGTGAGTGTGAACATTGAACACCCGCGCACAACTGGTGTTTAAAAAGGCGTATAAAAAAAAAGAAATAAGAGAATTAATGAAAAAAAAACAAACTAAAAAAAGTAAATAATACAAGTATTATATTGTTTGTTACTGCTTGCTTCGTAAATTTTCGACGGATCGCATTATCAGCGGGTAGCGTCACGTGGCGTCGAATCGGGACCACCGTCGGTAAGTTGTACCCAGTGAAACAACGCTCCTTCTTCTCCAGAATAAAAGTACTGAGTGAAGAATGATGAAAATGCCGATACAATATTTCTTCTTTTAACCTTTCAAATCCACAGGCATGAAAACGCATATTTCCTTCTTCATTTTTTTTTTTACAACAACCACAGCGCCTGTCTTCTCATTTCCTTGTGTCAAATGTAAAGTTATATTTCCATATTCTCAAGATAAAATTTCTTTCGATAAGTGTCTTCATCTAATATTGTTGAAAAAAAATCGTTTTGATGAAAAGAAATGAAAAAAAGATATACACGTACCAGTTTTATAGACGAAAAAATTAAAATAAAAATCCATAGGAACAATACAATAACAGAAAAAATTCAAAAAAATAACATGTCAAGAAAACCACAAACATTCAATAATTCGTTTGATCTTTTCAGAAAAAATAGTAAATCAAAATTCTCAGGTATGATAGTATCAACAACAAATAATTAAATTATATGTTTCTTCACTGGGTCGACTCCATCTTTTTCTTCTTTCTTCATTTAGACGCAAAACAAATCCGTGAGCGCACTGGGCTTCGGGGTGATTTGATAAGAGCACACACTTAAAATAGTAGTTCGAGTGATTGTTAAGATGATGGCATAAAGAGGCTTCCATAGAGTGAAGAAGGCTTACCGTCTACATTAGCGATGAACAGCATCACGCATGCGCCTTGGCACCCCTCTCTTCCCCCTTCCCACGTCGCTTTCCCAATCAGAGAATTTCTTTGTTATTCTTCACTGTATAAAGTTGTGTCAACTTCCTAGACACTTTCTGTAAGGACGGCTTGCTAGAGGTAAGTACATACACTTCTCCTGAACTGGCTTTTTCTTTAATTTAATAGACTCTTGGACATCGTCTCCGACCCTTGAACAACATTTCTTTGGGATCATCTCAGTCTATATTTTTATAATTGGATATAATTCATAGCATCTTCATCTCAAGACGGTGTTTGTGCAGACGACGCAAGATTATTACAAGAAAACGCTAAAAGCACCTGTTTCTTGTAGACTTGGCTTTTTTTGAAACTTTGGGATTTTCGAAGTTTGTATTATTATATTCGTTATAATTAATTAGAACAACTTTTTTTGTAACATAACGATTTTTTTTCTAAGACATTGATTATTTTCTTCTTCTAAGGATTTTTTTTTCTTTGAAGAATTCATTTAATCAACTTATAAAAAATATTTTCAATTATGTTCCTTCAACATCCAGAAAATATCTTTTTTTTTTATTCATAATTATTTTTTCTTCACCTAACTGAACCCGATTTCTACCTCAAGAAAGAATTCTTCAACTATAAGACATGCTTTTTTTTTTCTTTTTCTAATAATTTTTTTTTTCTTTATAGATATTTAGGTTTTACTTAGAGTTTTTTTTCCAATATAGATTTTCAATTGTTCTTTTTTTTCAACACCAAACGAATGAATGAGTTTCTTATTCATCTTGTTTTCTTGAAAATATCTTATTCTATTTTAAGAGAAGAAAATCATAGTAGCTATTTCCTCTCATTTTTAGTTCAATTTTTCCACCGAAATTAAATTTGTTTTTACTTTGAGCTTATTTGAGACAAAATTCTACTTGACTTAGACTTATCTTATATGGCTTTCATTTCTTCATATTCACGTTTATATGTACTTTGTAATCATCTTGCTGATTTCCCACCCCGTTTTCTGCCTTTTATTTTTGTTGTTATTGATAACGTAGCTATCACTTTTATTACCTCGTACAATTTCTTGAGAGTAAATTCAATGTATCGGAAAAATTTTGAGAAATCTTTCCAGTGTGATGATTAACATTTTTTTTACTCTTATGTCCATCCTTAATAGTAACACATTCTTGAAAAAAATATCCTAGAGAAAATTTCATATCTTCTTCAAGGAAGAAGAATCTCTCTTCATATGAAACGAATGTGATGTTTGGAAAATACTTCGTATTCGATTCTAGATTCGTTGTGAATAAAAATTGCTTTTTAGCTGACGTTTATAAATCTCTTGATTTATTATCATTTCGCTTTAATTTGGGAGAAGGGCATATTTAGCAACAAGTTTGTCTTCTTCTTCTTCATGTTGAGTGAGCGTCAGTGCCAGGAGTGCGTGTGTATCTTCTGTTCAACTCCTGTGGAAAAAAAAAAAAAAAAAAGAAGAAAGGAAAATGTCATAGATTAAAGAGAAGTGTACGAAAAAAAAGTATCACTCGTTTCAAACTAACTGACAGGAGGCCTGTTAAGGTTTTTTTTCTCTCTCCAGTTCCGATGGTTGCTTGCTGTGTTATCATTTTCACACACCCAGAACAATTTCTGTAAAAAAAAAAAAAAAGTGTGTGGGTGTAGGTTTCAGCAAATTATCATAATATCATTGCTTGCATCGACGACCTGTGTGTGTGTGTGTGTGTGTGTGCGTGTGTGTGTGTGTGACGTGAAGAAGAAGAGGAAGGAGCTTTTCTTTCTTTTCTTTCTTCTTCTCCTCCTCTCTCCGTTCCGTTGTTGTCGAATCGAGGAGTACCAAATCCGATGGGGCTACTTAATCATCCCCAACACCCTACAACAAGAGAGACTTGCTGGTCCCCCTACCTCTTCTCATCTCTTGCTGCTCCTCCTTCGTCTCCTTCCCTCGGAGCCTTGCAACAACCACCGCCACCTTCTTCAGTCCCCTACCAACACCAACCCATACCATCCCAACCACTCATTCTGATTCTGTAGGTCTGGCGCCATCTCTTCTTTGATGGAATCATTTTCCAATCTTTGGAGTATTTGCCGGAGGTGGTCGGTGAGCCTCGTGTGTAGAAGATCGCTGCAGTGTGACTCAAGATCTCACCGATGAAGGTTGAGCTATTTTTTTTTTTTATAATATAGAAAAAAAAAAAAAAGCCGTAACCCGACTTTTTCCTGTAATATAAACTTTTCATGAGTCTCTGATTCGGGAGAGAGAAAGTAAATAATGTATGGCCATATCTCTGGCGTGTTATGTGAATGGTCAACCCTTGGAAAGCCTACACTGCTTTCTCACTCCCTTGAGACTGCAGGAACTCATCATCATCATCATCATCATCAACAACCATCTCCTCCAGTCATGGACTACCACCACCGCACCGCCTCCACCGATTGTTGGCTACCCGCACCACCCGCACCCCCATCGGCCGCAGCCCCCGTCGCACCTGTCGCCCCCCACGCACCACCGTCGGCCGCTGCCGCCGCAGCCGCAGCTGCAGCCGCTGCTGCCGCGCATATGGCTCAATTAAGTACGGGACACATTTTACAGTTTTAACTTTTTCTCTTTAAGCTTATTAATTCGCTTTTAATATCTTTGCATTTACAAAAGGAGATGAAAGAAAAGCCTGTTGGCACATGACCCTACTCTCTATGACCCATGTATGTTGTTTGTTATGAAACAAAACCGAACATTTTGTTTCACGAACAAATTTTTGAACGGAAACATAGTTTCAACTTTCAAGGGTTTTTTCTCTTCGTTCAAAGTTTACAAATCTTCGCCGTGAGAATCACTAATTAATACATTTTATATCGTTGATTTTTTGCTAATATTATTTGTAGGATGGGAAAATACGCATTCGCTTTTATGTGAGCATCTTCAAAATGATTATAATACGATCAAAACCATTTAATTTTCCAATATCAGCTTTAACTTTCTTATCAATAATACTATAACTTTTTTGTCATATTAGCATTTTACGGAAACCATGTTTCTTGTGGGGCACATGGCCCTTCTTTCCCTCTTATGACCCGTCGAATTGTAGTGGAACTGTATTCGAATAAAAGAACATATCTAGTTCCTTGAATGACATTATTGCTATCATATAAATATATTCGTTTAATATTTCGTTTTATATCGTGAGTTGCATTTTTGGGGGCAACGACAAATATGCACTCGCTCAATTTCTGTATATGTATGTGTGAGTGTCTTTGAAAATGATCAATTAGAACTTGTTAATTTAAACAGTCAAGACTTATTAATTGAAGTACATAATCTTTTTAGCTTATTAATTTTCCTTTAACAAAAATGCTTGTGTTGGTGCAGTCATGAAATGACTCGTCCTTTCCCGTTTATGACCTACCAATTTTGTTGTGAAACATTTTTTGAAAGAAAAAAAAACATACTTTGAACTTCCAAAGGTTTTCCCTACGTTTGACATCTTGAGCAAGAATGAAGCTTCGGTTACGAATACGTTTTATATCATTTATTTATAGGAAGGATCTATCGAATAATGTTGTGGAATAATCTTTTCATGAAACAGTTCTTACTTATAAGGGGTTTCTCTCCAGTCTCTATTGACACTTTTTGATCGCAGTAATGTTTACTCGATCAAAAACTAAGAACATATTATATACAAACAAGTCTGAACAAGGGAAGCAAATGTACACAAGTTAATCTTCAACAGGCAAAAAATATGAGTGAAGACTGTCCTCTCTCATTTATGACCTCCTGTCAAACTCTTCCAAGAGTTTTTCTTTTAATAGTCATTTTGCGATTATCAATTGAAAATACGTTATCGTTGACAATATTTATGATTTACCGATTTTGTTGGAAACTATTTTTGGAGGATAAAACATAATTGCAATAATGGAGATTCAGTTGAAAACCTGTTTTACTCATGTGTAGTCGGGGGCGAATATGTCTAAATTCATCTTGTATCTTTATTTATTCTCCAGCAGAAAAACATATTACCCATGTGGCAAGACTTGATGTCCACATTGTGGTTGATGATATTGAAGTATGATTCTTTTTCTTGTAATGATTGTTTTCCTAATACAAGAAAAAAAATCCCTCAAAACACGCACTCGTTTTTATGTGCGTTTTTTGAAAACGAATCCTGTACAAGCGAAACCTGATTTTGATACTTTGGACTTATCAATAGAATTGATCAGTATCTTTCTTATGTTTTAAAATTTTTTCTATCAACGATGTTCCGATAAAAGTGGGAATTGTTTGTTGAGGCATGAGATAGAGATTAGTTTTACATCACCTTTTCATTACAAATTGAACGATTTTAATATTCTATTATCTAATTGTCTCCTGTTATTCATTTTCAATAATACACTAACAAAACACACCTGAATGTTTCAAGCACTCTCAACTAATTCAATTTCTTGCTTCATTATTAACACATGCACGCACTCACATATCTATGTTGAACCAAATCTGGCTTATTTTTTATTAGAAAAGATTTTTTTCGATCTCTTTGAATTTATGAATTTTTTTTCGTTTTAACTCTCCTAAAACTTTCCTTATCTCAGAAAAAGTCAATTAGTAACGTTCATAGATTTTTACGGACAATTGTACTCAAATCCTTCTTGTTGATTTTTTTTTTGTCATCATTTCCAGATAAGGAAAAAAATATTCTAAATATCGAAGCTCAAGTTTTATCTTTCCACGTTTCCTGAGGTACATTTTTAAATTCCTTATATATATATATATATATATATATATTGGAATAAGTTGCTGAAAAGCCTTTTTCATCTGACAGTAATCAAAATAGTTCACTGCAAGAATCTGGATTTAATTTCGGGGATTATTGAATCTATATCCACCAAAAATTGAATTCTACCTGCGAAATTATAACTGCAATTGTTTTTATTTACAATTTTTATGACATGGGATTTTTCTTGTCGGACTAACGTCCTCTCATCTACGTTGAGAATTTTAGTTCGGAAAAAATGTGTGATTTTAGACTCTCTCTGTAAGAAACTATTGACCCCTAATATGACTTTCCGTGCATTTGTTGTTTATTATGAATATCCTTTCTATCAACTGTGTTTGAATCGTGAACGTTGAATCTTGGTCCTTTTTCAATTTAGTAGTCTTGAAAGAAGCAGAATTGATATGTTTTTACTAGGAAAGTACAAAATATGCTCACTGCTTGAGGTTGAGCGAATAGGTTCTCCAAAAGTCTTATTGAATTTGTAAAATTTATTAAGTTAACCAGTTAATATGAAATTATCTTGAGGGTTTAGCTCCACTTCGTTAAAAAACACATTTAATAGGAATGAATTTCGAATTCTTCTCATGTCTTGAGTGTTATAAAAAAAATTTAAAAAGAGTTTCCATGTTTTTTTTATCGCCGTTTTTTGCTAAAATAGTTTTTTCTTCGATAAGAATAAACTTTCTCGTTTTGAATTTCTGAGACGCAGAATTTATCATTATTAATATTTGCGAATTTATTCGGACTATTGTCATCTTGGTTGTTACAGTCCAAACGTTTCGGCCGATGTACCCTGCGGCCTTATTTACGTGTCAACAAAAGAGACGTTATCTGAGGAAGACCGGATAGCACACGGCTTGAAAACGTTGTGAAAGAGTATAAACAACGAAGACGGGGATAATAGTCCGATCTAATAACTAACATTCAGTATTACATCCCATCTCTAACAAAATTCAGACTAGAATTATACAAAACACTTTTATTCTCTTTTATTTTCGATCTTAACAAAACGACAGATGTTTGCTTCATTATTCGTGTTTTGTAATTACTCTCGTGAAATATACGTTTTTTTTTTTGATAATTGAAATTGACAAAATGCTTGAATTGTTTTATCTTATCGTTTAAGAATGGAAAAAACTGTTGATTTCAGGTAATTATTTCAGGATATGTTTGAATGATACTTAGAAAAATAATTTTTTCTTGTACGTTTTCCCTGTAGATGAAAATTATCACAGATATTCCTGTTTTATTAATTACTGGGAGTATCACTGTCTTATTGAGACCATCATCTGTACAATAAGGTGATCGGCTGACCTGACGTAATTAAGTGAAGCTCGACAAAACAATTCACCAAATAGATTTATTTAAATCAATAGCAATATTATTCATGTATTCACTTCTATTTTTTTTTCTTTTATTTTGGTCATTTCCTCATTTGTGCACCGTTTTTAAACATCGACTGTGCGAGGGTGTGAAACCTCACAATCCGGGCCCCCTTCAATTCTCTGTGCAAAAATTTCCATTCGATTGTCTTCATTAGACAAAAGATATATCTTCAGTTCTTATATAAAAAATGAAACCTTTGGGGTTGATTAGAGTTTAACAAAAAGTGTCTGATAACATAGTAAAATTATTGTTTTCTTGTATATTTTATTTTATCGTGAATCATTAGTTTTTTGCCACTATTTACCTTCGTCTACCTACGATAAGGAGCAACAGAAATTGAGATTGACTGAAATAGTAACAATAGTTGATATCAATGAATAATTTTATAGTTCAGTAAATAAAATGTATCGATGAAGATAAGATATTGTTTCAAATTGGAATAGACTTTTTCTTGTTGGGAGTCCTTGGAAAGATAATTTGATTATCTCCTTTAGACAGTCAGTGAATATTTTGATCTTACAATATGAAAAAATATAATTCAACGATAAATCTGTCAAACGAACGTTTCTGAAAGATTCATTGTTAATCTTGAAAATGAACGATATTTGATAGAGAAAAAAAACTGAACATAATCTTACGGTGAATAATAGAGGTACGATACTTTGATAAAGATAACGAAATGTTTTTTTTTTTCCAAAGTGATTTTTTTTCCTTTATTTTCATAAGGAGACCAATAATTTATTATTTAGTGTATATCTGATCTAGACAATATTCTTCTTGTGGGTTTAAAAAAAAAAAATCTTTCAAGTGAATGAGTACGAAAAGATATGTTCACAATAACATTCAAAGAAAAAAAAGATCAATTTTCACTGTACAGTAAATAATAGAATTATGATGCTGATATTGTTTTAAATTGAAACGTTTCTTTTCAAAAGTGATTTTCTCCTTTTATTTCATAAGAAGACTAAAACATTTACTATTTAGTGTATCTAAATCCTCGCCGCAAGTAATTCTGTTTTAATGCTATTGTAGTTCCTGACCTGACGACCAGATCATAGATAAATCAGCACAAGTCTGATGTTAATCTATTGTCATTTGTATCTATCGTGTATTCAATATTTACCTCCTACTTACTTAAGTCTCACCCAAATACAGTATCATTATTCTTATTATTGTAATTGTACAACGCTACTGAACACCTTTTATTTATACTTATCTTCTGCTGTTGACTGCATCTTATCACCTCCTCTCTCGCCTTTGAATTAACTTTGAGAGATTGTCAGTTCTTTTGACGGATTTGGTCTACGACATGCCCCCGTCTTCCTTTATATTTCTCATCTCTCCCTTTTTATAATGTTCCCCGTAGAAAAAAAAAGTATCGCTGAAGGCATTTAACATGAGTTTAGACGACTAACACATCTGTCGCTTCTCTCTCTTTTCAGGAATGAGTAGGTATGATAAGCTGATTCAGGCCGCTGCAAGTCGTTTGATAGGGTATGACAGTGACCTGGCCCGGTATGAAGTACACAAGACAGTCTACATGAAACAACAGCTTGAAGACCGATATCACAGGTCCTTGGAACAGATGAGGTTGAAACACTCGGCGTGTTTGAATGAATCTTCGATGAATAAAGAACGTAACCAGTCAAGTGAAACGACGGAGTTGGATTCCTATCAGCTGGAGACGAATAGTTGTGAGGAGGCTGACAGGTTTAGCTCCCCATTAAACTCACCCTCTGTGGCTACTGCTGCTATCAAAAGTCGAGGGATTGTCGAGAACCCCTTCCCCGTGGAAAACCTTCCAATGGTTTTAGCAAGACGTGGAATGGGACTTCTTAAACCTGACCTTGCCACCTCCGATACGTCGCAATTGCTGAGGGAGATCCTTCAAAATGAGAAACATCAATTTCAGGAGTTGGCCAACAATAACAACAACAACAATAATAACAACAATAACAACAACAACAACAATAACAAAAACAATGTAAATAGGCTTAATGGTAGTAATGCTATTCAAGATTCCAGCGGCCTTATCACCAAACTTTTAAAAAACACTTCCCAACAACAAAAGAGTAGCTTGTCCGACACAGAAAAACTATCTTGTCACTCAACTGAAGGGTCTGCTGAAGAAAGTGATGGGGAAAGTACGATAGAGCATCTACCAAATGACGAAGAGGCCGATGTTGGGGATGTTAAAACCGGAGTCCTCTTGTCTGGTGTGGGTTCTCAATTGATAGACAGCAAAGAAGCTAAACGAGCCAGGGTTGAGAACATCTTGACTAGTATGCGCCATTCTCCGACTCATAACCTTTGTGATAGCCCGAACATCCAAGAACAGAGGCGACAGAAAAGAAAACAGCACCAACCCCAGCAACATGAGCTCAGCCCTGACCACACCGATTCCAAAATGCGAAAAATGACCAAGGAAGACTTCAACCGGCAACTAATGGAATTAAAGAACCAAATAAATGACATGCAGAGGAAATACACCGCTCTCTATCACGCAGAGCGACAGTCTGAAAGGTCAGCTGATGGGGGTGACGATGATGAGGACTGTCATACAACAACATCTCTTTCCCAATCGGCCTCCAGTCGAATGGGTAAATTGAATGGGGAGATAAATCCAAGCAATCGTGAAAATATCGGCATCGATGGTTCGGATCTTGACCCCGTTCACCTGATCAGCCAAGCTAGCCAAATGGTTAGAGAACAAGAAATCGCTGCCAAACGAACAACTCCTTTCACATCACTTCACTCTGAAGTTCAGAGCCTGGCGAGCTCGCTCAAATCCGAGATCAGCCAAGCTGTGGATACCATTTTCAGCCGGTTCGTTCAAACTCAAGCGCTCAAATCATTGGAGAACTCAACTAATCGGAACAAAACTCCGGATCAAGCAGCACCGAAAGAGAGATCAAAATCTCCCACCAACAGTGCTGAATACCCCCCGGAATTTTACGCCCTTCCTCGAGTCCATGACAAACAAACTTTATTTGACGCAACGTGTCGGAACACCCCTGACCTTCCGCGAGCTCATAACCGAGCCCTCCCTTTCCCTCCTCAGCCCCCGCATCACTCCACCCCTCAATCTCTGTCTTCATTTTTCACTCAATCTCAAGTTCTCACCTCCCCCGTGTACAATTCTGAACCAGAACAAACTGAGGCCCTTTCGTTGGTCGTAAACACACCCAAGAAGAAACGTACCAAAGTAACTGACACCCGTTTGTCACCCCGAGCCGCTCGTGCCTTGCTCCAGGATAACTGTGTCCAAGTATCGTCCGCCATGTCCGACTTAGAGAAACATATACCTACTTCATTTCCTCATATCTTACCCCCAATGCTACCCACGAGTGTAGCCATCCCCAACCCCAGCTTGCAACATTCTGACATTCTAGGATATTACAGAGAACCTAATTATATGGAAGGGACCCGTTCAGCAGGTCATTCCCCTTTGGATGACCACGGCTCCCCGGGAAATACCACCAACTCTTTGTCAGATTCATACATGATGTTAAAATCTGAGAGCTATGACATGCCGACCGAATCTGATGGACAAATGGCTATGATATCCTTCCATACAATGAAACGACAACAGTAAGATTTTTCCAATTTGTTGATTCAATCTGAATGCTTAAAAAAATCTTTCTTTATTTTCTCTTCTTGTTGCAGTGATTCTTCCTGGAGTTTTATAACAATTTTAATTGATCAATGCATTGACACTCATTCTTGATATCTATTTCTCTCTCATATTTCTTGTGTGTGTGTGTCTCTCTCTCTCTCTCTCTCTCGCTCTCTCTCTCTCTCTCTCTCTGTAATTTTGTCTGAGTGTGTGTCTCTCTCTTTGTCTGACTAAATGTTGTGTGTGTGTGTGTGCGTCTCTCTTTAACTTTGTCTGACTAATTGTGTGTGTGTGTGTGTGTGTGTGTCTCTTTAACTTTGACTAATTGTGTGTCTGTGTGTGTGTGTCTCTCTTTAACTTTGACTAATTGTGTGTGTGTGTGTGTGTGTGTGCATCTCTCTCTAACTTTGTCCGACAAATTGTGCGTGTGTGTCTCTCTAACTTTGTCTGACTGATTGTGTGTGTGTGTGTGTGTGCGCGCGTATCTCTCTAACTTTGACTAAGTGTGTGTGTTCTCTAACTTTGTCTAACTGTGTGTGTGTGTGTCTCTCTCTTTGTCTGACTGATTGTGTGTGTGTGTCTCTCTCTCTCCTTGCCTGACAGTGTGTGCACGTCTCACTCTCACTCACTCTCTCTCCTTGCCTTACAGTGTGTGTGTGTTTCACTCTCCCCTTGTCTGACTGTGTGTGTGTGTCTCTCTCTCTCTCTTCACTTCCTTCTCTCAATGTCTGACTTCGTTTCTCTCTCTCTTTCTCTCTCTCTCTCCCCTGTGTCTTGCCACTTTCTCTCCCCCTTTTCATTTCTCTTCATGTGCTATATCCATGTGTTTTCGTTATTATTCCGTCTGATACATCGTCATTATTCAACCTCTTCATTTTCAAACATATACCAATTCTAATATTATGCAACAACAGTCCATGATTTTCAACCAGTTCATGTTACATAATGGTCACTTTCATCCAAACCTTTATTTTCATTCTTTTTATTTGATAAAAATGCCTCGATGGCCATATCCATGTACGATTTGTATTAAAACAGACAATAATTCAAGTTATAAATATGTATGAATGACATTTTATAAGAATTCCTAACTTATCAAAACCGAGGAACAATTATCAGGCTCATTTTTATTTATTTTCCCCTAAATTCTTCTACTAAGAACATATTTCAGAAACGAAACTTTTTTGACTTCCTCGGAAAGAAAATGATACGTTCACTTATACATATATATATACAATATACAATATATATATATATATATATAATTATATATATATATATATATATATATATATATATATATATATATATATATATTTGTATTGATTATTAATATACAATTAACAATGAATAAGATCAGGGAATATCAATAACATCTTTTGATATTTTAATAAGTAACTTGTTGAATTGATTAATTATAGATTTCGTTGAATGCGACACAATTTACGTATAACTTTTTCTTTTTTTATTAATTGCTCATATGTTTTTGTTTTCTATATTTTCATAAATTCCACGTCTTTTCTGGCTCAATGGAATATTTTCTCTTAAATCTATTTACGGTGAAGAAGTCTTCGTTCAGATGACTTGAATTCATGTTCTTACAATGAATGTAATTTGCATTTGGACCCCGAACGCGCATCACATATTGTCGAAAAAAAAAATTGTTCCTTTCACGTTTTAAAATGGTCGACGTTCTTACTTGATTTCTTGGATTAGAAATTCGTCTTCAGTGTTCGTAATCTGCTTGCTGGAACGGCGATCATTTTAAAACGGGAAAAGTAACAATTGCTTCCATCAATATGATTTCCCCAGACTAATAAAAATTGAGTATGCATTGTGTATAATTTTGAAAGGGTCAATAATGAAACATTTGGACAATTGAACTCTTTCTTTGTTGGTGTTGACACGACGTTTCGGTCGATTCATTCTGCGGTCTTCGTCAGGTGAAATATATGATATTCATTAGGAAAGGGAATTTTTTTCCCCTGGTTGTAGAGATTTAAAGAATGTATCTGTACTCAGTATAACTGAATTTACAAAGGTTTCTGCTAATGTTAGAATTTTCTGTGTTCTCTCTCTCTCTCTACCGGAGAAATAGACCAGAAGAGGAGATTACATATTACTTAAGGGAAGGGCCTACAACGGATCGGTTAAAACGTCGTGCGAACATCAACAAAAAGAGAATTCAATTGTCCAAAACCCTTTGCAAAATTACGTAATTTACATTTATTTCACACCAATAACAAGTGAATTTCTTCGCTTGGTTTTCGAGAATATTTTTGCCAAAAAAAAAAAATTTTATCCTGAAAATGATCATTTTTTTTTCGTTTTTTGTGTAACCTTACGAAGAGTCAATTTTCTTTCGCTGAGCTCTCGGGATAACCGAACTCATTGTTCTTGTACTTCTCACAACGTTTCGGCTGATCCATTCTACGGCCTTCCTCTGACGTTTCGTCCGTGAAAGAGAATACTTTTTTTTTTTCTCTCCGATAGTGTCTAGTAGTGTTGACTGATTTTTTTCTTCCTGATAGGTGACACTAGTAACGTGCATTGCGGATTTTTTCCAGTCTTTTTAAAATTTATTTTTTAAGCAAACCTGTGTCCCTGTTCAGCACTGAAAGGCCACCCTGGGTTTAATTACTTTACTACACACTCTCCAAGAGATCGTTTGGACCAGGTTCACCGAAATAGGACGCTAAACTAACTGTTGCTACCAAATAATGACGAAACAAATGAAAGCAGATAACTTGACCATTTAAAACTGTATTTATTTAATTTTACTGCCAAGGATATTACTTACTGTTAATGTGGTGTTAATGTTAGGGCTGGGGATACAAATATTAACCAAAGAAGATGATATATTCTTTCATATTTGTAACGTTTAAATGAATTTACTGTTCGAATTATTATGAAATAATTGAATACATTTTCTTATTTCTGACACAGCATATCCTCACACTAACTCATCTAAGTAAGAAAGCTGTCTCTTATTTGTTTCAAATTGTTCCCGTAATTTTACGCTTTATGCTTTTTATCATGTACAGCGTCTGTACTTTCATGCCTCATTTTTTTCTTTGTGAACCATTTCCGAACATATACTGAAAAAAAAAAATGAATCTGTAAGCTTGTTATTAAAAACTACCGGGGCAAAAAAGAGGCTGTCTCTTCACATACGGGTGATACACCCGAAGAAAATATGATACACCGAAAGAAAGCTGTAGAATGAATCTGCTGAAACGACTTGTGAAGAATATATATAAATATTGAAACAACGAAAAATTCAATTGTCCAAAAAACTCTCTATTTGGAAGTCAATGATAATTTTCCTTTTTTTCCTGTCTAAGAAAATATTTTTGTCATCAAGATATTTTAGATATTTGAGAAAACTTAATTTGTAGCGGATACAAATACATTATTATTGTCAATGTTTCAGTTTGGACCAGACGATAACCCTTCGTAGTAAAAACAAGAAAGAGGAAAGGTTTTTAGATTGAATAAATTTGAATAAAAAAATGCGAGACGGGATTTTTTTTTTTAGACATTTCCCCGAGTGGACGCGCTTCTTGAATTCTTGATAAGGATATAACCGTAATTATATGTGTACAAATTAACAAATTATCTCAGAATTTTGTACCTGAAACTAAAGGGTGCGTGTTATACAAGAGAACTAAGTGTTACGCGTTTTTTGTTTTCAATGCCAATCATAATTTTTTTAAGATTTTTACCAAATCGGAAAAGTTGAACAAATTTTAAATTTAACTGCTGTCCATCTTGGAAAGTCAGTGCATATTATACGGGAGATATTTTTTTCCCTAAAAAAATTTCATAGCCCATAATCAGGGGTGTGTGTAATACACAGATAATTACGGTATTTGTCCTTTCATGAATTGCGTAAGTAATGATACAGCTTTGGGGTTGTTCTTTCACCAATTGAATGAAAGTGCATGTCTATTTACTGCTTATTTTCAATCCTTATCAAACGTCCCTAAATGCTGGAGCTAACCCCCAATTGCCCCCCAAATTTATAATCACGTCACTGTATTCAGGTAAACGTGATGAGGATAAGGATTTCATTGTTGTAAGCAATTCACACTTATAGAATAAAATTGTAGAAGAAAATCGGCAATTTAAGAAGATAAATTTATCTAAGTATACATACTAAAATATAGAATGGAATTGGTATTTATTGGAATCTATTTTTCAAATTTTACTTGATATTATCATATTTTCCATCAGAAATAACGAGATTATTTACGTCTGGGTCGGCACTTCTGCCTTGGTTCAAAGAAGTTGAATGCTCTGTCCAGGATCGAAAGAGTCGCTCCCGGGCATTTCTGCCTTGGACCGGAGTTAGTATCTGTGCACTCACTGAAAAATGTTGCTTACAAAATACGGTTACACTTGCGTTTTTTATTTGGATTTATTAAAATGAATATTCATTTGATATCATTTATCTATTCAATATATTCAAATATATCACGTCTACAAAGCTAAGATGAAATTTTCTGTTCCCGTTTAGAAGTTTCGAAATTATCGATCAAAATCATTCAAAAAAATTATTTCAATGAACCCGTCTGTCCATTCGATATCTCGAAGGTTTCCTAAGAAATTTTGTAGGAAGGTGGACTACGAGCTACGGAAGAAGTGATTGATTTTAGGGGCGGATCCAGGAACTGTGAAAGAAAACTTTTTTTTCTTTTTTTTTTTTTTGTTATCCTCCACCCGTATCTTGACTATTTGGGAACTGATCAGTTTT
The DNA here is from genome assembly GCA_963457665.1 of Thysanoteuthis rhombus. Taxonomy (NCBI): domain Eukaryota; kingdom Metazoa; phylum Mollusca; class Cephalopoda; order Oegopsida; family Thysanoteuthidae; genus Thysanoteuthis; species Thysanoteuthis major. The sequence goes on from OY735230.1 coordinate 48,538,415, forward strand.
TAGTGACAATGGCATTAGCTGAGGGAATGAGCTACGAAGAGGTGATAAATTTTGGGGGCGGATCCAGAATTTTTGCAGTTACCTCACCTTCATCGTAGCTATTTGTAGGAAGTAATTTTCGCACCGCACATCTTTTTCTACTGAAAATGATGTCAGCAAAGGTGTGCGCTCTCTCCCAGTGCTTTTGATAAATATTTGTTTATTTTGAAAAAAATTGTTACTAATAATCATGAGGATATATATATATATATATATATATATATATATATATATATATATATATATATATATATATATATATATATATATAATGTGTGTGTATTATCACATGTTGGTATACTAAGGTATATATTATAAATATATCAGAAGACTTATTCACACATCACATATATCCAACCAAGTTATACAATTATTAGAAAGAATACATCGATTCATATATCTATATGATTAACTTAAGGACTTCTTTCTGTTAATGTCTTGGTTTCACTGTCCTTAACTTCTACCAGGGTTCATGCATATACTACACTTTGATCCATGACACAGCCTACGGTTACTCTGATCCTAGGCAGAAGTGCCGATTTATATGTAAATGATTCGGGCATTTTAAACGGGTACCTTTTTTTTTTGCATATTTTGCATACATGCAGAAAAAAAACTCCGATAATGTTCGTAATTAAGAATTGGATTTGAGTAGAATTTTTACTTGTGAACCTGACGGAAAATTCTTCGTTGAATGAATTGAAATATTTCCCTATTTCACAATTATGGCATTACAGAAAATATTCTCAATCGAATCGTTACCTATTCAGGTTTCTGATCTTCTGAAAGCCGAAATATAGATGTACTAGGCGACTTGAAACATTCATTCGAGAGTAAGTAATAATCTGTAGAAGTCATTTATATTTGAAGTTTTTTTCTTTTATTTCGGACAACTGAACTAAGTCTTTTTATAAGTCTGTTCCCCCAGCATTTTGGTCGATCTATTCCATGGCCTTCTTCAGGTATTCTCTCCGTAAGTAAAGAGAGGAACCGTTTTATTTTTTCACTTCAACACTGACAGGAAAACTAAAAAGTGTTGATCTCTCTTCTACGGAACTATTACGCATGAAGAAGGTTGTAGAATGGATCGGCTGTAGTGTTTCTGGGACAACTAGATTAATGAGTTCAATTGTCTGAAAAATTCTCTTTAATGCATACGTGAGTGTATGGATAATATTTTTGTTTCGATAGGTTTATGTAAATCCCTTACTTACAGGTTGACACAAACGACGTCTCGTGTGTGCGTGTGGGCACCGATTAATAACAACTGGAATAGGTATATAGATAAAACTAATTCTCTAATTCATTTTTACTCTAACAAACTGATTCAAATTCAAGCCCATGAGTGAGCCTCTAGGCTTTTTACATTTTTTTTTGCCTTATTCTCGCGGTGATCAACTATTTCTGTACTTGAATTCTCTGCAATTTTCAAAGAATATATAAATTTATCTATGGATATGTCATGTGTAATGTAGATTATTTTTCTTGTATTGAGGAAGTGAGTGTCAATTGAAATATTTGATTTGTAGAATTTTAATACGTATTCTTCTGAATGTATCTTGGGTACAGAATATCAGTTATTTCTATAATGAATGACTTATGCATCTTAGCTTTGAAAAAAAATTATGGTTACTAAAAACTAAATAACAACAACTTTGACTGTTGCAGGTCACTTATACTCCGACTGATAAGTGCAACTTCTGTATTGGATATATATATATATATATATATATATATATATATATATATATATATATATATATATATATATATATATATATATATATATAATGACGGATAAAAACACACATTTCTAGAGTTGATGTATCTACTACTTATTAGGATGGAATAAGCCCGTGGATATCTGTAGTAAATTCTGATCATTATCTCGGAAACTTGTCAGTTAGCTCGGTCTGTATGACAGCCTCCTGGCAATTAGTTGATCGCGAGTTCAAATCACTGTAGGGGAATGTAGATTTTACTTGCTGGTTAACACCATTTTGGTTAGGGCCGTTCGTGTTGAGGTAAAAAAAATAGAGTCAATCCCAGTTAAAGAGTCTGTCAAAAATAATTTTTGTTCGACTTTCTGAGACAAGGAATTATTAAAGAACGATTTACTATGGCTTGTTACAGACACAACGTTTCAGACGTTATGTTCTCCGGCTTTCATCAGGTTTGTCATGATAGTCGCGAAGACGGATTAACTAAGTATTGGAGTGATTGACACGAGATTATCTGACACCTGAAGAAGGCCGGGGAATACAACGACCAAAACGTGACAATAGCAACCCAGATTAGGACGCTGGGCCCGTTTTAATCAGCTCTTTATTGTGTAGAGCACATTTTGATCTATACATATACTTTTGTCAGCTACTTTTTTTTATGGAAAATTCTGATCAGGATAGTTATTTTCGGTGGAGAAAGAATTATTACGAACGTTAATGTAAATTTGTGTGATATATATATATATATATAAGTTTGCTGTTCAGTGGCTGACACGTATGTTTTGACAACATGTTCTTTGAACTTGTTATCATGAATGTAGACTTTGTTATTAATTTTTCTGTGTCATCTTCAGATCTATCTTTATCAGAGTTTTTAGTTTATTGAACCACAACTGATAGGTACATTTGCACTTATGGGTAATAATTCTTCGATCAGTTCTTGATATTATTTTCGCGAAGATGTCGTTCGCTTTTTCCCTTGGTACCAAATAATAACGGAACTATCTCAATGCAATAACACCTACTTTATATTTATCATGGTTTAGAAATACGTTCCGAACAATATTTATTCGAAGATGCTCGTGATTTTTAATTACATGATTTTCTTCTATAATTAGTGATTGTAAATCGATAGTCGTTAGGGCCTTATTTAAAGCGATGCAGCCGCTTCACAGGGCCCCAAGATTTGAGCCCCTAACCCCGCTCTCAATATGTCTTTGAAATAATCTGATATTTTTTTAATTTTGCACGGGTGATAAAGTATGAACTTGTTTATGATTGAGGATTTATTACATTAAATTTTATATGTATAACATGTATACACACATAATCATTGATCCATAAAGGACTTTACGTTACACTAAACATCTTCGTCTGATTGTTTGAATCTAATAGCTAAATACTCTCTAAGAAGTGTTATGTATTGGGCTCTATCAAATCGAACATTCGAATCCAATTGCCGTCTGAAGTTTTACCATGTTTTTAGGAGAGTTTGAATAAAACGCTGGTTTTTACTCAATGAACAAGATAACGGAGACACTTTGAATAAGAATAGCTTTAATTGCTTCACATATTTATTTTCTTCATCAACTTCTGCCCATCTTCAATTCCCCCCATCTAAAAAAAAACCCGCCTGTTGCTGTTCCTTTGATGTTGTTGGCTGGAGAGGAATTCGAATTTTTTCTCTTGTTTCTCCATTTTTTTTTATTATCCTCCACCTCTTCAGAATTTTTTTAATATGATATCAGTGTTTCGATTATGGTTCGTTGGTGACTGTCTTGGGTAGATAATTTTTATTTTTGGATTACCTGTTTACAGACAGTAAGAGGAAGATTTGTCGTTGTTCCTACAAAAAAAAAAAAATGAATGAATAAATGTTGTAATTGAATAAAAATCTTCAAGAAGTCGTTTTTATGATATGTTTTTCTACTCTGTATTTATTCTTATAATTCAATATCAGTGTTTCGTTAGTAACTGTTTCTTCTCGAATAGTTTATTTACCCCGTTTTTACAGACAGTGAGAGAAAAAGCTGTCGTTCCTGTAAATAAATAAATGGATATTTATATACACATATAAATAAAAACACTTCAAGAAGTCGTTTTTATGATACGTCCTTCTTCTTCTCCATATTTTTTCTTTCAATTTGATATCAGCGTCTCGATCATGTTTCGTTGGGAACTGTTTCTTCCTAAGTAGTTTATTTACCCTGTTTTTACAGACAGTAAAAGAAAGAGCTGTCGTTCGTTGCTCCTATAAATAAATAGATAAATATATACATATATAAATAAAAACACTTCAAGAAGTCGTTTTGATGAAGCTTCAGAGACAGTTGACTGGCGACGAGGAAGCTCGATTCATCTCCAGTTAATCGCACCAATTGTCACTTCAATCGCTTTCATTTCATCTACCTTCTCCTTTGCATCGTGGCTTTTCTTTCAGATTCTAAGAATATTTTTACGTACTTGTTTTTCTCGGAATGTTTTTTTACCTCTGTTTCCGATTCGTCTCAACATCAAAGTCCCATAGCCCCACCCTAGAGAGAAGAAAACAAAAAACGATCAATAAATAAAAGAACAGAACAGTTATATATCAAAACTTACCTTCTGAGTCGTCTTGATTATATTTATTTTAAAACCGTTTTATTTTAAGTTCTGTTTTTGTTTTGTTTTTTTGTTTAGCTTTAACTTTTCAATGAAAATAATCAATGTTAAGACGCAACGGAATTTTCTGATGTTAATTTGAATTCTCTTCGCTTTTTAGAATACCCTTTCTCTTTTTATTTTAGTTTTTTGGTTTACCCGGGGTCAAATTAACATACAGGGCCCAGCGCAAAACATTTCTTGGGTCCTTCAATATATTAATTTTTGATTAAAAGAAATAATGCAAACTATACTAGATAAGGTTCATTGCATAAGTATTACCGCTCCCAGAAAAGAGAAAAAATTATAACACGGGAAAAAATATAAGATAGTTCATTTATATTTATTTACGAACTAATCAAAACAAGAATGAAATATTGACAAAATTTAGAGAATCCAAAAAATACAACAGAAGTATATACACTTTTCTTATTATTGTCGCTTGAATGATTGAAATATTTTGAATATGCCTCGTTTCGTAAATTTTCAACAGATCGCATATCTGTGTGACACAAGCTGAATTCCTACCGGGACCACTGTAGCTAAGTTTTAGAAATATCATAATAATTTTGAAAGACGTATGGGGGGCTTGGGGGTAAAACTTTAGGGCCATAGGCTGTCAAGTACGGTACTGTGTTTCTTATAATTTATTCAATTATTGGTACATAAAAAAATTTCCTTCATTCTATCAATCTATTTACTAATTGAACTAATAAACGAATTAGTCGAGGATACCTCGAAAAATGCGGTTTTGATGTAGTATGTACGAGGGGCTCTTCGCAAAAAAGCATCATTCTTATAGCTAAAAGTGGCTAGATCTCATGAAAAAACATAAAATGAAATGGCTATTGGGTAAGATTGAATTGCCAAGTAAGTAACCGTGAGAATTTTATTCCCTTTGTATTGACGTTTATTCCGAATTTTAGGTGACCATGAAACTTATCATGGTATCATAATATGTATCTATAATTTGAAAAAAGAAAATAAATACTACCTGATTTAATATGAACTATGGTGAAAATCTAGCGACTTTTAGCCATTTCAAATTGTTATTATAAAATGGCCTACATCAAAATGGCTATATGATGTGGTTTCTGCAAAGATAGCCTGGTCAAAGTGATGCTTTGAAAATTGAGATAACTAATCATGAGCCAAATAAAAATCAGATTGAATTATAAGACCTTGAACAGTACGGAAAACCTTGGAACGAATTACCCGCACTAATCAAGGTATATTACCTGTATAGCAAAATTGCCTTCTTCATTTTTGTAATTCTATTTATCTCGGACGATGAGATTACAATTGTAACAAATCCTCTCCTAGTGTTAATTTTGATGGAGAATCTATTTTTGCTGTAATCTGCCTTAGACTCGTATCTGCAGATGGTTGTCATTCAGTTTGTTAAGAGGATTAGAGATTGTAATTGTTGTATGATTATTATTATTACAGAGAGGAAAAGACGTACGACGAGCAGCCTTCCCTTCCCCTTACGCATTCTCTTAACTACCCAATGCTGGTGTGCTTGAATGTCAATCGGTTTTTTTCTTCTTCTTCTTCTTCTTTTTCTTTTTCTTGTCTTGTGGTTTTTCTCTTACGTAGCCACCCCCCGCCTCGTCGTCCCGACCCCTAAATTGTCGACGGTACTTTAGGGGCTCTTCAAACCTCACACGACAAGATCTGCCTTTTGTCACCTTCCCTTATCTTTATTTTTTTTCTTCTTCTTCTCGGTTCCGCACCTGCTCCAGGGCCCGCATATGGGGCAGTGCTAACAGTACAGCTGCGCACGGCCCCTCTAAGCTTTTAGACCCCCATCCGAAAAAGTCTTGGAAAATACTTCGATATGTTGAATATTTTTGAAGATGAATTAGTAAAATACCTCGACTAAACTGCGTCGAGGATTTATGTTGAACAGGGAGATAGATTATTGATCCACAGAGGATTTAACGTTCAATTTAACAGAGTTTTATGAATATTTCATAATTGTACGCTAGATATTTTTTCCATTTGAAAAGTACGTACCATCGTATGTATATTTCTCTCTTTTTCTATATCCGGATCCCGACTCTTCCAGAAACTTTTGATGTTCAAAATAAACAATAAAAATACCCTTTATGCATCAATTTCCTCGTGTTGGTTTACCGATATAAACTCGAGTTTTCCGCTTCGAATTTAGTTCCGAAAAAGAAAGTCGTATCTTTTCGTACGTTTCATATTTTTACTTTCTACAGTTGGAAGTGGAGCACTCTTGTCACTATCGAAGATAACTCCCAGAGAACAGATGATTTAAATTCATAAAAACTAATAATGAACATTTGTATGTTAGATTATATAAATATTAATTTTTGATAATTTTTGAATAATCATTTTATGTTTCAGATTAGAATTAATATGTATATGCATAAGGTTTTTCTTTCCATAAAATGATTTGGTTTACACATAATATGAATGATCTTTTCTGATTATGAAGTTGATCGCTTGCTTCACTGAAGACAAAGTAATTATGATTTTTAGACTGAGATTTTATTTACTGCAGAAAACTTGAATTTGAAGTATTTTCCATTTCTGTATACAAATATCTCGATTAACAGAAATTATGTAATATTCTGGAGTATTCAAATTCAGTTGAAGATTATGAATATGACGAGCTTGCTGAATTTTATTTTCTTCATCTGCAACTCTCGAGATGATGATTGATTACTATTATTATTATTATACCCGGGTCTACTCTGACTGGTGTACTTTTTGATAGTTATAAGATGCAACGTTTTTCGGCCACTACACCCTCCGGCCTTCTTAACCTGTCTCTCCTAGTCGGTATCATTCTTAAAAGTCCCGAACCGAACCATTTTATTCAATACACGGGGTAAGATAGTTCTAATTCTGCTGTCCACTCCAGAAGATAATCTAATATCTGTTGAATCTTCTCATTCGATTCGTTCTTTATTTCACTAATTGGAAAATTTTAGAAAATTCATTTTTAGAGCCAAGATTTTTCTCCAGATTCTGGTATCATGTTTGCGAAATGTTACATTTATTTGGGAAAAAATATAATTCTTGATACTCATCTTGGACCCTTGCATTTTTGACTTGAAGTTGAATAAATTTTCAATCATTTCCAATTGAACCAATTCGAAGATAGTTCATCAATTGATTTCTCCAGTACTATATACGCATTAGAATTTCTTTTATTAATAGTTCGTTTGAAAATCATGCAAATAGAATTTATTACTAGCATCGTGCTCGTAAAAATTACGGGATTTTTTTACGTTATGATCGCCACGTCTGCCCTGGATCGAAGTGTAGTAACTATATGCTCTAACGGAGGGTACATACTGAGAAATTAAGATACAAGTTGAAAAAGTCACGCTGTTCATTATAGATCTCAATCGAGTAATTTTCTTACTATGATTTAATTCTGACATTTGATATTATTTCCCACCTTCTCTCCTGAATAATTACTTCTGCGTTGAAATTATTCTTTACACATCAATTTAGAACTTAGTTTTTCTCAATTCTCATATCTGATCTTATGATATATTCCTTTGAGAAAGGCGTATTCATTTAACCAACCAATTTTCTTCAGGGCCGATGCAAGGGTTTTATGCGCCCTGGGCAAGAGATAGAATTTGCGCCCTGTATGTATTCTTACGACTGTTTTTTTTCCTCCAATTAGAGTGCGCCCTAAAACTTGTACGCCCTAGGTGACCGCCTAGGCTGACCTAATGGACGGGCCGGTCCTGATATTCTTAATATAATAATGCGAAGTATTGATAAATGTCAAACATCTTTTATTACAATATTCTTTAATTGGAATTGTATACTTTTTAGAAATTTTCTTTGATTAATTGAAAGTTGTAAGTCGATGCTTTACCTACTAAATAACGTTTTTACACCAGCAGTTCACATTTCCTATTCTAGTAATGTTGATATTTACCAAGCTTTGCTTAAATGGCAGACGAACTAATAAAAATGAAAAGAAAATCGTGTTGTAACTATCTTCCAAGTGGTATAAGCGTATCTGCCTTGGAAATCAGCATTCAATATTCTATCGCCGATAGCAAATTAGCAACTACTTGACCAACCAGTCAAGCAGTCCAGCCTTAGCCTTCATAATAATTTGGTATAAAATTGAATTCGTCGCATGAGCCACTTGCATTTTTATTTTCGTATATCAAATACAGTATGCCCTTCCATATATTCTTTGTGTAACACATTTTTACACACCGCTAAAGAAGAGTCTGTTGCTTGGATGTGCAAATTATCCATCAAAATGTTGTGGACTCCCCTGATGAGGTAGAAATTTTGATTTGATGTATATTGAACTTGAAGAATCAAACTCCATAGTTATTCATTTGATCATTGGTTTTGGTTTGATTTTAAATTCAGAATGTGATGAACAGTGAAAAAGAAAATGCACAGCAGCACTTGATCATTTATCGTCTGCCATTTTTTTGTTTTTGATAACAGAGGTAAACTAAGAAATATAATGAAAATTGAAATAATTGTATTATCATCGTGCAATTTAATTTTCAAACTTCGATTACCTGGTTTCACAACATCCTGAAAAAAAACAACCAAAAACGAATGAAGTCCCATTGTATTTTCTTCTTATTGAAAAAAGTGGCATCTTACAATACGTCGCAATTATCTTGAGAAATGATACTCTGTTAAGTAATTCGGTTTGTTATTCGTTTTTCACACTTGATCCTAAAAACCGACTTTGACCCGCCCGCCCCCGTTCCCTAACTCAATCATGGTATCTCACCGCGTCGGGTTAATAAGTGGGCCTGTTGTCTTGCATATAATTACCACTGAGTTCGATCCGCGCCGAATGTCTCGAAGTTGCGGTCTTATGCTGTGCTGAACTAATCTTAGTAAATACCTAGACTAGAATTTAAAAAAAAAAAATTTACATTCGTGCCAAGAACACTTACTGATACTAAGATATTTTGGCACGTGTTTTTTTTTTTCATTTGCATCTGTTTTGAAGAATCAATGAATTTCTGTGCAGTTGAAATAAGTCGGTTCATGAAAGTGACGTTGGATAAGAAAACCCAAGAAAATGAAAAGTCAATAGAAAGCTCTTTGTTATGTAACAAGAGCTGAAATCAACTTGTTTTTTTTTGCATTTAGAAAATGTCATAATTCGGTATGTATTACGCCGAGTAGAAGAAATTTCCTAATTAGTGAAATAACTTATTGGATTATTCCAAAAAACAAAAAACGAAAATGAACGTAGTTTTAATTTGATTGAATATAAGTTTATTCAATCACATCAAGGATATAAAAAAATCCGTTTTTATCACTCAGAAGTATATGTAATGAAATCAACTTCGAAAAAATTTCGCCAATTGGGCAATTTCGCCGATTCTGCCTAACTGGAATGTTCATTTTTTTAATTCTTATTTATTTTGAGCTAAGGGGACAAAATGTTTTCTTCTCTGCATCCTTTTGAGTGATTCTTTGATCAAGCTAGTCAGGGAAAAATAATGATAATTTTGGTGGTGGGGGAGTCACGGCTCTGGTTTCTGCCGCGGAAAGAATCACATTTAACATATAAGAAAAAGTCACATTTAACTTGTTCATTTTTTCGTTATGGAAAACGGAACATGTTTATTAAAATACCAAAGTGAATTTCACTGATTAAGGTCAGATTTAATTTATAATAGCAGAATATTTTCGGTATGTAACAATTAGAATCTTCATTAAATTTCAAAGGGATGCTCTGTAATGGCAGGATTGAATAAAAAAAATTAGTTCGTATTCAAATGAGGAAATAAATTGATCCTTTGAAGTTGAATTTGTTTCTCATTATTTTTTTCCGTTGCATTCTCATTTTGAATGTCTATTGTCAAACTCTTGAAATGGGGTTCACTCAATTTTCCTTCTGTTACGAGAACCATTCTTGAACAAAAAACGTGGGTTGTAAATCAGTATGTAAAATTTACATACTCTTCCAGGAGGCTGTCCCACTGCCTGACGTTATTTAACAAGTCTTAGATACTTACCAAAATTTTTCAGAGTGATGCGCATGGGTTTATTCCATCCTAAATAAATACATTGACACAAAATTACTTTTCTCATGTTAATAAAACAAAATTATTTTGTATACAACGCAAAAAATTCTAATTTAGATTCATCATCTTCAATCGGGATAGATGTAGGGGTGGAATTTGACCCTGTTACAACCAGACTTGTTTTATTGAAAGAAATTGAAAAGATATCGTTTTCTGAAAAAAGTAACGTTGAGATTTTTTTTTGTTCATAGAAGATTAAGGGAGTTCCCCATTGAATATGGGTCCCATTATCAATAGGCTATTATTGTCAATAACGGATAAGAGAGAAATTACACAATTTTGCCTACGCTATCTTCAACTGACTCTGAGAATGTGAACGAAAAGTTATGGAAAATCTGATGTACTTTTCGGTCGCATATTTCCAATTCGAGCTAACGGAACGCTCGAGTTGTGTAAAAGAAAAAAAAAGGACTCCACAGAAATGTCATAATTTTGAATAAAATATCAATAGCATTAAATCGGTCAGTAACAGGAGACACACCTGAATGCTGCTGGGTCAAACTTGATTCCAACTGAAGATGATTATTGCAACTTTTCTATAGTGTATTTAGACATATATATATTTATATTTGCCGGCTGGTTGTGAGTTCAAATCACACGGTAGGGGAATGTGAAATTAACGAATCGGTTTACACTTCTAATTTTGGTGAGGGTTGTTCTTGTTATGACAGGAAAATAATCAACTCCAGTTTTTTTCCGTAGTGTAATTTATCTAAAAGAATAAGTATGATAACTATTCTTTACGAATTATCTTGATTCGATTAATCCTCATGAAAAATTCACGGATGTATTATTTCTATGAGATGATCTATTTGAAAGAATAACTGTATTTCTCAGAAAATGTACAAGTACCTACGAATGATTATTGATTAATTATTCACATGTCTGAGACTCAGAGTAATGGGACAAAAAGAATCAAATCAAAATAGATCTAAAACCAATTCTATCCATTTTAATATGAAGAACATTGGTAACGCTCTAAGTGAGCGTCTTCAGCATTTTTTGCTTTTGACGAAGTGATCGCTTCTTGGTTCCTCTCGGTCCCACCTCCCTAGCCAGTCACACTGCACCATGAAGTCGGAAATTGAGATTATTATCTGTCTTGTATACTCCCAAATATTACAAAAATCTACGCTAGAAAGGTTTTATGTAATAGTCAGAAATAAATACGTAGTAATTACAATTTACCAGACCCAACCGTGATGAATATGAAAAAAAAAAAAAAAAAAAAAAAGAATAAAGAGAATGACTAGACGGGGCGGATCCTGGATTTTGATCCGGGAAGGGGTGTAAACGAAGAAAAGATTTATTCTCACAATTGAATGAGTAAATGGGAGAATAAATATCGAACATTGAATACGTAAAATAAGAGAATAAATTTCAAACATCTGAGATAAGGCAAGTATTACGTAGTGATCGGGCATTTTTTTTACCTACATTATAGTTGTAGTTTTTTAAGCACTAAGATTGACAAAAAAACTAAAAAAAAATCGTCATAATTGAATTTACAACAGCTAAAAAATGAAAAAAATAAATTATATATATATATATATATATATATATATATATATATATATATATATATATATATTAATGAAGAATGAGGCAGACGACATCTTGAGATTTTGTTTTTAGGATTAATATATGATTATTTCGCATTTTCTTATTTACAATTTTTTTCGTTTAGATGTTCGATGAATAAATTGAACTGCACTGTTTTAGCAGACAGGGTACTCTCTGTCCCTATCCACCCCGGACCTCCTTCATGGATCCGCACCCGATACCTGTACGATTCAAGACCGTCATAGGGATAAAAGCGTTACTTCTGTTTTAAACCAGGAAATATTACCGCCTCTTATTTTATTTCTAATAACCTTATTTTTAAAACAAACAAAAATTGAAAGTTAAAAAAAGAGAAAAAGAAAAAATTCGTAATCATTGCTATAAAAGAGAACTCGTTGAAATTACAAAACTGAAGGAAAAATTACAATTCAGCTTAAGATAAAAGAATTGCTAAACATATAACAACAATAATAACAACAACGAATAGATAAACGTAATTAGTTCATTAGTGTTTTTATCTACATAGATAAAAGGCTCATTGCAGTAATTTAGAATGATTAAGCAATAATAATAAAATCTATAAGTCTATCTTGAATACGACCTTGTCTACTTCACCACATTTACTTATATCTGCCCAAATAAATTTTAGATAACAAATTTTGAAATCAGAAACATGTTTTTTCTTCTTATGAATGATGAAATAAGCAATCAATTTTTATTGACATCTTAACAGGCCTTACAAATATAAATTTATTTAGAAGCTGAAATTGTAAGTTTCAACTAACATCATATATCAGCCGCCGTATAATACGTACCAGTGTATATACAACTCGCACCTATAATTTGGCAAGGGATATTTGAGAAAAAACTTGGAACGAATAACGTGCTTCTGGTTTCTGGCTATCATTTTTTTGTTTAAAAAAAATACTTGAACATTTATTTTGATTACTAATCTTAATTCAATAATTCATTATCACGTATATTCCATTCTGGGGTCATCTTCCAAACCCTGGGGTGGATTAACCATAACAATATAAACACTTGTTTGCAGCCTCAATAGAAAAGTAGACACCACAGGTTTCTAGCTGTTTCTCATTTCCCATTGAATTATTACAAGTTGTTCTAATTTCTTAACATGAAATTGATAATATCATTTTTTTTCTTTTATGTATTGAGTTGATTCAAATATCCAAATAATTCAACTGACCACAATAATATTGTTATATTGTTGGAAATTGGTCATTGTGCTTGTTTCATATGTAACTATTCTGTGTAATGAAGTGGTATATTTTTGTGGGAGAGTCTGTAATTTTTATGTGTTTTGAGTGAATATGACCTTCATTTCTTCCAGAATCTTCTCATTTTTGAAAATGTTGTCAGTTTAGCAAATGTAGGGCCAAGGGTGTGGCACCATTAGGGGGCTGGGCCTAAGTTTGGCCCTGTCCAAACTCAACCACCAGGTTACAAAACACTGGGTAAATTCTGAAGGAGTTGAAGAAATGAAAGAAAAAGTGCTCTTTATATGGTGGAGAAATATGGTATTTAATTTTTTACATGAATAGCAGATTTAATCGAAAAGGGTTTTTGATAACTCCGACTTCAGGGGGGTCCATTCATTTGTTCAACAAGAAAACCTTTTTTTTTTTCCTTTCTTTTTTCAATTTTATTTCCTCAATTTTTTTCTGTATTTCCAAGATGGGGGATAATCATCATCATAGACTATTTCATTCTGACTTTAGTATCCTCATTTTTGTTGTTTGAGTCACGTTTTGGCCGTTGTACCTTTTGGCCTATTTTAAGTGTCTATCTTACTTAGATATTGGTAACCTTCAGAGAATTTGAAACCTAACCCTTTGTTCAATTTACATTTCTAACAAACATTTCATTTCAACTTGGAATGCTGACTACTGTATATAGATAGCAAAAAGTAAAGAAGGATGATCTCAGAATTTGAAATTCATTTTGTATTTTTACAAATCTTGTTGTAAAGCAGGAAAGATAAGCCTGGCTGCTGAAGGGTCAACCCCTACTTCTATCCCGACTGAATATCACAGCAACTTTTGTATTGTATATATAATGAACATTTATAAAAATGTATATTTCTTTTAAGCTAAAATGAAATTAAGTATATTAGAATGAAATAAACCCTTGCGTATCTGTGAGATAAATTTCATAGATATGTAAGACTTGTTAGATTTGCTCAGTCGGTAAGATAACAGCCTATCAATCAGTCGGTCATGACCTCAAATCATGGTAGGGAAACGTCAATTTTATAAATGCAGTAAACATCTTCTGTCAGAATAAAAGTTAGAGTGGAATTTGGCCTTGCAGCAGTCAGTCTTGTTTTGTATTAAAATAGCACAAATGCCAAAAAATAATTATGGTTGGAAGAGGAGACTCCTTAATAATACTTGAAGGAATTCTTTTTTAACATTAACAATCTGTCTGTTTATCTCTCAAGACACGCACACCCTTATGTTTGAAAAATTAGATTCCTAGTTATTGAAAATTTTATTAAATAAAGATATTGATATTCAATTGATTCTCTGAACCATTTTTCCCACCATTCAATTTTTTTTTCTTTCCCAAGGTCAGGGGCATTGCTGGTGATGGGGGGCTTAGCTCCTTGAGTTGTCCCCCCAACTTTTAGTGAGATAGGTTATTGTATAATGTTACTAAAAATGCAGTAGGTGACCTACCATTTCACAAGCTAAATCGTCACTCCCGTCTCAGCTACACCAGACCAGCTGTCCAAGTTATTGTTCAATGTGTTCTTTACGTTGTCTTATTTTGGTTAAAACAAAGGTAAGTTCACATAATTCCTGGAATGATGACGACAATACTTCATCTAAGAATTTCAGGCAATATTCCAAATATCTTTTAATCGCATAATTGTCTTCTGACGAGAAGCAGAAGTAGAATTGTTCTAAATATTTTTTGCTTCATAGTAACATTGTTCAGATAAGTTAATCTGAGTAGTTTGTTAAAAATAATCAACCAAAACTGTCAACATAGGTCTCTTCAGTTTTCAAGTCAGTCCGGCTGGCTAAGTATGTATCATGTGTACAGGCTACTCCAATGAAGCTAGAGGACTGAAAATTGAACATTTACCCTCATGTCTACTAAGAAATGGATTTTTTAAAACCCCTCCATCTTGAATTAGTTTTTAGTGGGAAGTTCAATTTGCAATTGAAGTCTTTGCTAAATTGGTTCTTAGTTAATGCCGAGCAGCAGTCACACTTGTTGTAAATTCAGCTTTTTTAGGGATTCAACAAAAGGCGAAAGAAGTAACTAAGATAATTCTAACACAATGGTTTTTTTTACTGACCAACCAGACCTGTGTATAAATTACCATTTTTAAATAAAAAGATCAGGTTGATTTATTTACATTCCAAACATAACAGCAAATGCATTGATTTGCAAATAATTGTGTTGGTAAATAAATATCTTTTGGTTTGGCCATAATTTGTAAGGTTGACGTATTTCATAAAGTGATTTCAGTAAAAAAAATGTTATTATTAAACATGGCTGAATTCTGCATAGTTATTTCGTAACAGATATTGACATCAATCAACTTAACATATTTCTTTCTACTATAGAAAATGAGGAAAATTTTTAGAATGTTTTTGTTGAAATCATCTCGCATTGTTCGAAATATATACATAATTTTTTTTTTTTTTTCCTCCAGAATTACAATTCTTTAGTCAGTGATATCACTTGTTACAAGTAACATAGTCAGATCTGTGATTTCCTTCACCTATATTTTTAAAAAAACTATTCTGGGTCAGAAATTGCATTGAATCACTGTAGCCCTACAAGTGGCCCACCAGACCAACCAACCAACCAAATAGGCCACTTGCAGTTTCTTCACTTTTTGCTCACCCGTGTTTCTCTGGATCCTCCTGGTCACATTTTTGGGGCTACAATCTTGGAAATTTAAACGGAGTTTCATTCAGTCACTGACAATGGTTCAGGCATGGTATCTGCTCACTGAGTACTCCGTAGTTATTATCTTGTTTCTCTCATCTGTGCCCGAGGAATGTGACCTTTTGCCAATTTTTATCCAATGGGCTTTTTTTTTCACATGATATAAACAAATGAATTACTGGACAAACATGAAGTCTTATCTCTATTTCTAACATCTGGTATAGTAAGAGGAAGAATTATATCTATAACGATTCTTGTATGAAACATTCTAGGTTGAGATGAAGTACAGGGTGAGCATAAAGTCTTTTCCTGGTTTCAAACATCTTGTGAAGTTTTCAATATATGATTATATATAATAAGGGACGGACTTGATGCTCACTGTCTGAAATACATTTTCTTGTATGATATGAACGTGTGAAGTTCAGGGAGAACATGGTTTTTATCCTGGTTTCAAACATCTAGCATAAACGATTGGCTATAATGAGGGAAGGACTTTATGCTCTTCAAGATGATTCTATTATATAAGGGAAAAAATATTGGCCTGAGAATTTTTTCTCATAAGATATTTGATACGTGTTCAGTTTATTTTTCTATTTTCAGGCATAAACTTTTTAGTAAAATGATCTTCATGGAAACTTTGACCTTTTACTGCAAAATATTTCTTTATTAAGAGACGATATGAATAAAATGACTGCTTCGTTGGTCAACAATATTAGAGAAAACATCACACTTATTTGATTTATTTATATGACTTACTTTATGTATTGAATCTTTGACCGAATTCTTCTTCATTAAATATCTTTTTTTCCATTCGAGCTTAAAAACTGGTGCATGGAAAGTAATGATCAATTTCAATCCTGAAATGTGATGGTAATTGTGAACAAAGAAAGAACTTGCCTTCAGTCAATAAATGAACAACTGTAGTATCAAAATTTGATATCATGAAGAAAGAAGAGGAAAAAAGAAATCTATTCAAGAATAGATGTAGATGGAGGAATCTAAAAATATCTTTAGAAAGGGTCAAATTCAGTGTTGATGCTAATTTTCAAGTCTGTAGACAAAACGGTGTGGCCAGGAGTGCTGGAACATACAAACCCACTAAAACATGAACTAAGATATGCTCATAAAAAAAGATTGATAAAAAAATGAGCCCTTTGCTATCTTTACTGCATATGGATGCTCAACAGGTCTGGTTACACACTCAATAGAAACTGTCAATGTCTTTGGTGCAGCATGCCGTGTTAAGGATGATCAATTAAAATAACTAAGAAAAAACAGTGTGAATGGGAACTAAAGGATCAATTTATCATAATCTTTCATCACGAATTGCCCCCCACCCCCAATCTATTTAGGGGTTGAATTTTTTAAGAAATGAACTTTTTTTTTTCTCTCCAGATATAATGAAGAGAGAATGATTGAAATTTCAGCCTTCTGGCTCTATGGGTATGGCCAGTGCACATGATACATACCCAGCCAGCCAGCCAGCCAGACCTTCTTGAAAAAATGAACTGAGTTGTGTAGACAGTTTTGGTGATGAAGGAATATGAAAACTGGCTTGTAGTAAACTTGTGATACTGAAAAAACAAAAAAAATTATCCTTGGTGATTGCCCCTAATTTTGTGCCAAAATTGAGCTATTTTTAGTAAATGATTGTCTCAAATAAACCCTGCCATTTTAGGTATTTATTTTTGCGTAGTTTCTCTTTGCCTTCCCTTCATCCGTTTTCTTGTGACTAAAATGATGTAACAACTTGATTACCGCCCCCCCCCAGTTTTTTTTCCTCTAAGAGGAATAGATAGCAATTCAATATGATGAACAGTGCCTTCTTCAGTTTGTTTCTGTCTGTAACAATGCACTCTTCCACTTGGAGGTAACAACTGAGTTGATGAAATTATCTTCAGAATAACTGGGTAGAAAATTTCAGAGATTTTGAAAAAAAAAATTGAATCACGGTAGCCCCACAAGTGACTGACCCAACCAACCAACCAACCAACCAGTCAAGTGAGCTACAGATTCTTCTCTCTTGGCTCACCTGTATGCATTTGTGTATTTGAAGTTACTTTCTTGGGGGGCTACAACCGTGAGAACAATTTTTTTTTTTTTTTGTTTACCTTTTTTTTAAAATCCATTTATTGCCCCCCCCCCCCGCGCCTCAGAAAGTCCTTTTTTGGGTCTCTTTAGTCATTGTGAACCAACAATATCTTAATCTTGTTCTGGTATTTTCTAGATGAGTTTTGTCACTCGAGCGAATTAAGGTGATTCATTTCTGTCAAGTACGGATGTATTTCTTAGATTTTATGAGGTTCTTTTTTTGCTGTGTTTTAGATTCATTTTATAGTTTTATTTTCATGAACTTTTGGAAAGCAATTTATTATCAAAATAGCATTTCTTTTTGTCATTTTCTTGTGAATTCTTCAGCATGCATCTATGAAATCTAATATGAATGTAACAGGAAAATGAATATGCATATTTTCTCCCTTGGTCTATGAATATCTATTTTTTTTCTTCAAATTATGAAAAGAAAACATTGCCTCTTCCCCATTCTCGACCACTGAGTGTGTAGCAAAGCACCCCCCATCATCTGCCACAAAAGAAAAAAAAAAATTGAACGTGGCCACCTCCTATCTAGATATTTTAGATCGGTGTACTGCTGGGAAGAGCAAAGAAGGAGAGCAAGAAGGGAGAGTAAGACGTTTTAATTAAAAATAGGCTTTTAAGGATATACAAGGAAACTGATGGAGTGATTGCTTGTTGAAATTGGCACTGATCCCCTCCAGTGTTAGGCCTCTGTGTGTGACTGTATTGTTTTGTTCTACTTCGTGTGTGTGTGTGTGTTTGTGGCTCTCTCTCTCCTCTCTTGCTCTTCTGTGAGTGTGGCTCCATGTGGCTGGGATAGGGGGGTGGCCACTGTTCTTGATTTGATCATCCTAATACTGGGGTAATAAACCGAAGTATTCATTGGTCAATTATCCTATGAAATCCTTTTCTTTTGTCAGAAGCTTTTCCACCGTTTTCTCTCTTTGTATTCTCCTCCCCCTCCTCCACATGAGTCTCCTTCTAATTCAACCCTTTTCACACGGTTATGGATAAACATTTCCTGATTTAGCTTTCCTTCGACATTCTTGATTTCATCTCGAGAAAACATTGATGGAGCTGAAGGGGACGGGGTGGGGGCTATTTGAAAACTCCCCCTGGGGGAGGGGGGCCCATTCAATTATGATCCACCGCTGCTTTTCTAGATTATACTATAATAACAAGAATATATTAGTATTGACTTGTATTGCATAAATGATAATGCAGCCTTTGAAGTCGTTTCTCACCAAGTGACAGCATAAGCCTATCCATGGCAAATTTTCCTTTTTTCATCAAATCCTGCTAAATGTTGGAAAGGGTCGCTAAAGGAATCAGGCCCCCAAATTTCAGGTCATGTCACTGTACATGGTGTCCATAAAGTCTCTATCAATATTTTTATAGGTTTTGAACTAAAGGGACTTACTTCATGGACGTCTAGTATTTGTATCTAGATGGCCATGTGACGAACACATGCAGTAATAAATGGAAAATAATATTTTTTTCTTTCCTGTGTAACTTTATCAGAAACTGTCAAGCAAAACTTGTCTGAATAAGTTTCTTCAGTTTTTTAATTAATCTAGCTGACTAGGCATATATCATGCATGCAGGTGGCTCCAATGGAGCTAGTGGGCTAAAATTTTCAACATTTACCCCATATATGAAGAAAGGAACGTTTTATTCTGATTTAATTTGAACCCACCCTTCCCAAGAAGGTTTCAGTTGAGGAGGAGGAAGGGTTTCAATTCGCGATGCAAGATTATTCCAAGTCGATCTCTAAGTGCCTGGGAACTATCATGTATGGTTTTTGGTGATTGCTGGCCAACAAAAGGATTGAGAAATAAGGAATTTACTGATCACCTTCTCTCCAAATTTTTCAATTGATCACCCCCCAACATGGCATGCTGACAAAACGTTGGTTTTGAGTGACTAAACAGACCTGTTTCATGTTTGTTTTGATTTGTGTGAAAATAATTGCTGAATAGGTACCGAAGTAGATGGGGTGCCCCCCCCCCCCAATGTTGCGCACCGGGCCCCCACCAATGTTAACTTTGACCCTATGTATCTGGATAGTCATGATGATCGAATGCAATAAGGTGAGATTTAATTTCCTTCGTCCATAACTTGATTCCATAAATAACAGTAAATCACTTACATTGACTGCGGATTAGTTAGTATTATTAATCGTATTTTTTTTTTTCTTTTTCGGGATGGGGGGGGGGCTAATCACATGATCTTTTTTTTTTCTTTTCTTCCTCTCCTTTACTCTTCCTGTTTGTAGAGGGTGATTAATTCATATTAATCAGTTCTTTTGTTGAATAGTGATTTCTCACTAGAAGCAAATTAGAAACAGGTCTGGTTAGTCAGTCAATAGAAACTGTCATGAAAGCAATGTTTTTTGGCAGCATGTCATGCTTGGGGTGATTATTAAAATTTGAAATAAGGGTGATCAATCTATTAGTTACTCCTCCTGCCTCTTGTCGGGCAGTGATCACTAAATACCCCCCCCCCCATATGTGAAACGCTGCCAGACCCAGAATAAGGGACCAATTCCTCGTGAACTTAGAATTTTGGAAATACAACTAAAAACCTATTTAGTAGAGGAATTGAAAAAAAAAACGAAAGGAAAAACATTTTTCTCAACGTAATAAGGATGTAATAATGGATGTTGGAATTTTCAGCCGTCTAGCTCCATTATTGCAGCCTGTCAGTACATGCATTCATAGCCAGCCAGGCCAACTCGAAAACTGAACAAGCTTATGTTTACAGTTTCAGTGACGGTTATGTGACAGTTTATTTTCAGCCTTTTGATTGTAACTGAAATTACTGTGGAACTATTTTTAAGCTTGTGTATGTGCATGTATATATATATATATATATATATATGTATATATGTATATATGTATATATATATATATGTATATATGTATATATGTATATATATATATATATATGTATATATATATGTATATATGTATTATAATCATTCCAATGGTTAGCTTGATTCATTTTCAGCAGAATCTGACTCTGCGGTTCTGTCTAAAGGTCAAGTACTAAGTGATGTATATTATAAGCCTCAGCTTTTCCACTTGGTGTAGCCACTTTTTGTTCTTATTTAGTTCTTGCTTTTGGAAAGGGCACTTGTCATTTCGAACAACTCGGGTTGTCAAGTAAACCAGCTCAGTGGTTGGTAAATTTACTGAATAGTTTTCTTTTTTTCTGAACATTTAATCATCGCTTCTAGTAGGATTTAATTTCTTATACAGTTGAAGCGATTTAATTTCTTGAATATATGAGTAAATTGGAATTTTTCTTCTCTTCTTTTTTTTGTATATTCAGGAATACGGTTGAATAAAAATATATTAACGTGGTAATGTGAATTTACTTGTAAAATTGATAAGACATACTGAAAGCCTGTTTCTTGTCATCTGGAGTTATCATATACAATTTCATCCCTTTTCTTTCCTAAGTATTTTTTCTAGGATATGATTTCTCAAGATGGATTAGATATAGAGGCCCATATGCATATATGAATTGGAAGCAACCATTTTCATCTTGGTTACTTCTATTTAGTGTTCATGAAGTCGGTTTATTTTTGTTTGAATGAGTGTCATAGAATAGACATTATTTTTATGGACATCCTGTATTTGTACAAAGAATATAATATTTCATTTTATTCATCTTGTACACTCCTTGTGGAGTAGAGGGCTGCATCGTAGTTTCAGTTGCAAGTAGTTTTACGAAGTGGAGTTACTAACCCCATGTTTGAGATTGTTTCAACCCGTTCCCCCCCATGAGAGCAAAACGTGAGCTTAATGTGAGGTCCTGTAAACTGGAAGTTCAAATAATTGCTCAAGTCCTTGCAACTGGTGTTGCTAAGGGTAAGCATGACCCTCCACTTCTAGAGTAATGGGAAGGTGTTGCCCTGGGACTCACTGATCCCCTGAGACTGGGCAAGATCCATTTGTACCAATGTAGCTACAAGGATGAAATTTTTGCTGAATTCATCCCCTAGTTTGTTCATTTTATTTTATTCTATTTTATTTATTTTTTTTAAAAATTCAGACTTCTCTATTGATCTCTGCCCAATAAAAGTAGCTTATTCATTGATCACCCCTTTTTTCACTGTTTTTTTTTTCTTAATTGATCAACCCAAACACGGCATGCTGCCAAAAGAAAAACATAAGTGACGGTTTCTATTGACCATTTGATTCATGTGTTTTTGTTGGAATCAGAGTTTTTTCTTCTTTCTACTACTCTTTCTCACCTGTAAATAGAATTCCAATCTCTCAATCTGAAATTCAACTTTCATATCTCAATATTCTTTCATGAAAAGTTGGTCCTAGTTTTCAAAAAAATTCTTGAAATGTAGAGAACAGATCGGATGAATTTATTGACAAAATGATTCGAATCTTTATTATAGAAGCTGGTCATTGATTTTGCTATAAATGTAAACATGTTGAATACTTTGAGCTTTTGTTGTTCGATATATTTGTGAGGTGCTTACTCCAGTTATTCCTACCCACGCATGTGTATATTATGATATATATGGCATTATTATGGATTAGATTACATAAACACATCCATCAAGTCGGAACGTTGTGCCAAGTCTCCATTTTGGCTTGAAAAAGGCGAAAATGTTTTTAGATTATAAAATTTGTTTTCAAAAGATAAGTTGTTGAATGTATAAATAAATGAATGGTTGTTGTTGGTGGTTGGAGCTGATTTATTATTCTATGTAGAATATTCCCAATGGTATAGACAGTCATAAATACTCACATAACAAGCGGTCATGAATGTGTTTCAAGAAAGGAACGGTTTTAATAAGTTTTTAGTGGGGATTTCAATTCACAATGTAAGTAGGTTGACTTGATCCCTTGGTGTGTGTCAGGCAACATTTAGGCTCCCTAACTTCTTTGGCGGACACTGCGAGAGAAGTAACTTATTCTTGGATTGCCACTTATTGCAATTTAAAAAAAAATTGATCACCCCCAACATGGTGAGAGAAGTAACTTATTCTTTGATTGCTACTTATTGCAATTTAAAAAAATTTATCATCCCCAACACTGTGAGAGAAGTAACTTATTCTTTGATTGCCACTTATTGTAATTTAAAAAAAAATTGATCACCCCCAACATGGCGAGAGAAGTAACTTATTCTTTGATTGCGACTTATTGCAATTTAAAAAAAATTGATCACCCCATAAACGGCATGCTGCCAGAAGACATTGGTCGCCTGATATTTTTTTGAGCGACTAACCTGACCTGTTTTTTTTAATATCTTTTTGAATCGTGTGTATGTTTGAGAGAGATATCTAATAAGTACACAATGTTTCATTTTTTTCTTGTATTCCCCTGAGACGATGGTTTTGAAGAAAAATGATTTTCTTGAGAAATCTATGATATGTAGATATGCATGTATCGAATCATATAATGCCATATATACTTCTATACATTTTGTCAGTAACATTTGTCAAGGGTGAGAACTCTTGAAATGCTAATTACAGTAGTAGTTTCCCTTATTTCTTTTTCTGAAAATGCCTTAAAAATCTGGGTTCATCCTCTTCAAACATGAATATCAGGAACATCTGACACTGCATTGTCTTATTTCAATACAATGCGATTGCAAAATTATTTGAATATGCCATCTTTTTTTTGACCGTATGAGTAAACCCATTTTATACCAAGTAGTTTCTTTCCCTCCCCCCAGGGCTATGAAATTTCATTAGAAGGCTGTGTAAGCAGTGGTCTGCTACTGCAGGAATTGCATTCCCTTACATTTTAAGAGGTGGGGAATGGCGCTCCCCCTTTACATTCAGTACCTCTCATTTATACTAGCAGCCATTTTGATCCTAATTTGGGGGTTTGAGAGTTGGAAAACCTGGAACATAACGCAAGAAAACCAAATTTTTTTGCCGTCAACCTTAACGAGGCGTGCATTGAATCATGTTCTCAGGTTCTGAATGCTAAATTTCTTTGAATTTTTCTCTTTTAATTGAATTGAATTGTTGATTAGTGAAAAATAAGCAAGTTTTTTGTTTCCATCCTTCAAAAAAAAATCTTGTACAGAATCGATCAAGGAGATACAAAGAGCCAACTTGCATCGCTATGTGGTACGAGTAGCTAGGAAGTTGATATGGATCCCCTCTCTGTTCAAAATTCATTATGGCTACAGCAATCTTAGGATTAGCTGGGTTTTTTTTTTATTTTTTATCAATGATGATTTGTATATTAAGAGAGCAGGTAGCCTTACATTCTCTCACCCCCACTTATTTTTTAGCTGGTTGCTCTGTGTTTCATCCATTTTTTTTTTTTGTTTTGTTTTTTTATGTTTCAAACTTTTCAAAATTTTCATTTATTTATTTATTTTTTTCCTTAAAGCACCACACCACTACTTGGTGTGTAATCTGTATACATTGCTCCATTATTCTGCGGTCGTAGTTGTTACGAGTTTATTTGTCCTGCTCCCTCCCCCTTGGAGAACTTCATGTTGAGAGTTGGATGGCACGGCTTCTGCCAATGCCGCTGCTGCTGAGGCCGAGCCAAGGCCACTCTCTATGGACCAACCTCCTTCCTCACTCGTACATTCACATGTGTGTGTGTGTGGCTCTTACCAAACCACAGCCTTTTTTCTTTTTTTTTTTTCCCCCTTTCTCATGGTGTGAAGAAGAATTCAAATGGTGTATGTCATTTTCCTTCCTGACTCTTGTATCAGTTGACACGAAACACATCAATTGCGGCTTTTTTGTTCAACGGACTTAATGTCACTTTTCCTGCATTGCATCTGCCATTGTCGTCTCGGCTGGATGATGTGATACGGGGGAACCAGTTGGGCTGCCGTATTATATTGATTACAACTCAAACTAGGGACCAAAATTAGTGTCAGCATTTAGTTTTCAATCGTTTCTTTATGTGGATATATATATATGTGCGGTGATAGGTGTGTTTGTGTGTTTGTGTGTGTGCAAGGCTGAATGATAACATAGATGGGGCCCCACTATAGAATATATCTTGGAGCCCCTTCTATTTTTGTATTCTGCAATCATTTTCAAACTAATTTGAACATGATTTGAATATTCAGAAAATTATGGTGTTCAAATTTAAGGTAGTTATTTATGAGATCTTTCTGTATGTTGCATTGATCCTCGAAGAAGTCCAGTCATGACTTACTTTTCATTCGCGGAAAATGAATGTGAGAATATTTTCTTGAGATGTGGTAGGGCCCCTGAAAACTCCCTTGTGCAGGTGCTCTGTTCACCCTGCCTTGAGTATGGCCTTGTTGGCGTGTGTGTGTATGCATGCGTGTCACAGGTGGAAGAAATTGAGTAAAGCATGGCTCATGAAAATAATAGATTTTTTCATTTGATTGATATTTTAGTTTCAATCCAGGAAATCGTATCCTTGATGAGAGCCATATCTATCGCATCTATAGTATCTATAGCAGACATCACCCCCTTCCTTGCCTCTCACCGACATTGAACTTTTTTGCTTTGCTCCATTTTCCCTTCCTACTCCCTTATTGAACCACTTACTTTTTTCTCCCCTCTCCCTTCCTACCCTTTTATTTAACAACTTTTTTTTTTCTCATGTCGAACTCTAGTCGAAGTTTGAGTTGACTGTTTTTCCATGGTAACAGCGATTGAGGTGAAGTAATTCAGTTTGTCCTGTCTTGTAAAATCAAACTGAAACATAGAAGAAATATTTTTACAATGATTTGAAATTACAACCAAGTAATCGGTAGCCGACAAGTCTTGCATAACAATGAAAATATGTTACAAATATGCAAGTGTTCATTTCTATTATTATTCGGACTATCCTCATCTTGGTTGTTTTTCATACAATGTTTCGGCCATTTTACTCAACGATTAAATAGCAGAAATCAGAATCACTCGTGTTCTTTTTACCTCAGGAAGCTCATAGTAACTGCCCTACTGCGGAAAATAAAAGGATGAGTTGGTAGCTTAGATTTGATCTTCATTTCCGATCTGCAGTGTTTACTGAGTGCTGTAGACTGATGGCCAAGTAGTTGTGAGGAAAAGCAACTTGATGCCAGTCGAAAATCAATGGTTGACCGTGCTCTATCTGATTGCAGAATGTAAATATTCATAATCTGATGGAATTGCAATAGGTTACACTTTGCCAGTATCCTGAGGCCTTGACCCCCGCCCCATTTATAGTAAAAAAAATTTGGAGATTGTATAAACGAGTCACCTAGAAACATCTTTAGTACCTGGAATGTTCTCATTTTCTGCTCGGAATTTTTTTTTTATTACCCCCCCCCCAACTTCTACCTACCTGGGGCGCAGACAAAGCCCGAGTTCATTGATTGGGAAGATGAAAAACTAACAATCAGGGTCTCGAATTGTTTGCGTAATGCTTCTTTCGTTGCACTGAGTCAAGTTTTGATAGAAAAAGCGAATGAAAAATCAATATGGAGGTAAATAGTTGTCAAAAAATGAATGATGGGAAATCTCCTTTCGTTGCGCAAAGGTGTCGGTCAAATGAGGAGGGATGAATTTCTAGTGTATCGTTTCTATTCAATTTTTCTGTACAATAGAATCGTATGTGATGCAATTATCTTCATAAAAAAATATCATTGTCAACATCCTGTGAAAGACTTGATTCGTAATCGTAACTAGATGGGCTCTTCTCATTGGCTGCATGGGATGGGATACCAATTGTCATGTCTCTTGACGTCTTGCTTTGTGTTCAGGATGTGGGCAATCGTGGTTCTCCACTACTTCCTTTCTTCGTTGTCAGCAATTATTTCTCCTTTATACTTTTTTTCATATCTTGATTTAATATTCTGTAATAATTACCCAAATACCTAAAATATACTTGCTCATAATTAGCCCCCCTCCCTTTTTTGTAAGGTTTCCATATTTCTTTCCTGTCTCCCTGTTTTTCCTTGTCTCTCAGTCTGTCTCTTACCCGGAGCTTGTTCTTTATTTCCAATCCACAATAATGTCCAGAGTTGATTCGTAATAAAAAAACCAAAACAATCAAGATGAAGATAATCATCAGTAAACAGATAAAAAAAATAGATGGTAGGAAACCTTCTTTCTTCCATTTCACAAAGGCGGTCGAACTTATCTATTTACCTCCATGGCCCCTCCCGTCCCTACAAGGTCTTCATATTTCCTTCCCGTCTTTCTCAAATTTTTTTTTTTCTTTCATAATGCAATCTTTTCACTGAAAAAAAAGAGAGAGAGAGAAAATTAATCACTGTATTTCATGTTGACCCGAGGAGAAAACAAACTTCCTCTCTTAGATTTTCTGCTCTGTCCCCCGAGGCTGCAACAAGTTTTTTATTTTATTTTTTATCCTCAATGCAGGCAGTCAGTCTATGGCAGTAAGTAAACAGTGCGGATCGGAAATGAATAATAAGCTTTTGGTGAGACTTGAACTCGCGTGTCAGAGAGAAAGGACAAAAAAAAAAAAAAAGAACTATTAAAAAATCAAGATGGAGAAAAAGGAGAAAAATACTAGTCAAAAATTAATGGTAATTGTTCACATATAATAAAAAGAAGTTCGGCTGTGATGAAAAGCAACTAAAAAAAAATGAGATGGAAGTAAATAGTTGTCAAAAATTGATAATGGGTTTCAATACTTCATGTAATAAAAAGAATAAATAATGGGACAATAGCAATTTTCTTGTGGGGGGTGGGGGAGTGAGAAAATGGACCACTGTATTATGTATTGATCTGGGAATAAAACAAACTACCTCCAGTTGACAATCTGCTCTGTTCTGTCTCTTGAGGCCAAAACCTGTTCTCTTGTCTGACTGACCAATTCTCTCCTCTTCTTCAGTTGACCAAGTGCCATCAAGGCTTTTGGGTAACATGTTGTTCGGTTGGTCAGTCGCTGCTGCTGATGCTGCCATTCAATGATCGTCTGATCTGCCACAGTCTAAAGGGAAATCGCAAATAGCTTTTCAATTTCAACAGACACCACTTGTTTCTTTGTTTCTCTCTTTTCTAAATCTTTTTCTTGTCACTTTCGTAGTTCATTATTTTCTTCTTCTTTTAAAAAAAAAAAAAAATGATTTCATGGCCCTTTGTGTCTTATTCTCTCTCATTGGTATTTGCTCAGATCTCTCTTTTGAAAAAATCCCATTGTAACGAAATGACGAGATTTGGATCCTGATCAAAAAAGAACACTTGACAAGTTTGCAAATATTGCTTCAATTTAATGAATTAATGACACAATGAAATTGAGACTTTCAATGCTACAAATACTAATAAAACCTGAAGATTTTATCTCATGAAATTGAAAGAAAAAAAAGTTTCAATTAAGCACTTATGTAGGGTGATTCAATTATACCATCATGTGAATTTGATAACTTGGCTGGAATGAAGGTGAACGTTAGCACAAAACAACCACAATGTCAGGTATGATATTTTGGGCTTAATACTGCTTGTTCATTGAGAAGAAATCCCTGACGTAACTAATTGGCATGTATTGAGGGCTCTGTCTGTATTGGAGGTGAAGTACTGAAAAAGCAAAGATCTTTGTATTTAGTTGTTTGTGACCCAAGAAAACAATCTACCAAAATCTTTGAAAGCACTGGAAGTGTTGAATGGTTGATTTCAACTGACATGGTTCCTTTGTCAACCAAACAGTCAAAAAATAGGTTTCTTCAGTTTTTGAACTGGGCTGGTTGGCTGGCTATCTATGCATACAGGCTGCACTAATGGAGTTCGGGGACTAAAAATGATCACCCCCAACTTGATATGCTGCCCAAAGATGTTAACATGATGGTTTCTATCGACTGACTAACCAAACCTGTATGTGTTGACATCTAAAATGCATAATTTTCTTCCTTTTGATATGAAGTTCGTTGAGCTTTCAAGATTTCTTCTTTAAATAAACTGCTGTTAAAGGATAAACATGTTACCAATTTTGTGTCTGAGACCATCTTTCGAACATTTTCTTTCTCTGCATATGTTGTTTATAATCTGTTTTAAAAACTAGTCATAGTCCTTTACCTTTTATTTATTTATAGTATTGTGTAACCTGAATTGGTTTACACAAAAACTTGTCCCGGACTTTTGACCTGATAGGCTAGCAATATATATATATATATATATATATATATATATATATATATATATATATATATATATAGCTGATAGAACCTTACCACAAACATTCATTGTATACAATCAACTTCAATGTTTTTATCTTGTCTTATGAACTTCTATCTGCTGAAAAAAAATTCCCAGTTGAATATCTTTAAATAATGTTGAGTCAGTGACAATTGATTTGAAAACATTGTTTTTAGAAGATGATTTCATGTCAGTGTTACACCATTTCGAGAAAAGTGAACTTTATATTTAGAAAAAAAAAATGGCCGCTGTTATTGAACTTAGATAATTTTCGTTCTTGTTTCATTTTTGTACGTCACCATTTTGTTGAATAAGCTTGTCTTCAAGACTTCTACTAAAATCACTATCTAGGCCTGTGTCATATTCTACCATTTTCTTCCTGAGTGGATTTTCTATTTTCAGATTTCACACTTCTATTTAGGGGATAAAGTTGAACTCCTATCCTTGTATTCATTCTTTGTAGTATTCATGGAGAAAGTTTTTGTTGGCCAGTTGAGAGTCTAGAAGAATAGAGCTGAATAGTACAAATATTCAGCTGTTATACAATAAAGGAAATTTATTTTATCTAATTATTTATAGTATCTTTTGAAAAAGTGCATCTTATCTCCTGTTGAATAATGAGTGTGTGTAAGAGATATTATACTTCTAGTTCACATGTTGGTGATTCATTTAATTTCCTTGTGACAATGAATTTTTTATCCTCAAATTCTTCTAATGGAATATACTTGATATGTATTTACAAGAATAAAACTAATATTTAAAATTTTTTCATCAGAAATTTTTATTTGTGAAATTTTTTCCCCATTGGAACATAGTTTTTGATGGAATAAATGAACACTTGATTTAGTGATGATAAGCGGCTTCCTCCTAAAAAATTTTCTCTAAATGTTATTTGCCTGTTATGATTATTGAAAAGGGAGCCATAAGGTATTATCTTGAGTGGCCCTTCAGTATTCAGTGAATTAAGGTTGAATAAATAAATGAATTTTTAAATTGCCATAAGAACATGAGAATATTTTTGAGTTGATAATATTTTGAGTATTAATCAAAATTAACTTCATTCGATGGATTTATTGGATGAAAAACCCTGCCTGCTTGCTTTGTGTTGCATTAATGTCTATAAGTAATATATTTCTTGAAGTGAAAATCAAATGAGATAAACTTTCTTGATTTTGACCACTAATTTCCTTCATATTTTTGACTGCTTTTTATAACAACTTAACCCAGTTGCAATGAAGAGTATCAAAATTTAGATGGAGGAAAATAGTAGTCTGAATTAATCGTAATAGATTGCAGTACTCTATTTATAAATAGAAATGAACTCATTGAAGATAAAAAGTTTTTATTGTTCTGTTCCCGTTTGAAAATGATTAATTCTATGAATTTCGCATTTGAATTGTAGCCACATTGTTTATTAAAGCTGAACGATAATAAAAATGTAACCCATCTCACCAATAAACAATGGCATTTAAGTTTCTCACGACTCCCAATAATAAAAAATGTCCATCAGATAAGAGAAGAAATTCCATGAATATTAAATCGCAATTGGAAGAGTTTTTAGTCACAATCATTTGAAAATATTTTGGTCTGAATTTTGTTGTCGAAATCATTTAAATTCCGTCCTTTAAGATTGAAAATACAAAGAGAAATACTTCTGATAAAATGTCTGGAATTTTCTGCAGCTATCTTTTTGGGATTGTACAATTATTTCTCCCTCCCCACTGGCTATTTGTATTCATTTGTTTATAAATGTTTTTTTTTTGTTTTTTTTCTTCATCAGAATCATTAGGTCGGAAGAGATGAATGTCTGAACCATATTTCTTACTTTGAAATTGTTTTGTTGCGTCTCGATGTTCTTGTTTGTTGAGGAAAATGATAAAAATGTAGACTACAAAAGTCAAAGGTTCTTCATTTAGATGCAACATAGATAATATTCATGATTTTTGATACTAACTAATGCTGTATATATGGGAATGAGATTTGCTTTTTATTTGCTCTCTCTTTCTCTCTCTCTTTCTCTCTGTTGTAGATTAGAATTGAATGTGTGGAAATATTGTATTTTGATCAAATTGATACCATGATTGTTATTGCTCGCTCAATAACGGAAACATTAATATTTTCTTTTCATTTTCACACTTCAATAGTCGTAGTAGTCGTGTCAGTTTAATTGAGATGCCGAACTCAGAATTGAAGCTCTTGATATTCATTTTTATTGAAGTAAACACTGAATTTGCCGGCATATAAGACACATATTTAAATGAACTAGAAAATTATGCAAATATTACTATGCATCCAATGTGTTAATATGTAATAGGATTAAAGGCTCATCGACTGAAATTCAAAATGGATTTTTATAGGGCTTAGATAAGTTGCACTGTGTGCCAGTCCCTTAAATACCATTGTAAATCACATCTTCTATGCTGTTAAATATGGTGAGTTGAATAGAGGAACTTGGATTTTAGTGATGTCGGCATGAGAAATGATCTCAGGGATCAAAGGAGAAAATGGGACCAATAAAAACATCATCCCTTTTACTGATATATGTGATGTAAAAATGATAAATACTTAAAGGATTTTTAACTTCTCCTTTCAATTTCTGAAGACCTCATTCCAAAATGGTTTTCTCATTTTCTTGATGGCTTGGAAATCTCTTCCATTCCATCTGCATTCATCTTCTAGCAGAACAAGAACGATTCACTTTTCCTGATTACCGCTAAAATCATAGCGGATAATTACATCGCGGTTAATACATCATGGCCTGGTATTTTTCATTGCCAGTTGATTACATAGCAAGCCAATACATAGACAGTAAATACTGGTATTTGAAAGTAGACAGTAAATACTGGTATTTGAAAGATCCACTCCTTACTATCTCAGGAAACTTTTTTCCTTCTAAGTAGTTTTTAGTGGGGGTTCAGTTTAATAGAAAAAGCTTTTGCTAAAAATCAATCCCTGGTTTGTGTCTGTCCCTGTTTCTTGAAAATTGAGAATTTTTCCAGTTGATATGGCCCGACGAAAAGCAGAAGTAATTAGTTTGTAAACGACCACTTTTTTGAATTTTTTGAATTGATCATTACCCGTACATAGCATGCTGACAAAAGTCAATGGTCTGTTGATGGTCTCTATTGAGTTATTAACCGGACCTGACTGTCTGTCTGTCTATCTATGTATGGTTTGTAAGCAGTTTTCATGATTTCTCTTGATGCTGATTGAGCTGTAACTGTGTTGGTAGCCATTTTATCAATGGGACCTCGATCGTAGCAGTAACTACAGAGGCAACAGAATACAGTAGCCATCATTGTTTAATGGTGGCAATGACACAATGCAACAGCTTTTTTTTTTTTTTTTCCTTCTCCGTCCCAAATACTTTTTAGTTGAAACATTTTTGTTAAAAAAAAAAACAAACTAAAAAAAAACCCCCAAATCAAAACTTTTATATTTTTCAGCTCTCTTTTAAAATTTTATTTTTTATTTCTTTAATTTAAAAAAATTCCCTCCCCCTTCAAGGTGTAGCTGGGGGGGGACTTGAAAAAATACCCCTCCCCCAGTTTCATAAATCATTGTTCACCCACTGTATTTCTACTGAACTTGGAGAGCAACAAGAATATATTTGTCCGTACGTAAATTGCATGAAGAATAATTCAACTTTTCGGGATTGTTTTTCCTTTAATTGAATAATAATGCTTGTCTGTTAGAAATATCCTTTTTTAATCAAACCTCACTGAACGTTAGAGAGGGCCCCCTTGGGGAGCCAAGCCTCCCCCCTCCCTATCTCCAGATATGACATCGGCTTTTATCTTTGATGCTCCATTCAGCTCTTGATGAAATTTCTCTTATCTATCTAAAGATGTCAACCAACCATAACTGTCTGTATTTATGTATCATGTGTACAGGCCCCACTACTGGAGCTAGAGGGCTGAAAATTTCAACATTTACTCCTCGTTATGTCCTTTTTTTTTTTTTTTTTTTACAAAATTTCCATCCCCTGGATAGGCTTTTAGTGGATCTCTAGTTTGTGCTTATGGTTGCTCCTAAAAAATCCAGACTACATAATGATCCAACGAAAAGTTTGGGTAGTAAATGTTCCAATTTTTTTTTTTTAATTTGTCATCCCCAGCATGTTGTGCTCTCAAAAGACTGTTTCTATATAGTATCTGACCAGACCCTAACAGAATGAGTAAATTTTCTTCCAGCATAACATACGAGGGATTGAGTTTTGTTTCAATTTCTAAAACAATCCATGGAGACCCCAATCACAATTGTGGGTCTTCTACACAGGGTAGGCGTGCTGGCTTGGTACCCAAAATACACTACCCTACAGGGGCTAAAAGACTCCAACCACCCTGCTATTAACTTTTAGCTGGGTGGAGAAGTGGATTTGTGCCTTTCCCAAATGTAACAGTGTGAATTCGATACAAACTGTCCAGGTTGAAATTTGAACTTGGTCTGCCAATTCCATTCGCTGTGCTGTTGTGCTTAAATTCATATAAACGAATAAATAATGAAACATTTCAATTTCACAATTGACTTGAAGTATTCAATTTGCATGAACTTTCTCTGAGCTGTCTTGCCTAATTAGCATTTAGTCTAAATACTATTTAATCTAATTTGCGTTTATGTCTTGAAGACATATCATTGGCAAAATTGGTGTGAGCAGAATTAGAAACGGTCAATCAAAACTGTCAAAATATTTTTCTCCAGTTTTCAATTCAGTCTGGCTGGCTGGCTATTTATCTTTGTATCATATGTGCAGGTTGCACCAATGGAGCTAAAGGGCTGAAAATTTCAGCATTTGCTCCTTACTCCCACTATTTTTTTTTATGTTGATCCCCCCCCCAGTTTTTGAGGGGTCTTCAGTTAGCAATGGAAGTTTATGCTAAATTGGTCCTTAATTTGAGCCCGCTTGTTATTTATTTATTTTTAATCTTATTCAAACTGTTCAGTGATCTGACGAAACGTGGGAGAATTTACTTATCTATTGATAACCCCCCTTTTTTTCCTTGATTTTTTGATTGATTACCCCCAATATGACTTACCCTTTGTCATGCTGTCATGTGACAGTTTCTTTCAAGAGACTAACCAGACCTACAGAACTCGATTGAAATTTGAATTGATAAAAACCCCCTCATGAAGTTGAGTCTCTGAAACGAGCAAATATATATTTATCTTAAAGAGTCAACCCACTTTGAAACCCATTATGTTCTTAGTCAATTATAATTGCTATTATTCAAAATGCTATTGCTAATGTCCCTCGTTGACTTTTTTTTTTAAATAAAGGGTTTCAGTTTATTGATGACTAGTTATTACCCCACCACGTCTGATGCCCCAGGCTTATTAGAGTGACTTTTCCTGACACTGTCTCCAATATTTTAGCATAATTATACTCGACTGACGACAATCTTCAAATACGATGTTGGATTAAGAAAGGAAAACGCGCGTGTCTGTCTGTTTACACACAAGAAAGAAAGAGGAATAGATGGATTCAGGTAGTGAAACACGTTGCATTTTTTCCTCCTTATCAAATGGTTTAGGTATGGTGGAGGGAATCGAGAGCTAAACAAACTGATAGATCCAAGCATTAATGAGTCTTCTGTTCCAGGTGTTTCCCATTTCTGTGCATTGCTCGTTTTGAGCTATTTTAAAATTGAAGCTCTCATCTTTAAAACATAATTTTGTCACAATGATATACTGTTTAGAGGGAGGAAGAAAAGAAACAAATGATTCCTTCATGAATTGTTTGTCTGTGTTTTTTTTCTTCTTTCTAAGTCTTTGTCTTTGTTGAAAGAAATATAAAAGCAAATACACTCAGACTAGAGTCTGAAGTGTGAGTAAAAGGAAGTTTTTAAAATCAAATCATCAATATGATAAGCAGTGTTGACATTTCTGCTTCCTTCTTTGTTTTTCTGTCCATAACTTCAGCTGGAGTGCACAGATACTGTACTCTGATCTTGGGCACATGGCAGGGGGAATGACACTCAGATCTTCTGATCCTTGGCAGAACTGATTCATATATTGATAATTGAACTATTTTTGATGG
This sequence comes from Thysanoteuthis rhombus, assembly GCA_963457665.1. Taxonomy (NCBI): domain Eukaryota; kingdom Metazoa; phylum Mollusca; class Cephalopoda; order Oegopsida; family Thysanoteuthidae; genus Thysanoteuthis; species Thysanoteuthis major. The sequence goes on from OY735230.1 coordinate 48,573,599, forward strand.
GTACTATGGTTTTTCAGTTTTCATTTTCTGTTTATCTTCATTTGAGCTTCATTATTGTTGTAAAGAATGAATACCACAAAAATTGTTGATGTTGAAATTGTATTGGTCAGCCTCTTTTTCAATTCAGTTTCATTTTTTATTTGATATCTTTAAATCAAAGACTCATTTTGTGATTAAAAATTATCTTATTACTCAGTAAAATATCAAGAAATTTGAACATTTTTTCACTGGACTTTTTGGAAATACTTCTCAAAAATGTCTTGACAAAATGTTCCATCCATTTGATTTACAATCATTCTGAAATTTGAAGCCGAACATTTTGCAATTTTGATGTTGAAATTTTTGATCTGTTGTTGATTTCTTTCTTTGATATTTTCTCTTTTCTCACATTTTGAAACATTTTATCCTTAACTCTGCATTAAACCACAACTCTGACTCCAATGCATCTGAGAAAAGCTAAGTTGATGTTTTTCTACGTGCGTTATCCAAGTTCAGCCATCTTGAAAGTCTTTTTCCCTGATATCCGCTTTAACAAAAACAACACAGCACAGTTGGTTAAATGGTTTAGTAATTTCAGGTAAGTCTTCTGGCTTTTATTTCATTTCATTTTTATTCTTTGATTGTTTCAAATCTTGATTGTTCATGTCTTCATTTGTAAGTTTTGTTCATAACTTGGAGAGTCATTAACATTCGAAGAGTTTGGGGATAATTCTTCTGATTTTTATTTATTTTTTTTTGTTGATTTTTTAAAATTACCTGCTAGAGAAATCTATGAAATTGATCCGCCATAATATTGTGGGATCATGATTGACATGGAGGAGGAGTTGATTTGTCTGAATCAATCTCTTAATGTTGTTTTATTTTCACTTTTTACATTATAACTCCGAATCTTTTCTTCCCACCCTTCCCTCTTTTCTTGGATTATACACCTGACGCAGGCTGAAGAATGGATCAGCTGGAACAAAGTGTTCCCAACCTCAAGGATGGGAAGAACATTTTTCGGTTGTCTGTTCAAAAGTTGGCATGTTGATGACTCTCTGAAGTTACGGACACTACTTCCACAAATATTATTTATTCTTATTTCAGTCCCCAACTCGGTAAGTATTGTTATCCCAGCAGTGTTCGTGTACTATGTTGCATCTAAGCAACAAATTTCAACTTCTTGGAGGATGGGTTCCACTGTATTGTAAGACCCACTTCCCTCTTATTTCAGCAGAGAATTTGAAAACAAAAAATGCATTTCCCTGAATTCCTCTCATTTATGACCTAGTTTTAGTTGTAGCAAATGTTGAACTGGATATCAACGATTTCATTTACCTTCTGGAGCAATTTTCTGTGAAAAAATGATGTGGTTTTATTCGCTGTCAAACAGTACCTATCAAATTATCAGTCAAGTTATATATCTTGGGATTTAGTTTCATACTTCGAATTGCAATACAGATATATCTTTTTTAAACAAATCTGCTAACAGAAACAAAAAGAAAAGCTGGGCTTCTTTGTTGATCATTTGAGAAACAAATGAATGTTGAATTCATGAAAATTGTTTATACTTATATATACATCACACAGGTTCTTATGGTTTGTTTTCATCAGATTTTCCAATGTTTGTCAGCGTATTTGGCTTTTCCCTGAAAAACATTCCTTTGATGTCTTTGTCAATTTTGACTTTCTTATAAGGTTAAAGGTCAAATGTCTTTCTGTGTTTCTGCAAACTGGACTGTAACAAATTTTAAAACATATCATTGGGTAATCAAAAGGAAAAGCACATAACACAGATGGGAAGATTTTGCAATTCTCTCTCAAATGATAGAAGCATTTAAGTTGAATCTATATGATTTCAGTATGGATAAAATTTCATATTTCAATACTCTTTTTATACTTCGTCAATGGAGCCTTTTGGGGAAAGATTCCTTTTTTCACTCCTTTTCTCTGAATATTTTTCTTCTTTCTCTCTCTCTCTCTAACGGACATTTCACTCCTCCTCTCTCTCTTCTCTCTCTGTAATGAACATTACCATCCCCACTCTCTAAATATTGTCTCTTTTTCTAATGAACATTTTGCTCCATTTCCCTCTCTCTCTCTGATGGATGTTCCCTTCCCTATCTTTCTCTCTCTCTCTGATGAACGTTCTCCTCCTTCTCTCTCTCTCTCATGAACGTTCCCATCCCTCCTCTCTTTCCCTCCTCTCTCTCTCTCTCTCTCTCTCTCACAGATAGATATTTTCCTCTCCTCTCTCTCTCTCCTTCTGATGAATTCCTTCCCCTCTCTCTCTCTCTCTGATGAACGTCCCCCCTCTCTCTCTCTCTGATGAACGTCCCCCCTCTCTCTCTCTGAACGTTCCCCTCCTTCTCTCTCTCTCTCTCTGATAAACGTTCCCCTCCCCCCTCTCTCTCTCACTGATGGATATTTTCCTCTCCTCTCTCTCTCTCTCCTTCTGATGAATCCCTTCCCCTTTCTCTCTGTGATGAACGTCCCCCCCCCCTCTCTCTCTCTGACTAACGTTTTGTCCCCACAACTCAGTTTCTCTGAATCTGTGTCGTATATCTTCTGTGCTAGTACGGCATTTTCCTGCCTAATTCGAGCGCCATCTAAGTTACCGTTAAACTCTCGACATCTGATGACTGCATTATTCAAACTTGCTATCAAATGACCCCTGTTCCAAAACGCTCTCATTTCTGTTGCTTGGTCTCCGTCTCTAACACCACCACCACATCACCACCAAGCCCCCCCCCTCTTTTGGAAACGGGAAATCGTGTCACATGGAGGAAGTGACTATTGTACGAGGGTGATAGATACCAAACCACAAATCCCTCATCATTACATTTAATGGACGTGATTACCTCGAATGATAATCGTCTATTTGCTTGAGATTACTGCTTCTTCCCTTAAACAGTCTTGTTCGCTCTTCAATAGAGGAAGTCTGGAAACTCAATTTGTCACACATAATCCGCTCTACCCCCTCCTATTTTTCACCTCCACTTTTATTGGAAATCCTATGAACAACCCCCCCCCCCAAAGCAATTTAATATTTTTTACTTCCAGTACCGAAATGTACAGTTGAAACTTCTGACCTCTGACATTTACCTTTTTGGAGTGATCGGAGAGAGGGGGAGAGAAAGAGATCACATGACATTACAGCAGAGGCATAGCAAGAGATTTGGGGGGCCCGGGGGGGGGGGGTTAGGGGATTGATTGGTGCCCTCCAACTTTTAGCGAGATTTTTTTCGTTGAAATGCAGTTGTTGAATTATAAAATTGATGGAGCTTTCAGGTGCTCCTCTCTATTTGGGGCCCAAGGGTCATTTTCAAATAGACCCCCCCCCTCTCTCCCCCCAGCTACATCTCTGCAGTAGAGCTTGGTTCAAATGAGAATTTTTTAGTGTGGTCATCAGTGGCTGGATTGGTACCAAAAATTGTGTCCAGTTCTAAGGGACTTGTTTCTTCTCTTTGCTGCACCCTTCTATTGATCTTTGATAGGGTAGGTTTTAGGGGTAGGATTTAATAAGGCATCCCAAAGGGATATGTCAAGAGAACTGAACTTCTTTTTTTTTTTTTTTTTCCCCCCTTCTACCCATGTATATGCATTGGGGTCACCTCACTGGACGTGGCCTTACACCACATTCTGCTCTTGTGGGGAGCTGAATGAATACTTGCTTGTATCATGATGTTTGAATGAGTAAAAAAAACCCCAAAAAACAGTCAGTATAAGTTCCTTCAGTTTTTTTTAAGCTGATCCGCCTGACTATGTATGTATATGTATCATGTGTATAGGATGCACCAATGGAGCTAGAAGGCTGAAATTTTCAACATGAACTCCTTATATACTCAAGAAACATTTTTGTTGTTTTCAAACACCCCCATCCCCACCACTAATAGGTTTTAATATATCTTAATGCCAAATTGATCAGGTAATTGGTGTCCCGCAGCATTTTTTTTTTTTTTCTGTAACTCGGATTTTTTTGTATTAATTACTGCCCAACAGAAGGTGAGAGAAGTAACTCGTTCATTGATCACACCTTTTCCTAAATTTTTAATTGATCATCCTCAACACCGCCTAAGAACTTGGAGCCCGTGATGGTTTCTATTGGGTGACTAACCAGACATGTTTTCTAAATGCTTTCTTAAATATCCAAGGTAATTGGTTATCCTCCTAAGAGGATTCAACAGATCTTGTATTATACCATATCTATTTCTGTTGGTGATGAATGGAAGTTTTTTTTATGCGAAGATGTTTTCAGGTTCAGATTAGTCAATACAATAAGAAGTCTGCTTAGTCACTCAATAGAAACCGTCACCTGTCAACGTCTTTCAAGCTGTATGCTCTGTTTAAGCGAGGTTGATCAATTGGAAAATAGGGTAATTTTTTTTTTTTTTTTTCTTCAATTTCAATTTTTTTTTTTTTTTAATTTGAATTTTTTTTTTAGTTTGTGCCAATTCAGCATAAACTTACATTGTAAATTAAACCCTATGATAAAAACCCTATTTTGAAAGGGGGAATTTTCGAAAAAGAATCTTTTGAGACATAGTAATGGTGTAAATGTTTTTTATCCTTAGAGTCCATTTGTGCAGCCTCTATGTATTATAGAATGTGATCAGCTGGACCAACTTGAAAACTGAAGAAACCTATGCTGGCAGTTTTGCTGGATAGTTACTCATCAAACTATCCACTTTCATTACTTTGATATTTCCTAAACCTTCTCAGTAAGCCATTTCAAGATGGACATACAATATCTCGGAGTTCATTTTGTGCTAATACAAAATCATATAATCAAACGGACTGTCGGGAGTTTTTTTCCCAATGGGTTGGTGAACAGCAGCATATCTTTGCCAAATTATCTGTATCTTATGCAAAATTGACTGCTACTTTTCTTGATATAAGCCAAAGCAAATGTTTTTTCAACAAAACTTTTCCTAATAGATGGTATATGAAATATCATTGAATGACCCGAAGGTCCCCAACCTTTTTATTATACTGTGGACCAGTTTAATATTGACAGTATTCTTTCTGACCAGCCGATTGACCAGATGGTGTTAACCACAATCAGAATACAGATAAATCTAATATGAATAGCTAACACACTCAGTTTCATATTTTAAGGGGTTTATTTAATGAATTTGAATTGAGATCAAAGTTTTTTTTCATTTTACAATATTTGAATCTTGTTTCCTCGCTGCATAGTAGGACAGGCTTCGTAGCCTGGTACCCACCCGTCTACTGAGGAAATGGAAATCCAACGGAGAACCTATGACTTCAGGCACCTTGCCCCCATCATCCTACCTCGATGGGCGATGGTATGCAAATCCTTTGTGGAAAGGGTAGGGTCAGTCACGCCATCTCGTAGATTTCTGAAGCTGCAGCCCGTAATCTTCTACAAATTAAGTTCGGACAATTACAAAGAGTAACAATTGGTCAAAACAAGAACATAAAAAGTAATTTTATGATCCAATTCGGTTCTATTCTTTTCTTCTTATTGTTTCAATTGTAGAACAAATCAAAATGGCCTCTTCTTGCTCTTTTGTGTTCGAGGCATGTGATAGGCTTCATTGTAAATGTTACAGTCATGTAAAACTTGCAAAGATATGATCATTTATGAATAAGTGATATTTAAAAAAAGACGGGGGGGGGCATTTGGATGGGGGTGCATTAAACGACTTCAAGCAAAACAAGTGTCAAGAGAATTTGTTTTGTCTCGTTAGCAAAATTACTTGAAAAGTCATTGGCCACAATAATTTCAAGCTGACAGCACTTAACGAGAGGAGAGTGAGAGAGGGAGGGTAGAGAGAGATAGACACAGGGTGGAGAGAGAGAGAGAGACATATCATGTTTTGTTTTTATTCTATTCCAATTTTTCACCATTTTTTTCTGTTGAGTACGGAAGAACCTATATTTTGCACCCCTCACTGTCTGGGACGGACTCAGAATTCTCAACTAATGAACACAAAAGCGAATATTTTCACTTTTTAGAATAACACCATATTTTTTTCATTTTTTTTTTCATGTCAGTCATAATTCCAGTGATCATTTTGTCTTCATCAGGAATTGCATTATCATATATATGACAAGAGCCATACACGTTACGCTTGTATAGTATAAGTAGCAGCCATCAGCCCTTCTCCCTTCTTACCCTCTGGTTTAACTACCTTTCTTTTCTCTCCTCTCCCTTTGTACCTGTTTTTTTTTTTTTTTTTTTTTTCATTTTTTTCTTCTCCTAACCGGGTGTTTCAGCTGATAAATTCTTCAGCCTTCCCAAGGGGTCCAATCTACATTGAAAGAGGATGCACTACTTGGAAAAAAAATACATACTCTCTTTCCCCGTACTGCTTGTACAGTTTTGGAATTTTTTCTTGTTTCAAGAGGAATAGAAAGAGAAACAAAAAGGGTTTTAATGCATATCAAAAAATATTTGGTGTTCATTTTCAGTACCAATTCTCTTGATGATAGTTGTTACATTTATGTATATATGTACTGTGACAAATGTTTTTCTATCCATGTCGATTATAATTTATCTGACAATATTAATGAAATGACAATTTGGTAAACCTTGTTGTGTACAAATGAGATTGATTAGTTGATTTTGATGTTACACAATTCTTCCTGGCTTCTTCAGCCAGAAAGTCAGGTGCATATGCCATTTGACGTCATTAGTAGATTATCAAAAAAATGGATACCAATAGACATATTAAACACTTGGAAAATAAGCACACTTCTTTCAAGACACATCTTCTGAATATCTACATCTGATATCCACTTGAATTATTTATCAATCCAACAATTTAGCAAACAGCTGTATCTCCTCACTTCGAGGATTAACAGGCGAAATGAGATAATTTCATTTGTCCCAGAAGAATATGAATATAGTATAAAATATTGTTTGAGAATCTACCAAGTTGGGTACTACCTGTGACCCTCTCCACCAATGACGTATAAAAAAGAGGAAAAAATGTATATTTGATGTCATGTTTATTGGTGAAATGAAGAAATTATTGTTACACCTCTGCCAACAGTTATGTTTAACGTCGTGGATATTTTGTAAAAATGATTATTCGATGTGAGCTTTTATGTACGAATTGTATATTTTTCTTACACACTGAAATGTTGTGAATAATAAAATGAACGTTTGTTTTTTGATCTTTCTCTGCAGGGAGTTTTATTATATCCAGATGGAAAAATATGCTAAGCAAGCAATAGCTGAAGGATACAAAAATGCAGAAGACTTGATAGTGACAACTGACTCGGAATTATATAGGGTCCTTAACCTTCATTATAATCGAAACAATCAAATTGAGGTGAGACATGTTTTTTTTTTTTTTTTTTCTTCTTTTTTTTTCAATTCTGCTTGTGTATGAAAAGGTTTCTAACATTGCTTTACTCAGTAGATGCATGATAAGAAAAAAAAAAAGAAATCTCGATAAGCTTGTTTAGTCTGAAACTCATCAGAGGATGACTCGTCAGAAAAATGTTCGAACTCTGGAACCAATTTGAATGAATATATTACAGATATGTGCGAAGAATAACAGGTTTGATGATCAGAATGTACTTAACCTACGACAGTTATTTGTTGCTGGTTGTTCTGAAGAAAATCCGAACCATAAAAATTTGAATATCTCTTCATTGCATGGAGATTTTGAACTGTAATTTTGAGTGTAGAAACTCCAGGTGAGCCAAAACTTATCCAGGAAATCTGAGTTCTTACACCTCAGTTGTGTGACCATATGAACAATTTGGAAAACTATGGTTTGAAAGCAAAATTCAGTAAGTTCTTTCTTCCCGTTTGTTGTGATACAGTTGAAAGAGTAACCCTTCTGCTCTTGAACCCTAACATTACAAATTGTCAGAGAATGTACAGTTTGATTTTCCTTCTGGTGATAAGATGTGTTCTGACTTAAGAAAAAATTTCAACCATCTGTAGGACAAAGTGATGGGAGAGACTCTCTCTTAGGAATATTGGATTTTAAACTCAATGAAGGTGTAGAAATAAACTCAATGAAGATGTAGAAATGAATTGTCCTGAAACGTGACTACATCAAAGATAAGGAAGGTTAAAATAGTTATAAAAAAAAAATTGGTAAGTCAATGACTCTCTGAGATATTGACGATATAATTTGATCTTAATTATGAAAAAAATCTACAAAAAAAATATTTGCCTTACTCAGAAGAGTTCTTGACTGCAACTAAATTTACATCATCTTTTAGAAAAAAAAACTGCTTGGAAGTAACTAATAAATTTATTAGATTAACATTAGGAAAAAAATTGCTGATTTAATTTGTTATGATGTCTAAAAAAATGTTTCCTTGTAAAAAAGGTACAAATATTTTGGTCTGTGAGGAATATTGAATGAAAATAAGTGTAAATAGATGTAAAGAATATGATGAATCAATCTGAACCGAAATAACCATGTAAACTAAAGGCTCCATCTGCCCGTGAAAGGAAAGGGAGTAATTCGATCATCCATTTTCTAAAGTTCATGTGGTGATTTCAATTAGTAGATTAGTTTTTAAACTTTCTTGTCATTTCGGATGAATACTTGTTTCTCCAAAAATAACATTGAGTTTCCATCTTCATTCTCTATCTTTTTGTTTGCTGTTCAGACGTTTGTGGGCAGGAATTGTTATTGTTGTGCGTATGAAAAGAATGTCATGGCTTGTGTGTGTGTGTTCGTGAGAGAAAAGGGTATGTTTGTGTGTGTGTGTGTGTGTGTGTGTGTGTGCTATTCTCTCTTTCTCTCTCTATTTCTCTCTCTGTCTGTCAGTCTGTTTGTCTGTGTGTCTCTGTCTGTCTTTCTGTCTGTCAGTCTCTCTCTGTCTGACTGTTTCTCTGTGTGTGTCTCTCTCTGTGTCTGTCAGTCTCTCTGTCTGTCTGTCTGTCTTTCTCTGTCTCTGGGTCTGTGTCTCAATCTCTCTGCTTGTCATCTCTCTCTCTCTTTCTCTGTTTGTTTCTTTTTCTTCCTTTCTCTGTGTCTTTCTTTCTCCTCCCCCCTCTTCTCTCCACTCGTGTTGATTGCCTCATTAGATTTCTCCACTGAAGCATATCTCACTGGCTGTGCCTAGTGCACCAGGAATCGAGGACATCTCCTCTCACTGCAAAATCTAACAACTTGATCAATGCCTTTTTCTCTCTATACACGGACAAAACCATCTCACACCCTCCTTTCCTTTGTATTTCATCTACTGAAGCAAGTTATTAAAAATGCATTATAAAATTACTTATTACCCCCAGGGAAATCTTCATAAAAGCCGAGGGCTGAAAACCTTGTCGTTGTTGGCACTGCTGGAATGATTTAGCTAATTACACAAATTTCACTTTAGAATCGTCTTTCCAAAGAAAAAAAAAATGGAGAGATATCTGAAGTAAAATCTTTTTTCTTTTATTTTTTTTAGTTGGAAATTTCTCTTTCAAATCCAATGAACACGACGATATACAATGGTATTTTTTGTATAATGAACTGTTCTCTTGAATTAGTTGCAATAACTTTGAGATTTTGCAGTTCTTCGAAAAAGACATTTTTCAAGTGCCAAGACGAGATCAGAGTTGATACTTAACAAGAAACATTTCACCAAAAATCATTCAAGAGTTCAGTTAGAAGTTGATCATGTAAATATGATTGGTTTTTGCAGGATGATTGCCCAACAATCTTATTTTAAAAAATTGGAAAAAATCAGATTCTAAGTTTGATTCACAATATTTTTATTAGTTATTGTTATAATGCCCGTATTTCATTTTCTTTTCTCTAATTCATTTTGAAGTTAAAACGCTTTGCATTCTGATTATGAGACACATTACATTCATGAATGTTGAATACTTTGAATTTACAATACAATAAGTCAGAATTTTGTTTTTTCATTTTTTTCTACTGACAATAAAACAAGAGCTCCTATGATTCGCTTATTCATGTTATGTGTATTTTTAGGAAAATAGTTATGCATATCGAAATCTGGGCATCAAGGAAGCTGAAATGAGCATCCTAATTGTAAAAATGATGACAATTTCAAGAGAATAGCTTGGTCAAAAAATGACACAAATTTCAGCAGAGTTCCAACAAGAACTTTCAGTGATCATGTTAAAGTAACATAATGAATTCACACGAGATATCGTGAACTTCATTAGAAACAGAACGCAGCGTTCAAGCTTTGAAATAAGAGCTGAGCATTTTACCCTTTGAAATGAAGAAAATATCGTAAGCGGAAGTTTATCAAATTTTGAATATGATCTTGTCATATTTCAAAGAAAAAGAAAAGAGGCTTGTTAGGCACTTATGATAAGATTCTGGAGGTGAAAGTGTTGTGATGTTTATTGGTGTGGACAAGGAATCAGCAGGCAGAGATCATGATTCGGCCAAGGACTTCGCACGAATGCCCTTGGGAAAGAAATAAATCCATCTCTTATCCCCCTTTGCTATGGTTAAAATGATGGTGGACTGGGCTCTTCAGTTATGGAAGTCAACTAATCTTGTCAACTCAGAATTGAAAGAAAGAAATCCAAGGAGAACCCGTCCACCGCAAATAGTGGCAACAGCTGAACTTGATAAGTCACCGCTGAAAACAAGAAAAGTCTTGTCCAGCTATGGACCTGAAATTGGTGATGCTGGTTATGTTAATGTCTGTCATATTTATGGTATCATCAGCCCCTCTCCCTTCATACCCTTTTACTTGAACTACTTAACTTTTTCTCTCCCCTCTTCCTTCCTACCCAATATTTCTCCCTAACTAACATATCAGCTAAACCTGTTGTTTAGCACTTTTGGTCCCAATCATGGTTCAATAATGGATACTTTTTAGCTGGACTATTTTCTTTGGCTGAGTTTATTCTTTTGGAACACAGATAAAAGGTTGTGAGAAAATCAACAACAAAGTTGGGAAAAAAAGATGTCCACCAAAATTCACTCAAGAGAGGGTCACATTAATATACTCTCAGTGGCAATTGGCAGCCAAGCCTGATTTTCTTTCTGTTTTGATGGAATTTCCGAACTTGTTTCACAACTATTCAAGGAGAGAAATTGATCTTTTTGTAGCAAGAATTGGTCTTTATAGTATCAGTAGTATCCATTGGCCCCGCTTCTTTTCATTATGCTGAATTGTTAGAACTTCACTTGTATTCTCTGGAAGAAACAAATCTTTTTATAACAAGACTGTCTTTATCCTTAGTACTAATTTTTTTGACTATCTTCTCAATATTTTTTCTGTTATCTTGTGTGATGTATTTGTGAAATTTTATCAGTAATTGTTAGTTGATTGATAAAACTAGGCTGGAATTAGTAACAAAACTCTTCCTTCTTTTGAATTTCTCCCTCCTTTCATTATTTCTCCATACATTTTTAAAATCCATAATTATTAGATTACATTACCATTTTTTTTTTTCAAAAGCCATATCTTTGCCTTTTAGGGCCAGACCCTTCCCTTGGCTCTGAAGCCCCATCTTAGTGGCATGTCCCTTCCCACTCTGAAGCTCATCTTGGTGACCAGTCCCTTCCCTCTTCTTCAGAGCACATCTTGGTAGTTGATGTTTGTTATGTTATAGTTCTCCCCCCCCCCGTAATGCCAGTTTCATTCTATTCTAAGGGGTGACCTTGCTGTCCATTGAATCTGGAGCCTCCTCTGCCTTGTATGGTGGCCAAACATCAAAAAGCTATTAACAAATCACCTCCTCCTTTCCCCCCCAAGGGAAATTGACTTAATTTCCAATACAGACACCATCAGCTCTAATTGTAATTTTTTCTCCAGAAAATGATTCTTCTTCTTCCGCTTCCCTTTTCTTCTCTTTCGTCTCCTTTCTTTTTCTCTTCTTTCGTCTCCTTTCTTTTTCTCTTCTTTCGTCTCCTTTCTTTTTCTCTTCTTCTGTCTCCTTCCTTTTTCCTCTCTTTCATCTCCTTCCTTTTTTTTCTCTTTCGTCTCCTTCCTTTTTTTTCTCTTTCATCTCCTTCCTTTTTTTTTCTCTTTCGTCTCCTTCCTTTTTTTCTCTTTTGCCTCCTTTCTTTCCCTGTTCTTTCTTTTTTTCTGTTTCTTCACACTTCCTTCACATTCATGCTTCCTCTTTTATCTCACTTTCTCTCCCTTTTCTTTTTCTTTTTCCTTTCCTCTTTTTCTTCTATTCCACTTTCTGTCTTACTTCATCTTCTTAATGAGTCTTCTTTTTATTATTCTCCCTCTTCTCCTTCTCCTTCTCCCTCTTCTCCTTCTCCTTCTCCCTCTTCTCCTTCTCCTTCTCCCTCTTCTTCTCCTTCTCCTTCTCCTTCTTTTCCTTCTCCCTCTTCTTCTTTTCCTTCTCCCTCTTTTCCTTCTCCCTCTTTTCCTTCTCCCTCTTCTTCTACTCCTTCTCCCTCTTCTTCTTCTCCTTCTCCCTCTTCTTCTTCTCCTTCTCCCTCTTCTTCTTCTTCTTCTTCTTCTTCTTCTTCTTCTTCTTCTTCTCCTTCTCCCTCTTCTTCTTCTCCCTCTCCCTCTTCTTCTCCTCCTTCTCCCTCTTCTTCTTCTTCTCCTTCTCCCTCTTCTTCTCCTCCTTCTCCCTCTTCTTTTTCTTTCTTTCCCCTCCTACTCCACACTCTTTCCATTCTTTCATCACCATTTTTAAATATTTGTTTTACAAATCCTTGCGGGATGTTGCCATAACTGCATGCCTTAGACTGCTAACAACTGAAGAGAAAAAAGGGTTACAGAAGTCACCATTCCACATTGAACAGCTCAGGCAGACGCTCCAGTGGAAGCCCAGATCGTGTGATAATGGGATTTTTAAAGTGTCAATCTTTTTACTAGTGCTATGACTCCCCTAAGGAATATGTAGAGGACAAAAGCGGCAAACTTTCACACAAATTCAACAGGAATTTGTTTTACATTCTCAACATCTTCACATTTAATTGTTCACTGCTTTTTCTAACACAATGAATTAATGTACTTGGATAATACATTGATTTTTTTTTTTTCTTTTAATTTCTATATCCATGAATGAATTCTTGGGTAAATATTCAATCTTTTAGTGATGAAAAATTCTCTCTTTTCACCTTGGTAAACTAAGTTGGAAGTGGTGTATATGTATATATATATATATATATATATATATATATATATATATATATATATATATATATATACTCTCTCTTATCTGTCTGTTTGTCTACTCAATATCTCCAAAGGTTCCCAATGAATTCAATTATCCATCCTTCCTCCAAAATGTCAACCTTTTTGTGCTGAAATCATTTGTATTTGGAAGAGGTTTATATATTCACTCCTCCTCATCTATCTGTCCATGCAGTATCTCTGAAAGTTCTCGATTAATTTCAATGATTTTGTGGAACAGGGTGGGGACATGGGCTAAAATAGGATTAATTGAATTTTGGAGTAGAAGCAGGAATTCTTTTGCTTATCACATCCCCTGCATCGTAGCTATGTGTGGAATGATTCCCTATTCAGCAGTTACATAATGTTTGATGTTGACTGAGGTAAGTGCTCTGTGAGTACTTTCTGGTTTCTGTATATTTTTTGAAGTGTGGTTGTTGTTGTTGTGTTATCTCCCCAAGAGATGGTTTCTTTCCTATCGGGAAAGTATGTCCTCTGTACATCAAATAATGGGTATGTGGTCACACCCGTTTTGATTAGTGGATAGTCTGCCAAATCGACAACCTGAGTTCTAACTCTGATCGGGGCTGTTCATGCTCACTTCACACTAAAGGCGTGGATCCATCACCCTTTTCTCCTGCAGTGGGTAGAATAGTTGGGCAGATAGAGCTCTATAGCCTTATGAAGACAACCAGTCTAGGAGAAAGACAACTCTGAATCTAAACCAGGGAAAGGAGCTAACTTGGAGTGGATTGATGCCAAATTTAATGTTCCTTGGGTAGCTCTTGCAGCCCAGTTGATGCCAGACGTATCACTCTCTGCCTTTTTTTCTGTACTACAGGTTGGATGCTAGGTCCTGATGACTGAGCATTGTGGGATCTTCATGTGCTTCACCCCGGCATCTGCCCTGGAGGAGATGTCTCATAGTTTCTAGAGACAGAACTGTGGCTATTCATAAACAGGAATATCCTTGGGTCGATTGACTGTCATTTATCCAAATTTCTATACATTCATTTGGAAAAACACCAGCACAAGATTAGAGCTTTGTTGGTTCGAAATGACCCATAGAGACGTCAAAATGTTTTTTGAAGAAAAAAAATTGAACAAATATACTCTTAGATAATGCCCAGCGGTGTACTTGTGCAAATTTTCAAGCCCCTGAAGTGTGACCATGAATGCCCAGAGATACACACTCACCCTTGAGATAACCACTGATGAGCTAAGAGAAGAATCTGTTGCCCACTTGGCTGGTTGGTTGGCCAGGCCATTTGTGGGGGCTACTATTATATATATATATATATATTCACTGTACTCTAGCTATGTATGAATTGATTTTCATTCAGCTTTTGTTGATTTATGGCATTGACAGAGGTATGCATACTCTAAGTGTGTTTTAGTTATTCAAAGGAATCTCAATCAGAATTTAGAAGTCTCTTAGTGAGTCTTTGTAAGCCACAAACCACAAGAGATGAAACAAAAGTGTTGTTTAATAACATCATCCAATTAGCCTCTATTAGATTTCTTTCATGATCCCAAGTAAGCATCACATATTTCAGTTCGTAGGAATGCTATTAAAGATGGACATTTCTAATCCTACTGAGTAATTTGATACGTCTTGAAAACACCTAATAGTTATGGTAATCTTTGTAATTGCTCTTCCTCTATCGGACCCTCGAATGCTGTTCGTTTTTCACGCTAGTTTTATGTTCCTTGTCCCTGACTTTGATCTCTCCTTCCTCTGTGATATCCGGGGGATTTCCAATTCCCAATTATGTTAATTTCTTTCCATTCTCTGTCTCTTTCTTTCTAATCACTGTGTCATCTCCTTCCTCCACCTTTCTTTGCTCTGAACCCTGCTTCCTCGAACACGACGACACTCCCGCCCCACCTCACCCCAGCTTTTTACCACCAATCCCAAACTTGTTACGTTAAGGGGGAAGTCCATTGATCATTTGAAAAAAAAAAAAAAAAAAAAAAAAAGGGAAAAGATGAAAAGCCGAGGCGAGATGACTTTCTTGGTGGTTTTGCTGTAATTGTTTCATCAGTGGAAGTGGGAGACAGGTCAACATGCTGACCCTCCTTCCTGAATGTAAGACTGGGCTTTAAAAAGTGCAGAGAGACGCTCCAACCGTCCTCTCCGCTTCTGTCTTCGCTGCCGAGATCGACATCCATTAATGAAGTCGTTTTGTGCTCGTATAAATTGGTCTTATTACAGAGCAAGGATTTGATGTAAAGAGAAATCAAAATGATCTGATGACTTGGTTGATAGCAAAAATTTATCTTTATCATAACTCAGAACTGGGGACCCCTCACCCCGTCTTCTTCTTCTTCTTCTTCTTCACCTTCCTTCAGCTCTCTTTCTATTTCTTTCTCTCTGTGTCTATCTCCCTTCATTCCCCTTGTTCTCCACTCCCTCAAGTTCCCCTCGCTCCTCCTTGTGCCCCTCACTCTTTTCTCACCCTCTCCAGTTTCCCTTCGCTCTCTTCACCCCTCTCTTCTCACCCCCTTTAGTTCTCCTCCCTCCTCCTCCTTCTTCCAATTCTCCCCCAACAGCTTTAGAGTCAAGACAACAGTAATATCATTCTTGCAAGAAATCAGCCTCAAATCTTTGGGGCAACGGGACTGTCTACTCAATTCCCTCAATTCCACCCCGCCTTCGCACGATGCGCTTTGACGATGTTGTCTTTTGAACCTGATAACCTAGTGCATTCCAACGACTGCTTTCTTCCTGCAAAAGTGTCTTTGCGGCCTTCATCATGGCTTATTAGCTACAGATCCCCCTTACTCGATAGGAAATGTCAGGAACCGGGCAAGAGAGGAGACTCATGATTGAAGCAATTTTTATTTGCAATGTCATCTTCCTTTGGAAAACCATTTATAGCTCACAGTTTCAAGGTTCAGCTGACATAATGTTAAAAGCTACCGGAATTTCCCCCGGAAAAAATACTGCTTTCACTTGGTCTCTGACCTGCAGTCTCTGACTGCGGTGCTCTCGCGTTTGCTCCCCCTTAATTCCTGCTGTTGTAAATCTCAAGGAATCGGACAGCATCGGATTTACTGGGGAAATCGGTGTTCTGTTGTCGGATGTTATTTTCTTTGTCTTGGCTCTAGCTACGATCAATTTATGACCATTTCATTGTCATTAACGTTTGTGTATCATTCGACTGTCGTTAACCTGACCTACATTTCTCAATCAGAAAATTCTCATTAATGTAACCCCCCCCCCCCAGGATTTAGGGGAACCTCTAAAAGTTACTCAACTTTTCCTTCCTATTATTTATCAAATGTTGGTATTTTACACATTCTTTTCTGGCCAACCGGATCAGTAATTTCTTGCCACAACCCAGAGTTGCCATTCGGCCATTTTATAGCTAGAACCGATTTGGCTTTTTTGTAGAGCAATTGGCCATGAATTTCTGTTTTTTTTTTTACTTAATTGCGGTTATATTTTTCATGTATTATTCTTGATGTGTACTAGAAATACCAATTTTCTTGGAAACAGTCATTACTATAAATCTCTTTCAGACTACTTATGACCATCGTCTTGAGTTTCAGTTGCTTTTAATCGCAACTGTAAGATGACATTCCGAGTCAAGTTGCCATAAAAAGCAACTGAAAAATTGAGTGAAGGCAAATAACAGTTTTGAGAGTTTATTTGCCACGATTTATAATACTTCGTAGAAGAAAGGCAAATGAAATTGGAATGATCGTTTTTATTAAACTTACAGCATTTAACAATTTGTGGCCATTTTTTTTCAGCCATTCTTTTTGGCCAAGAATGTCTTCAACTCTCTGACAACCCTGCTGCAACCTCTATCATTGAATCAGATTGATTTATAATGTGACAGTGATGGGTTATGCGTCATTGCAAACACTTTTCTTCTGAGATAAAACTAATAACAATTGGATCTCCTCAGACATTAATTTGAAATTTGCATATTCATTGCCAGAGAAAGTGGGTGGGAGGATCAAGATTAGCTCGGACACGTAATTTTTTTTTTTTTGCTTTTAATTGAAGATACCGAGTTTGTCTGATCAGAATTGGTTGTATGCTTGAATTTTGTCCGATCAACCTTTAAAAAATTGGACGTCATTCAAGAGTTTCATAACGCTTGAATTAGTATTCATTTGCTTGAATTGAGATTTTGAGTATGTGTACACATCCATACATAATATATTGTTACCAGTAAATTCTTTGCTGTAAACTACTGTAATTACATCACCTGTAATTTTATCACCTGGTAAATTCATCTCAAGGAAATCCCACCATGATGGAAAGCATTTGCCAAACATTATTCACTCATTATAATAAGCTTTTTATTCACTATAACCCCTGTATAGTTAGGGATAAGCACACAGTGATAGTATTTATTGTGATGTAATTTGCTCACGGCGTAATTATTCGGTGATGAATTCACAAGGCCATGAAATTAGAGGCAATTCATCTACTGCAATGAATTTACTGTGAATCCTATTATAACATTTGTGTACTTGAATATGGAAAGCTATGCAAAACCAGATCAAGTGGTGGAATGTAGTAAAGGATGTCCGGTTCCGCTTGACTCGTTGAGATCAAGTGTGATCTTCAGTAAATTCATTGCAATGGAATATATCACCTGAACATCACTTGTACATATATACATACTATTTGAACAAATGTATTTTATAACCCCTGCAAGATCAGGATTCTGGGTTGAAGAAAAGTGGACACGAAATGCACGTGTTTCAAATGGCAGTGAACATGTCGAGGTCTTTATGTTAGGTGTTTGAAGCTTTGTAACTTTTTTTGTGTCACTTCAGTCACCTATTTCCTAATATCTGTCAATGCTATTTGTGTAATCTTCTGAAGTTTTTTCTCTTTGTTTCGCTTATGCTTTGTTATTATTAAACAACATATGAGATATCTCTTGTTAGGATCATCTGTTGTTTACCAAGTAACCATTTCGGGGATTTGGGAAAGAAGATAATGATATTAACATGGCACCCCAGCTGTGTTGATCAAACACCACCTCCCTTAATAATATAGTTTTTGCCATACATTTAGTTTGTCACTTTATATAAGGCTTTATATGTATCATATATGGATATTATTTACTACCTATTTATTTTTTGAAACGAGGCTTACTTATGTAGATTATCCTAAAAACATTTTTAACCATGAGGGATCAGCAAGTGTAACAACAGGCATAACTCACTTTTCGTGTCATTTTCATTGATGTTCATGCATGTGTATATATATATATATATAATATATAATATATATATATATATATATAATGTATGAATGTAGATTAAAGGATTCAGAAAGCCGAAAATAATGTGATTTCTCTATTCAATTTGACATGTTTTATTAATCCTAGCATACCGGAAAAATCGGCTCAGACTATTGAAACATGTTGAATCTTCGACTTTCTGAATTGTCTTTTTATGTATATATCCCACCAGCCATATATATATATATATATATATATATATATATATATATATATGTGTGTGTGTGTGCCCCAGGAGTTTTGAAAAGTTAGATCTATTAAAATAATCCATGCAGCAGTGAAGTGTTGAATATTCGTTTTTCTCATTACTTCATTATAGTGCATTGTTTTTTTCTCTTTCCCACCAAATGCTTGTTGTTAATTAGCGCAGATTGTCAACGAATTTTACTTGATTTGTCTAAATAAACAAATCTGATAAAGTAATCATTGTTAGTCCACGCCCTCCCCCTCGTCATTTCTCTTCCATGTATATCTTGGCCTCAATTAAATTTTTACAATCTGATGTATTGGGGGAAAAAAATAAAAAGCATCAACCGAACCTGTCGACTTGAATTTCTTCAGTTTTTGAGTTGGTCTGGCTACGCATTGCATACAGGTTGCACCAATGTAGCTAAAAGGATTGAAATTTACTCTTTGTTATGTTGAGAAAAAATAAAGATAAAGAGAAGAACATAAGCCCCCCCCCCCCGATTATCAGAGGGAGAGTTCAGTTAATGATACAGGTTTCTGCTTAACTGTTCCTTTAGTTGGTGTCCGGCATAATTCACCCTCATTTATTGAAAATTCTAAGTTTTGTTGGTGATCACTGCCTGAGAAGAGAAACTTGTTCATTGAGCACTCCTCTTTTCTATTTTTAATTAATCTTCCCCGACACAGCATGCTGCCAAAAGACATGGGTCATGTGACGGTTTCTATTGTGTGACTAACCAGACGTGTACTTACTTACTTATTACTTACTTTATTGTATAATTATGACTTGTTCAGAGTCAATGGAAGGTGTCGGATTTTGAACAATCTACTTATTGTTGCTCTAAGCTAATTTCCTTCTTTCACTTTCACTTTCACTTTCATTTGAGGAGAATCAAAAGTATTAACAATATTGGCATGTGTCTCTCTCTCGAGTGGGTAAGCTGCCCCAGCCTGCCTCCCTCCCTCCCCAAGTCCGATGCGATGATGATCAGATCTGTATCTGGTCTTTACAGGCAAGGTGGTATAAACATCGTCGCTTACTGCCTACCTACATAAGCAATCAGGGACGGCAGTTACTCATACACCCCCCCCCGTCGCATGTACGCATACTACCGCAATCAGGCCTTACAGATTTGTACACATGCACATACGCACGTACCTACGTGCCTAAGCAATCAGAGCTTGCAGTCTAATGCCTAAACAATCAGGTCTGGTAATTTCACACATAGTCGCTATTCTCTCTCTAAACAAACGGGGCTGCCAGTTACACACACACACACACACACACACACACACTCACACCCTACTTGAACAATTAAGGCTGGCATTTACACACACACATACACACACTAAATAATTAGGGCTAGCATTTACATATAAATACATACATACTCACACACACACATAGAGGCACTTCTAGGTGAAGAGCCGGCTGATCTGCCAAAAGCCTCATCTGATAAATCCAAGCTTAGGCGTCTTATAGTGTCAGGTAGCTCTGTGCTCTCTGTTCTTCCTCCTTTATCACACAACATACATAACAAGGCCTCTCTCTCTCTCTCACCTTGACATGGAGCATGTAAAATCCTTGTAAAATACCATGTGTTGGCACTAACACAATCTTTTAAAGCACACTCTGTAAATCTTTGCGTGATGACAAGCGATCATCGAGATTGGATTCTATTGAGCATGAACCGATCAATTTATTACAGAACAATCAATACACACAGAGATCAAGGGGGTCCACTTGCCCTTCACCCCCCTGCCCAGGCAAAGCACAATTACAATTTTAAAAAAAATACCTAGGTGGAGAAATTCTGTAAATAAACTCGAATAATCCTGAATAACCATGAATTGATCTGTGGAGAGAAAAAAAAAAATTGTTTCTCATTTAATATGAGATGTCTTATTCATTATAGATTTTTTTTTTTTAATGTGTCTACAAATCTCAATAAGACACTTTTTAATCGGTCTGTCGGTCAGTTCTGATTATGTTGATGAACAGACAGATGAAGGAAGGGCGAGGTGTGATGCTATTGAACGAACATCTATTCCGATGAAATTTTTTTTTCATCGGCTACTGAGCTGTCATAATAGAATGTTAGAGGTCTACATTTTTGTGTTGATAGAAAGCCAATTTTCATTACTAGTGCTAAAAATTTATGACTTGGATGTCGGTGAAAAATTAGGGATCACATATCTTCTTGCTTTTGATGTTAGAAATTTTTTTCCCCTCATAATCATCTGTCTAAAAAAAAGAAAATTTTTTTTTTTCTTTCTTTCTATTTGGACCCTATTCTTCTCAAAACCCTGGATCTGTCCCCTGGATAACCGATATTCAAATTCATTGATGTTCACAAATTTATTGATTATTCATTTGAATTCCTTTCACCTTGTCCTTTATTTCTTTATTTTTTTTTTTCACCTTACAGGTTCCAGAAAACTTCAGAATAGTTGTTCAAGCGACGCTTCGAGAATTTTTCAAGGCTATTTCATCAGGAAAAGACAGTGAGCAGTCCTGGAAAAAAGCTATCTACAAAATAATATCTCGAATGGATGACACGATTCCTGAATTCTTCAAATCACCCAACTGGATGGAGCAGCTCGGTGATGCTTAATAATGGTTAATGTATAAATAATGTGTCTGTCTATATATATCTACCTATCTACCTACCTACCTATCTATATCTATCTATATCTATATACGTATGGATAGATAGATAGACATAGGGATATATATATATGTAAACACTTTTTGGTTGTCAGTTCATTTCTCACTCTAAGAAACAAGATGTGATTGACTTTGAGTCGAGGAATGGTCGCTTGCTTGAGGGGTTTGTCATGATATCCATGGGGAATATAGATCGGGCCCAATTTAGGGAACTCTGCAACTATTCATCATCAATCACCCTGTTGGAGGTGTGAAACTCTCCTACATGTCGAGCAATGCAGTACAAAACGCATGTTAAAACATTTTCAAGTAAAACCCTTAAGTGACGAATGAGGAATCAACAACACACTCGTTTGGCCACTTTTTATGTTTTGTTTTTAGAAAAAAAAAACTTTTTTGAAAACAGTTTTACTTCAAAGAATCACGGCTTCTATTAAATTTGCTAATAATTTGTTACCAAACGCGGGAGTATCAAAATAGGAGAGCCATTACCTGGCCTCCAGAAGACATCAAAACTAAACTCTTCTCCTTAGTTGGTCTACTTCGGAAAAATCTTGACTGGAATCTTCCCTGGCATAAAAGGAACTTTTTTGCCTCAGGCTATTGGGTCCCTTTTTTATGCTTGCAAGATCACGGGAGAAGAGTGAAAAGGGGAAAAAGACTACGTTTCTTTTTTGCCTTTCTCGACACAGAAAAAGTTCCTGATATCTTTCTAGTCCATTTTATCAGGATCTTTTTAATCTTTTTTTTTTTTTTTTTTTTTCTGACAAAAAGAAATTTTTTGCATAATCTAGTTTCAGTCTGATGGCAGGAGTACACAATTGAAGATAAAGCGTGAAAAATTGTCTAGAAGGCTTGTTTTTCGTTCGATGTGCGTGTGTTTGTGGAAAAACCATCAACTGATGATCTGACAATTCTGATCCAATATGAGATTATAACGTTTCCTGACGATTGTCCGTAAGGATAAGTCTACTGCAATATTTTGGCTCAGATGAACTTATGTTTTTTTTTTTTTTTTTTCAAATTTTTTTTTCTCTTGATATATTAAAAGGAAAATCATTTTGAGGCCAACATTTTTTTTTTAATAAAAACAGAAAAACTTACAAAAAGCAAACCAAACCTGTTTTTGATATGACGGAACTATAAATCTTTGTACACTTTCCAAAGTTTCTGGGAAGATAATTCCTTGCTCACCTGCCGCCATTTTGTTTTTAGGCAGAGCAGATTACTGCATAATAACAACAGTTTGACTTCATTAATATTATTATTAATTATTATTAATCAATATTATTGTCATTTTTATTGATTTAAGTTTATGGCTGATATTTTATATTGTATGATATTATTCGAGGGTTTTCATGATTTTGTGAAAACAGAAAAAACTTTTGCAGATTTAAATGATAAAAACTGAACTGAACAGAAGATTCCAATGGTAAAAACTCATGATTTATTTATTTTCAATGTTTTTAAAAAACTTATTTATAGAAATCTGGTCCAAAAAATATTTTGCTTTCTTATCTATTTACATAATATGGAATTCAAGATTTTTTAAAAATTTTGACATACAACATTCCTGTTTGTTTTTTATTAAACAAAATCTGTTATTTATATAGTTTTATTTTATTTTATTTATTTTTTTTAAGGAAAAAATTTATTTCTTTTGAATTTTTTTAAGAAGAAAAATGAAGAGTGTTTTTAAGAGTTTTTTTTTTTTTCTACACATTTTGTGTGTTGATATTCTTAGCATGAGTTGAACCCCACTCAGACCTTTTTGGTGTTAGGGTTTCTGGGTTCTGTGTTAATGCTGCTTGCTTAAACACTTCTTCTTTCAAACTGCACACCTTTCTTTCAACCACATTCTTCCTCTTCCATAAATATTGAGCAAAATTTCATGAAAGTCAGTCATTTTTTTTAAATTTTTTTTCCCACCAATTTAGCAAGTGTATTAATCACAGCCAAACACCCAGAAAAGTTAATTTTTGATACATGAAGAATTTGCCTTCATATCGTAACGATTAGCATAAATAAGAAACATGAACATCTTTTTTTATCAAAATGATTCTCGAACCATCTCATCCAGTCTCATCTTTTTCTCTATCTATCAATCTATCCAGAATGTGACAAATTTTGAGTATTTCATTACATTCCTGAAAATTCAAACGTATCTTTTCCAATAATGGATAGTTAGTTATTTTTAAAAACCATTAGTTTTTATTTTTCAAGAATAAGGCAGAGTAATCTTGGAGATATTTTCTTGATTCAAGTGAAGGTCATCTTCATCAACTTGAGCACTGAAATAGGAAAAATTATTAATCACTCAATCGAAATTTATTTTCTTCAGACGTTTGTAGATCTTTGTCCTTTGATATTTGAAGCCATGCAAAAGCCAAACAGATTTTTTTACTGCTAGTTTTATTATTATAGATTTTTTCGCTTTAAATTTTTAATACCAATGTACAATTCACTCAGGTCTACAGTTCTTTTCACTGCGCAATAGGTGTGATTATCTGCTACTTTCATCTTCCCTTATCAACCTCTTTACAGAACAATGATCCACTTCCTCATCCCCGCTTATAACTCTCATATCTTGCTAACTCATATTTGATATCATGCCATTTCACTTCTGGGCAATTTTCAGTCTGCTGAACCAGGAAATTTTTTCATCACCACCTCCCACCAAATGGCACAAATTCAGCAAATTTATCATTTTCAGCAAACGATATACACAATTTACTTGTAAAATCATTTTTAAAAGAGGAATTCTTTATGATATTCCAGTTTTACCTACAGTCCCCAAGGAGACAACTCCCTGTGGAGTATGAACGGCCGGTGATGAAGCCCAAGTTTCCATTACATGAGCCAGCTTGATTCTTACTAGTTTTTTTAATACCTTCTTGTTAGGATGCCATTCCACTGAAGGGTTATCTTCAACTGAATCGTGCAGCTCAATTACCTGTTGAGTGCACTGGGAAATCTGTCCAAATGAGGGTTTTCCAGCTCAAATCACTCCGTACCGGGAATTGAACCCTGGACCTCCTGTATGTGAGGCAGACGAGCTAAACATTACACTTAGAGTACTCTGAGTGGACTTGACCACAACAACATTTACTGTCTTCTGACTATGAACGGTTCCAGTCCGTTCTGTTATTTTGACGCAGATGTCCTCTCCTCTTGATATTCTATTCCAATTCCAGCCACTTTTTACATAGTGGCATTGAATAGAAAAGGGGAGAGACTCTAAGATGATTCTATAAGCCTATCCAATCAATGGTAAGAAATCTTTTTATTATTGTTAAAAGATAATTGAGATATGGCAGACTGAGTGAAAATTATAATAGCTTTATTGTTACAAGAAGACAAGTTCAAATATACCCCCACAACAGAGCCGGCCTGTCTATTAGGTGAACCTGAATGGTCACCTAGGGCTTTAAGGTCCTAGGGTCACACTCCTAACCGGAAAATAAAGTTGCTGATAAACAACTCAGGGTGCGGGTTTTTAGTCTTGCTATGAGCACAATGAAACATTTACACTAGCCCTGCCCAAAATATGTCAAAAGAGCCAGAAGAATGAAATACCTTTTTTTTCTTCAACATATTCCAATTTTGTCATGATCACTTGAGACGTAGTTGATTTTTGTAGATTTTATTTTGGAGTTTTGATGAAGAAATTTTTCTCTGTAGAATGTCATTTCTCATTCAATTAGAAACTACCAACCAGAACTGTCAGCCAATCCGTCACACAATAAGTTTCTTTAGTTTTTTGAATTGGTCTGGCTGGCTATGTGTGTATCATGTACAGGCCATACCGATGGAAGTAGAGGGCTCGAAATTTGAACATGTACTCCTTATTATGCCCTGAAAAACATTTCTTTTTTCCATGATAATTTACCCTTGAAATGGGTTTGTAGTGGGGGGGGGTCCTCAGTTTACAATGTAAGTGTATGTTAAATTGTTCTCTAGTTTGTGCCATTTTTTTTCTTTTTTGTTATAGAAAATTTGAAACTTTTCCAGTGATCCAAAAACATAGATCACGCCATCATTCCAATTTTTGATAGATCACTCCCCCCCACACACACACACGGCATGCTGCCAAAAGACGTTGGTCACATGACAGTTTCTATTGTGTGACTATCAAGACCTGTCTCAGAAAATAAATCTCTAATGTGAAGCATCAAGATAAACTTTGACCTCAAGTATATACCTTTTTATAATCGTTCATCACACGAATTTGTGGCCATCATCTCAAGCGGAGTCCTGGCTTGAAGCTTTTCTTCACCTCGTTCGACAAAAATTGCTGCTGCCATTCTTTGTACCATCCAGTGACGTAAATTATCTAGCCCCCCCCCTCCCTCCCCTGAGGACCCTGGTCTGAACATCCAAATCATTTGAGCATACACTCAATTTGAATCCTGTTTCTGCTCTTGGTTCATCCTCTTTCCAGGGCAACGAGGCTCTAATCCGGTCTCCCCAAATGTTGGTCCGCCACTGGTACCATACTCATTACTTTCAGGTGCTAAGCATAATTGATCATTTTTGTCTTACCCAATTAACCCATTAACTACGGCAGGTGGCGAAAAGTGATAGTTATCCGTTGCAAGACGAAAGACCTTGTCTAATGCAAGTTATGCATTGCAAGATGAGATCCTTGACCCTCTGATAGAACCGAGTTGCCATTTATCACAGCAAAATGGTGATTTCAGTGAGTTTGTGATAGAAGTACAAAGATGGAAATTTCCGTCATTTGCAGTTAATGGGTTGACACAACTCTTAGTGATCTTTTTCTTTCTTTCTTTCTTTTTTTTTTTTTTTCATCAAAAATCCAATTACGTTCAATTAATTTCATAACGTAAAAACTATTTGTCCATTAATCAGCCGACTTCTATTTTGGAATGATTTTCACAAAACACAAAATTTTACAGTAATTGGTTTTTTCATTATTTTGGATCAAAAAGGAAGGAAGAAACTAAAGAAAAAGAAATTGAAAAAAATCGTAAAATATTCAATTCGTGAATTCCCTTTTTTCTTTTTCATTATCAGACATGGTCTATTAAATTCTTCCTGTCACTGATCGTCTTTAATCTTGGTAAATGCCAAACATCGATTCTCAGATTTCTAGCTACAAATTCTGACAATTTAAATCCTTTATATTGTTTTACATAGAACACAAAGACTAAGAGAATTAGCTTACATTTGGTCAGTAGAAAAGCTGCTGCTAGAGGAAGGAATGTTTCAAGTAAATTTGAAATCATCTTTTTGTTTTAGTTGGTGAAATTATTTTATAAACAATATATATCATAGGCTGTACAAATTTTTCTGTAATGCTGGGTCGATCGAACATCATAGATGAAAATAATCATCATTAGTGTGTCTAGAGCAAAATAGCCTGCTGGAGCTCATCCTGTTTCAGGCTTGTCTGGATCGGGTGTCCGTCTCCTGCACTGGTTGCCAATCATGTCTTGAGAGCCGTTTTTGCCCTACTATTTACACATAGCTGAGGGGGAGGAGGAGAAATTCATGCCTTTGTCAAGGGTATTAATTTAAAGATAACACAGACTGACTTGAGCAAAGCTTGAACCCAGCTTGCAATTCTATTCTCTGCACTGTCAAGTGGCTGAACAGTTAACAACCTTTACAAATTAATGTCTCCAAAAGTTGCGTGTCGTGTAAGATTCATGATATTTTGATGTGCTCGTATCTGTTTCCAAAGATACTCGAGACATTTTATAGATGTTCATGCTAAATTTGTCACTTGTTTGTGCCCACTTGGTTTTTTTTTTTTTTTTTCCTTTTTGAAATTCAAACTTTTTAGTGATCCAGCAAAAGGCAAGAGATTTTACTCCATTCATTGATCACCCCTTGTTCTAATTTTTTGATTGATCACCCCCAACAAGACATGTTGTTAGAAGTTGTTGGTCTCATGACGGTTTCCGTTGAGTGACCTATTCAGACCTGTCTACTTTCTACATTGATGCACTTCATTCAACTGTCCTTGTACCATGTATATGAGACTCAGTGAATTTTGGTGACATCTAAGTGAGGTTTTTTTTTTTGATGAGCAGACTGATTTTTATTATTCAGATCAAATGAAACCTTTCAGAAAAGTACAAAACATATAACAAATGAATTTCATTCATTAGAAAGAACATAATGTTAAACGCTCTCACACGTTTTCCTTCTCATCTGCTTTTTCCTAAATATTTCATCGATATTTGTTTTCCTGATGAATAATTTTCAATAACTGCTTTATTTATTCAGTGAGTTATCCAGATTATAAATCTTTATGAACTGGTATTAATCATACACACACAGACATATGTATACCACCAACATTAATTCATATTAGATTCACTCACACAGAGATACACACACACACACATTTGAATGGCCTCGTTTTTGTCCCTACAATTAGTGAAATGACCCTGGAGTGTCCCCTGTAGACTGCATGCCTGGGCAAAGCATATGGAGATCCTAAGATGCTCATTTATTCAGAATCCCCCTCTGAGCTCTGCTGATGTAGTCTGGAGGAAATCAGAAAGTGACACGCACACTTATCGGTATATGTTATATATAGGTATGATGACTAGAATAATTCTCCTTTCCTTCTCCTTTTCATGATTTTTTGACTTTCAAGTTTCATTTAATTTATTTTTCTAAAATACTTATTTCAATTCCTCTTGTTGGATTTTTCAAACCAATTTTGTCTGATTTTCACCAAAGCTCACAAGAACATTTTCTCGATTGGTTTCCATATTTGTTTCAAGGATGTTGAGTTAATGGAACAATTTCTATCAAAGCCTAAGAATTCTTTGCCTAAATCTATCTGGTTATTTACAATAAATCATTTCACCAAATTTTATTCAGCCTCATGAAATCGTTCTCCATACCATTATTTAGTCTTGGCTTCCATAGGTTTTAGGTACTCTTTCTTTTTAGATTCATATTCTTCAAACAAATGAGTATTCAGAAGTATTGGCTTCACTGATTCCTCTTTTCTTATATTAGAAACTGTCAACATAGAGTTTTTTTAGTTTTCAAGTTGGTCTGACTGGCTATGTATGTACTATGTATAATATGCACAGGCTGCACTAAAGGAGCTAGAGGGCTGGAAATTTTGATATCTATTCATTATTAAGTCTAGAACAAACATTTTTTGTTTTGTTTTTTGAAAATTACCCCCTCCCTCTGTAGAGGGTCCAATTTACAATGCAAGTTCATGCTAAATTTTAGTGATTAATGATCAACAAAAAATTGAAGTAACTCATTCATAGATTGTCTCCTTTTTCCAATTTTTTCCAAAACATGCCTAGCTGCCAAAAGATGTTAGTTATTTGGTGTTTTTTTCTGTTGATTGACTAACCAGTCCTGTCCAATATCTTTTTATAGTAACTTTGAAATTGTAGTCGAAGATTATGTAAGTCAGCAAAAGTGGCAAGTAGTCCTCAAATCTATTTTCCCAGCTTGTAGTCCTCCTCTTTAAGGCAGAATTCTTATTGTGATGAAAATGGCCAATTGACATTTGGAAAGTTCTGGTAAAATGAGACAGACCTAAGAAATGCAATTCTCAAAAGCCCTTGACATTTTCTCCTATTTGATCTCTCGTCCCAACTTGGTGGAATGAAATACAAAAGCACCGATGATGTCCCCCACCTACTGAATAGTGTGCACGTGTGTCTAAGTATGTGTATACAAGTTTTAGTAAAAAATCAGACAAATTACTTGTTAAGGCTTTTCCGTTTTCAGGACGTACAAGTACATTTCTCATTAGCAGGAAAACCGGTCTTTAGAGTGAGAAAAGCTAAATAGAAAATAGTTCTCTTTTTCTGTTAGAAATACTCAGTCAGTTTTGAAAGTTGGAAAAGAAATATACTGTATTTGATGGCAATCGAGACCCCGGCCATCTATTTCAGCAGGGAATATTAATAAGAAGAAATTTCTCATCAATGCTAAGTTTTATTTCTTATTTAAGTTCCTCCCCAAGTTCTGGTTGGTATGGGACTAGATGAATGAATGTTACTGTTACCTTTTTAGATATTTTTTAAGAAGAAGAAAAAGGTCGGTTTTCTAGGCCATCAACTAAGGCTTTAGAAAGATTTTAATAAACCTTTCAAGTAAACTTATCTGCATTTGTTAGACAGGGTATATTGAACTTGATGTATAATTTAATTTGACTATTTCCCTCATTTATGGGTTCATTAGTTTATAACAGATATACAAAGAAATAGATATAATGTGTCCAATCAAATATAGCAATTCAATATTCTAGGAAAAACAATGCTTGACAAAGGCCAGAGTGTACACGGCCTAAATGTTATGAAAACATAGACAAGGAAAATTGTCTGATAATATAAAAATACACAATATTCAGAGTGAACTATTTTGAAAATATTTTAAAGTGTCTTCATAAAACATTTATGTGACTTTGGCTATTTTATATAATGCTGTAATACAAGCACAATTGAAGACTCAGATTTTTATCTCTATTTGGTTTGAATTATTTCCAATTCTCGTAGATTCTCTGTAATATTTGGTAAATTTTTAAGCCTTTGAAGAATTCTTCTTTCTAGATCTGTGAAGTCTGAACTAGTTTTCTGGTTTTGCTGAAAGCTTCTCAGATGTTCTGCTGGACTTATATCTTTTGTTCAATTGCGAATGGCCGAGTCTGAAATTTTAATGTCTTCTGTCACAGAACATCAAGGCAATGAAGAGTGACAAAGATCTTCCTTGAAGATCCGTGAATTGTATCAATGCATTGATCTGGTCGATTACAATGTCTCCTGTTCGTTCGTCCTCCAACTCGGGGAGAATCGATTGAACTCAAAGATAATATTTACATAGTGCGAATCCTTTCATTTTCTGGTTTACCATTATTGATCAGTGTTGTGGTGTCTCCAAGTTGCCTCTTCTTCTTATTTCTATGTCAAACAATTAATTTATTCTTCTGCCCAAGGTTCTGACCAACACGGATGATTCAAAGAGATTTTCCACAATGAATCACGGGTTGTAAAAGTAAAATCAGGAAGCTGATGACCTGCTCGAGGAAAGGAGATGGGAAAATTCTTTGATTCGATGAAAAATGGATTTTTAAATGCATACTTCGGATCAGAATGGCATCTTTTTCAAAGACTGGTGCGGGGCGAGGGGGGTTAATTGGAGCTTTATCAGATACTTCTAATTCATTTTTTTGTTTTTATTCTGATGTGCAATGCTTGCACAATCTATTGAGAACTCCTTGTTCATGGTAGATGAGTCATGTTTATTCAGTTTTTTCTCTTTCTGTAATGTTTTCTTCTTTGACGTAAGCCACTCTCCCTTGGCCACTCTCGGAACAATGAGATTTCTTTGAGACAAACATCAGTTTCCAATCGCTCATTCTTCAGAGATTCTTTCAAAACAGTTCTAAGATCTTTTCTCTGCATCTTGAGTGAGCAAAATATCTTAATGTTAGGCTATCAATTAGTGAAATTCAAACTGTTTCTTTAACTGCTTTTCCCCTTTGATCTTGCTTCTTGACAATTCTTATTTGAATATCTGATATCTCGGAAATAAAAACACTCTGCGAATATATTAAGATAGTTCATTCATTTGAAACTGTCAATTAAAACTGTCAACTTGGGTTTCTTCAGTTTTTAAGTTGGTCCAGCTGGCTATGTATATATATCTGTATCATATATACAGGCAGCAATAATGGAGCAAGAGGGCTGAAATTTTTCAACATTTACTCATTATGTCTAGAACAAGATGTTTTTTCTTGAAAAAATTCCATCTCAGAATAGGTTTTTAGTGGGGGTTCAATTAGCAATGTAGGTTCATACTAAATAGATCACTTTGTTTTTTTTTGTTTTTTTTTTCATGAATTGAGACTTTTTTAAGTGATCACTGCCCAACAAAATGAGAGAGAAATAGCTTCTTCATTGATCTCCTTTTTTTCCGTTTTTTTTTTTTTTTTTGATTGATCACCCCCAACATGGCATACCACCAAAAGACATTGATCACGTGACGGTTTCTGTGGAGTGACTAACAAGACTGTTTGGATTTTACAAAAAAACAAACAAAAACAACCTATTTGCTTAAAGATTTTATCATTGTTTATTATAAAAATTCTTTGAAGTTTTGAGAATCGATTTATAAAATTTTAAATTCTAGTCACATCTGAGATAAAGAGTGTTTGGTGAATTTCAGTTTGGAATATCTTCAAGTTCCCAAGTTTTACTCTTTTTTAAGGCACATACAGACGCAGATCCAGGGATGGGGATCAAGGGGGGGTTTGAATCCTCCCACCTCCTGCTCTAAATCCTGGATCCGTCTCCCGCACATATGTTTACTTCGAAGAAAGACTTCACTTGTCCTAAAAACTGAAATCTTTATTTTTGCTGTGCTTTTACAAATTTTGACTCCGATCCATATTAATTCGAAATTTCCTATTCATTTTAATGAAACTCTTCACTTAGTGGCCAGTACTTGATGATTTAACCAATCAAATTACATCATTCTAATATGTTTTTCTTTTTTTTTTTTTTTTTTCTCTCCCGTAGACTCCTTGTTGAGTATAAGGCCGCTTTGCTGTTTCAGTAGGTTTTATGGGGCGGAGCTGCCAACTCCATCCCCAAGACGGACTTTGTCAGTGTTGCCAATTAGATTTTTTTTTACTATTTGACCTTGAAAAGCGTTGAAAAAAAATGGCTATATCCATCTAAAATAATTAAAAAGTTGCTTAGAATGGGCTAGAAATAGGCTAAAAATAATGCTAAATGCTGAATTTTCACACTGCCAATGCAAGAAACCCATTAAATTTGGCAGCACTCACCGTCCTACTGGGTGGAAAGCCTCTAACTGCCCTGTTATTTACCTATAGCTTTGGGGAGAAGTATATTAATGCCTTTCCCCAGGGTATTAGAGTGAAGTGAATGTGAGTAGCCTTGGCTGAAACTCAAACTCTGTTCATGATTCCACACCTCCATATCATTCAAATAAATTGATGTTACCCCCTTAATGCCCTCCTCTATGTTGTATGAAGAACCAGATTCACTTTATTTCTTTATTTCAGATGTTTTTAGCAAACATAATTATAGAGAAGTAGGGTCCACTTAGAATAGATGTTTGATTGAATAAAAAGTGTAATTTAGTTCAATGACGATATCTTGCAAAATGGGTTATTACACCCAAAGTTTCAAGCTTTATCAAACATTGAAATTTACCGATCACTTTTCTAATCTTTGCCAATTCTATTTATTTAAAAAGAAATAAATCTTCGGAATCCTCATGCTAGAGATAAAAAAAGGGAGGCCTCGATGTCTTTTTGGATGCTGTCACTACTTTGCACCCGAAAAGACATCATGGCCTGTCTTGACAATAAAGAATATCACTTAAAAAATATTCTAGAAAATAATGAACTTAATTTAATCAATGCCTGCCATCTTTTCCATCATGATTATTTATTTGATCAAGTCAATATTTTGGTAACATGCAGATGAGTGAAGATTTTGAAAGGAAGCAATTGATCCTTAAACATCATTTCATGAATTGTAGCCAGGGCTAATGTCTTGAGTGAAGTAACTTCAGTCACCAGCAGAATACAATAACTCTAATACAAGCAATCGATCCTTGCCAAAATTCAGTTTTTGATAGTTTTTTTGGTGTTGACTTTTCAGTTCAATAGTATTTTGCAATGTATTCTATTAATATCTTAATTTCCTTCCTGTTCCAACACAAACAATTGACTTCGTATTGGTTTATCTCCTTAGATTATTGTATAGGATTTAGTTTCATAACTTGATCTCCAAGTCTCTTGTTCTATTCAACTTTTCACACTGATGTTGTGATTAAGTTAATTTCTAGCAATTTTTCTAGGAGTGGCTAATTTTTTCTTTCTTCTTGGTTGCTTTATGCAGACCCCATTTTTTTCTTTCCTTTCCTATTTTTTTCTTTTTCTTTTTTTCTCCTTCATCCCTCCCTAATTAATTGAAAAATGATTCTTTAGGAATTATATATTTCTTCGTTAATTCCCATGAATTATATATATGTTCATATACTTATATCGATAAATCTGCTCTGTGTGTATGGACATGTACGTGTGTATATGTATGTGTGTGTGTCTTCGCTATTCTCCCTCTCTCTCATCTTTTCTCCTAAACACACACGCATACAGTGATACATCAACACACACACACACATGGATTTTTTTTTTTTTTTTTTTTTCCTAATTAAGATATCAAACTTCAAATTTTTATTTTTCAAATTGAATTTCAGGGCCCCAAAAATCGCACGGCTCCTGGGCAACTGGCCAGTATTTCTATGCGATAAGACTGACCTGCATACACACATAACCACACCCTGTGCGCATACACACACACAGACACTCATGGATATTTTTAGAGAGAATTTTTTTTCAGAAGAATTCGAATATCAAAATGAATATTATAACTTGAATGTTTCTTTTTTTTTTTTTTTCTGTTGGCTTTTAATTTTGGGAGAGAAGTGAACACAGTTCAGTTTTTAGTGGCATATTGAAACGACAAAGGCCTCAGCCGGCATCCAAACCTTTGTATCACTGTGACTGTGGCGGGAGACAATCTTCCGCCAGACAGAAAAAAAAAAAACAAAACTAATCAACATAAAGACAAAAACAAAACAATGTGCAATCCATAAATTATTACCCGTTTCTTTCTTTTTTTTTTTTTTTTCATATCATTTATTCTTTCTTTCAATCAGACAATGTTACATTGACTTTTTTGACGATTCCCTGTCGACGAAATCATGTGGCTATATTGTTATTTATTCGTCACAATTTGGTAAGAAAAACAGTGGAAAAGAGAAAAAAAAAAAAAAACCTTTCAGAAAATATTTAAATATAACGATTCCATTTGTCATTCTCAACAATTTATTTCTCAATTCCTGATCCATGTATATACACGTAGATATGTACATAATGTGATTCCATGCACCCGATTTTATACAACACACTCACATGCACACGGGTTGACGATAATCTCTTGAATTCATTAAACGCTAGATACCGCTTCAAATTGACGATGGTTTGGCTTGGTGAAGAGGTGGAAAAAAAAAATTTGTTGTATCTATTGTGTCTGATGGAAAGAAATGAATGAATTATAAGAAAATTCAACTAAAGCTGAAAGGGAAGTAACTTTGATCAGTTGTTATTCCCCTTGATATTAGCAAATTTTCTTACATGAATTTAAGAGATGTATCAGTGTGTATATTTGCACTCTATGTAGTCCTGTGTGTCTTTATAGAAGTGACATTGGAACAAAATCTTCACTGAAATTTTTTTATATATATATATACATATATATATATATATGTATATTTTTTTTTTTTTTGCTTTAGAAATCATGTTGAACACTCATTGAAGTGGACTAAGGCTTTTTCCTTTTTTTTTTCTTTTTTTTTTCTTTTCTTTTTCTAAACAAAAAAAAAGAAAAGGATCTTTTTACATTCCATGCAAGTCAGAAGATTGTAACTGCAGTCTCATCAGGACCACCTAAAATAAAAAGATTTATCTTGAAGGACACTTTTTACAAGCAATCGGTACTTGCTCAGTTCCAGGGCAACCCGAAACAATTGCGAAGATCATTTTCTTAATGTTGACATTATTTTGGAAAACCTGTGCATGCTTCATTAGGAGATTGTGTTGAGATTTCACTTGTTGATACAATGGAATTGAACATGTGACTATTACACACATATATAAAAGGTCTTGAAATAAACAACTCATGATCATTTCTTGGACATAGACAATTTGCTGTCTTTTTTTTCATTTATATTATAGCATGTTTTTTTTGTTTTTTTTTAAATTTTTTATTTCTCTTGATATGTTCCAATTCAGTTGCAATTTAAGTTTCTTACTTTTAAAGAAATCATTTATCGATGGAAAATGATTCAGATGGAATCCAGATTTTCAGTTTGTGGATCCGGATGGAATATTTTTGGCCTCTGAAGAATCCAAAGCCTAACCTCAAACTGGAACTTGAGTCAATGAGGAAGTTTTATGCGTGTGTTGACCTTCATTGAAAATTGGACAAAATTATTCTACCTATTAAGACCAAGAGAACCACATACCATTTTACCATGATGGAAGGACAAGGATCAGAGGGAGAGAGATCCTCAGGAGGGGAGTGAGGAGGTCTAAGTGGAACCGGAGAGTGAGACAAAGGCGACCCAAGTGACCTGAATCCAGCTGAGGAGTTTCCCAGAATGTTGTGGTGGTGGTGGTTGTGGCCCAATGCTCCAAGATTACATGAATGAAAACACAATTGGTTTCATCAAGACTTCATCTGCTATATCTTCATTATCGTAACTTTATTGCGAGATTTGCTGGCATCTCAAGATGAATTGGCTCAGGGTTTTGCAAAGCAGAAGTGTTGTCATTAGAATGTAGGTGATCATTGGTAAATTTTCCCATTTAGTTGGCTGTAACTAACTCCCTGTGAAATTGATTCATTGAAATGCAAGAGACTTCCTTTGGATGGATCATTTAAACCTTGAATATTTGTCAAGTGTATTATTTCTTCATTTGAACTTATGGAAACCAGTGTACAAACCTACTCCACCTGTGGGGATTGTCAGTACAATATGATTGAGAAAGTTAGCTCTCACACTAGGAAGTACATATGTGATTGATTTATTATGATTGGTTTAGAGTTTCATATTTCTCAGACAAAAGAAAATATTTGAGTAAAAAGTAAGGAATCTGAGGACCACCTGGTAGAGCAAGTGGAATCCTATGTGAATGGGCCTCCAGGATGTGTTGTAATAAGATTGCTATCATCAACTGCGCATGAAAGCATGAACTACATCCTTGTTTATCATAGTGGAGAAGTTACTTACACAAAAAAATTGGTGTTAACAACACATAGCTCTAATTCAGTGGAAAATTGGCCAAAATTTTTCTGCTCAAAATGAGGCTAACAGTGTCACCAACAAGAGGTGGAAACATAAATCGAAGTGATTGGCCTACCCTTGTGTGTAACAAGCCCCAGTCTCTCCTGTTGTGTGAGATCCAAGAAGCAAAGGGAATGTTATATGGAAAAGATTTCATACCAAAGTTTGTGGTTATTGGTTAGTCAAGTTGGGACCTATCCATTGATAAAAGCAATTGTTACTGAGAATAAATATCTTATTTTGGTCTATAGTTGCCTATTGAGAAGCATGGAGGAAGTAATTTTTAGTATTTATACAGATGACTCTGGTGACCAATTGAGGAATTTAATCTTCAAGTTATTCATTGATCAAACCAATTATTTTTTCTCCTCACTGTTAGTAAATTATATTAGCTTTGCTTCTTGTATTCTACCACAAGTCAAATGTGTTGATATTGAATTAACATAAAATTCTGAGACCAGGTTGACATATTACCGTATCAACTTTTAAGAAGAGTGATTTTAATGTTGTTTGACGTGAAGAGAAAAGTAGAACCACGGTTGACAACAAGGGACAAATTCAAGGTGCCCAATGCGCTTAGCACTGCCTCAAAATGGTGGAGACCCCCCTGCTTCACTGTCAAGACTTTCCAAAATGAAAGAAACATCGTGGAGAAATGGTTAAATTCAGTTGAAACATATCAAAGATACTTCGGTATATTTTTGTGGGGAAAACTTCCTGTAAACCTCGTCTACACCAATGAGATTTGTTGGTGCTTGTATTTGATGACTAGTTTTCTACTAGTGGTATTCGTGTGGACAATTGGATCCTTTGTATGTTTGAATTAACATGGAAGAGGAAAAAGTCACTTTTGAACAACTTGTAATGATTTAACGTGGGGGAAACCCAATGAAACCTGTGGTGGTCCCTTCTCTTCTGATGCCCTAAGCACTTACTTATTTTGCCTGATGGTTGGTTGATCCAGAGCTCGTAATCCTACCACCAATCAACACTTCCCACCAGGTCGTTTGATCATGGTAAATTTCACATAGTCCAAGCGATCCAGTAAAGAATTCTGAAACGGACTTTCCCTAGCATCAGTTGCAGGGCAATATTTCCCACTCAGGCAATATGCAAATAAGCCTATAAATGATACGAATTCTTGGATCTTGCCCCGACTTCGATCACTCCTTCATCTTGTGGTCCGCCTTCCCACTAAATCTAACTGAAGTACATTCTGTTAGAGATATGGGGGGCAGGATGTTTATTCGCTGTCCCACCACAGCGAAATATGACACAAGGTCAAGCTTAACGTGGGAAGAATAGGAACCTTCCGTTCAAAAATGTCTCCAGCCGACGTGGCTTCGGTGTGCTAAGCAATCAAAGCAACCTCCGCCACGGAAGTGTCCACTTGGGGACCTGCTCCGTTAAGTACAGTGGAGCAGTGCTACCCTGGGGAAACTGACCCCCTGCAGCTGGGCCGAGTAATAATAGGAGAGTCCAAGGACGAGTCCAAAGGCCTCCAATGCGCGTAGCAGTGACAGCCTCAGTAAAACTCATTGGCTGACGCACTGCACCGGCGCACTCGGTCTTGACGTCATCCACACGTCAATCTCCGGCCTATTCGACGGGCAAGTGTCAGTACCTGCGCCTAGGTCTATGCCGCAGAACAAATACTACACTTTGATCCCGATGAAAAGGCCAGGAAAATGAGGATATATATTGTGTGGGAAGACCTGAGCGATTATAGATATATACGGAAAAAAACGCATCACCTCATGCATATTTACATTCGCTCCTGACTCGCCTTACGATATCTCAGAAAATCTGCAATCAATTCTTGTGAAATTTCGTAAATGGATAAGGCATATCATCGTACGGAGGAAATAACTGAATTTTCGGGGAGGATCCAGAAATTCGGGCTAGAATGAGAGATATTTTTCCGTTTTTATATTTTGTACATTCCTGTAATCGCTCCTGGCGGACAACAGGATCATCCCCAAAAGTTCTGAATTTTAATAAAATGTTGTGATAGTGTAAGACACATCGTGAGGTTGAACTGATTAAATTCTTGGCTGAATCCTGGAATTGTTCTACGGAGTGAGTACTACTGCATGAAAACATCCATAACTCGTGTTCTATATCTGTAATTAGGCTTCTGTACGCCATTTCAAAATTATACCTTTTCTATGATCAGCGTTGCAGACTGTTAGTGTGTCCTTGAGCTCACATGACACTACAAAAAAAAAACCGTCGAGAATCCCTCTTCGGTAAAAATTTATAAGAACTGATTTTGAGTAGCTTCTATGGAAAGGGAATTCCTTAGCAGTCATTGCTATGGACGGGCAGTTAGCGAATGACTCCATAACAGAAAGTGATCGGTACTTATCGAAGAAAATTAGCGGCAAATTTCCTTGTTTTCATCACCAACGATCACCCGGATCATCTCTCATAAGATTGATAATGAGCCGTTCGTTCTGTCTATAGTTGTTCTCTTTGACTTGGTTAATCTTGAGTTTGAGCGGCTGCGCATGATAGGTGCCCAACGAAAAGTTTTAAAAAAAGTAGATCTCTTTGTTATTTTCAGAGCAAAAATTCTCAGTTTGAAAATGACATTTTGAAACTTAAATATTCTATGGATCTAATTGTAGAGGGTTCAAGCTTCAGAACGAAATGAACTGAGCATTGTGGCAAAAAAATAAACCAAAATATCAAGTCTTTTAAAGATGGTTCATTGAGTACTTATCATGCGCCGCCATTAATGACTTGGCTTGAGAGATGTATCGTCTGTGTGAATTTCTCTTCGCGCGCACGCCCCACTCCTGAAAATTCTCGCGTCCCTCTTAGGGGAAGAGGAATACCCCCGTGGTTGTGGACCACTGGTTTAGATGATCTTTACAAGGTTTAAATCCTCATGTATGTATCTTCGGAATTTTTGTCAGATTCAACATCTGCGTTTCATAAATACACTGCCAATTTTTTTTTCTGTTACTGGACCATTCGTCCTGCAAGGTTGGAACCGGATGTAATCCAGATTTCTGGATTTTCCAGTTGTCTGGACGAAGGCTCAATATATTCTGGAGATATACAAAAAGAAAAAAAAAACAAATGACGAAAAATGATGAACAAAAAACTGTATTTAACAGAAACAATGCCACGATAATTGAAACAAAAGCGACCGAGCCATGAATAACTTCAAAGCCCACCGGATTCTAACTAGACTATTTTTTTGTTAAATCCTGTTCTCTGGTAATTCTGTTTTCTCTTGGAGGCGGCGGATAAATATACGATTTTCCCTGTTTCGATATTTCAATAATTATCAATGATTCACTGCACAAACTGTCGAACATTTATACACACTTGATTGATACTCGCCATCACAGTCAATATTTGTACAACCGTAGCGTCAAAATTTGATTTCATGAAAAAAAAAAGATTCATTGAAGAATATGGTCAGAATGAATTCTATTCATAACATTACTGGCGTTTTCTACTGAAAAAACATTTAAAACCGAGTGAAAAAAACATCTAGAAACATCTTGATTCTGGAGATTCTAGATGTTACAAATGAAAATACGGCCAAGAAAGCTTTTGAAAAAAACCCTAAACAAACCCGAACACACAAAAAAATGTCGTTGTGAGGGGTCTAGGGGAGTACCGATGTCAATTTTAAGTTGGTAGACTAGACGGTATGGCCAGGAGCGCTGGAAAACACTAACACACACACACACACGTATCGAAAGGGGCCGGATCGTCCGCCACCTGTGGTGGCTATGGTGGTTCAGCAAGACACGTTTAAGAGCAGCAGCATTCACGTTTGTTCGACTTGGAAAATTTTTTTTTTAAGAGATCATCACTCAAGAGAGGATGAGGGAAGTAACTTACCCGTTGATCACATTTTTTTCGTTCTTTTAATTGATCACCCCCAGCTTAGCATGCTGCAAGAAGACGTTGTTCACGTGATTAACTAAAGGATCAATTTTGCATGAACTAATGTTGCAAATTGGAAACCCCATCAGAATCCTCCCCGGGGTGGGGGTGCGGTTAAAAAACAAACAAAAACTTTTTTTTCAAGACAAGACTTCATTGGCGTGGCCTGTATGCATTACACTTACATGCATAACCAGCCAGCCGTCTTATTTGAATGGAAGTGAATAGAAGTAAAAATTATTACTATCATCATCGTCAAAGAAATATCTTCCCAAGAATCGCCTGACCTCTCTCTCATGGGTGTTGCAGAGCCAATACTTTCTGAACTTGTCTAGTTCGTCACGCTTTCTGCCGGCCACGGTTTTGCATTTGATCTCTGGAGACGTTGTGAGTCGTGATTTCCAGCAGTTGGATTCTGTTTTTTCATTTAATGATTTGAGTTGAGTTGGATTTCTGATTTGATTTGATCTCGGCTCCTCGCCATCAACGTCACCATCACCATCAGAATGTTCGAACATTCAGTTTAGTTGATACTCCTTGCCTGCCACAATCTCCCATTCAAGCTCTTCACTCAGCTGAGCGACTGGCAAGGATTAGATTAACCTCTTTCAGTAGTTAAAATAGTTTTCGGCACAACACAATGAAGAAAAATAGCCTATTATTACATGCTCAAGTTAGCACAACGACAAAATACACATTCTTTGAATTAGTCTCTTGTGTTGGATATATATATATATATATATATATATATATATATATATATATATATATGTATAAAGTAGAGATTTCTTCAATGACTAATTACACATTGTACATTCTGTTTTACTTGTAACAGATTTTAAAATGGGTTCATTTGAACCTATATCCTGAATGTACATCCTGTGATGAACCATTTTGTAATCGCTCTACTGGTGGTATTGAGCCCTTTTTTGAACTGAGATCTACTTGATACGTATACATACGCTTATTGTATATTCATTATCATACTTTATATATATATATATATATATATATATATATATATATAATGGTGAGGAAATGAATGAAATTTATCCGACATAATGATGAATTTGATTGACAATATCGAAACTCGAAAGTTTGGAGACTGTTTTCTCTCATCGTCAAATGGGAAAATGATAAAACTTTGCAAATGACAAGGTGTGTGGAGAACGGGTAGATAATATTTGGAAATGAACACTATCAAGTTTCTAAACTTTCGTTTTTCCATATCGTCTATTGAATTCATGATGAATGTGATAAGCACAAAATGCTGACATTCACCGGGTATATATCCTTGCAATTATATATATATATATATATATATATATATATATATATATATATATATATATATATATTGTAGAGTCACGTTAACAACTCACCTGAAAGGATCAGTCTAGAACAGTGGTCTGAAACCTTTTCATTACCCAGGAGAGCATTATCTGAACGATTTTGCTCACAGTCCCTAGGCTCTTTCATAGTTCTGCCGATTCAACAGGAGAAAATTTACATGAAGTACCGTAATATCAAATTATGTGCAAAACTTTTAAGAAGAAAAATACATAAACTACATCAACTGATATTGTGAAATAAACGAATGAAGTGAGGCAAAAACAAAAAAAAAAACGAAAAAAATGTTTTTGAAGGTTTCAGTGTTAAAGCCTGTAAAGCTTCCCATATTCTCTCTCTCTATCGGTCTTGTATATATATATATATATATATATATATATATATATATATAGAGAGAGAGAGAGAGAGAGAGAGAGAGAGACAGACAGACAGGCAGACAGAGAGAGAGAAAGAGAGAAAGGTATATATATATATATATATATTATATATATATATATATATATATATATATATATATATATTATATATATATACCTTTCTCTCTTTCTCTCTCTCTGTCTCTCTCTCTATATATATATAAGCATGTAGCAATTGAAACACAAGTATTAGAAATCAAAACTGTCAAAAATTGTTTCTTTAGTTTTGAAGTTTATCTGGCTGACTGGCTGACAATGTATGTATCCTGCAGCCAGGCCCTTTACCACTGGAGTTGGAGGGCTGATATTTTCAACATTTGTTTCTTATGTTTTTTTTTTTTACCTCTATCCTTCAAAAAGTTTTTAATGGGCTGGGGGGGGGGCTGCAATGTAAGTTTATGCTAAACTGATTCTTCTGTTTATGCCCGCGCTTGTTTTTGAAAATTTTGACTTTTTTGATTGACCGACCATGGCCTAACAGAGGGCGAGAGAAGTAACTTATTCATTAATAGCGCTCTTTTTCCAATCTTTTAATTCATCACCCCAACACTGCATGCTGCCAAAAGACGTTAATCACCTGACAGTTCCCACTGAGTGACTAACCAGACCTGTGTTTACTAGCAGTCAATGAAAAGAAGCTAGAAAGAGAAGAAAAAATATCGATGTCATAGTAAGATTTGTGGTTTTCCTAGCGATTTTGTGATATCCATCGACATTTCAGTCGTTTCCCGAAATCCCTATTTTTACATTCAGCGTAGACATGATGACCAAGCGTGAGATGTTGACCATTACTACTCAAATGATTGCGATTCTCACTGGGTTTCCCCCTACTCTGGTCTTGTGTTAAACTAAGCAACTTAGTAAATATCAGGTATATTTTCTGCTTCAGCGTTTACAACGAATACATTGATCAGTTTGACACACGGCCACTGTTGCAGGGGCACCCAGTGAGGAACGAAATCACTACAGTAGTAATGGTCAGCATCACGAAGCTGTTAACTATTACTCTCTCTATCTGTAATATCGATAAAGACTTGTAGCGAATCAGTAAGATCTTGTTGGATCAGAAGTTTGAGTCATGTTGAGCTGATTCAGAGATGATCAGGAAGTGAAAGGGAAAAAAAGAAAGTATTTAGTCGATATAGCTTCAAGCACTCTTATAATCCTGACTGTCCACTCGCATAGTGTAATGATTAGCACGTCTGCCTCACGCAAGAAGAACCTGGGCTTGATTCCCGATATGAGATATGAAATTATAGAAATCTATTCATCTGGACAAATACATTCTAAGCTGTGTGGTTACGGTGGAGGTATCCCCTTGTTGGACTTGCATCCTGCCAATGGGGTGGTTATAGAAACTTGTATCAATCAAGTTCTTGTTTCAACTAGAAAGTTGCAAGGATCACGAAGCTGACGCTGGCAAAGGAAACCAGGACTTCGCCAGCGGCCATTTATACTCCCTTGGGACACACTTTACTTACCTCATCCATAATTCCGATGGCCATCAGTAATGCTCTAATATAGAATAATCGACAGCTTACCTTATTTATCTCATAACCCACTCAAAGGTCATTTGGACACCACAAATGATTTCATCATGGGTGTGACAAAGGTCGGATAGCACATGGAACATATCTCTTCCTGACTGATTTGGAATCAGAGCTGTCCCTCTCCTAGACTGAATTCTAACCGTAGCTAGAGAGTCCAGTCTGTGGGTGGAGAAGACATGTTTTATGCCTTTTCCCAGTGTGAAGTGAATTTGAACTGCCTCATCTGAAGTTTGAACTCGGTTCATCGATTCCAATCTCCGTGCCTTTCACCCCTCGGTCATTCTGCACCTCGGCTTGAAGCCGGACAGTCCGGCTTTTGAGCACTCTGTCCTCTTTCCGGTGCCACCTGGAACCGGACGTTAATATATCCTCCTTGTTCAGGGTCTGACGCGAAAA
The DNA here is from genome assembly GCA_963457665.1 of Thysanoteuthis rhombus. Classification (NCBI taxonomy): domain Eukaryota; kingdom Metazoa; phylum Mollusca; class Cephalopoda; order Oegopsida; family Thysanoteuthidae; genus Thysanoteuthis; species Thysanoteuthis major. Next base: position 48,617,292 of record OY735230.1, read on the forward strand.
CGTATATAAATGACCTCAAATATATTTGGAGCAATGTGAGCTGAAAGTTGTAACAACAATTCACGTCTTTGTATTCTATGTCGTTGCCGTTAATACGGTCGATGATCCACAGTGTTGAGCCACGTTGACAACTGATCCGAGGGGTTCAGTAGAGAACAGAGGTATCAAACCTTTTCATTACCAAGGACCCTTCATCTGAATGATTTTGCTCACAGTCCCCAGGCTTTTGATAGGGTCGGCTTACTCAACAAGCTCACGCCCCAGCACTACCTTCCTGTCCAACCCATCTTTACCTCAGGCTGGAAACCACTGGTCTAATGTATCCCCTTTTGGGGAAACTTGGAAATGACACCTTAATTCTTGGCCATAACTTCCTTCATCGGACGTTCCCTATTCAACCCAGGAATCATCCACCCAGTTTTATGAACCTTATCGTTCTTTTTCGTCGGAATCTCCGGAGAACAAAATCAAAAAATGATGTTTCAGGAAAGAATTGGGAAAAAGAAAAGTGAATATTTCATTCGAAATGGTGCTGTAATTAAATCTAGATTTCCAAAAGCCTTGACCGAGAAATTTCTGACTTTTATGGATCGAGTAATTCGTTGTGAATATCCGTCGTCACAAAACTGGGACGATTTACAAAACAATGTTCTCAGTTCAGTAAGGATGTTGATTTCAGATCTGGGAATAGAAATTGATTGTCGTCCTATCCTTCCCGAAATGAGGTTTTACAAAAAAAAACAAAAAAAAAAACAACAACAAAAAAACAAAAACAAAACAAAACAAACACTGACATAAAAAAATAACAGCCATCGTCGGATTTACGAGGTTAGCGGTTAAATCGATCATGTCATAGAAACCGACTTAACATTCATGGTTGAACTACTTTTCTATCTTCCTTTTCTTTTTTACGTCATGCTTTTTTTAAATGATTGTTTGCTGACTGTCACTCAGCATCAATAAATAAAAAGCTAACGCTTGTTGTAATACTTGTTATTTATGCTCTAAAAATTGTCCCGATCTCCGTGTTATCATATTTTGCTTGTACTCATATTCCGTATTCGACCAAATATCCTTTTTAGAAACCGTCAACAAAAACTGTTGACATAGATTTCTTCAGTTTCCAAGTCGGTCTGTCTGGCTGGTTATCTGGTTATCTATGTATGTATCACCTGTATAGGCAGCGCCAATAGAGCTAGAGGGCTAGAAATTTCTGCATTCATTTCCTACTATGACTACAGACCTTTGTTCTTAACACCCCGTAAAAAATGTTTTCGGTGGAGAGTTCAATTTACTATGTAAGCTTATACTAAATTAATCCCTTCGTGTGTGTCCGCTTGTTTTTTCCCTTGAATCCAGACTTTTTTCAGTGATCACTGACCAACAAAAGACGGTTTCTACTGAGTTTAAATCTGACCTGATCTTTACAAAAAATTCCAACTATTCGTCAGTTCCTAAACTGAGTGCTGCAACCATCTATGAAGTGATCATCATCATCAGCATCATCATCATCAGTCTTTTAACGTCCGTCGTTGGACATTGACCCTCACCAGGATCCGCCACGTTTCTCTCTCATGGGCGTCGCGGAGCCAGTTTCCCCAAATATCCAAACATGTATTTCGGACCTTCAATGTGTCCAGTGTGGATTTCTTGTCTATCCTGCTTCCACCACAAAGTTGTCAATCTAGTGGTTTTATCACTAGATTTGGTAAATCTTTTCAACGACATTTGAAAGGAGGAAGTAACGATGAGTATGTATTCCAGTTTATTCTGATACTTTTGTTCATCGACTAACTGAAATGATCCTTTCACTTTTTCATTTCATGTGCCGTGTAAGTCAATGAATATCTTAGTGTGCTACCATATAAAGTTTGAGCGTAGGACACGGAATGAGTGTATATATATATATATATATATATATATATATATATATATATATATATATATATATATATATATATATATATATATATATATATATATATATGTATATATATTTATATATATATATATATATATATATATATGTACTATTATCATTATTATTATTATCATTATTATTATTATTATTATTAAAAATGGATACGTGTTCCGACGGAATGATTAAAATTGCAGTATAATATATTGAAACTCCTATTTAAAATGATCTCCTGCTATTACACCGTGAATGTATCATTTGGCCAAGACTACGTCTATCATACATACATATATATATATATATATATATATATATATATATATATACACATACATATATATATACATATATATATACACATACATATATGTATATATACATATATATATATATATGTATATATATATATATATGTATATATATATGTATGTGTATATATATATATATATACATTGAGGGGTAGAAAGCGAGAGAAGGAGAGATAGGAATGATGGGGGGGGGGTGAAATCGAAATATGATGGAGAAGGGGAAATAGGAAAGAAGAGAAACGAGGGAAGGAAGAAGACGAGAGAGGGTAAGTGGGGAGAGAGGGGGTGAAGGAAAAGATGGTAGGAATGATTTGATTGTTACTCGAATCAACTTTTTTGAGAAATGAAAGAGAGGGGAAGGGAGGGGAGAGGAAGAGGAGAAATTGAAAAGAAAACGAGAAAGAGATGAAGGGAAGAGAAAGCGAGTAGGGGGAAAAGAGGGAGAGAGAAAAATGGGAGAGAGAGGGGGAAAAGTAAAGAAAGAGAAAAAGAGAAGGTATAAGAGATAAAAGAAGACGGAGAGAGCCAAATCACTAAAGTTACGTATTTTATAGAAAAGAGAGAGAGAGAGAGAGAGAGAGAGAGAGAGAGAGAGAGAGAGAGAGAGAGAGAGAGAGAGAGAGAGAGAGAGAGAGAGAGAGGTGAACAGAGAAATAGAAAAAAAAGAGAAATAGAAAAGAGGGGAGAGAATCAGGAATAGAATAGAGAGGGGGGCAGCAATAGAAAATAGAAGACAGGGAGGAGGGAAGAAGAAGAGATATATATATATGTATATATAGAGAGAGGGTTGGAGAAGGGGGGATGTATAGAGATGAAGGAAATGACAGATCGAGCCAATTTGTTTAAGTAACTCCCCTCATTCAACCACTTTTGATAAACAATCTCCTAACACCTCTTAACACTTTCTGATGTGGCCTTCACATCAAATTAAAGAGAGAATAGACACCAATTTTGGAATAAAGTGTCAAAAACCGACATGCCCATCATCATCGTCATCATCATCATCATGGGTCGGTGTGATGATAAACTGTAACTAATCCCTAATCCGGGTTGATCCGTAATTCGTCAGCAGAAGAAGAAGAAGAAAGAGAAGAAGAAGGAGAAGAAAGAGAAGAAGGAGAAGAAGCTGACTGGTGGTTGTTGGTGTCTGAAACGCCTCTTCTTCAGCTTTTGTTCATCGTCCTAATTGCTCGGTAAAACGTTGTGTCATTCCGAGGAGATGACGATGACGAACGGCGATTAGCGGCGGGTAGGACGGGGTGCGGAGGGGTGCGAAGGTGGGGAGGAGGAAGGGGAAAGGGGGAGTTAATCGAATGATCGAAGGAAGAAGAAAGCGTTGACGTTTTCACCTGCTGCCCCTGATTATTATTATTATTATTATTATTATTATTATTATTATTATTATTATTATTATTATTATTATTATTATTTGGTCCTCTTGGCTTTTATTATTTAAGTCTCCCCTCGATGAGCAGACATTATTGATTTGGCCGCTTTCTTTCTCCAAATATGCACAGAGAGAGAGAGAGAGAGAGAGAGAGAGAGAGAGAGAGAGAGAGAGAGAGAGAGAGAGAGAGAGAGAGATGCAGACCGTAATTGATAGAGAGAGAGAGAAAGTGTGCATGTGTGTGGGTGCGAGAGCCCGGGTATATATGTTAAAAAGAGAGAGAGAGAGTATAAGTGCAATGTTTACTTTTATTGATAGAGATAGAGGGCGTGTATGTGTGTGTGTGTGTGTGAATGTGCGAGTGTATGTCAGAGAGATAAAGTGGGAGGAAGGGTGAGAGAGTGAGAAAGAGAGCTTGAAGGCGAGAGAGAGAGAGAGAGAGAGGACGAGAGAGAGAGAGAGGACGAGAGAGAGAGAGAGAGATTGTGTGTGTGTGTGTGTATGTGATATTGACTGCTATCGGTGCAATCAGCGAAGGGTTTAATGAAAAGCATTATATGAAGTAGAAACACTGCATTTTTTTTTTCTGCCCGAGAGAATTATGGAAAGAAAATCACTTTACCACACCTAAATGGAAATCAAGAAAAACGAAATGAATGAATAAAATCAAGGCGTACATGCAGGTGGAGTGATCATAAAGCGAAATACAATTACGTTTATCTTCTTCAGGAAAAGTCTGACCGGCTAAGCAATTATTCAGAGCGAAATGGTCTGCACACAGAGCTGGATTAGAGTCTGGGCGTCAGGGGGTGCAGCCCAGGGGTCTCTGCCAGCTGGACGGGCTTCGAAACACTTGAAAATCATTTCATGAATGCTGAATCAACGTTTAAGTACTCTGAATTATCAATTCAAAAAGGTTCAATTAATAACACACATGCACACGCACACACACACACACATATATATATATATATATATATATATATATATATATATATATATATATATTAGTGAAACTTGTAATCCAGGCACAAGCATTAAACGTAACTAACTTCTGATATTTACACACTTGTTGTAAACAATGGATCAACTTCCCATATTGGAAAAGCACTAAGGATTTTCTTGCTTTAAATGATAATCTCCATGAGACCCTCGAAAGAGGAAATCAAGTGAAGAATCACACTAGGATGGCAAGCCTTTGGCAGAGCAAGTTCAACCTTAAAAAATAAGAAGATCCTATTATTCCTAAAAAGAAGGGTGTATAACTAATGCATCCTCCCAATAGTCACTTATGGAGCTGAAGCACGGAACCTGACCAAGAGACAGATCTGCAAATTGAGAACCATGCAACGGGCACATGAAAGAATTAACCAGGGACTCACATGGAGAGACCACAAGATAGCACAGTACACCTGGAAGAAGACAGGAGTCAGGGACATCATAGGATCCATTAAAAATCTCAAATGACAATGGGCTGGCAATGATGCAAGAATGGCGGGCAACTGATGGACAACACGACTCACGACATGGGTCCCCCGAGATCACATGCGGAACCGGGGCCGGCAGAATATTGATGGAGAGACGAACTAGACAAATTCAGAAAGTTCTGGCTCCGCGACGCCTATGATAGAGAAGTGTGGCGAATCCTGGGGAAAGTCTATGTCCAACAACAAACGTTAAAAGACTGATGATGTTGATGATACATATACATATATGTGTATGTGTGTGTAATGAAACTTGTAATCCAAGCACAAGCATCAAACATAACTAGCTTCTGAAATTCATAAACTTGTTGTAAACAATGGATCAACTTCTTCATTCCCCCATATTGGAAAAGCACTGAGGATTTCGCCATTTTTTTATGATAACTAATGCGAATGGAGATAGGAGAGTTTCCAAGATAAAACATTTATAGAATCTTGACAGATTGGCAAAGGCACTGGAAAAATTAGACTCGGCAGTAGAGAAGCGATCTTCTCAAGAACTTTCAATTTACTGATGTTTTGGAGACATTTGTTTCCAAGAAATTACGCAAAGCGAATGTTTGAAATCTCATTTGTGTTAGCCTTGCGAAATTACATTTAATTTTTCTTCAACTTATTTTTCTTTTGAGAATATCACAAGGGGCTTCACAGTGCCAGTAGCTCAAGGGCCTCGGAGATTTTAACCAAAAGAAGAGCCCCTATCGATGGAGAGGCATTGGAGTGCTTCGAAGCTTTCACGTGCTTTGAAAGCCTCATGGGCAATGATAAGATCAATCCCCAAAGACATCATGGCCCTAAACAAAACCACAAGTACTTTTATAGACTTTGAAACATCTAGAAGTGCCTTTAGTCTTCTACGTAACAGCCTCAAAACTAAGATTAGGCTTTGAAACATGAATGTTAAGGCCATCTTTTTGTACAATTGAACCATGCAACGTACACAGGAGATAATCATGTACAACTTCACATTGAGAGATCACAAGACAGCATGGTATGTTATTTAAAGACCGGATATCAGATATCATAGAAACTTTTTTAGAACTCTAATGGCAATGGGCTGGTCATGTTGCAAGAATGGCTGGCAACTGCTGCACACCATGGCTTACAACGACAATCCCCATAGATCATATGCGAAATTGTGGCTGACAGAAAATAGGATGGCACGTCGAGCTAGACAAATTCAGAAAGTACTGGCTTCTCAACGCCCACAATAGAAAGGTCTAGCAAATCTCAGGAAAAGGTCTGTCTAAACTAAAAGGCTGATGATGATGATGATGATAATGAGTCCTGGAGACTTACGAAGAAGAAGAACGTGGGAAAGGTGAACATCTTCCACAAAAGCTGCTTATAAAAGATCTGGAACCATCAACAAAAAAATTAGTATTTTTAATGGAACTGTATACGCAGATAGGCTGTAAGATTATGTCCTTTGAGATTGAGACAGGTTTTTCATAATGGTTTGAGGATGCCCTCTGAAAGGATACCTGACGTTTCCTCAAGATATACCTGGGAAGAGAAAGAGAGGCAAGCCAAAGACCACCTGGCCGCGGACAGCGATGATGGACTTGAAAGAGGGATGAGTCTTACAAGGAGTGAAACACGAACCCACGCACAAAACATGACTGTCTTATGTCCTAACCGGGTCGAAAAGGATTAAGTAAATAATCAAATCACGCAGATTGAGTTCACAAAGGGAACCAGGCGAAATACAATAGTGTTTATCTTCTTAGAAAATCCAGTTACGTCTTCTTCTGACCTGACGATCATCATCACCACTGCAACTACCACCACGACCATCATCAGGTCCACTGCAGGCCTTTCCCATTTCCTTCAGCAAAATTGTTTTTTTTTAGGGGGGGGGGGGTGAATTCAATGGATAAATGAGCTAACCCGGTGTCACTTATCAGTTTTTAATTCAGAGTTGTTTTTCTCCTGGACTGGTTGCCTCCAAAAGTTACATAGCTCAACCAGAATCGGTATTTTACCCATACCAGTAGAGGGGGGAGATGGAAGAGATGAAGTCAAATCTCTCCCGAATCCGTTAGTGCAAAGTGAACATAAAAAGTTTCCATTGGAAATTGAACCCTGCTTGCTAATTAGATTGTCCACACCGTTAATCGTTATGTCACTCACACCCTCAACGAGGTTGCATTACTCTATAATACAGTCTAAGTCTGGTGTTGACTTTGTTTCTTTAAGAACAATAACAGCAGGGGAAATCCTCATCAAATTTAGGGGTGTAAAATCGATACTCATATACCGTGATTCGAAATCACGACCAACTGATTGGTAGGCGGCTCACTTATCAACTGAGTTAAACAGACATGTCTTACATATCAACGAAATCTATCTAACAGATGCACACGGGTCAATATCATTCTAATAAACGTTTATACCGAAATCTAAAAAAAAATCTATTTGTCATTTGTACAATACGGAAGTTGCAGTAATCGTCTTCAGTCGGAGGAGGAGTAATAGTGGAATTTGGCCCCAAGCAACCAGGATTGTTTTGGATCACTTCAGCATCTCTCACCAGAATGACCATTTGAACATCCTCCCTCACCCCTTAAAAAAATCAGACCCCTAAAAAAATCAAAGGGGAATCTTTGATTGGAAAGCAATGCAGTTCAAGGAAAGTTAAGCAAACTAGTTTCTTTGGGATTATTATGTTTATTTCGTTTGCACAATATATACATATATATATATATATATATATATATATATATATATATATATATATATATATATATAATGTAAGGATATATATACATACATTTACAATTGTAAGTATATATATATACATATATATATATATATATATATATATATTTACAATTGTAAGTACATATATATATATTGTAAGTATATACATATATATATACTTTCAATCGTAAGTATATATATATGTATATATATTGTAAGTATATATATTGTAAGTATTCATATATATATTATAAGTATATGTATATATATATATATATATATATACAAATATTGTAAGTATATATAAATATATGAATATGCTGTAAGTATTTATATATATATATATTATAAGTATATCTATATATGTATATATATATATATGTATATGTATATTGTAATATATATATATATATATGTATACATATATTGTAAGTATATATATATATGAATATATTGTAAGTATATATATATATATATATATATATATGTATAATGTAAATATATATATTTAATGTAAGTATATATATAATGTATGCATATATATTCAATGTGAGTATATATATATATATATATATATATATATATATATATATATATATATATATATATATATATGTAATGTAAGTATTATGTACAACAAATATGTAGAAGGCACAGACAAAACGATTAGAATAAGGAATAGAACCAGAGAAATTAGACCATCACATTTAGCAAGGACAACGAATCTACATGAAATCCTCAAAAGAAGAAATCAAGCGAAGAATCATTCTACGATGGTTAGGTCGATCTTCAAGAACAAGAAAATCCCACAAGTTTCAAAAAGAAGGGTCTCTAACCATCATCCCAAGAGACACTTATTGAGTTGAAACGTGGAAATTAACCACAAGATTGGTCCTTGAGCTGAGAACCATTCAACGTGCATAGGAGACAATCATGATCAACATCACGTGGAGGGATCACAAGACAGCACAGTATAATTGAAAAATGCTGGACTTAGAGATATCAGGAGAACTATCAAAAAACTCAGATGGCAATGGACCGGTAATGTTGCTTGGGTGTCAGACAATTGTTGGATACCACGACTCATAACGTGGATCATATGCAGAACTGTGACCGGCAAAATATGAGATGTTCAGAAAGTATTAGCTCATCGATGTCCATGATAGAGAGGTCTAACAAATCTTCTGGAAGGTCTGTGTCCAACAAGGGATGCTAAAAGGCTGCTTCTGTTGGTGATGGGGCAAACTAAGAGAGACATTCATTTTGTTTATAAAGTTGAAGAAGATACTGTTCTCTCATATGAATGTAGTAGTATACCCCTGTCAACGAAATTGATTATATATATATATATATATATATATATATATATATATATATATATATATATGTGTGGTCGCGTCTTTCCGTTTGTTCGTCTGTCCACTTGATATCTCCGGAGGTACTGAATGGACTTCAATGAATGTGGTAAGTAAAATTTGGGAGCACTTTTAGGATTTTTTTCAATTACTATTATGTATACGCTCATGAGTGTGCACGCAATATCTCCAAAAGTTCTCAATGAATTTATATGAAATTCTAAGGAGGATCAAACAATAGACTGCAGGAGAATTGATCAAATTCCCCAGCATTTCCATGCATATTCACTTCCCACGCCGAAGTTTCATGTCCGAACCGCATTTTGTCGCCAAAATGTCATCTTCGGTCCCACGATATCTTCGTAGGTTCTCAATTGTCGGAGGGTGGTGATAGGCGGATCCATACACGACTACTCCTCCTTTGAAGAGATATGCACTCTTTGAATGCTTTCTTGTTTTTTAAACGCCTGGGAATGTAACAACTCAAGACCCACCCAGGCGCTAAGATAGAAATGATGCAAGCCCCGTTACTTTTAAAAAATAAAGGGAAATAAGAGAAATCACGAAAGAAATAAAATCGGAACCAAGGAAAGATAATTCATGTAAGTCATACTTCTGTAAAATGGCAGATAATAAGTGCCCAATTTAGCATTTTAGACAGTCTAATGCAATTATAATCCCTTGCCTCCTTGTGAATCCTAAAAAAATCTTCTGATGATTCGAAGGTCTGATGCAGACTGACGCCGACCTGCAAAGCGTGTTCTACCGGGTTGCGAGGAAACAATATGATTTGTCGATATTCTTTATTAAAATGAACACCAATTCGTTTCCTTGGGTCTTAATATTAGGTTTGTGAGATAAAACCTTTTAGAAACAAAGTTGAATGTATTAGTCGCTTAGAAGTGACTTATAGACGACTTATCACATACATTCTGGTCATAATTACCCCTTTTTCCCTCATCGGCCAGTCCTCTGGAATATAATCAATGATAAACCGGTCCATGGTGAAAAAATATGGTTGGGGGCCCTTGGTTTAATGGATTGAAAGCACCTAAAATTAAAAGAAAAAAAATTCTCATAAAAGAACTGGGTTGCGTGTAAAACCGAACATTTACCAAAATAGCATAACTATGAAAAGTTTATTTCAACTACCTAATTCACTGATGTTGTAGCTTTGAAAAATGCAGAAAATATCATAATAATAATAATAATAATAATAATAATAATAATAATAATGATAATAATAATGATGATGATGATGATGATGATGATTATGATTATCATCATCACCATCATCCCGGTCCACCCCCATCATCAGCTGTAACAAAAGCAGTAGAAGCAGTCATTTTAGGTCCACTGCTGGGCAAGGCCTTCCCCTGCTCCTTTCATGACGACCGTGATCGCGATAACTTCTACCGGCAAACCTTCCTATTTCATATCATGTACGGTCTCCTCGCACAGCAAGTTTTTCTTTCTAATCTCTAAGAGTTATTCCTACTATTCCCCTTTCCATTCATCTTTGCGTGATTTCGTTAGTTTCCATGTTGCGTGGGATAAGAGTCTCTTAAGAAGCCAAAATTAAATCAGATTTGATTTATTAAAGATTATGGGGCAGAAACGTGTGTGTCCTTCCCTCCCTCGGTGTCAGGTGTTCAACCTTTGGAATAGAAAGAAAAAGGGATCAATAACAATTATACCTACACAAAGATATTACAATAATTTCGGAGGGCAAAAGGTTGACCTGGTTTGAGATTATTAATCCCCATTTGTTGTTCACGAGAAGCCAACAGTCTTCTTCTGTTAAGCCTCGCTAGAAGGTAGATATATACTTCTTACTTGACGCCTGCCTACATTAAATCTGATGTCATAAACCAGTGGTTCTCAAACGGTGTGCTGCGGCACAAGAGTTTGCCACAACCCAAGGCCATCTTATTGCATGGGCATACTGGAGTCCCAATGATTTTAGGGGCCCCGAAATTCAGTTTCAAAAATCAAAATTAAGGTTCATATTGTTAGATAACAGACATGGAGAACTTTCTCTGAACTTATATTCATGTACATGTTTAAATCAGTTCTAGACTCTTTACTGAATCTATATAAATCAGGGTCGGCACTGCGACCCACGGGCCAAATCCAGTTCATTGCTTTGCCTGTGGGCCTCAAATATTCTCAAGACGGCCCTGACACAACCATCGCCCAAGTGTGCCGCGTAAATATTTCCAAATGTGGAAACATGAATTGAAATGAGCCTTGAAGGTGCCAATTGCAGGTATTATGTCTGTTCCGCTTCTACCACGGAATAGCCAATCAAGTAGTTTTTATTACCAGATTTTGTGAGATCTAGATCTTTCTAGCGATAGATGAAAGGGAAAAGTGACGATGAGTGCATGTATCAGTTATCCTGGTATGAAAGTTTCGTTCATTAATCACTGAAATGTTTTGTCAAGCACATTTCATTTTTACCGTACGTTGACTTACAATACATGCCTTTGTTACTACTTCGAAGTTTCCCGCTACTTGGAAATAGGATAGTAGCCAAGCAGTGAACATCTGATAGAATAAAATAAAAATTACAGATTATATATATTTTATCTAAAATTATTGATCTACATTCAAATTGGCGATGGATCTACATTCAGATACAGAATATCTACATTGGCAACATCGATGAGAAGAAACCGAAATATCCCGAAGTCGTACTTTCGTACGACGCACGGATAAGTATTTTGCATGACCCTCAAGAGAAGAAGAAATCAAGCGAAGAATCACCCTATGATAGCAAGCCTTTGGCAGAGCAAGCTCAACCTTCAAAAACAAGAAGATCCCATTAATCCTAAAAAGAGGAGTATATAACCAGTGCATACTCCTGATAGTCACTTATATAGAACGTGTACATGGAAGAATTATGTTCAACCTCACATGGAAAGATCACAAGACAGCACAATATATCCGATAGAAAACAGGAGTCCGAGATATCGTAGAATCAATTAGGGATATCAGATGGCTGTGGTCTGGTCATGTTGCTAGAATAGCAGACAACCGAAGGTAATCACGACTCGCGTCATGGATCCCTGGAGAGAACTTGTGCAACTGAGGCCGGCAGAGTACTAAATGGAGAGACGAACGAGACAAACGAGAAAGTACTGGCTCTGCGACGCCCATGATAGAGAAGTGTGGCGAATTCTGGGGAAGGTCTATGTCTAACGACGGACGTTAAAAGACTGATGATGATGATGATTATGGCAGACTGTGCCACGAACCATAGAGTCTGGCCCCTTACAAAAATGCACCAATTGACAAAATGAAGTTTTAGAACCACAATCATAGACCTTCAGTACAATATCAGTAATCGAACTCACAAGGATGAATGAACTTCGTTTTATCATTTGGCTCACCAATTTTTATACCTAATTGATGACGTCACTTGAACTTTGATCTGCAAGAAATCCCAACAATCGAACTTTGAGATTTTGATAGCGGATAATTTTAGCCCTGGTTCATTTCACGAATATTTACAGGGAAGAAATGTTGCTCATTATCTTATCAGGATGGAAACAGTTTGAAGGAGTTCATGACGTATCGATGGCCTTAAATATCGTATAATAATTAATGATGAAACATCGGCTTAAATCTTAATAGCGTGTTTAAGGCAAAAATGGCATTATTGTTCTGGAAGACTTGTAAAATACTCATTTCTTTGTTAATGCTATACCTAAGAATGGACATCTAAAGCACTACAGTATCTGAAAAAAACTTTTTCCTCTTCTCAACGGCGGAGTTCAAGACAGTCTTCCATAGCTCAGATGAAACTATGGTCATAGACTTTCAGTGTGAGATCATTAAATAGTTACTTCATAAATCTATCCATATAAAAGCCATGTATGTGAATTAATATTTTCAATTATATAAGTATATGGTTGTATGTCTGTTTTATCCGATTCCTCTTATAAGCCCCAAAGTTACATTGTATTGGTCCATGTGAAATAGATCAACATAGGTAAACAAACAATTATAGGGTTGCGAATAACAATGAAGGATATGTTACAAAAAACGCTGGACTTCTGAAACTGAAATAAAAGGAAATAGGTTGTGTGTGAATGTTTTTTTTCAAATGACTGTCCATACTTTTTTCTTATTTTCTCGTAATGAAATGAGTCCTATTTTTTAATATAATGAATTTCTTCCTATTGACTTTTTTATACTGTAAGATATCAATTAGGTTTGTACGTATATAAAATTTTGTGTTAAGGCTTTTTGACTGATCACCTTTTGAAACAGATTGAGTTGAGGCATAAAAAAACTCATGATTATAACACTTGAATAATTAAAAATGAATTACTTCATAAAATAACTTTATTCTTCTTCGTGCTTATCCAAACATAAATAACCCCGTCGTTTTGAAAGGTTTATGCTAGTATTCAATTTAACTAGATATTGATGATTGTCTTATCTATGTGGATATAATTCTAAAAGTTAATGTAGTATGGATGGCCTTATATATATATATATATATATATATATATATATATATATATATATATATATATATATATATATATATATATATGTATACATACATATATATATATATATGTATACATACATATATATATATATATATATATATATATATATATATATGTATATAAATATGTATATATATGTATAGATATATATATGCATATATATGTATATGTATACATATATATATGTATATATATATATATATATATGTATATATATATATACATATATATGCATATATATATATATGTATGTGTATGTATATATATATGTATACATATATATGTATGTATATGTATATATATATGTGTATATATATGCATATATATATATGTATATACATGTATATATATATGTATATATATGTATACATATATATATATATATATATGTATATATATATGTATGTATGTATATATATATATATATATATGTATACATATATATGTATGTATATGTTTATATATATATATATATATATATATATATATATATATATACACACTAAAATGTGCACGTAAAAAAATACCGGGGTTATTTATGTATGGATCAGAATTAAGGGGCCTAAAGCTACTTTATTAGGTAAATTATCTTCAATAATTCAAGTATCCTGAATTTGAGTTTGTTTTTTTTTTTTAAAGATTTCTATTCAACTCAAGCTGTTTAAAGGGTGATCGTACGTGGGGTCCAAAGAGTTGCTATGATGTAATCTTCATTGGAAGGTGAATTAACCGATGGGATCAATGGTCCAACAAACAGAAAATTAATTTGTGTCTCTGCCTATGATATGTTTAGATAATCATTGCTGGTGTCAGATTGACTTAAATCGTAATAGCGTGTCAGAGGCAAAAAAAAGGTGTTAATATTTAGAAAAATCAAATTGCTTATTAGTTCCAAAAGTATACTTACTCCCAACTCGAAATAGACGCTAATCTGTGCACTTTTGAGTGGTGCAAATCGTCTCCTGATCACCTGGATTATAGACGGAGTGAAAATTATACTGAACACGTGATGCCATTTCTTGGGTTTAGACTGAAAGCACGTTAGGAGAATGGCAATTGTTTGGAAAAGGTAAGATTAAACGTCATGCCAATATTTTGCAAGGGTGGTATTCGAGATAGACTCAACTGGCAATTTTGAATAGCTGAAAGTGTCTAGATTTGTACCGTTTATCTTATTTTCGTGACTCTAGACCCATGAATACCGTTTTTTTTACAGCCAATAAATCATGTACTTAGGCTTAGTAGGGAAAGTTAAGTTTATTAGGTAGGTTTAGGACTAGGCTTAGTAGGTAGATTTTGGGTAATGATTGGTTGGTAGTTTTGGAGCAAGGTTTAGTAGGTAGATTTGGTGTTTGTGTTTCTAACTTTCGATGTTTGAATCGGTACATTTCAACGTGTCCAATAGCCATTAAACAAAATTTTAGCCACTTTTAGCCAATCCGAAAGTGGCCTAGATTAGAAATTTCATAGCGGCGTTGACATAATGTTTAATCTTACCTATTCGAAACAATTACCCTGGACTGACATGTGAATGCGTCTGCAACATTTTCAAAGAGATGAACGGCTAGTTTTATCAGTAATAGAATGGATGAACGGAGAGAGAATGTACACATAAAATCTCAGTGGAAATCTTGAAAGAATCTAAGAAGGCTGAAAATCGCAAAAAAATGAAGCAATTTTCAGTAATCTAGGGATTTTCATCTTCATGACTTTTATTAGAGCTACAAAACAGAAAGAGAGCCTTTCTGCAGGATCGAATCACACTCCTATTTTTATTTGTTGAGCACAAGCATTTAGGGAAGGCAACTCTTCGTCGATTGCTTATCTATTACTTCAATATTGGAAATGTAATCAGTCTAAATTAGCTGAAGATTGTTCTTGTTCTTGCTGTTACAGTAGAAAAACAAAGTCAACTGTAGCTGACAAATTAGAGTGGAGTTTGTCAATATCATCATCATCATCATCTGCAGCAGCAGCAGCAGCAGCAGCAGCCTTTTAGCGTCTGTCGTTGGACATAGACCTTCCCCAAGATTCAGCAGACCTCTCTATCATGGCCAGTACTTTTTGAATTTATCTAGCTCACCACGCTATCTTTCTTTCTGTCGACCACAGTTTTGCGTATGATCTCTGGCGATCAACGTTGTGAGTCGTGATGTCCAGCAGTTGTCTGAAGTTCTTGCAACATGTCCAGCCCGTTGACATTTGAGTTTTCGATCAGTTTCTATGATATATCGGACTCATGTATTTTCTTTGATATATTGTGCTGTCTTATGATCTGTCCATGCGAGGTTGAGCATGATTCTCCCATGAGCACTTTGCATGGTTCTCAGTTTGAGGGTTAATTTTTTGCTTAGGTTTCATATTTCAGCTCCATAGGCGACTATCGATCGGATACATTGGTGGTATAAATTTCTTTTTAGGACAAGAGGGATCTTCTTGTTCTCAAAATTCGAGCTTGCTCTACTGAAAGCTTGTCAACCTAGTGAGATTCTTCGTTTTATTTCTTCTTCTTCTTTTAATGACTTCAGGAAGACTCGCTGTCCTGGATAGATGTAGTGGTCTACTTTCTCCAGCTTTGCATTTTCGATTACAATCGTTGTGTCTTTGTCCCCAACATGTTTGTTGTACATGACATCAATCGGTGATGAAGAATATACGACAGGAAAATTGAAAAGTTTAATTGAACGTTCAGGAGACAGGGATATTTCAATCCGGTTTCAAAGTCTGGGATTCCTTTCTTTCAAAAACGGAACGTTGTGTTTGGATTTAATACTTTTCAGAGGTGGATTCAAGATTTTGAGCAGGTTAGAGTTCAAATGCAAAGAATTATTTTTACAAATCATTATGTGAAAAATGAAAACAAATTTCAAACATGAAAAACGAAGAAAGCACAATATGATCCGCCATTTTAACACACATTTGAGTAGGTTTTTAGCATTAAAATTGACGAAAGAGTAAAGGAAAGACGTTACTCAGAGTGATTCACCACAGAACCAATAGAAAATATCTAAGGGGAATGAGATGAAAACATCTTCCTTATTTACGTAAGATAAAAATCAAAATATATTTTTTAAAGATTAATTTATGATAAATTGTGATTTTTTTGAGTTTTTTTGTTTACTATGTTTATTTTTCCATGTGAATATTTAAAAATAAGTTTTAATTATGCTTTATCCAAGCACGAATGGTAGGTGGGTTCGAACCCTTGTTCCTTCTTGACTGTGTTCGTCTGTGCACTCATGCACATTTTGTTACTAGCGCACAAATGGTAGGTGGGTTCGAACCCTTGTTCCTTCTTGACTGTGTTCGTCTGTGCACTCATGCACATTTTGTTACTAGCGCACAAAGAAAATAAAATGCGTACAGAAGGTATCGAATTTTGCGAAGAGCTTGCTGTGTTTTCATTGAAAAAAAATATTGATTCAGTACGTCAAATTCAAAAGTACGTTCATACTTTTGATAGCAGAAGGAAAATTAGTGCAACGTCTCCCTTCGAACTATTGATAAGATATGTTTTGGGAATAGGTTACCTACTCAATAGCTCTATAGAGTACAGAGTTTTAAAATCAATTTAGATAGATTTAGAAATTATGGAAACAGCATGAGTTTACAAGGACATTTTTGGAATCTGTCATGTGAGATTTTCAGAAGAGTCTGATCTGTGAACCGTGTTAAGTTATAGATGTTTGTATTTATGTACATTGAATATCTTTTAATGAACTTTGTATTGAACGACCGTAGTCATCAAAGAAGGAGAAGGATTCTCTCTTTTTTCTATGTTCATGTGTTTATTTATGTCTATTTTTGTGTCCCAGTGCTCTTGGCCATACCATTTTTTCTACAGACTTTAATATTGGCCCAGTACTCCCCGAAGCCCTATCTAAAACGTTTTTCTAATTTTTTGAAATTTTTTTGAAAAAAAAAGTTTTTTTTCTTTTTTTGGAGCTTTATTTTTGCGGGTTTATTAATAACATCTAGATTCTTCAAAATCTAGATTTTTCTAGATATTTTCTTTTATTCTGTTCTATAAGTTTTCCGGTGGAAAACGCCAGTGATGTCTTATATAGAATTTATTCTGACCATATTTATTCTTCGAAGGTATTTTTTATACATGACATTCAAAATTTGACTCTACGGTTGATATGTAAATATTGTGTATAGTTGGAGATACCTTGAGGGGCATAACAAATGATAAAAATAAATAGATAAATAAATAAACATAATGTTTTTGCGCACTCTGACAATTAAAAATTCAAGAGAACATTGGTCTGGACCTCCCAGGTCCCTACCTGGATCCGTCCCTTGAGTAGGGCATGAGCCAGTGCATCAACGCTATTCAGTCGTAATTCAGACTAAATAATCTGTTGATTGGGTGAAATCAATTCTCTTTCTCTTAAACATCTGCAGCTAAAGTCGAAGAAATCAAACTGCATTACTTCAAGTAAATTGAATTCGCGTGTCTCTTTGCGTGACCAGCAAGAGAATTTGTCGCCTTTTGTATTCATCCCGGCAGATAATCCGATAAGATAAGATTATCTTCTTCTCTTTATTACCCAGCAAAAGCCATTGATTCTTTCTTCTTTCTTCCTTTTCTTCTTCTCCTCATCTTTCTTGTTTCTCTTCTCCTTCCTCTTCTTCCTCCTTCCTCTTCTTCCCCTCCTCTTTCTTCTTCTTCTTCTTCCCCTCCTCCATCTTCTTCTTCTTCTTCTTCCCCTCCTCCATCTTCTTCTTCTTCTTCTTCTTCTTCTTCTTCTTCTTCTAATCATTATTATTGCTCGCCCTCAATGATGTGTCTCGATTTAGTTCTTTAGGTCATGAGTACCTTGTCAATATATACGACTCCTTCCCCCTCCTTCTCCCCTTCTTCTTCCTATTCTTCTCCTTCTTCCTCTTCTTTTTTCCCTCTTCTTCTTTCCCTCACTCTTCTCTTCTTCTTTCCCTCACTCTTCTCTTCTTCTTCCCCTCTTCTTCTTCTGATCTCAATGATGATGATGATGATGATGATGCGTGTTGTATTCACTCTTCATCTTCAGTGACTCGTTTCAGTGTCTTTAGGTCACGAGTGTCCATTCAGATTGTCATGGTGTGTGACACTGAAAGGAACAATGAGGACAGACAGACAGACAAATACCAAATATGACACGTGCTGTTTGGCAGATTGTCTTTACGAAAAGATTATCTATTTACTTCGAAATAAATTCAAACTGGATAGTCACAATATCACGAACATATGAAGGAATAATTGTCGTAAATTTTAAAATAAATCAGTGGAAAAAAGTGGAGGCTGAAGTGAGTGATACCACTTCGGGTACTTCAAAATCTATTTTCAAAATGAGCTGAAAAGTAGTAATGTGATATGTGGTTCTCGAGTAGAGACGACTGGAGCCGTAGTCAGCGTAAGAATTTTTTTTTTATGAAGATCACCAGGAATTCTTTCCAGAAGGACAAAGGCATTATTTTTTCAAATTGTGCTGAATATGCGAAAAAAAATTCAACAACGTGGAAAAAACTTTTTTGAGATCTTGCACGGATATCCAATAAATTGCATAAATAGTTTTTGCATTTTTATTTTGTTGAATAAATGTTAATTAATATCGACAACTCTTGCCTCGTTTCTCTCAATAACAAAACAACAGAATTAGAGTGACCGAGGTTTGAATTCTATTACCTACCAATATCAATTAGTGGTCAGTGTTAGTTAGACTTTTCGGCTCTAGACACGATCGGCACGGACAGCGCGAATCCCTGGGGTGGAGACTTTGTGTCTGGACAAATGATAAATACGATCAGAAACAAAGACCAACTCTTGCCATGAAAAAAGTTCTGTTGCATAAAAAAGGTCTTTATCAGATTGACAACCTCCTTCTGGGGGTTTCAATTGTACTGAAGATATAACGGCTGGGGAAAGGGGCAAGAATTGATGCCGTTTTTTTATATCTACTTATATAATGAAAGGCGAGACATTTTTTTTTTGTGTTTCTATGTCCATGATAATGGACTCTTCCACTTGGAGTAAACATTCTGTTGTTAAAAACATCTACCCATCCTTTGAAGCAATGAACTCCCACATTGTGTATAGTTCAGTTGCTTTTTTTGAAAAAAAATGAAAATGAAATTGATTAGACGCGAACATTTCACGGGGAGATATACATAACGTCACCTTAGCATATATACACACACACACAATCTCTCTCTCTGAGGCATACACACACATGTTCACACACGCAGTGTATATCTATCTATACATATATATATATATATATATATATATAGATAGATAGATAGATAGATATATAGATATTTACATGTGTGTGTATGTGTGTGCATGTGTGCATATGTATTTATATATATACATGATGATTTAAAGAAAAACATCCAAAGAATTAAAAGTAGGTTTAATTTGATTGGAATTTTATTCCATCAAAACGATGATGAAGACAACTAGTTTTTTTTCACGATCAACTGTTTATGTAATCAAAGTGAAATCAATCTTTTTCTTTTACAAAAAATAAGTAAATTTCACCAATTAGGCAATTTCGCCGATTCGGTGTAACACACACACACACACACACACACACACACACACACACATACACACACACATATATATATGTGTATGTTTATACAGAGGGAGAGGACCAAAAATATTTATTTTTTTTGTCACAGAAGAACAAATTCGAAACCATTTGAAGTAATATCATTAAGAGGCAAATCAGTTGAAATCGGTGCTTCCATAGAAAGAAAACACGAAACAGTCACAGCGGTACAACCTAAAAAGATGAAAACTTATATCTATCTATCTATCTATCTATCTATCTATTGTTTCATAAAGTGAGTACGAGCTATCTTTATCAGCAGAATAGAAATTTGACTTTCACAACGTATAAACGGGTATAGAAATAAAACAAAAAAAACGAAAAAAGTCGCACTGTATATCATATAAATGGATTCTTGAAAATCGTCGATTAAAGAAAAATGTCTGTGGTTCCTGAAACTTCCAGCACATAAAATGTCGCGTTTTACGTAAGGACAAGGAAAAATCGAAATCGGCCATTTTGGATATACGGTTCTTGGCTACATTTGTTTTTAAATGAAAATACTAATAATATTGAAACATAATTGTTTCCGTTTGATTCTTCTAGTAAATCCCTGTTAAAACGTCCGAAATAGAAATAAATGATCATTGCATTAAGAATAAAAGGAAAAATATTTTCCCGAATGCAATTGGCAGAGCACAAATGATATGACGTAGTGTGACGTAAAAAAGGAATAATTTCTCTTTTTAAAATCTCTCTTCCCTTGATTAAGAGAACACCTTTCTTTGTTACGAACGCTGTCTATCTCTCTTTAACCACTCTCTCTCTCCGGGTCACTCAATTCCTCACAAATGCTGTTGATCTATCTAAATGTGGTCTTAACATGGAATTTTCCCCGTTCTTAGAACTCTCAACTTACGTCGCACTTAAATATACAATATAAGTGTGACGTGGTTTATCATCTAATTATATCACTTAAAGCCATCCATAAATTCCCGTTCTACTTTACCTTACGGAACAGTTGTAGAATTATCGTGATTATCACGCAATCAGTGAGGTTTTTTTGCGCACTCTATAAATCTGTCCTTGTGCCAATGAAAAATGAATCTGTCCTTGTGCCAATGAAAAATCATACAAAATATAATGCTTAATGTGTCAAACTCTGCGGCTACTTCCATCCCTGATTACAACAACTTTTGTATTGTTCGTATGATAATAAATGTTATGACAGACAGATAGAATAATTCACTTGGCTAAGCATTTGCCATTACATCGAATACCAGGAACATCCTTGGAAAACTTTTTATCTATTTATACATTTTCCCTTTGTGTTAAAACACAACATCTATTGAGTCAACATTATTCTTGATGCATGAACTGCATTTTGAACAACTTCCGGAGAACGCTACAGTTTCTGTTTGAATATACTATTGATAGTAACATTCATCAGCTCTCTGACAACGAATTCCATTCTGCAGTCGATTTTCAACTAGAATAATAAATACTAAACTATGTATTTATTCATTGAAATGAAATAAGCCATTGTGTATTTCCAGTATACACTTTGATAGATATGTAAGTCTTGTCAATTTAGTTCAGTCGGTAAGTGACACGTCTACCAATCAGTTGGTCGTGATGTCAAACCACGATAGTGGAATGTTGATTTTTGCTCCCGTTGTTACGATTGTAAAACAAAGTCAACTCCAGATTTGGACCGGAGCTTGACAGTAAATGTACCAATACCTTGGATAGAGTGGTTCCGGTTAGGGCAGGTTTGGGGGTAGTGCAATTAAGGTATTGCTGAACAAATAAATCTAAGTTTGAGCTGAAAAAATATTTGAGTGATTGCTAAAATATTTTATGTATGGTTAAACCTGGCGTTGTCGCTGAGTAATGTTCCATTTATTAAGGGATATAAAACATTTAGAATAAGAATGCTGGGATACCTTGAATGGTTCTTTGGCTTTCTTTTTTTCTTTCTTTCTTTCAATTTTTCTTTTTCTATCTAAGAAATTGATCTAAAAGAAGGAATAATAGGACGTACATAACATATAAATGAAGTCTTCCTTCTTTGCCCTCTCTCTATTTCGTATCTTTCTATCTATACCAACGTTATGGACCGATTAAAAAAAAAAGAACGCCGTCTATCTCTCTACACACCACTCCCTCCACAGGTCATTTAATTCCTTACAATCGCAGATAACCGATTTGAAAAATTTGTCTTAACATGAAAATTTTCCCCGTTCTAAGATCTTGTGACTTTCGTCGCAGTTAAAAACATTGAATGATATTGACCTTGAACAATGCAGTTCCCGACCGGAATTTTGTAACGAATTAACCGCAAAAAATCTATTGTCTGAGAGGCAAAGGTCAGTGATTTCTAATCCTCTAGAAATCTGACTTTTAATCAAAATACAGCAATATTCCTATCCGACTTTAATGAATAATCAAAAAGGCTGCTTGGAAGTTCGAGGGATTTGAACAGAGCTCGAACCGAATGTCGTGCATACTATGCAAGCAGTGTCCTTCGTGAAATCTTTGTATATAAGCTCAGAGGAATTAATTCAAATAAGACACCGGAAACTCGGTGTTAGGGCAAATTTTTTTGGTCAAATACTTCAGGTGACACTTCATAAATATAAAATGGACATTTTTACATTCATAAGTACAAAACCTGAACCTAACTCTAACCGCAGCTCTTCTATGACTTGTTATATTTAATAAAACTCCTCCTAATTCTTACTAATCATGCACTTGATACAATGAGCCTATGTGCAAATTATTATTTGTTTGTTTGTGCTCTAATGGGATGATCACGATGATTTATTTACTTTCGTATTATGACATAATAATGAAAGATTACATCAGAGAAACATTGAAGACTTCAAGTCTGATCATCACACATTAAAACATTTTGAGTTAAACTGAGGCTTCGAACAATTTTAGATCAGGATACTTGGATTATCAAAGATAAATTACCAAATGTCGATCCATGCCTAAATTACCACGTCATTTTGATGGATATATTCTAGTAAACATAATAAGAGCCATATCTGTCACACTTATAGAGTCTGTTGCAACCATCAGTTTTTTTCACTTTCTCACCCTCCATTTAACTTTTTTTTTCCTCTTTCCCTTCCAACTCAAGAGAGGAGAAAAGAAAGGTTAGTTAAAACTAACAAACTTCCCCCCCTCTCTCTCTCCTCCCAAACGCTTTACTAAACTACCTAACTTTATTTCCCCCCCCCCTCCTCTTCCGACCATCTCATTAAACTATCTAACTTTATGATAAGGAAACCCATATCAATAGACCAATATTATACCCTGATTTACTCTGACTAATGTTCTCATCTTTATTGTTACGATCAAAATGTTTTCGGCCGCTGTAAACTCTGGCCTTCTTCAAGTGTATTGTAGGAATTTTGAACCGGACCCTTCTATTCAATCCACGGGGATACATTGTTATCATTCGGCTGTCCACGCCAATGGTGGATCCTTTAATTCTTCCCGGTTGATTCCCAGAAGGTTACAAACTATGGTAGACACCGAAGAACACAATGACTGGAACGTTTTGTCTATGACAAACGAATTGAGTACACTTGTCCTAGTGAATCAGTGTATGATAATGAGAATTTCATTTCTCAGAAATTGAGAACAAAACAATGGAGCAATTGTCGTTTCTCGTCCATGTTTTGTTCTATCGAATCACAAGAGCAGACAACAAAAACCACAGCTCGAAAGACGGAAATACCAGTTGGAGGCATTTCTTCCAAATGGTGTTTTTTTTTTAAAATGAATAATATTCATTCATTTCGACCAAATTAGATTTTTAGTATCTATCTATCTAAGTCTGCTCATATCTATCTATCTATCTATCTATCTATCTATCTATTTATCTCGATCTGTTCATATCTATATATCTATCTATCTATCTATCTATTGAAGCACCGTTGCCGTCAGGGATGGCAGAAGGTTCTATCCTTTGTTTATGAGTTTGTACGTGTTTATTTACGTGTTTGTTTGTGTGTATCAGCGTTCCTGGACATACCGTTTGGTCAATGGAAAGAAAATAAAAATTCATAGTTCAATATCAATGATTTTAAAGCTTGTCATTATTGATTAGAAAAAAAGGTTCATTTCAACATCGATCGATCAGTTTAGCAAATCTATCTATCTATCTATCTATACATATATCTATTTTGTTCTGTTCTTTAGCTATCCATCTGTCTATCCATGTTCCTGTACATCTATCTATCTATCTATCTATCTATTTATCTATCTGAATAAGTGCACTATACAAGTTTGAAGAGTAAAAACGCATCTGAGAATAAGACAAAAATACATCCCGACCAAAAGATATAGCTCAATGGTAAAGTACTGGGTGATTTTAAGAATTGACGTCTCATCTCCTGCGGGACGATGGGTCACGATAAAAATTTAAAGAATGGAACCCGAAATGAGGAAATACCAGCTGCGAAATACCAGTTGGTGACATACCTTCCGAATGGTTTGTTTTCAAGCAATATCCAATCGTTTTGACGGAATCACATGCCGAATATCTATCTATCTATCTATCTATCTGAATAAGTGCACAATAGAAGTTTCAGAAGTAAAAACACATCTGTGACCAGAACAAACATTCATTTCCACAAGGATATACAGCTCAATGTTAAAGCTTTGGCCGACCTTAAAAATCGAGGTTTCATCTGGTGTGTTAGGATAGTAACAACAGAAGTTTAAAAACACTGAAACACAGAACAGGTCTGGTTAGTCACTCAATAGAAACCGGTACACAACTATCGTCTTTTGGCTGCGTATCGTGTTAGGAGAAGTGGGTGATCAATTAAAAACTTAGAAAAAGGGCTGATCAACGGATAAGCTATTATTCAAAAAACAAGCACGAATGCTGCTGGACACAAACTGAGGGACCAATCTAGCAAAGACCTTTATTGCAAATGGAACCTCCGTTAAAAACATATGTATGAGAAAAAAAACCTCCTTTTATTTGGCAACGAAAAGTCTGGATTAGGGGGGAAAAAAAGAAAGCGCAAATGCTACCGGACAAAAACTAAGGGGCCAATTTAGCATAAACTTATATTGCAAATGGAACCCACTGTAAATGTCTATTTAGAAGTGGAAACGTTTTTTTTTCTAGACGTAATAAGGAGTAAATGTTTGAATTGTCAACCCTCTAGCTCGGCTTGTACGCGTGATGCTTTCATAGTCAGCCATACAAACTTAAAAACTACGTCGACAGTTTTGGTTCAGGGTTTCTATTAAGGAAATACGAGCTGCTGACGTACCTTACACATGATGTTTGCTTCTAAATAAGATCAGATCATTTCGACAAAATCGATAGCAATTATCTGAGTGGATTGAACATCTAATCAAGAAGGTCGAAGTATATTCTAAGCAGTAGATCTTGTGCTTTGTTTTCAGGGACACAGCATTGTTTTCTCTTCAGTGTCAAAGGTTACAGGGTACAGGAGGCTCAAGCTTGGGTGAGTCGTCAGGCGCTTAAAAGATAAAACCTCAATCAATTGCCTTGGATAAAGAAATTAATCGAACTCGTGATTAGATATCGATAAAAACTAATCGATCGGGGAATTCGAACCAGTAGTGTTTAGATAAAAGACTTCAAGGGAAAAAAAAGCATTGAATAAAGTTGGAAGTGAGTTGTTTATCGTCAAAATTTGAATCTGAGGTTGGTTTCATTTTCTTACCGTAACGAGAACGCCTGTTTGAATTAGGGACGTAAACCGATATATAAAATCCACATTCTCCTACTGTGATTTGAACTCATAACCAACTGATCGCCTGGAGGCTGTTTCACTGACTGAGTCAAATGATCACATGGAGGCTGTTTTGCTGACTGAGCCAAATCATCGCCTGGAGGCTGTTTTACTAACTGAGCCAAATGATTGCCTGGAGGCTATTTTACTGACTGAACTGAATTGACAACTCTTAGATAATAATGGAAATTTATGATAAAGATACACCCGGGCTTATTTCATTTGAATTATTGAAGACATTTAAACAAAAATATATGTATTTTTATAATTTTTGATCAGTAATGTATACAACTTACAGTAATTATCTTTAATAAAAAAAAAAACAGAATAGAAGTTGGGGGTAGTTATGTAATATCTGGTGAAGCCTGGAAGGGTCTAGCAAACCAGAAGTGGATCATAATAAATACTCACATAGAATAACTTGGGGAAACCCAAGGTGATACGATTGGGTAAATAATTTACTTACTTGATTTTGAATACTGTGGAATAGAGTTTGTTAATTGGGCTACCCACAATAGACTGGTTTAATCACTGTTGCTGGATTTAGGTTCTTCATGTGTCGTATATGTATATATCTATCTATTCAGACATTGCCCAGCCCTGACTGTTCATAGGAGAAACTTGAAATTGGGTACACACACTCCGCTCAATGAGTAAAATTTTTTTAACCATTCCCCACAAAAGAAAGGTTTTATTCGATTGAGGGATGAGGGGTTCTATTTACTATGAAAGTTTATTCCAAATAGGTCCCTTAGTTTGTGTCCAGCAGGGTTTATGCTTGTTTAGTTTTTTTTTTTTGTAAATTTGTACTTTTTATTGATCACAGCCCCCAAAAGGCAAGAAAAGTACCTTTTTCATTGATCACCTCCTTTAGCAATTTTTTAATTTATCACCCCATCAAGTGACTGTCCCAACCCATTCATTTTTTTTTCAAATCATAAATTTATGATTCAACCCATACTGATAGCATTTTCATCGATGTAACCTGATTTTACCATCACATCAATATATGAGGTGAATGGCAGCATTTTCAATAAATGATTCTACCCGACGCTAGAGAATAACTCGGGTGGAAGGGAGAAGGAAGTCCACCCATACTAAAGCACTACAGAGGCGAAAATAAGATTTAGTACTTAACTTTTTGAAGAAGAGAGGTAAAGAGTGTAAATATAAAATCAGCTCAGCTTAGTCTGGTACAGGGCCACGATTGCAGGCGCCTTGCTAGAATAGAACGCAGTAGTTATGGGATACGATATCAACAATTGCTTAACCTGTTTTCTCCCGACCCCCAATATCCTAAGAGGGATTTTGATTTCGAACCTAACAGAATCGTTTTTTCCCAATCTTGGCGTCGTTCTTAAATGCTGAATTCTTGTAAAATCCAAAATCATCTAACCAGTTTAAATAATTAACTGCTTAAAGTTTCTGATTTTCGAATGTTAATCTTTCTTTCGGTTTACATGTTATTTTTTAAAATTTTTATCTCAAACTTACTGTGCACGAACTTGGAAGTGGCATACGTAGTCACTCATGTTTTTTTTGTTTGTTTATTTGTCCATACAATATCCCTCAAAGTTCTCAATGAATTTAAATAAAATTTTGTGGAACCTATGGCTATTGGCTGAGGAAGAATTGATTTAAATTTTTGGTGAATCTGGTTATTTCTTTTTTTTACTTTTACCTCTCCAACATCTGCACGATATCTACAAAAGTTCTCCATGAATGTTAACGATGTTTTTTGAAGGGTTGGCTATAGGCAGGCCCAGGAATTTTTACACTTACCTTCTTTGGATCATAGCTATATATGAACTGAATTTCATTCAATTTTTTTTTTGCGACAATGGTGTTGGCAGAGGTAAGCACTCCTTGAGTGCTCTTTAGTTTAATATTTGCGAGTATAGAATGCACTTAATAACTCAGAGAGAGAGAGAGAGAGAGATAATAAAATTAAGTCGGCGAACCTCGTTATCTTATCTGTAAGAAAGAATGAGAATAAGTCTCTTCTCCACATTTCGTACTTCTTTCTTTAATAGGTTTGAGTGACAGGCAAAAGTACGAAGTTCTAATCCCGCTACACCGTCAAACGACCTGATCTAGCTATGTAATGAGCGTATATGCTGTATTTAATCAGTGTCCCACCACAGCAATATTTGGCACAAGGTCGGGCTTGATTTGGGGAAGATTGGAGCAACCCTTCCAAAAAATGGCTCCAACCGACGCGACTTCGATTGCCAAGCGACCGTAGAAGTTAGAGCAACCTCCGTCACGAAAGCGTCCGCCCGGGGACCTGCTCCTTTAAGTGCAATGGAGCAGTGCTGCTCCGGGGAAACTGACACCCCGCAGCTGGACCGAGTAAAAATAGGATAGCCCAAGGACGAGTCCAAAGGCTTCCAATAGAGCTAAATCGGAAACCAGAGTTAATGAGCGTATATGCAAGCTCATTGTCAGTTTGTTTGTTCGCGCTCAAATGATGTGATTTTATTGGTTGATTTACCTTCCTATTATGACTTAACAAAAAAATTACGTCATAGAAACTCTGAAGGCTTTATGCCTGATCATACATCAAGGCAGCTTGAAATAAGTTGAAACTTCAAGAAAAGAGATATTAAAATTAAAATACTTGAATTAACAAAATTAAATTACCTAATAAAATAGCTTTAGGCTCTTTAATGTCGACCCATACATAAATAACTCCATTCGTGACGGGCATATTCTAATCATAATATAACAAGCCTGACTACTGCAGGGTCAAACTTCCCTTCAACTTGAATTCCGGTTGAAGATGATTACTGAAAATTTTGTATTGTACAATACAATAAATGAAAAATATAAATGTACATATATTTTGTGTAAATTTATTTATTTATCAGAATGAAATAAGCCTGCAAGTATGCGTATGACAATTTTTTGTTAATGTATAATTTAGCTCAATCAGTAAGACAATCCCCTGACAATCAAGTGGTCGTGAGTTCAAATTGTGGCAGGATTTCGGTGAAGATTGTTCTTGTTTTTACGGTAAGGAAATAAAGTCAAATCCAGAATTTATATTGTAGTTTGACGAAAGTCTATATCATTTTTTTCGTTTATTGTTCCGTCAGTTGGTTTCTGTCATGCTAACGCAAACAGAAATGAAAAGAGGAGGGTAAAGCAAAGGCTGTGTCTGTGTGTTTACGCACGCAAAAGCACAGTTACATGTCTGTGTATTTACAACTATATCACTACTACTTCTGCTGATGTCTTCATAGTGGAACGGAAAACGGATATGGGCATCTCTGATTTTCATGGATGAAACTGATATTTTTCTTATATTGGGAAGGAAATTTATTTGGTTAAACCCAATTCTGTTATCGTATAAAATTATTAAGAAACAGGAAAAATGAAGCGTTGTGGGAAATCGTGAAAAAAAAATTTCGTATGTATTTAATTTTGCTGACAACAAATACATTTATACTGAAATATGTATTTGTTTAATTTATCGGCACATTTTTCGGTCTTCAACAGCAGCCATTTGTTTGAATATACAATTTTTGTTCATTTCATAACTGAAGTTATAATAGACTTATTTCTGTACGTATATTTGAAAATGAAAAATAAATTGAAATTCATATGGAAACTGAAAGATCGGTTAGTCTATTAAATTCAAAATCAAAAATAAAGCAAAGAGTCAATGAATAAAAGTGTTTGTTGTCAAGATATATCAAAAATATTTCATAACACAAATTAAGAATTTTATGTCGATCTAATACCAAAAAATCAATTTAAAGAATATTATGGAGAAATTGCATCACAAAATTGAAGAAAAAAATGAACTTCAATCAGGAAAAAGGTTGTATAATTAAATAATTGACTTTCGATGAAGACTATGAAGACTAAAAAATGAATCGGATGAATCGAATTTGGGTCCCCGGAAGCGTTATTGTGTCAATATGTAAATCATGTCATTTTTACGGCTATTATACACATACTGGTATAACTGAGAAAGATTCAAATTATATGTACAATCAGAATTTCTTGTGGCAGTGGAGATTAGTATTATAGTTATATACATCGTAGCATTAATACTAATCATCAGTTCTTTTTTTGTTTTAGGTCTTATAGAGGATACAAGTGTTGAGATTCTGAAAATTTCGAGGCATTATTTTAAACTGGTCCGAGAAGCTACTATAGCCGCTCACAAAATTTCAGTGGAAGGAAATGGAACAGTATCTGACTGTTCTGTCCCGAACTGGTTTAATATTTTTGAGGGTCGTGACTTGACTCGTCCCTCGAAATAAAGCCCATGAGTGGACACCCATTTGTTATCGATTATGATGGTTTTAAATGCAGGGTAGAGGAGAACCCGACCACCTGACTTATATCAATTATATTGTAGGTCATAGATCGTCTTCAGATGTATATATGAGATAAGCTTTTGAGTAAAGGTCTATAAAAAATGGAAATACTTTTGATAGACCGTAATACTAGCATATTACGACCAGATAAATAGATCTCACCGTTATTAAAAACACCCTTTTTTCAAAAATAAATTCAGATCGAAAACAAACAACAACAAAAATAAAAAAACGAGTTAAAGTGTAGTTGCTGTCTGGTGTGAAATTGCACAATTTTTGGGGAAAGAAGAATACAAAACCAAAACCCGCCATTCATAGTTAAAAACAAATGTAGGATCACGGGTTTCTTTGCAAGTTTTTTTTTCAGAAATGTCGGCGATTAACAAAAGTTGTAGTTTTATGGTTTTCCCGGGACGTGTCTCTATCTGTCATAAAATATTCTCTCGCTCGACGAACACATCACAAATTTGGTAAAGAAAAACTTTCATTTCGCCGTTGACAAAGAAACGTTGATTGTTATCTCAGCAGCCGACAATGGATGCTAAGTCGAAAAAAAACTTTTATGTATTGAAAATTAATTGAGTTCCATTTTCGACAGCTTTTATTTCAACAACAGAGCCGCAAATATTTTACTCGACAATCTTTTAACAAAGCCTGACCAACCAGTGTCTTGTCTTGTGAGTCGTTCTTATTCAAAGGAGTGCCATTATTACAACAATGGCTAGAAAATAGAGTCGCTTTTTTACGTAGCCATTTTGGATTTAATTACGTTGCTTAGGAGGGAGTACCCCAAAAGGCTATTGTTACCTTTCCCGTTTCAGAATTTCCGCCGCTCACGTTGCCAATTGCAACTGCTGAGGGCGATTATAAAGTCAATGAAGCAGACGACAAGTTTCCTCAGAACGGCATTTTTTTAGTATTATAGTTAGTTGGTAGGTTTAGTGTCAGTTGGTGGCATTAGTGTTATGGTTAATTAGGAGGGTTAGAGTCAGGGCTAGTAGGGTTTGTAGTAAGGTTTGTGATTCGGGTTAGTAGATAGATTTAGGGTTAGTGTTTCGACTCCTTGAGTGTAATTTCCAGTTTAGGTTAAACAATCTCTTGTTACTTACAATGGGACAATATTTGCAAATGGAGTAAGCCTATCATATTTAGGTACAGCATTTCTTTTCTCTGGTTAATGAACATGCCTTTCATTCATTTTGAATTTTAAAATTTGTAAAAAATATTGAAATTGTCATTTGCTTCTTTGACTCTAAATCTGGCATCAGCAGCTACTACTCGGCCGCTTGAGCGGCAGTCAATTTGAAACGGGAAAGGTCACAGCTACCTCTCTCCCCTACAAAAAATAAATAAATAAATAAATAAAATAAAAATAAAGAACCGGAATTATAGATTCGTACTCGGTCATAACTTTGGAAAGAAATCGTGGGTAATATCGAACTTTTTTCTTCAAGTCGTGGCGCACGTTCAAACGATTATTGCTTTAAAAAAATCCCCTTTTGAGTAAACGAGGCACGAATTTTACGGAAACTCGTTTCATCTTCAAATCTTCTGTTGAAATATTCACCGACACGATCAGTTAAACAGTGAAAACAGAAAAAATTCAAAGGTTACAGAACAGATATGTCCATTTGAACTTCAATGTGCGTAAATACGATCACTTAAGTGCTTTTATAGGGAGTAAAAAGATTTTAAATATGGAAAACTGGAGACTGCTGCTTAGTCTTACCTTAATGGTTTGAATAAAAGAAAAACTAACATAAATCACCCGTACATCTGCGATATCTCCACATGTAACGTATGTATCAGAAATCTAAATGAAACTCATGGTTATTTCACTAAAAATCATCTCAATATCAATCCGCCATTTGCAAGAACTACTTTAAGGAGGAGGTCTTATTTTATTTCTATAAACCGAAAATTCAATGAAATTTTTCAAAGAATTGATGTAAACAATATTTCAGTGCACACTTTCAGACAAAACTGTAGAAATTGTTAATTATTTCAACCGTTGATCAAATGTTTTTTCTCGATTCTGGTTGGAGTGTTAATATAACCTAAATCTTCCTGATGTGATTTCTTTTCTCTGGTTTAGTGGGTCATTCATCAAGCTATTTATGAATAAATGTTTTTATTGGATGACTTCGTTGGCTGAAGATACTTTTACTTAAGCGTAATAATCTTATTTCATTTTTTCTTTCTTGTATGTTTTTTTTTCATATGTGTAGTAGATATTCACGTAAAAAAAGTTCGTTTCTACTTGTAATACTTTTAGGGGGAGTTGGGCGGGGCGGAAGAACTCATTCAAGGTAAGACTTTACTGAGCATGTGTTTTCGATTCGATAAATAATTTTAAAAAAATAAACGAAGACGTATTCTATATTCTTCATAGACATTTGTTGAGCCAAAAGTGATTTTTGTTGCCAAAACGCACAGAAATAATGAAGGAAAATATTTCGTTCTATTGCTGGGTTATACTGTGTTGACGATCATGGCGGTGGGGGAAAACGGGGTACTTGCCCTACCCTAGGCCTTCTCGCCAATGATGAGGGGTTTTGAAAGTTGGAACCTTGTAGTTAATAAACAATAATGGTGCAGTACAATTGTTTTATGTAACCGTAACTTAATGTTCCCACATGAAAAGACCCGGTCAGGTTGGTCGTCTCTGTCGACGGTCAAATGCACCATCTAACACCTGGATCATTACTGTGGGTCAGGTGGAATGTCTATCGTGATTCGTGAGGTCCACCAGGTGTCAGACATTCATGGTCAGCCCACTGTCATTTGAGCTTTCGAATGGATTGTATACACTGGTTTTTTTGCCGTCTCGTGATCTCTCCATGTGATGTTGAGCATCCTATTTACTTGCGCCCCCACAAGGGCGAGATGTGACACGAAGTCAGTTTAATGTGGGAAAGTGGAGCACCCACCGAAAATTGCTCCAATACCCACAGCCGAAGTCGTGAAAGCAACAGGACTAGCCCGTCTTGTCCTTCTTTGAGCAATGGGGCCCTATTCATTCGTACTCCCACGGTGAGCGAAATGTGACACGAGGTCAGCTTTAACGTGAGGATCGTGGAGCATGAAAAATTACTCCAGCCGACGCAACCGAAGTCGCGGAAGCGTCAGGACTCGCCCGACCTGTCCCTCTCAGTGTAATGGGATAGCGCCGCCCCGGGGCGAACTGTTTCCTTGCAGCTGGGCTGAGTAATAGAGAACCCAAGGACGAATCCAAAGGTTTTCAATGCGGTTAGCATTGCGCAGCCTCAATGTCCCCTCATTGGCTAATGCATTGCACCTGCGCACTCGGTTTTGAAGACATCCTTCTAATCAGTGACGGGCCAATTTGGCTGTCAAGTGTCAGTACCGATACCTCGAGCAAGGCTGTGGTGCAGATACTACACTTTGATAAGAGCCAAAAGTCCTGAGAGTGATTTGGGGTTGAGCATATCAACCAAAACTGTCAGAATAGTTTTCTTCAGTTTTCAAGTTGGTCTGGCTGGCTACGTTCGTATGTATCACGCGTGCCGGCTGCACCAACAAAGTTAAAGGGATCTAAACGTTTACTCCTTATTATGATTAAAAAAAAGTTTTTCACCCTTAAATAAAGTTTTGTGGGTGGTTCGATTTACAATGTAAATTTATACTAAATTGATACCTTAGTTTGTGTCAAAGAACGTCCACACTTTTTTTTAGTGATCACTACTCAAGAAAATGAGAGAGAAGTAACTTATTCACCGATCACCCCTATTCCTAATTTTTAAATTGATCACCCGAATATATGACAGTTTCAATCGGGTGACTAACCAATACCGTTTATGATATAACTCATTTCGACTTCTCGATATGCATAAGTGTACAAATATTTTGAATAAACATTAATTGTCTGTAATTGATTGAAATATCCCCCCAAATAGTCAAAACATAGTAGAATAGATGTTAAGTCAGAATTTTCAGGAATATCTGATGGTAAAACACTTTCTGTTTTAGTGTAACTAAGAGAAACAATTGGTGAAAGAAATTCTCATGACTTTTCATTCCTGTATATTAAATCATCTCTCTGTAAAACAAATATAGAAGTAAAACAATGTGGTGATAATATACTTTATAAGACTCCGCTCCTCATGTTTATTCCGACTGAATATGATTACTGCATATATATATATATATATATATATATATATATATATATATATATATATATATATATATATATATCATATATATATATTATATATATATATATTATATATATATATATATATTACATATATATATATATTATATATATATATATATGTATACATTTGAATATATATATATGTATATATATTTGAATACATATATGTATATATATTTGAATATATATATATATTTGAATATATATATATATATATATATATATATATGTATTTGAATATATGTATATATATATATATTTAAATATATGTATATACATATATATATATATAGATAGATATTTTTGAATATATGTATATATATATATATATTTGAATATATGTATATATATATAGAGAGAGATATTTTTGAATATGTATATATATTTGTATATATATATATATATATATATATATATATATATATATATGAAATAAATTTGATTATTAGATTGAAATAAGCCCTGTTCTATCTGTGAGATAAATTTTTGTCAATATCGAAGACTTATCAATTTAGCTCTCATTTAGATGATCATGAGTTCAAATCCCGTTTGGGGAATGTGAATTTTACATATCGGTTTACACCCCCTAATTTCAATGAGGATTGTTCTTGTTGATATATCGACAGCAAACAGGGTGCCAAAATTCAGCTAGTCCGGGACCTTAGGGTCGACCCTGGAGTCAGTGACCAATTGTTGAGCCAAATGGAGTTCTTCTCACTGAATAATCGACCATCGGAGACGCATAGAAATAATGGAGAAAAGAAGGAACTGAATAGAACTTAGTATGATGAACAGAACATTCCAGCAGCACATCCTCCACAAGAAACTCAATTGGCTAAAATTGGTTAAAATAATCTTAACAATCAAAAAGACCCATCAAATAGCCAAACATAATGGGACAAACGTAATGGCCTCCTCCCTGCAACTCACTCACAATGCAGAGTGTTGGGGAGTAATCACATATCTATTAATTCGACACAAGATTATTTATTCTGGCATGAAAATAAAAATTCAAGAAAAAGGCAACAAAAAACCTCCAACAAGAGAATAACGAGTGGATGTAAGGGGAAGTAATTCTAGCCTCGTTTGTTGTCGAGAGCAGCTGCTTACTAAGCAAATAGCATTAAATTGGTATAAAACAAACAATAAATTGGTATGAAACAAAGAAGTGAAATTAACTTAGAATCATTCGCGATTGATGATAGAAAGAGCTTTTTGATTTCATTTCAGATGACTGATTCAGAAAATCCCTTAAGATAGAGAAATTTGATACAATCATAAAAATCCCTTTTTTATGCAAACTAGGAAATGTCGGAAAACTATACGAATTACAGCGACGGACAACGTCAACACTCCCGACGGAACTGCACGAATGTGTTGATGGAGAAACTCTAATGAGATCTTAACCAGTGGCTTTATTATAAAATCAATAACACAGCAACTTTCAACAGAAAATAAGAACCCTGCACCGAATCAATGAATTTCTAAAGAGAAAAGGAAGAAGGAAAGGCAATTTTCATGAGAAACAGAAAATAACTATTAGATTCATTGAAGGATTCGTGCAATCTATTGTAATTAACGAGTTAATACCAGAGAAAAGAATCCCAGATAAACATGTTTTCCCGCCTGAAGTGCGTTCCTATAAAAGCCTTTTGTAAACCAAAATGGCGTTAAGGGAAGAAGCAATTACCATTGATTTATTCGGGGGACTCTCTTAAGCGTTGCCAGAAATGGCGAGGATGGTACATCAGGTCGAGTCATTACCGTACGTGGTAGTCGGTGGTACGGGAGACTGGGGTGTAGGAGAAGGTGTGCGCTGCCTCTATAATGGTTCGCTGCAAAACAAGTGTCGATCGCTATTCCTGCTTATCGCCTTTTTTTCCTCGAAAAGTTGGCGTAAAGCGAAATTTCGAAAAGCGAGGATTGCCTGTATTCGAATAATATTAAAAGTTTTTTTTCTTTTTAGAAAAGAAACCGAAAAAAAAACTCTTTGATTAAAATTGTGAGTAGAAGATATTTTCATCAGCTAATTTTTCACCTTCAGTGGAAAGGTCCATGGTTACGGCCAGAGAACCACGCAAATAACACTGTTCACTGTCAGTAGATTTTGGACTATTCCACACAAATATCTTCTGAAGAACGTCAGCTCTGTGGAATAAAATCCCTCTTTGATGTTTACTGGGCGACTACACTCTTAACACTTTAGGATACAGAGTGAACAAGTGCCTTACCAAATATTAGTCTTTTTAATCTCCATTTTATACATGTCATGTTTTAACGTTTCCAACTTCACAATTTGAACATCAATAAACTATTTCAACATTTCTTCTTACTATTCTTAATTCGGTGGCATAGATATCTCGCTTCTTACAAAGCTTTTGATGTGAAAAGTTGCCGAAAGGCCTCGCTCAGATTGAGTAGAAAATAAACAAAAACAAAATATTTACCATCATCTCAATTTCTATGTATGAACAGTATGGACGCAATTTTGCAGGAGAATTGACGACCGAGAAATTTAAAAATCTGGATAAAAATCGGCCAATGATTCGAATTTGATAAAATCTCCGATCCTCATTCATTGAAGAACGAATTTAATCAATGATAATTTTTCGTTCCAGAAATCGAAATTATTTTTCCTTTCATCTGATTCTTATCCTCTTAATGATTCATTTTATTTATTTATTCATTGCTGTTTTACTTGATTTTGACGCATTTAAAAGTCACTACTAAACTTGGACCATCCATCCACTCCAGTAAACGTACGGCGCAGATTGGAATCGAACCATGAGCTCTCGCTGAAACTCGAACTCAGACCTAATTTGCTACTGAGAAGCCTGGCTGAACGTGCCAGCTGTTGTGCCACCTGAGCTACGAACACCACTGGTAACACCGGTAGAGAAACAGAAACAAATATGGCGTCAAAGAAATTGGGCTAGAGGGTAGTTTTCAAGGTGAAATTCACTCTTCTGCCAAACCATCACTTTCTCGTACGAAAAAAAAAAAAAAAAAATAATAATAATAATAAACAGGTCTGGTTAGTCACTCAATAGAAATTGTCATATGACCAACCTCTTTTGGCAGCATGCTGTGTTGGGCGTAACCAGTTGGAAATACTTGAAAACGGCGTGATCAATGTAAAGGTTACTTTTCTTGCCTCTGGTTGGACAGTGATCAACGAAAAAAAGTCAGAATTCTAAAAAAAACAGAAAAAACCCCCCCAAAAACAAGTTGATACAAACTAAGGGGTAGAAATAGCATAAACTTACATTGTAAAATGAAACCCCCCTATAGAAGTTATCTAAGAAGGAACTTTGAAAAACAACAAACAACGTTTTCTCTGTACATAATAAGGAGTAAATGTTCAAATTTTCAGTCCTGTAGCTCTATCTCCATGGGTGAAGCCCATGCTCTTGATTTATACATACATGCATACATAATCAGTCAGACCAACTTGAAACCTGGAAGGGAACTATGTTGACAGTTTTGGTTGACAGTTTCTAATTGGGAAACGCAAATCATCATCATCGTCATCGTCATCATCATCATCATCATCATCATCATCATCATCATCTCTAACATGAAGTACTTTCTTGAGATCTTTCCATGTGATGTTGAGCTTGAGTTACCAAACCGAAGAGCACCCCAGCTGAAAAGGAAAAACATATACGGGAAGAGTTTACTCGCATACATGATGAACTGTGTGATTTTCTGGGTTCTCTTTCCTTAACCAGGGACTCATCCACTTAAAAGTAACAAGTTTTCAGATCTATCTCCTATTTATTCTTTTAAGCAATGGACGAGTTTTTTGTTTTTTTTCTGAAAAAAAAATCACCTGATAAAATTCAAATACAGGTAATCCCAGCTTTTTGAAAGGCGAAAAGCGAAAATAGATTCTGGCTTTGGTTTTTCAGAGAGCAATTGTAGAGACAGCGTACACCCCTTCTCTTTTCTACACCTCAGTCTCCTGTATCTTCCACCACGATGGCCTCACTTTGACATTCCCTCCGAAGCATTTTTGCCTGGGGACGCACAAAACTTTTCCCTTATAAATTAATGGTAATTGCCTCTTCGCTTTACGCCATTTAGGTTTACATTAGTAAATAAATGGGTCTGGTTAGTTAGTCAATAGAAAACGTCGAGTGACCAACGTCTTTTAGCAGCATGTTGTGTTGGGGTGAACAATTAGAAATTAGGAAAACGAGTGATCAATGTATTAGTTACTCCTTCCGCCTTTCGTTAGGAAGTGATCAGTAAATCTGAAGAGAAACTGAGAGAAAAGTTGACAGTTTTGGTTGATAGTTTCTAATGAATACCAGAAGGGAAACCCCTCTTTTTCACGTAATTATGATACTAAACCATCTCCTCCGATTTCAATCTTGATCAACCTGTGCAACTGGTACTGGAGCATTCAGGCAGTGTCAGATTAAGGTGAGTTCTTAGGGCCTGCAGCCCAGCGCCCCTCCCCAAGCTGGAAGGCCCCTAGAAATGAAGTGGAAAAATATTTCATTTATCGATGCCGGATCAAAGCGCAAGTACTATAAATGATCTATTCAAGAAAAAAATTCCGATTAATATATCGCATGTATATTTG
Source organism: Thysanoteuthis rhombus (assembly GCA_963457665.1). Taxonomy (NCBI): domain Eukaryota; kingdom Metazoa; phylum Mollusca; class Cephalopoda; order Oegopsida; family Thysanoteuthidae; genus Thysanoteuthis; species Thysanoteuthis major. The sequence continues at coordinate 48,656,403 of OY735230.1, forward strand.
TAGTCAAGATACGGAGGCAAAAGAAACTACTATATACTTATATATTATACGACTGTCTGTGACGTCTAAGAACAACTAAAAACAGGTTTGCTCGCCAATTAGAAAAATAAAAAGATGTTCTCAAGAACCTACAATTTACTGATGTTTTGGAGAAATTCGTTTCGATAAAAGTATACAAAGCAAATGTTTGAATTTTAATTGTTTTTGTGCTTGTAAGAAAATAAATGTAATTATTGTCGAGCTTTTCTTTCACTTTTGAGAATATTACCGAGGGTTGGTTGGCTCTGGGTGGCTGTAGCCTGGGGGCCTACAAAATCCTAATCCGGCACTGCAATCAGGGTGGTCTTTAAGGGTGGAAATCTCTTCCATTGAGTCCAGCCCGACAAGTGCTTTATGTCACTGAATGATCGTGAAAAGAGTGGAACAAAAAAAAAAAAAAAAAAAAAAATAAAAAACGGGAACGAGGAGACACAAAATGATAACCTGAAACGAATCGAAGAGATATAGACGAGAGGAAAACGGAGAGGAAGTAATTCGATAATACAATCGCTTTTGTTCAAGCCCAGCAGATGGTCCTTCTACAAGTTGTTGCCCTAGTGCGGATTCAGGAGAGTGGGGGCGGAGGATGCCCAGACAGACACCCCCCCTCCTCCTGCTCGGGTAAAGCACAATTTTGATGTTTGAAAATTGTCTTCTTTTTTCGTGTGTCCCCTCCTACTTGATTTTTTTTCTCTTCATTAGGACCCCCCCCTGCCCCAAATCCTGGATCCGTCTCTTTGGTCCTCGTGCAAGTTGCTGCTGGCTAACAAAGAACTGGAAATAAATATCTCTGCGCCCCCTGACCCACAGGGCCTTTCGTTGTACTCTCGAACTGGAACACTGCTTCCAACTGTATTTGCACTCGTCAAGCTAATTTATTTGGCTGCACGGCAACATTTAACTGTATCCTTGTGAAACATTTTTTCATGGCACATTGACACCCCTGTGGGGGAGGAAACATCAAAAATCTTCTCTATTGATAAAGTTTGTATATGATGAGCTGCGTTCTTTTTTATTTTTTCATTTTTTTTTTCACAGTTTAAATTTAACACCCACCATGCACCGTACGTTTTTAATAAATATACGAGAATGCACGGGTTGTAAATCTACATCTGCGACCATTGTCAGGTTTGGAGATAAAATAAATTGGTTGACTACGACCAACAAGTGCACTCGGCTTCTCTCTTTAATGAAAGAAAACGCTTTTCATACAAGTCATAAGATGAGAGTTGGGAGAGTAAGGAGGGAGAGTAAGGATCTTTATCACATCTATGCGTCTATAAAAGCTGTGAGAGCGTGACAGCACAGCCCAGAGTAGACTTGTAGACGCGACCGACCGGCGTAGAATTGCTTGGATGATAAGAAAGAATATGTTTGAAAGAATATATCGCGTGCCTCGTGTACTTTTCATATATATATATATATATATATATATATATATATATATATATATATATATATATATATATATGTACGTATTTTTTTCTTTCTTTCTGGCGAGAATTAACTTTCAAGGTTAGCGAAGCATAACACGGATAGGTCTTCGGTTACAGAGCAGCACCTACGCTACCTTTCCTCCTCTCTAATGGACGTTCAGTGTGTGTCGTGTGGCTATGGGAGTCAGCCAGTCAGTCAGTCGCTCCCCAGGTAAGAAGAAGAAGAAGAAGAAGAATGTCCCACACGCTTCGATACCCATCGATGGTTGTACACAGGGAGACGTCCATCGCCCGACCGACGAAGACGGACGTGTGCCGGACACGCGCGCATAAAAGCACAAAGTGAGATTACAATAACGATGATGATGATGATAATAATAGTAATAATAATAATAATAATAATAATAATAATAATAATAATAATAATAATAATTGATAATAATAATAATATGGGGGAAAAAGGGAGATTGAAAAGCGACTGATGGAAAAAATAAGTTTTTCTATTCAAGATGGAAAGGACAGAAGGAAGACGTGGGTGTGGGCGAGTCTCTGATAGCAGATAAAGATAAGGGTATCCGGAAGATAAGGTGTTGCCAAGCGGGTAGATAATAATAACAGAAATCACCTTCAAAATTATAGTGTGATTCAGAGAGAGAGATAGATAGATAGATAGATAGAGAGAGAGAGAGAGAGAGAGAGAGAGAGAGAGAGAGAGAGAGAGAGAGAGAGAGAGAGACTGTGAACGCGTTAAACTATCCTTGTAAAAGGGAATTTTTGTATTGAAGTCTTCTTCAATATGCAAGTTTTAATGACTTCCGGTTGTAAAACATTGGTCATATGACCAACGTCTTTTGGCTGCTTGACGTGTTGGGGATGATCAATTGGAAAAATTGGGAAAGTGGGTGATAAATGAATAGGTAATCTCTCTCACCTTTAATTGGGCAGTAATCACTGAAAAAAAAACTGAATTTTTGAAAAAAAAAACAAAAAAAAAACAACAAAGAATACAAACAAACAAGTGGGCACAAACCGAAGTATCAATTTAGCATAAACTTACATTAAAATGAACCCTCACCCATAAAAACATATACTATAAATGTATATGAATTGCAGTGGGGCCTATATGCGTTATGCATACATACATACATACATACATAGCCAGCCTGACAAACCTGAAAACTGAAGAAATCTGTTTTGACATTTTGGTGACAGTTTTGGTTTACAGTTTCTAATAACAGATACCGCCTCCAGAATGACAAGTGAATCAGAGGAAAAAAAGTTTTCCGGCTTAAAGATACATTGAACTGTTCTAGAAGAGGGATTTTTGTATTGATGTCTTCTTAAATATGCAAGTTTAAATGACTTCCGTCTGTGAAACATTGGTTAAAAGAATAAAGAAGGAACCGTCGCATGTGAAATGAACAAAACAATTGAATGCTACTTGGTCGTAGCGTTGCATTAAATTTATTTGGATCTGGTTCAAATGCATTCCACTTTTTCGCAGGATCAAAGTGAATTGAACCGCTCTTTTTTTCTCTCTCTATCGAATCAAAATGAAAGCTCATGTGTTGAGCCATTAGTCTTTTGTGTGACTCAGTTTGGACTCTTTGCATATCAATGTCGTCCTGTCTTTGTTAACTGGCATTACTGAATGTCTACCTTTGTGTATGTGGATGAATAAACAAGACTAATTTTAAGGCAGGGGCGCAGCCGTTGGTAGATTAACTATTAGGCTTAGTGGACTTAAGCCAAGGGGCCTGGAAGGGTTAGTGGGAGACCCGAAAGCGGAACAAAAAAAGGTTTGATTGAGCGTACACATGAGTATTTAGAATGATGTTTCAGTACTTTTTCATATTAGAAATCGTCAATCAAAACTGTCAACATAAGTTTCTTCAGTTTTCAAGCTGGCCTGGCTGACTGGTTAATAGGCTGATTCGCGTACAGATCGCTCTAATGAAGCTAGAAGGCTGAAAATTTGAACATTCACTCCTTATGTGTAAAAATGTATTTTGTCCCTCAAATAAGTTTTTAATTAGGGGATCAATTTGAAATGTAAGTTTATGCTAAATTGATCCCCCATTCCATGTTTGTTTGTTTTTTTAAAACCAGGACTTTCTTAATGATTACTGCACAGCAAAAGTCGAGAGATATAACTTGACACATTGATCACCTCCTTTTCCAATTTTCCTATTGATCACCCCCAACACAGCATGCGGCCAAAAGACATTGGCCACTTGATGGTTTCTCTTGAGTGACCAACCAGACCTGTAGTTTTGCCATGATTACAAATTACGTATTACAAATTTTATTAGGTTTCTTTGATAAGTCTCCAAACATCTAAACATTTAGAAGTAATGCTTATAGGACTCCGTACTGCAACAGAAACACCAATTCGTCATAGTCATATAAACTTATAGTATATAAACGTAGTAAATTGTATATAGTACAACAATACAAGTTATTCAACGTGTGTTAACGTAACTTTATTTTATTCCAGTTGTTTCGAAACTTTGAAAATTCAAGGAGATATTCTAGCGGGCCCCTATTTTAGTATTTGGTTTTACGCTGTCATCAATGAACTACGATAATAAACAATTTTTGACCTTTAAAAAATATATTTATTTTGAATAAATTACGTTCATTTTGTTCTAATATGGTAGAGGTCGGTGGACAATAGTTATGTTTTTGCCAGAGCTGCGCAATCGATGGTGTAAGTTTTCACTGAATATCTAAACTATTTTAAATCATATCTAGAATTATCTAGATTTTCATGCCATTCATCTAAAAAAACATCTAGATGCTATCTTATTAAGCCCCTTCCGTGGCCAAATTTAAAGATCTTTTTCATTGAAAGGAAAAATGTTTTCACAAAAGTTGAAATGTTATAAAAACTTATAAGCCTCTTTCAGAATGGAGTTTGACCCTTGAGTTGTTAACTATTTCCTCTCATCAGACCAGATTTCTAACACTTATTTGCAAATTGTTTCAGATTCACTTATAGCTATGGAAGGAACTTTTCCTCGGCATAATTATCAAATGCTCTACTACAATGGTTTCAAGACTTTGAGAACTCAAGGACCCTTTCTATGAAGCAAACATTCTGGTCGACCCCTATTTTCAGCATTCAGTTTTTTAAATCATAATCAATGAACTAAAATAATGAAAATTTCTTCATCTTTAAAAATCAAATTTATTCCAAATGGATTACAGTTATTTGAATTGTAATAAATGGTACATGTCCGTGTACAATAATGTTTTTTTTTTTATTGCTGTGCGATGGATAGTGTTGTTTCTCTGCCACAAGATTCGCCATGTCAAGTTCAGAGGAAACACTGCAGCGGAACCTTGAGCATTATTTTCCGGATCCCCTGGGGTTCACAGACCTCAGTATCGAAACTATCGTTTTATTCAATAAAAGGTGGGGGAGTGAGACAAGGACATAAGGGGTCTTACTAAAGCTCAGTCTTTACTAAGCCCCACATGCGACCTCACTCTCCCGTTCCACTATTCTTTGAAGAGAATAAAGTGAATTCAAGTAATGTTAAATAACATACAATCAATGTATAATACCAGCAATGACGTACGGGTGCGAAACCTAGAGATTCACAAAGCCACCCGAAAACAAACTCAGAATAGAACTAAAGGCAATGGAAAAAGTACTTCACTTCCGGGGTCCTATGTGTAATCCTACTCAGTCTAATCAACAACTCGCTTTCAACAGCTGCTAAAATTTTCCTTGAGAATTCTCCACTCCTGGCTCATTGAACTGCACGTGTAAAATCTGCCTTATCCAAAGTGATATGTAATTATTTATTAATGTCTTATTATCCTCTTTTGGCATCTACAATTATACACAATATTCACACATCAACTTCAGAAGAAATATAAAATTCATAAAGCATATTCAATGTACATAAATAAAACATCTAGAATTTAACACAATCCACAGATCATATTATCTTGAAAATCTTATCGGGCAGATTCAAAAATTGTCTTTGTGAACTCATGATCTTTCGATAATTTCTAAACTTATCTAAATTATTTTTGAAAACTCTGTACACAATTGCTATTTTCGATATGACAAGGCAACTTATTCCAAAAATATATGACTTTTATTTGGAAGAATAAACTAATTGTATTGTCGATTTAGTTTTTGAAATCAGTCTTGTCAACAGATTTCCAGTTCGGGGAGAGATATTAGAGAATGGAGTACCACATTCAAAAATTCCATCAATTATTTTGAATTAAATCCTTTTTCATTCTTCCCTGTTGAAAAGTTGTTAAACGCAATGATTCTAATCTCTCTTTATAACCAAGATCTTTAATTCTATTAATTTGCTTCGTTACTTTTCGTTGTACATTATTTAGTTTTATGATCAAATTCGAGTTTCCCTGTCTAGTTACCGGCGGCCGCGACTAAATACAGTATTCTACACGAGGTGTGATCAACATGTACGAACGATTGAAAAGAAATGTAAAAGTCTCCCATGAAAAGTCGTCCACTTTGATGTACTGAAAGGGTTGGATCTATTTTGCTTTTTTAAAAAACGCCCAAAAGCAGTGAAAATATTCTACACAAGATTTATACAAATTCAACTGCATTTAACGTCGAAACATTTGTGGCTTTCTGAAAACTTAACATTCGAAATTACTCTTTGTTCAATAACGACAAAGAAACAAAGCAATAAAAACCTATAAAATTAAAAATTATTGAAACCAGTTGCTGATACAATTAACACAGGGCTTGTATTATAAATGTTACAGAAATAAAAAAGAAAAATTCAATAATTCCATTGTTTTTATTTTGAAACTAGTTTACCCCGTTTAAAAATGACGACTATTCTATTAATCATAGAAAATGACGCATCCATTTAAACAGTGAGTCAAACTGTTGATAAATATCTTACTAAAAGACCTCGTACTTAGTATCTAATAATAAAATATTACCTTTAATTCATTATGATAATAGTCCATTTCACCAGCGGGAGTATTGGATCAAACCCTATATAAGTACGTAACCACTTGTGCTGTGAAAAATGATGGCTTTCTACGTTACATTTTTAGTGTTTTCAGTTTTTATTCCTTTTTCTATTTTTAAAAAATAATTCCTATTTTCATTTCATCATTAGAAAATGAATGGAATCATATTTACTACGTCAGTTCTGATAATGTAATTCTATCTTACCATGTCAGTTACACCCTTCAGCCCGACAGAAGACTTCTGCACAATGTTAATCATTATATTGTTAGATTGAAAATTCGAATAAAAACGTAAATCTAAATCTATCTGTATAATGAATCGAGTGACTTTTCTTGTTGGTTTCTCAGTCCGTAACAATGGACTCTTAAATTGAAGGCACCAGTTTGGTCTATCAAAATTCTCAAAACCTGATATGTGAAACGATGAACTCTTCCACTTTTTAATAAAAAGAACTTGAATATTCATTTGCGCTATTAACAGCTTGAAAGAGAATATGAAGGAGCTGCCGAACTCCAATAGAGTTTTAAATAATACAGTGCATATATATATATATATATATATATATATATATATATATATATATATATATATATATACATATATATGTGCACTGTATTATTTAAAACTCTATTGAAATAATACAGTGCATATATATATATATATATATATATATATATATATATATATATATATATATATATATATATGTGCACTGTATTATTTAAAACTCTATTGGAAGTGTCCTCCCGTTGTTACAAGGAGAATGAGTCACACGACCTAGACAGCATAAATAGACAAAAAAATAGGACTACGTCAGGAATCGAACCTGCGACTGTTAGATAGCTGCTTCGACGTAGTGCTGCTCTAACCATCGGGCTAAACAACTCGACAGAAGTTGAAAGCCCAAATAACCGGATTTAAAAACTTTTCATCTCGTAATTTTTCTATATATAGTCCCAAAGCATCCAAGTCACCTTTAACCCGATCAGTGTTATTTCGTTCTTTTTGTCTTGTAACCATTTTATTCTTAGGTTTTTGTTTTTTTTGCGTTTGTAACCAAGTTTTATTTGTATTTGCTTTTGTAATTCAATCTGTATCATTGAGTTCGTCAGCTGTTTTATCATTGCTCTGATACAGAAGTGCATTCAAGTTGTTTGTAAAGGCAGAATGAAAACAGATAAAACTAACAACAATTCTCCGTAGATCAAATTGTCGTGAAACTGATAAGTAACAACAAATATCTATCTATTTATCTTTCCACACACACACACACACACACACACATTTACACACAGGTGTAATCACAAGTAGATGGCGAAGAGAAATTAAAGAGAAAAAAACAGGTGTTATGTCTCTATATCTTTATTATCATATAGCCTGGCTCTTGTGCATTTTGTTGGTTCACGCTAACTTTTTCAAAGCGACATGCAGCAGTTACAAAGAAAACAAATGTTGTTTACATGTAAGCAGGATACGTTTTCTCTGGTGTTTACATGTAAACAAGATATGTTTTATCTACAACCGCTGAAAATCTCTTCGAAAAAGTTATGTCCGTATCATAATCCCGAATCTGTTTATCCCGACGCCAATTTCGCCGCAATCCTATTGGTTGCTGAATCATTTAGCATACTCATCATATTACTGCTTTGCGAATTAATCTGGAAAGAAAGGGAGTGAGTTCGAGGGTATTCTTCAAGGTTCCATCGTAATGGGATTATTTTTACGCGACTTTTTTTCACAAACTATGGAATTGAAACAATTCATTGAGATGCAAAAATTAAAATATTTTTTTCAGTTGAATTATTTTAGAGAATTAATCTACTTCTTCGGTTCGATTTGATTTTTGATAGTTTGCAGGAACAAACTGTACGGAGTAAATGCAGTTTATTATAGAAATTGAAATTATGGGAACGTTGAGTTTGTAAACAAAATATAAAACTATTATTAAGATATCAAAATTAACTTTAACTCAAATGTACTTTTGCGGAGTAAAAGATGTATGATTTTAATTTTTGTATCCCAATAAATTGTTTTAATTCCATGGTTCGTAGAAATAGGGTTGCGTAAGAAATAACCCAATCGCTGTAATTACAGAAAATAACAAGTCAGTCTTTTTTGGAGATACAATAGAACATTAAAGAATACACTCGAATTCACTCCCTTTCTTTCCAGTTTAATTCGCTGGGCAGTAAGGTGATGAGTACGCCAAGCGATTCAGCAGCCAATAGAATTGTGGCAAAATCGGTGTCGTCGTCGGCATAAACAGATTTGGGATAATGAATGCCACCGGAAAAAAGATAAATTTTCTTTACAAATGCAGCAAGTCTCTTTGAAGAAGTCGGTAGGAGCGAACGAAATGCATAAGAGTTTTTTTCCTGATTGTCAAATTACCACCGTTCTGTCGGGCAACCCAACATCCATACAACAAACATATATATAGTTTTTTTCTCAAGAAATCTCAAAGCAATAAAAATGTAAATACGTAAATATGCACACACATTATATACATATACATATGTATAGTTTTTTTCCTAATAAATCTCATTGAAATTCGAGTATATTCATGATTATTTTCATGGTTGATAATTGGTATGCAGTGAAGACGTGTTTTTCATTCAGCTATGGAATACCACACACGTAATAATAATTGGAAGAGAATACAGCTGCTGCTTCTCTTTTTTCCCCCCAAAGATTTACTTCACTTACTTATAAGAACATCTGCTAACAAAGAAGTAATTTTGTAAAATGAGCCAAGTGATTAAGTGAGCATGATGAATATTATCTTGATCTATGAAGATGTGTAACAGCAGGTGAAGAGATTCATCGTTTGCAAACCACAAAAGGAAATTTAATAAGGTGTACGAAACTGGAAAACTAAACGTGGATTGCACTGACCTTTGCTTTGTTTATTGGAAACAGTGATCCAGAACTGTCACCCAAACTGTCAAAATAGGTTTCTCCGGTTTTGGAGTCGTTCCGGCTGACTGGTTATGTACGTACGTATGAATAGAAGAAGTTTTGTTTTAAAATAATTGAAAATTCAATTCGGACATCTGTACCATTTTCTGGACTTATTCATGAGCAAGATGGAAGCTGTGATGCCTTTGGGCGTGTTTCTGTGGAGTTCCGACCGTTTCTTTACGTTCTCTTACAAGCTGCTAATAATGCTAATAAATATTAGTATTATCAATTACCTTTGAGGTTTTATTAAAAAGTGGAAGAGTCCATTACCAGAAAATGAACGACGCGTGGGAATAGAATTTCAATAATTTTAAAACAAAACTTATTATTGTAATTCGTTTCGTATGGATGTATCACGTACAGGCCACACCGGAGGAGGGAGAGGCTCGAAAATTTAAATGAACTCTTTCTTATGTCAACAAAAAAGTTTTTGAACCTACCCGTCAATAGGTTCTTAATGGTCTTGGTTTGCAATGTGAATTTATGCTACAACGATCCCTAGTTTTTGCCCGTTTGTCTTTTGAAAATTCAGACATTTTAGTGATTACTGCCCACCAAAGGGCGGGAGAAGTAACATCGATCACACATTATTCTAATGTTTTAATTGATCTCCTCAAAACGGCATGCTACCAAAAGGCGATATTCATGTGACAGTTTCTACTGAGTGACTAACCTGACCTGATTCAGTGATGTTCTCTTAAAATTTAAAATTGAGTACAGGGGCTGAATGTTGATATCATGGAGCCTAGAGCATGGTATGTCTTGGGGATCCTTACATTTTGCATACTGCAATTATTTTCAAATGAATAAAAACAAAAACTCAAGAAAACAAGAATTCCAAGAGAAATTATGAATCACCACCAGCCATATATGCTGTGTTGGATGTAATCAATTAAAAAGGTTAATTCATGAAGTAGTTACTTCTCTTGCCTTTTGCTGAGCTGTGATCACTAAAAAAAAGTCGGAATTTTCAAGATACAAGCGGGCACAAACTAGTGGCTAATTTAGCATAAACTCACATTGCATATTGAACTAAACTCATATTTTGGTGGGGAATTTTGGAAAAAAAAACAAAAACATTTTTCTTACTCAACGAGAGTAGTGTGTATGTAAAATTTCAAGTTACTGCTATTAACGTTATGGTCGAAGTCTGGATAGATAGATAGATAGATAGATAGATAGATAGAAATGTCAGAAAACATGAATAATCTAAGCCCAACAACAGTCATCAAACTTGTCTGTTGTGTGTAGCGGAGATTAATATTCGTAAAATTATGATATTTAATCGAACGTAAAATCCTTTATGCTTCAATTACCTACCTCGAAGTAACATAAATCCACACACAAGTTTAGTCGAGACATTTTATTTTTTACCCATAAAAAATGAAAAAAAATATTGAAATATTTTCCAAGATATTTGGGAGAGGAGGGAGGGGACTGTGGCGGACTGCCCCCCACCCCAGGTACCAGAATATCTCTTAGTGGGTCACTTTAAGTTGGGCAATTCTTTGATGGTAGAATATTTATCGGTAGATACGAATCCCCACCTCTTAGTATCGGGCTCACCGGATCTGAAGGTCAAAAATCATGTTTTGCCCTTTGACAAGGCATAGTACCCATCAGCCACCTGTATCAGGGTTACGACGAAGATGTCGGCTCAATGTTTGTTGGCAGCAGGACAAATCATCTTGACTTGCCGAACTTCGATAGACTGAAGTTCCGACATTAATTACAGTCTGGCTGTAGGAGAGACACACGCTCTAGTTAGCTAAGTACTGCGCCTAGGATATACTCGAGTAAGTACCTGAGTATATATCGACTTATTTCCTCTTCCTCAATGATGAAAAATCATCATCAGAAGAGCAAGGGACCTATCCAGGCCTATGCTAATACCTACATGTTCGATTACAAAAAGATTCATTTCACATTTTGTCTTGTTTAATGAAGTGAGTTTTATAGTTTCTAACACTTTTTTATATGATCGTTTAGTATCGTTAAACTTGTCGAGGTAATTTGTGCTTTATAAATCATCCAGATTGTTTTATAATTAAGATTTCAATTCATTGGAGAATTAGTATTAGGGTTTGTACGCATGTTTAGGGTTAGGGCTTGTAGGTAGGTTTTTGGGTTAATAAGTATGTTTTGGGTTAGAGTAAGGGTTTATAGTTGGATTTAGGGTTTGTATTTACCGGATATTTATGAGTGTTGATTCGTTATTTGTGAATTAAATTGACATTTGAAAAGAATATATCGAATCTTGGGCATTCAAAAATGGCCAATTAAAAAAAAACGAGACATGATGCATTTGTGAAAGGATAATCCTTTTCTGAATTTTAAGATTAGGTAGGCCCTTTTACGCGTATTCTTGATAGAAAGTTCAAACCCTGTCCACCACTGAAGAGAACCCTGAAGTCTTGGGGCTTTATTCACACTGACTAAAGTACAAGCCTGAAACTAGAGAAAGAGTAAATTTTCACCTTTGATAACGATATATATATATATATATATATATATATATATATATATATATATATATATATATATATATATATATATATATTGTGTGTGTGTGTGTGTGTGTGTGTTCGAAGGAAATTTTGTCGGAGGGTAAGCCATTGCTACAGAAGTGGTTAAATTTATGGGTGGGTCCAGGATTTCTCTTATTAGAGGGATATTTTTTTTCATTTATGGACAGTTTTGTCTATCTGCCTACACAATGTTTCTTGAAGTTCTCACCGGAATTAAAGGGAATATTAGTCTACGGACTGTAGAAGAATCGATTCAATATTAAACAATTCTTTCTCACCACATGATACCCTTCTAAAAAATGTTAATTTAGATTCATGGGAAATGTTGGAGATATTGTTTGGATATACACTCACTCCTGCCTAAAATGGCAAAATATTAAGTTCTAAATAGTCTTAAAAATAAATAATTGGCCGGGAAATAAGTCAAAATGAAACAAATAAAGTAACTTAGTATGGGCTGGCTTTTCCCTTTGATTTCTTTAAATGTTTAAAGCCTTGTGGGTAAACAACTTTTCATCGGAAGAATGGCCAGTGTTGTTCCTTTCAATATTGATGACATCAAACGGTTGATGAGTCGTTGATGTTTACCCCGGTTAGCACGAGTTCAATACAAGATCAGATATCATCTATAGTGTTCAAATCTAGACTCTGACTTGACTAAAACATGTGCCTGGTGACTTTGTTCTCAAGCCAATTTTCGGTTGTCTTTACAATATGGACAGAAGCATTGTCTTGTTGAAAAATAACATCTAATCGTTCTTCTTGAGAAAACAACTTTTCAATCGTAGGAAGCAAATCTTTTTATTATATTCTCCTTCATTTCGAAGCATCAATTGACTTTTTGCAGGGAACCAGCTCATCAGTACAGGCAACTGAAAAGGCTTCCCATACCATGACACCTCTTCCCTCATTTTAAATTCTGGTAAAGATGCATTCGCCATTGTGTTTTTGACTAGTTCTTCGAAGACAACTCACTCTCCAGAGTACCATCAGGCGACTAAAATCTTGATTCATCTCTCCACATAACTCTGCTGAACCAATCTGAATTAAACTTACCATATTCTAGCAAGAACTTCATTCTGTCTTAGATGTTTTTTTCTGAGACAGCAATGTCTTTTTAACACGTCTTCAAGACACAAAACCTGCATTCGATAACCTTCTGGTTATTGTTCTTCTTGTTCTCTGACATATTGAATTCTGTTGATAGTTTTTGTTGGCCTTTCCTTGTCTTGAAGAACTGTAAATTTCAGTTGGTGATCATTTCTGCACGATGAGACTTAGGCTGTCTCAGATCCTTTCTTTCAGGAAACCTTACCCGTTATTTCAAAGCATTGACCTATTCTCTAAACAGCCGATAGAGAAACAGGGAAACCTTATGTCTCTAGGGTCTTATAAATTTTAGCATAGCTCTAGCTGGCCTGACGAAGACCAGTTATATGGTTTCTGATAGCACCCTCTACATGATATTCTGCTCTGCTGTGATACTCACGGCACAGAATATTATGGATATCTTCCTGTTCTATCAATCCTGATTCTGTTTATGAGCATTGAAAGTTTGAAATTTTGCTATTTAGGGTTTGGTTGATTTCTTGCTCTTGCCCAACCGGGTTCGGCCAATTTTCTTGCTTAGGAGTGCATGTTTACAATATGGGAGATGTAACTGTGAAAAGTTCCCGGATCTGTCCTAACATTTAATCGATTCTTCCTTACTCCAGGGTCCAACCTTTCCACAAAATGTTATTGAAATTCATTGAGAACTTTTGATGGTATAGAGTAGACCGTCAGACAGACAGGTATGAATCCCCTCAAAATTCAATCAAACCCCCTTAGCAAATGAAACCTCTATCAATTAATTGAGAACCTTTCGAGATTTTGTGTAGATAAACATAAATGAACATTATGAAATATCTTTCAATCTAAAAAAAATCCCTGGATCCGTTACAAAATATTACCAATTTTCCCTAACTCCATACTGCCAATTCTTGAAAATGTTTTTGAAATCCATTGAGAACTTTTGGCAATATTGTGTGGATAAACTATCAGACAGAAAAAAACATACTGACACGTGTGAATATATATATATACTTCTAACTTGGTTGGCAGAGGTAAACAAAGAACAAAAAAACGTATCTAGCTATTTTCTGGTTCTCTCAACAAAATGGAGGTTTTCCTCTGACCTTTCCAAAACTCTGCCTCATTTTGGATTCAGACGCCATTTCCCATAAGACTCAATCGCAATTATCTACTTTCCATTCATCTTACAATGAGCACGGCCATTTAAAACATGCAAAATTCATGTATTCAAATTCATTATTTGTGTACTCTCGACAATTTACATTTTTGTAGTAATAAAGTAAGTTATTTTTATATATATTTTGTATGCATACATCGCTTTCTTTGATTACTTCAGCCATATGTATACTCACAACCCGTATCTGGGACATTAGACATTGAAAAGGTAATGAAAAGTCGTTTTTGTCTGCACTCTTTACTTTCTCATTAATACACTTCGTATGAAATCCACTCATTACAACAGAAAACTTGAATCCCTCTGGGTGCCTTAATAACGGGAATCTACTCTAGCCAATAATAAAACTACGCGAATTTGCTTCTGAATACAATATGTCCGTTGGAAAAACATGGCAAGAAAAGATTGGAAGAAGGAGCGACCATTTGGAAAATGTCAGAGAATATTTGATAAATATCTAATGAACGCTCCATGGATAAACAATAGGTCTGGTTAGTCACTCGATAGAAACTGTCAAGCAACCAACGTCTTCTGACAGCGTGCTGTGTTAGGGGTAATCAATTTGAAAAATTGGAAAAGACGTTGACTAATGAATAAGTCACTTCTTTTGGGCAGGGGCCACTAGAAAAAAAGTTTGAATTTTCAAACACAAGCGGACTAAACTAAGGGACGAATTTAGTATAAACTTACATTGTAAATTAAACTCCACTCTGAGAAGGTATTCAGGAAGGACCGTATAGCTCCATTAATGTGGCCTGTACGTGTGATTCATCCATCGATCCATACATAGATTCATACATAGATACATACATAGTCAGCTAGTCTAACTTGAAAATTAAAAGAAACATATGTTGACAATTTTGTTGACAGATTTGGTTGACGTTTTCTAACAGGAGACGAAGTTACATGGAGGATAAGCTCAGTCCGGGGATTCATCAATATTAATTCGAAGACGAATCGATCAATTCGTTGCATTGATTCTTTCATAGCGTCTCTTGTGATTAATACACGACGTCAAGTCGCTTTTGGCGGGAAAATAAATAAACGTAGCCGATCCCACAAATTTCAATTGTGAAAATCACTTTTAGGCGATTGAGGGACAATCCTTGAAGGGCACAAACATATGGCCTTTATACGCCAAGCTTTCCAAACTTTTTGCGTTGGTGGCACACTTTTTAAAAACATTTTTTTTTGCCATCAATTACTCAAGTTTTGTTTGCCAAGCCAAATATAAAATGTCATCCCAGCAGTTCTACTGACTCAGGAATAGTATCTTTTGAAAGATAATCAAAATTATCAAACTTAAAAAATTGAGTTGATTTTGTTTTCCTATCATAACAAGAACAGCAAGAACAATTTTCGCCAGAGTTAGGAATGTTAACTGATGGGTGAAATTCACTTTCTCCTTCCATGTTTTAGACTCAGGTTGTCTTATTGACTGAGCTAAATTGGCAAGTCTTAGATATTAACGAAAATCAATCGTACAGATACGCTAGGGGTTCTTTCATTCTAATAAATGCATTTTACCATAAGATAAATGTATATATAATTATTAATTATCATTATAATCAACGCACACTCCCTTATTCAGGGTTGAGCACTCTTTAAGTAAGGTAAACCGTTCATTATAAGCTATGAGCAACGCTCTTCCAACTTTGGATTAGAGCACTCAGGTGGGTGCGTAAATAAATATATCGCTTAAATTCAGTCTTACTGTTCGTCCAGTTCTGCGTAGGACAGAGGTAAGATGCTAGCCTCTGAAGCGAAGGTTTCGACCCTGCCTAGTGGAACTGGATGGGATAATGGATAGTCTATAGCCACACTGAAGAATTGTAATACAACAAAACAGTTGTCTGTGGATGACTCATCTATTTTATTACATACATATATGTGTGTTTATATAAATACCAATATATTACATTATTATTATTATGTGTACAATCCAAGAGTAATCATGTTCTGTTGGAAGCCAGGCTTGTTACTCTTAATTTCACGACACTTGTAGAGCTTATTGGCGACGCACAGTTAGGAAAGAAAGCTCTACACAAACTAATCAATCACACATAGAAGATCATTCGAGAATATCCTTTCATGAATTGAAATTCAAATCAAATGAAAGGAATTCATAACGTTGCCTGTCTATCCCTCTTCATCAACGATGCCATTGGTGTTCATCGTGGTCAACCATGAAGCTCCCGAAGCATTTCACTGGGGCTCTGTTGGCTACCAGACCTCTCAGAATTGTCAGCCAAGTCATCACCATCATCAGCCTCTTCATGTCCGTCCTTGGACATAAACTTCCCTCAAGATCTGCCAGACACACACTCACAGAGCACACACCACTGATGATGGGAAGAATCCCGAAACATGTCTGGACAATTTACTGATAAGGATTGATAAACCTTATCTCCAAACACCTCACTCTCGAGTCTGTCTCACTCTCTACATTATATATTTATATATATATATATATAAATATATATATATATATATATATATATGTGTGTGTGTGTGTGTGTGTGTGTCTCTCTCTCTCTCTATATATATATATATGTAATGAATCATATTGCATTTTGGACGATGTTTTTGGAATTATTTTTGGTCCGACGACTATTTATTTTTGGTTCATACATTTTAATGGGATTAACTTGAAAAATCAATTTGAAACAAATGGTTTCATTACTAAAACAAATATCAACAAAAGTCGCCGAATAATGTCGGAAATTGTGTAAACAATGTTGCAGGTTTTGAACTGAGTCTTTTCTTTTTCTTGTTTGTCAACAGAATCCTTCAACATCTGAACAACTTAAATAAAAATCATCAGCGAAAAATATGTTGTCTTCTTGTAAAATACACCAACAGTATGTCGACATTACTTTTTTTCAGTAACACCCCGAGGGAAAATAATTATTTTTTGTTACTTCTCTTAAAAGATTATTGCATTATTTTGTTGCTTGTAAGAGAAAGATGATTGTACACAATAATATTTGAATTCTGCGATAATTTTTCAATTGAAATAACTTCACACCTTCTATTTATATTCTAAACTTTTAGATAATTGCAACTGCAGAATCACTCAAATATCGCTGTGATCTTTTGACAGCAAGGATAGACTATTAGATAATAAAATGAAAGTATGATGTTATATTTCTAGCCCTAGCGATGCTGGGGTGGAGACAAAGTAACAACAGACACTCACTCTTTCTTTTGACACAAACTTTTCATATCCGAGTATGTAATCACTCACTATATATTCACGGTTAAATATGCATAAAAGCATCATATATATATATATATATATATATATATATATATATATATATATATATATATATATATATATATATATATATATGCGCTATATATGCGCTATATATATATATATATATATATATATATATATAAGCGTCGTATATATATATATATATATATATATATATATAGGCGTCATGTGTATGTAAGCGTCATCATAAATATATATATAAGCATCATATATACTTACATATATATAAGCGTCATATATATATATATATACAAGTGTAATATATGTATATATATATACAAGTGTAATATATATATATATATATATACATATATAAGTGTCATATCTATATATGTGTGTGTGTGTGTGTTTGTGTCCGTATGTCTATTTGTGCGTGTGTGTGTGCATGTGTATATTCTGGTTATTCTGAACTGCTATTAGAGTAACGATGAATATGATAATAAAATATATATATATATATATATATATATATATATATATATACGGAGAGAGATAGAGATAGAGATGTGTGTGTGTGTGGAGATCGAACGTTATTGCAGCCATATTTATTGAAGATTGTATCCCTCACCCAACTCTTCACCGATTCGGCAAGTGTTGGGCCCTGCAGTGTCATACATAAAACAAAAATGTGTCGATCGGGGAACAGCGTTCCGGGGACATGATAAAACGATTTCCGCCACACTCTTCATGTCTTTGAGCAAAAGAGCAAAGAGAGACCTTTTTTTTCTCCCATGGAGGGGGTGGGGGTACGAGAGAGGGAGAGAGAGAGAGAGAGAGAGTAATGGTTCCTGTGTTCCTCTTGTGGATGACGCGTGGTGTATACAGATGAGTTACAAATGTTTCTTTCGGTGTGGAATGGTGTCCAACGATCTAAGGAGATGCATCGGGCGGCACGTCACGGCTTCGTTTGACTCAATAAACGCTTGATTATGGAGGAGAGCTAGCATGACTGACGGGTCGTATTAGAGGGCCCTTTTGTCCACACACAACACCGACATGACATAAACTCGGACTGCTGACGATGAAAGAGCAAACCTGTCGTGTTCTCATTGTCATTAGTCTTTATTAGTATCCCCTAAACAAAGGTGCAAACTGATCGTAATTGAATTTTCTGCAAAGCAGCCGTAATATGATCGTGTGCCATCACGTGATTTTTTTTTTTTTTTTGATCGCCGACGCCATTTTCTTTCCCGTTTGGTGAACTTCTGCCTTTGGTGGAAATAGGCTCTTAAATGAGGGTTCGAATCGCACCTTCAGAAGCCAGCTTTGTAAATGCAAGCCTCATTGATCTCACTGTTAACAGGTTGTTATTGTGGCCAAGTGTATCGGAGAGAGACATAGAACCAATCTGCGAACGATTTGCAAACATATACGAACACACACACACACACACACACACACACACATATATATATATATATATATATATATATATATATATATATATATATATGCCTAGTCACTCACTCAATAGAAACTGTCACGCATCCAATGTCTTTTAGCGACATGTCGTGTTGGTGGGGGATCAATTAAAAAAACTGGGAAAAAAGGATGTTCAGTGAATGAGTTAGTTTCTACGTCTTTCTGGGGGCTTTGATCACTAAAAAAAGTCTTGATTTTTCAAGAACAGGCGGACACAATCTAAGGGATTAATTTAGCTTGAACCTGCATTGCGAACCGACCCCCTTCCTAAAAACCCATTTTGGGGGAATTTCAAAAAAATAAAAAAGCGTTTTTTTTTCTTGACATAGAGAAATTTCAGTTCTTTAACTCCGTTGGTGTGGCCTGCATGCACGATATATACATAGTCAGCCAGACCAGTTTAGAACCTGAGAGAAATTTATGTTTACAGTTTTGATGACAGTCTTGGTTGACGGTTTCAAATAGATAGATTGATAGATAGATAGATGTACGTGTATATAGGTATAATGTCCCCTACCCTTACACAACCACACACATTCACTGAGACTGATGAGGAAGAGTAATAGATGCCCAGTGTAAATGGACACCCCTGTCCATTACAACATAATCGGTTGCAAGTTATATGCAATAAGTTATACACTGCAAGATAAGAGCCCTGGCTCACAGATCTAATTGACTTGTCATCAATCACAATGAAATGTATATTTTATTGACAGCCATAGAAGAGAAATGACGGAAATTTCTGTCATTCGCCAGAAAAGGGTAAACTTTCTGACATTGATACAAGATAAAAGCCTCTGTCTATTGCAAGATAATCTATTGGTAATCCATTGCAAGATGAAAGCCCAGATTCACAGAAGCAGCCAGAGGACAGCATTGGCGGAAATTCCCGTCATCAGCAATGTGTGACCTGGTTGTTATTGTGTCTAGTGTGATGAAGCACAGAGGAGAGAGGCGTGCACGAGATGGAAGGTAGGAGAGCGTATCGGTGTGAGAGATGCAGAACCAATCTGTTCAAGTAATCTGGTTTTTATGCTGCTATCAAAGCAAAACAATCATCGCAACGGACAAAAAAATTGAAAAAAAAAGCCTTCCATTTCGATTATTAGGAACCGTCAACCAACCAAAACTGTCAACATAAGTTTCTTCAGTTTTCAAGTTGGTCTGGCTGGCTGGCTATGAATGTATCACACATACACACACACACGCACGCGCACACAAAGGCTTATTATGTCAAGAAAAAAGTTTTTTTTGTTTTTTCAAAATTCCCCCCATTTGTGGAGGGTTCAATTTGCAATATAAGTTTATGCTAAACTGATCCCTTGGTTTGTGTCAGGCTGCATTCATACTTGATCAATAAAAAAAAAGAAGATTTTGTCTTAGGGATCACTGCTCTCCAAAAGGCAACAGAAGTAACTCATTCATCGATCACCCTTTTTTTCCAATTGTTTATTTGATCAGCCCCCACTGTGCAGGCTGCCAGAGGGCATGTTTGCATGAAGGTTTCTAGTGAGTGACTAACCAGACCTGTTCTTTTTGTCTCTTGAAAATAAGCTGTTCGGAACCTGAAAGAAAGTCTATCATTATTTGTCGTGGCAATTATTCCTATGTTCACTGGGTCAAAATGAAAAGTCTTTGTTTTATTTCCTTCAGAGGGAGCACTTTGAAATTAAAATATATAAAAAAAATGCGACACAGTTTAGTACCGAGACGCATCAAGTGCATATTTATATGGCTATATGTAGGTCTATACACGCACGTAAACATACGCGAAAATACACAAGCACACATACACAAACATACGTATATATATATATATATATATATATATATATATATATATATATATATATATATATATATATATATATATATTTACACACACACATACACGTACGCATATATATATATATATATATATATATATATATATATATATATATATATTATCTTTGTATTTACACACATTCACACGCACACACACACATATATATGTGTCTGCATGTATGTCTGTGTATACATATTCTCTCTCACACACACGTGTGTGTATTGTACACTGACGTTTCGAGTGCACATGTATATGCTTTTATGTATGTCTATTCGCTCTTGCAGACGTACATAAACGTGCACACATACATATATATATATATATATATATATATACATATATATGTATGTGTGCGTTCGTGCTTGTATGCGCATGCGCGCACGCATGTGTGCGTGTGTATACTACACAGATGCATTTAATGTACTTGTATATTTTTTTATGCATTTATATTCACACACACACACACACACACACACACACACACACACACACACACACACATATATATATATATATATATATATATATATATATATATATATATATATATATATATTTATATATATGCACGAGTATAATGTCACTTACCCATGCACATACAACGAGACATTGAACAAAGTCAATCTGGAATCATATTTGTGGGTATAAAACTTGAAACAACAAAAAATGATTTTTGTGTCGCAATGATCAAAGTCAAAGTATTTTTTCTCCATAATTGCCGACATTTTATACCTCTTTATATTCGCCAACTAATAAAAATGTTGATTGCCAATAAGAGGTCGTCGTCGCACATATTTGTTGCTTCCTAAATGGAATTTCCTCCCCAAGCGATAAACAACTTTTTGCTCCATAACTCTCTGCAGTTTTCCATTTCTCTTTTATGGCTGCATTATTAGAACCTCCATGCCAATTCTGTTTAAGAACTGTTATTTGTTTTGTAAGATTGATGATATCATCAAACATCGGTTTATTATTTAATTGACCAATATACGATGATAACACTTAGAATGAAAGAATCTTTTGCAAATAAAAAAAAAGAAGATTTTTTCTATGTTTTATGATTCCGTTTGATATTTGAACGAGAATTTCCGAAAAAGAAAATCAGACAACTTGATTTTTTTGTTGCTTCACCTTCCAAAGATAATTCACTTAAGAACAAATTGACCCCTTTTTTGCCTTATTAAAAGTATTATTATTTCTTCTTAACTAATTATTCGTTTTTCTTAACTAATTCCAGATTTACTGAATTTGAATTCTTGAGAACTGAACGACTGTAGCAATCAAAGATGGTGACGAGTTGTATCCTTTCACACACACACACACACACACACACATATATATATATATATATATATATATATGTGTGTGTGTGTGTGTATGTGTGTGTGTGTGTGTGTGAATGTTTGTCTGTTTATATGATTGTTTGTGTGTTCCAGCGCTTCTGCATGTGCCCTGGTGGTTTTAAATTCTCTCCTGAATTCCATATTGCAGACCCGCTGATTTTCTTCGATGACATCTTGTTTCAATGTGCAGTAATAACAAAAATGCACAAAACTTTCAAAATCTTCTGATGATCAAGTATATACTTTCGGCAATAAAATTAATAAATTATTAGTTTGTTTAACTTATGAACACATTATTATCATTCATTTTCTTTCATATGATTGAATCTATTCTTAAACACTGATGGCGTGTCTCAGCCATTTTAGCGCCTGGCTCGCTGTGTCGTGAGATAAAAAGCGTTGAAAATCACTGTACTTGAATAACGAGAAAGACTACAATAGAAAACTATGATAAAGGTAATGTTGTCTGCATGTCTGTGTGGTTGAACGTTGTTGCAGGGGTATTTATCGAGGAATTAGTCCCTTAACCAACTTGTCGACAATGGGCAAGTTGGCCTTGCGGTGTCAAAGATAAATAAGAATTGGTATTTCTTCTACTTTACTAAAAGAACACTTATTTGTTACTTCTGAATGGAAATCCTCCCTGCATGTGATGAACAACTTTTCCGCCCATAACTTTGCCGTTTCAATTCGACTTTTATGGCTGTGCTATGAGACTCTCCGATGACGGTTCTATTTCAGAACTGTTATTCGTTTTGAAAGAATAATGTTATTATCAAACAATGTTTTATTATTTGATTGACCAATATATGATGATAACATTCAGAATAAAAGAAGCTTTTATAAAAAAAGAATTTCCGTATGTTTTATGATTTTGTTTGATATGAAAACAAGAATTTCTGAAAAGGAAAACTGGACAACTTGATTTCCTCTGTCTTTATTTTCAAAGATAAATCATCTAAGCACAAAATGACGTTTCTTCTGTTCTATTGAAAACTAGCAGTAACGGCACTGACGATGGTAATCAGCGACCCGAGTTCGAACTCCGGTTGGGGCTGGTTATGTCCACTTCGAACTAATGCCCTTGGGGAGAGAATGAATCGATCTCTTCTCTATCCGGCGATGGGTAAAATAGCTGGACAGTATTGAGCTCAACCAATGTAGGGGTGGACAACTCTGATTCCCAACCAGGATCTCCATATTCTTCGCCCAGGAATGTTCCCTGGATGAAACGTTTCATTGTCAGTAAAGACAGAACGAAGGTCAAGCATCAGAAATTACTTTACCAAAACCATCAGAAAATGACGGAAATATCAAAGTGATCTTTGCAACTGATTAAGAGTTCCATTTGGCTTGTACAAATTCAGGATTAATAGGATCGCAAAGGAAGGCCTTCTATATCATTCCCAGGTGCTAACAGATATCTGATATGCCCAGACGGTCACCCATCTAACGTTGTATAACTTTGAAGAGAACCAATGTATCTGATACGATATGGCATTGTAAAATACTTATGATGAAATATCAGAAACGAAAAGTTGCTACGCAGTTTTTTGTTCATTTTTCTGAATGTTTAACTAAACTGAAGTCAAGATTAAGTTAAGATAAAAACTGTCCTCTACCTTGTAACTAATGAAATAATTGATCAAACTTTTCATCCCCCCACGAACATCTATCTTTCTATCTATCTATCTGAATATAAAAAGTGCTACACGCGTATATATATATATATATATATATATATATATATATATATATATATATGTATATATATATATATATATATATATATATATATATATATATATATATATATAAGAAGCCCAGATAGGACAGACACATGAGCTAGTTTGTTTAGCGAATCCACATTCTACTATTTATTTCCAGCTCTACTCTAAAACAACTTAACTTCAAGAGTAAAAAGTTGTATGTATCGAGCACTCTATGAAATAAATCCATTACATATCAGAAGTGGCTTTATATTATTGATATATAATTATACTATGTTACACTGCTAGCCTGATTTGTACCACGTAAAGTATATATATATATATATATATATATATATATATATATATATATATATATAATGAGTGAAGATTTTATCCCATGGTTCATTACAGATTGTCCATTCAGTTTCACTTGAAAAAAGTTTTTCTGAATGAACTCATATGTATGTATATACAACGTAGAAAGCTTTACAGCTTTAATCACTGAACATTTAAAAAAAAAATCTCAATACATTTTTTTTGTGTCACTTCAGTCACCCATTTCCCGGTATCTGTCAATATTTATAATATATATTGGTATACATAAAAAATGCATTGCTTCGTGGTGACCTCAGGTTTCATGCCAGTGCTATCGTCAGATCGTGTGATGATTGTACTAGCATGAAATTAAGAGTCACCACGAATCACTGAATTTTATATGTACACTTATTTATGTATGCTTTATTCGTGATATCGAGCACTCTTCATTCTTACATAACTCAATCCTAAAGTAATAACAAAAATGTATATATATATGTGTGTGTGCGCGATGCCTGTCTTACCGTCTGAAATAAGTAGCCAGCTGGTAAATCGGAGGCCTAGCTTGAAATAAATTGTTGTGGTGTTGGTGGCAATGTGTACCATCAAAGAAATGAGCAAACCACCATACAGAGCCCCATCCCCCAGAGCCGGCGTTTACACGATTCCATACAAGGACTTTGACAAAATCTACATTGGAAAGACATCAAGACTCCCCCCCCCCCAAGTATATGAACAAAAGAAAGCTCTAAAACTGGACAAAAAGACGAATACTCTGGTTGAACATAGAAACATACATAACTATGACTCCAAAATTCACGGAGCCCATCTCATAAAAAACCCACAGAGACAGGAAAGAAACATCCTCTGACCCCTCATTTCACATACTTTCTTATTTCAGACCAAACTTGAGCCTTACCTACACAGATAGAAACACCCCCAATCGCTCCCATTAAATGACTAAACAGCTAAAAAATATTCCCATTTCATTCCACAACCTCAAACATGTAAGCAGCAAAGTCTCCTCTTAATTGCAGCAAGTTTTTCTCTGAAAAGGATAGTTAGTTCCCGTTGAAATGCATCGAAACATGCCCATGTGATAATAAAAAAAAATGAGGTGTAACACTTGCTTTCTCTCGAATTTTTCTCTTCACCTTCCAATTGTCACTTTCATCAACACATGTACACACACACACACACACACACACACATATATATATATATATATATATATATATATATATATATATATATACTGTCTCGCGGTACTAGATGGGTTAAAGTCTATAGCTACAATGAAGAGATGTAATGCATCGAAACAGCTGTCTGTGGATGACACAATAATATATATATATATATATATATATATATATATATATATATATATATATATATATATATATATATATATATATTCCATGATTTATATATTTGACAGTAATTTTTCTTTCAGAAAAGTTTCATAAAATACGACCGACAGTTTTTGTCTATTCAACATTCTTATCAATTTTTCTTTTCTGCAAATAATTTGTTTGTTTTGCAAGGTTATAAGAATAAAGGAACTTTCCAGTAGTCCTTCAAGCACTTTCGACCGTTGTCGGTCATTTTCAGAAAGTATCGTGGTAAGCTCTTCGCAAAAAAATGGTTGATCCAATTCTTAGAAGCTATGTTGACCTGTTAACCTTTCAAGCTATGTCCAAATTTTGAAAAAATTATTTGTAACCAAATTCATCAAGTTATCAATGTATGATAAGCTTTCTCTTTGTTTCATTTATAAAAAAAGAGGAGAGTTCTACCCAACGTCAGTTTACTCAAGAAATGCTGTATTTAGAAAATAAATTTTCTTCCGACTGACGATAATTACTGCATTATTTGGTTTTTCTTTCCTGTTACATTATTTTTAGACGTTTATTTGGAAACTTCTTTTATATAAATGTATCTACTTACTTAATAGAATGAAAATAACCCGTGCGTTCCTGTATGATAAATTCCCGGTAATATCCCATATTTGTCACTTAAGCTCATTCAGTGAGATTGCCTTCTCACAATCATTTGTTTGTGAGTTCGAATCATAATAAAGGAAAATTGATTTAACATATTGGTTATTTTGGCGTGGAATATCTTCTTAAGGAAAACGAAGTCAACTTGACTTTCTGCTGTAGTTTGACAAACCTTATATACATGTCTGTCTCTATCTCAACTAGAAATGCTCTGTCCCGAAAACAGCCGAATATCATTCACACAACGATCAAAATCGAAGACACAGAGCAAAAGAACGTAGACCATTACATCCACCGAGGACAACGAATCTCCACGAAATCTTTAAAAGAAGGAGAAACCAAGCGAGGAATCATACTAGGCTGGCAAACTTTTGGTAGAGTAAGCTCAACATTCGAGAAACAGAAAAACCCATTTGTCCTAAAAAGAAGGTGAAACAACGAATGCATCTTCCCGATTGTTTTCTATGGAGCAGAAACATCGAGCCTAACGAAAATATTGACTTTCAAAGTGAGAACCATGCTAAACATCACACGGAGAGATCATGACAGCACAGTATATTAAAGAAAAATTATGAGTCAGAAACATCACAGAATCCATTAGAAACCTCCAATGGTCATGGGATGGTCGTGTTGGAAAAATATCCAATAACCGTTAGACATCACGACTCATAACGTGCAACCATGCAGATCATATGCAAGACTGTGGCCGGCAAAATGTAAGATGGCATGACGGACTTGATGGATAATGCTGGCTCCGTAACGCCAATAATAGAGAGTTCTGACGAATCTTGGGGAAGGTCTACGTCCAACGACAGACTCTAAAAGGCTGCTGCTGTTGTTGATGATGATGATGATGATAGACTGTCCTGACTGGAGTTTGAACCTGGGTCTCCGATTCTATTGTTCGAGCCGTTGGTTACTGGTTAGGTAAAAAGGCAAAAATAAATTCGATGTCAGATATCGAACGTTTCCAATAAGGAACCGAAAATATCTAATTGTTTTTGTGCTAAAACTGGTAACGAAACGAAGCAAATGAATCCGGTGAATTGAAACCTTATAAAAAGTAGTAGACAGGTCTAGTTAGTCACTCAGTATAAACCGTCACTTGACCAAAGTCTTTTGGCAACATGTTACGTTAGGGGTGAACAATTGAGAAAAATTGGAAAAAGGGGGCAGAAATGAATATCTTACCGCTCTCGCCATTTGTTGGCCAGTGACCACTAAAACAGTCTGAATTGTTAAGAAAACAAACAAACAAAAAAAAAAGAGAAAAAAAAAGTGTGTTTGCTGCCGGACACAAACTGAGGGATCTATTTAGCATAAATTTACATTACAAATTGAGCCCCCACATGAAAACCTTTTTAGAGGGGGGAATTGGAGAGAACAGGAAATAAACATTTTTCGAGACAAATTTTTCAGCCCTCTAGCTCCGTCAGTGCTGCATGTAAGTGTGATACACACACAACCAGCGAACTTGAATGGCTTGAAAACCGAAGAAACTTATGCTGACAGTTTTTGGTGACAGTTCTGGTTGACGGTCTTTAATAATTTCAGATTTGAAAACCAAAACCAAGTGATAATTGCTGGTTTTGCTCCGTTGTTTCGAAGCAAGAGAATTCTTTTCATCTTCAAAACAAAACCAAAAAACTCTTTCTATCAAAGAACAAAATCATCATTAATCTAAGGTTGACTCTCCGATTTGGATTTCATAGAGATTTTATAACTTCCTTTTTTTCAGAGAAAAAACTTTTTTTTTTCTCCAAAAAACGTAAAACAATCATTATTTGATTATTTCATAAAAACGGTTGCTCAGTTGTGAAAAAGGTATCAAGTTTTATATTCTAGATTCTTTACAATCTATCTGTCTCTACATCTATCTATGTGTGTTTGTGTGTATTAAGAATTGAATGTATATGATCTGACAATATAATTATAAATTGCGTTATATTATATAGGAACTCATTTGAAATGATCTCCCGTCATTACACGTGGTCTAAACACACCAGAAAGACCAATACAATCACTTCCCCATTCTCCATGTATTAACAGAAGTTCGTTTCGAATAAGAAATTCGAATTTCTAAACAAGAAAAACAATAGATGGTGTCCGTTTGATCGAAGCAATAACCAAGACACGCAGAAACGTGTCACTTAAAAACTCTGCTGTGTGTCACTGAGTTCGTGTGTGTCATAGATTTACCATCACTGTTGTAGACTGATGGCTTTCCCCAAGATAGAGACCCTAATCTGTCCTGCTATTTTACTCATAGCTTGGGAGAAAAAAGAGATGGATTCATTTATACGAAGTGAACATAAACAGCCAAGACCGGAGTTAGAACCCGGCTCACCGATCCCATTAACCACGTTGTCAACCGTTTCGTCACTTACAACCTCCCAACCAATGAACAGAAGAACCTTCACCGATCCATTTCTGGGAGGTTATTACCCTGCAAGGTTTCACAACCCTTAGAACGAGCCGATTATGCAAATGCTAGCCAATCCACATACATAATAATTAAGAATGTGCAGATGTTTTCTATCACGCTAAGGGACGCAACTGACGTAGGAAAAGAGAATTTCATTCATGCTCTAATGACATTAATAAAAATTTCAGAATCAAAGAATAATATACAAATAGAAAAAATTATAAAAACAGAAAAAATCCGTTTGTGGTCTATAGAATGTTATTCTCCAAGCTCACAATGATGCAAATCTCTGTTATCTATGTACATAAAATGCAATGTGTATATCCATATATTTCATATATACCGTCATTTTTGTCGGCACGGGTAAACGAATTTAAAATAATGACTTCATCTCATCCCATCGTAAAGCCGTTCAGATACACCGAACGTTTTTTTCCTCTGGTGTGAAGACATGTTCAACTGCTTAAAGAGGATTTTAAAAGTGCTGAAAGTTGATATATTGCTCTGTTCAGTGGAGCCTTGCTTCATCTAAAAAGATGTTTTTATTATGTTCATACATTCTTGAAAATATTCTCTTCAAATGACTTTTCCGACGCCATTGGCCATCTGATAATGGCGGCCATGTTTTAATCGTCTGTTTTTGCTTTGAGATTAAAAAACAAAAGCCTTTTACTCATTTTGAATGCTGCAGGTCTACAGACAGCCAGAGGAGGGGAAATAGAAATGGTTTATGTTGTAAGATCTTGAACGATTAGTAATAAAGACTAATCAACCATTAAATGAAAAAAAAAACAACTTTGTATCTTCAGTAACAAAAAGGCCGATTTGAAGTTAGATTCTTCCTGTTCCCAATTGAGTTTGTGATAATGAACATTACAAACTCTGCAATTATGATAAAATAGCACTTATAACTCAGATCTGAGATTTGTTGAATATGAAATCTGTATCATCAACTTAATTACTTTTTCTTGTTTTCTATCTATCTATCTATCTATCTATCTATCTATCTATCTGCCTTCCTGTCTGTCAGTTTATCTATGTACTTCCATACATGCCAACATATCTATCTACCTATCTACATACATATCTATCGATGTACTTATATGCACTATATACATATGTACATAATCCGTTCATACTTATCAATATCTGCGTATATATATATATATATATACGTATATATATATATGTATATATATATATATATATATATATATATATATATATGAACAGCCCATGTATACAAACACCTCCCTCTCTCTCTATATATATGTGTGTGTGTGTATGTGCGTGCGTGTGTGTGTGTGTGTGTGTGTGTGAACACTTAATAGATATAAACAAATCTCTGTCTGTCTATTTATCTGTCTGTCTCTCTCTCTCCCCCTCTCTCTCTATATATAAATATGTATGCAAAGACACATATATATATATATATATATTGTAAGTGTACTTATGCTATTACAATTCTATCGATTTTTATCATTCGTTCATATCGAAGAGTTGTTTATAAAACAGATTTCGCAGATAAATTATCCTCCTATTACGAATCAATATTTATTCTAGCATTATCGCGAATACAAGAGTCATTTTTCATCTTGCTCATCATCTCACTTCTCTATTTATTCTTTTGTAAATTGGCGGCGATTTCTTCTATCCCCCTTCCACCACCCAAAACCAGAATTTCAGCTTTTATTTCGTATCCGCATCAAATCCATCTTAACTTGTTTCTTTTTATTGACCAAATCAATTAATTTTCTATCTTCCTCTCGTCTTTGATGGACACCCAACACCGATTGGTCTAAAATCGTTCAATCCATCGTCCATTCTTTTCTTGTTTTGCTGCGAATTAAGGATTTTGAGCCAATGTGGAGAGGATGGGGCCATTCGATTCTGAGCAGGGGCAGGAGGGGTCCAATGGATTTTGCGCGGGGAGTGGGGGTCTAAAAGGGAAAATTTCATTTTTATGAAGAAATATTTGAAAAAGAAAATAAATAATAAACGTTAGATACAAGATAGTAATGTGTGACATGGCGTCATTTTCACTCGTACTTGAGTCGTAGCTTTTCAGCTCTACAATTGACAAAATAGTAAAATCAAAAATATTAATCGAAGAAATTCAATGCATGAAGAATATAATAGATCTGGTTAGTCATTCAATAGAAACCGTCACGTGACCATTATGCTTTGGTAAGATGCCGATTAGGGATTATTCTTAGATTATTTCATTTACACTCGATTCTTTCCTTGCTCAGGGGTGGATCCAGGATTTTGAGTAGAGGGTGTGTAGGCAAATTGAAAGTTTTTTTTAAAGTTAAGTGAGGTGGTCCAAATTGGAAAAAAAAACTTATTTTCACAGATAAATACGTGAAAAAGAAAAACAAATTTCAAACATCAAAAATGAAGAAGTAATATATGAAACGCCATTTTCATTAGCATTTGAGTTGTAGCCTTTTAGCTCTAGAATTGACAAAAGAGTTGAGTAAAAAAAATTAATCATAGAAATTTACCACAGAACCAATTATTAAATAATTTATTGAGATAAAGATGGAAGGTTGAGATGAAAAAGAAAATAATAACTTTTTAAGGTCAGTTTCTGATAACTTGGGATTATTGGGAATTTTTATTTATAAAATGTCTTTATCTACATATTTAGAAAAATATTTTGATTGTGTTTTGCCTGAGCGGTGGGAAGGTGGTATGAACTCCTAGGGCCTCCACAACCCTCCGAATCCGCGCTTGTTCTTAAATTATTTCATTTACCCTTGATTCTTTTCTTGTTGCCGCCCCCTTGGATTATTTTCCATGAATGTTCAATTTTAAAATTTCCATTTAAGTTTTGATTATTGTTCTTCTTGTTATTCATGGTGTTTCCTTGTGAGTCTATCATCTTTTAGTTTCTTTGTTTATTTCATTTTTCTCTTCTCGAACCATTTTTTTTTTGCAAAGCTTCCCAATTAGCGTCCCATCTCTCCATCTCTAACCTATCTTTCATAATAAAAATTATCCCCGACTTCCTACGCCCTTTCCTCTTCTCTCCATTTCTCTACTCCATCCGTCTCTTCCTAAGTGCATGCTCCAAGGATTAAAGTCAAATAACACACTAAAAATGGCCGCTGCCCTATAAAATGGCGGACGCAGAGAATTCGAAATTCTCTCTCGTATCGATTTGATACCGCCAACGCCTTCGCCGCTACCACCACCATCACCACCACCATCACCACCACCGTTGCCTCTTCAACGACCCTCCGCCGATCGACTCCAGAGATCAAGGAAGGAGATAAAACATCAATGATTTAGAGAAAAAAACATTTTTTAAAGTCAAAATAAATGTTGTTTGAAAAGAGAAAAAAGACAAGTATTGTATTGATCAATCGCCAAGAAGTCAGGAACAAAGAAAAAAGAAAAAAGAAAATGGCGAATAGAATTTGATATTATTGTTACATGAATGATGATACAAAATTACATACATAAATATATACATATATTTGCGTACACATCTATATACGTGTGGATAGATTCATATGTAAGTACTTGAGTAGTGTGTAGTAATCATATAACCATAAGTATGTATAACATTTGCATGTTTTATGCTAGTGTTTATGTACTTATTTAAACGCAATTATTTCAAATTATAACCGTACACTTGTGTACAAGGATGTACGGATATAAAAAGCAATGTGAAATATACATTATATAAATATCTGCAAAAGTAAATGAACATTTGTCTATTGATAGAAAGAGAATATCAATGTGTTTCCGAAAACTATGCCTGCCGACGAATGAAATGAATAGAGCAGGGATGAAACAATAGTTTCCCGAAAGATACGTGAACAAAGGGAATAGATATGTGAGAAAATTCTGACGATGTTACATCCAGCAGCTTATATTTTCAAATTACTAGTTAATGGTAGCGTCCCTCTTTTTACTGGTTTAACTGAGGAGGATGTAAGTAATACATCGAAGTATTTAATTGTCATTTTTCTAGTTCATCCCCGACCTCTGAGGGAATAGATACATGTGAAAATTCTGACAATGTTATATGTAGCAGCTTATGTTTTCAATTTACCAGTTAATAGTAGTGTCTCTCTTTTTACTGGTTTAACTGAAGAGGATGTAAATAATATATTGAAGTATTCAATTGCTATCTTTCTTGTCCACCTCCGACCTCTGTCCACGGAATTGGAGAGGTGTATGTAATTTGGTCACGTCTGTCCGTTTGTCCACACAATATTCCAGAAAGTACTGAATTTAATTCAATGAGATTTGGTAGAAGGATAGGAAATGGGGTAAAGAGGAGTTGGTTAAATTTGGGGTGGATCCGGGAATTTTTGATTGACAGATATCTTTCCCGTTTTTTTTCTTACATTTGTTTATACGCTCATTTCTATCCACCTGATATCTCGAAAAGCTCTCAATGAATTTCGATGAAATTTCGTGCTAGAGTGGGTAATAGGCCACAGAAAAAGTGATTGAATTTCGATACGGATCCATGTACAATTACCCCCCTTTCGTCGTAATCATCCAAACCAAACAATATCACCAAATTTCATGTCTTTCCACATCATATCGCCAATTGTTTTCTATGAATTTCAATGAGATTTTGTGAAAGAGTAACGATTAAATTCTGGGACAGATCCATGCACAATTACCCCCAACACTGATCCACAAAAGACTTTGGCAGGGGGGCGCTCTCTAAGTGCTTTCTAGTCTGGTCTTGTCGTTGTCATTGTCATCTCCTCATTTAACGAACATGATTAGGACGTTTTGTCATTGTTCATTTCTTATAAGTCTGTTTCCCCCAACTTTGACACGTATTATTAGGCGTAATGAGGAGATCGGTCAGTTTCCCAGGAGAATTACCAGGATCGCCACAGAGGTTTTGTATATGATCTTCAACTGTTTACGACACCTGGTCTTCCTAGATGGCCACCTATCTACGCACTGATTTGGCTTGACGTCGCCTAATTTCGATAATCGTACGAAACACGATTTGTCTGTAACATTTGTAGATTGATAGGTCACATCGATTATTGACTTTATCGTGATTGATCTGTTGTCCACCCACCTAGATACTGACCAGACTTTACGTTGCTCAACTCCGGTGATTGTACGAAACCCAGTGTGTCCAACACGATTTATCTGAAAGATTTGTTGATTGAACGGTTACATCGATTAAAGACTTAATTGTGAATTATCCGTTGTTTACTCATCTAGATACTGACCAGATTTAACGTTGCTTAACTCCGGTGATCGTATGAAAACCGGTGCGTCCAACATGGATTTAGCTGCAACGTATTTTTTCCTGGAAGTCTATTGCTGAACTCGATAACAGGAGTTGATTTTATTTTTATTTTCTACCGTAACAAGAACAACCCTCACCAAAATCAGCGGTGTAAACCGATATATGAAATTCACTTTCACCTACTGTGATTTCAACACACGACCAACTTATTGCGAACAGGCTGTCTTACTGACTGAGCTAAATTGACTAGTTTTCAATCGTAACGAAGATGTATAATACTGATACACCCGGGTTAGTTTCGTTCTAATAAAGTAAATACATTTTTATCGAAAGTTTTATGCGTTGGCAGAGTGCTACACGGATATGTAAAATCAGTAGAATCAGACATTTCATTTCGAGTCCACTTTGTAGCCTTGGGTCAGCGAACTGAATTGATGGTGATGGCTGTCTTGAGAAATGGTTACTGGCGTTTGCAAGCATGGGGCATCAAGGGGTCAGGTCTCCAAGAGAATGGTTGCCAAGGGAACATTCTGGATAGGGAGAGAAAATGTGTTATAGAAACAGGGGATTAAAACTAGGAAGGAGTGATAATTAGGGATCGTAGTTTTGAAGAACCATTTGAGATAAAATAGTGAATAGTTTCATTATTAGGAAGTGCACCAGAGATTGAAGGTTCTTACTTTATTGTAGATACAGTCAGTTTGACTAAGTTTTAATCTCTCATTTTAGAAAAAAATTTTAATTTTTTTTTTTAATGTTTATTTGTTCATTCATTTTATTCTTTTAATGTGATTATAATTTTCCATTCCTAGGTGTGAGGGGCTGGGGTTTCTTCAGAGTTGTTATGGAAAGATAGTTTTGGCTTTTGATGTATGTCGTAACTTTTTGGTTTATGGATTTGTGTTGGGGTTCAGAAAAGTCGCTGTAATCATCTTCTGAGTAGAAGTAAGTGTGGACTTTGACCTTGCAGAAGCCAGGCTTGTTTACCCAACGCAGACACTGGAATCAGTCGAATGCCAATTTACCATTGACCTATATTTGCAAGTATAATTTTATATTGACAACTCAGTAACCGACATCAGTGTTGAGGCGGATCCAAGATTTTTAGCTAGGACGGATCCAAGTATAAAACTTTTTTTCCTATAAAAACATCCAAAACAAGAAAGCAAAACGTGATCCGAGATTTTTTCACTAACATTTGAGTCATAGCTTTTTTTTTTTACTCAAGAATCGACAAAAAGGTAAAGTTAATTAAAAAAAATAATCAATGAAATTTACTACAGAACGAATAAAAAAAAAGAGAAGTCTGGATGGTCACTCAACAGAAACTATCATGTGCTCAAGTCATTTGCCAGCACGTCGTGTTAGGGGTTATCAATGAAAAAAAAACTAGAATGAGGGTTGATTGAGGAATAAGCTACTTATCCCGTCTTTTGTTGGAGCACGAAAAAGATCTAATTAAATAAAAAACGAAGCAGGTACAACTAGTGGCCATTATAACATGCACTTACGTTGAAAAATGAACCCTACAGTGGAAACCTATTTCGGGAGGGAATTTTGAGAAAACAAAGCAAAAAAATACTTCTAGACATCATCATCATCATCACCATCATTCTTTTAACGTCCGTCGTTGAACATAGACCTTCCCCAGGATTTGCCAGACTTCTCTATCATGGGCGTCGTGGAGCCAGTACTTCCTGAACCTGTCTAGCTCGTCTCTCCATCAAATATTCTGCCGGCCTTGGTTCTGCATGTGATCTCAGGGGATGAGGAGTAAATGTTCAAATTTTCAGTCCTCTAGCTCCATTTGCTCTGTCTGTACAGGTGATATATAGTCAGCCAGTTAGACTAGCTAAAAAACTGAAGAAACTTATATTGGTAATTTTAGTAACAGTTCTGGTTGATGATTCCTAATATAAAGAATGATACGGACGGCATCTTTCGTGTATTAGATGAAAATCAAAAGAATGATTTTTTACTTTTTTTTTCAGATTGATTTCTGCTTTCTCGGGATTATTTGGACCTTTTTAATTAAGCAAATTCTTCATCTAAATATCTAAAGAAAATTTTCAAAGTGTGATTTGCCCAAGTAGGAAGGTGCGTCTGAAATACTGACCCATTTTTGCGAATAGGATGTTATATTGATGACAAACTAACTAGCATACAAGAAATAATTGTTTCTATGACCCATTGAAGATGCATTCACTTCCGTTACATCAGTTGTTTCAAAAGGGTGCAGCATAGGACACTTGTGCTGCTAGAGGAAGGATAGCAAGCGTGGCAGCAAGATTCAAGGAAAAGCAAAGAAATATTCAGATACGTAGACGCTTCCATATTCCATGCCATGTCTCTTTGCGTTAAGTGCAATGTAGGATATGATAATACAGAGATGAGAATTTGCTCTTCGCAAATAATCTCCTTGTCTTATGAAAGCCTAAATCATATTTGTTTGTTTGTTTGTTCGTTTGTGTGATCATTATAAATCCATGATATACTTTCCGTAAAAGATAGAACAAAAGAGAAAGAAAAAGATCGAAAAACCCAGCTGCCTTCCGATATTCCCCACCAACTATTCCACTGTCTGTCACCTTAGACTTTACTCGTGCTCTAACTGCCTCCAAGCAGATAGTTGCTGTAGGTATAAAAAAAATATAGAGCACAAATTGATTTCTCTCGACAACTTGACCAAGATTCGCCGATCTTTTCTACTATTGTGAATGAAATAAAAATACAATCCCCATTTATATTAAAATGGATATTTGAATAATTTATCCATACATGAACAATCCTATATCTCGGAATTTTTGAGATGAGGTATTATTATTATTTCCATTATTATTCGGACTATCCTCATCTTTGTTGTTTTTCATACAACGTTTCGACCGTTGCACTCTACGGCCTTCGTTTGAAAGAGGGGAGTACGGTCGATATACCCCCGTCGGATAAATGAAGGGTTCGGTTCGTTACTTCCCAAAAATCTCCCAGATGTTACCTGACGAAGGCCGTAGAGTGCAACGGCCGAAACGTTGTATGAAAAACAACAAAGATGAGGATAGTCCGAATAATAATGGAAATAGATATGAACAATCCTGTCATTTTGATGGGTTCTATGCTGGTAACTGATGTAAATGAGATAACCCAACAAAGATAAACTCACACCTGTCATTTAGTTTATTCACTCATTTAAGGTTACACGTGTAAGATGCCTGTCTAAAAGGATATTTCAGAAAAGAATAATGTTTCTTCAATGTAAGACATGTGGATAACTGTAGTCTTCAAAGACGGTAAAAGACTCTATCCTTTTTTATATTTAAATGTGTTTGTTTGTGCGTTCCAGTACTCCAGGCCATACTGTTTTGTCTACAGATTTTCAAATTGATATTGATACTTCACTAGACCCTTTTTAAAGATAATTTTTTAAAATCTTAGCGGAAAAAAGGCCTTTTTGGCTTTTGGGGGCCATATTCTGACGGGTTTATTAATGAAATTTAGATTCTCCAGAATCTGGATCAAATCTTATTCTATTTTAGAAATTTTTCGATGGAAATAGCTTCTAGATTGTCAAGAATTTCTAGATATTTTTTTTTAGCGGAGAACCTCAGTAATGTCATAAACAGGAATTAATCAGACCATATCTACTTTTCGATGGGATTCTTTTCCACATAACATCAAATTTTAACTTCTCAGTTTTTCAACTACTGACTATGATGTCGGTTACTTATTTATGTTGAACTTATTCTCATCAAAAGGTTGCTTTTAAAAAAAAAATCATGTTCTGTGTTTGACGACATCAGTTTAAAATTTCTTGGTGCTGTATGAATATACTATGAAGTATTTGCGGTCTATGTATTGAACCAAGCGCTGCCAGGAGATATCACACTCTAGTCCGAGTCGGAGGCTGGAATTGTCTCTTTTCCTACCGTAAAAACAATGACAATAATAATGAGGAGAACACTACTGCAACTCTTGTATCGTATATATAAACGAATAAAACATTATGAAAGTATGATTTTTTTGTACGAATGAATTCATTCATTCATTTATCAGAATGAAATAAGCCCGTGTGTATTTATCCAACGGATTTTCATGAAAATCTTACGTCTATCAATTGAGCTCAGTCTATAAGACTGCCAAGACAGAAAGGAGAAGTTGATTTTACGTCCTAATCTTTAGTGAAGATTGCTCTTGTTATTCTTACGGTAAGGAAACTAAGTCAAGCCCAGACTTTGTACTGGAGTTTGACAAGGTTTCCGTTTTTAAGATCGATTTTTTTTTACTTTGGATCATATGTGCCTTTTTATTCAAAAAGATTTCTTCATCAAGATAACTGAAAAAAAAAATATGTTCAAATTTTGCTTTGGTCAAGCAGGGTCGGACTCGAATCCCCTATCTCATCCTGGACCCGTGACTCTACTGTTGACCTGTATTTGCACTCAGAATGTTATATCGATGACACAGTAACCTAATGTGAGTGATTGTTTCACTGATTAAGAAAATACTATCAGTTCTCAAAAGATGGGTATACAACCAAAGCGTCCTCACGATAGTCACCTATGGAGCTGAAGCATGGAACCTAACCAAGAGACAACGTGTACATGGAAGGATCATGCTCAACCTCACATGGAGAGATCCCAAGATAGAACAATATATATATATATCTTTCATCGGCAAAAATTTTGCATATGATCTCCAGGGATCCACGTTATGAGTCGTGATCAAGTGGTTATTTGACATCCATGCTAGATGACCAGCCCATTGCCATTG
Source organism: Thysanoteuthis rhombus (assembly GCA_963457665.1). Classification (NCBI taxonomy): domain Eukaryota; kingdom Metazoa; phylum Mollusca; class Cephalopoda; order Oegopsida; family Thysanoteuthidae; genus Thysanoteuthis; species Thysanoteuthis major. The sequence goes on from OY735230.1 coordinate 48,694,930, forward strand.
GAGGCTTATAATCGGTTCTATGTTATCACTGATTCCTGTTTTTTCTATGTTATATACTGTGCTGTCTTGTGGTCTCTCTTTAGCATGATTCTCTCATGTGCCCGTTGCATGGTTGTCAGTTTTGCAGGTCGGTTAGAATCCATGTTTCCGCTCCATAGGAGACTATCGAGAGGATGCATTGGCTGAAGACCATTTTTTTAAGACTGGTTGGATTTTCTTGATCTTGAAGTTTAAGCTTGCCTCCTGAAAGATTACCAACCGAAAGTGAGTCTTTGTTTGATTTCTTCTTCTACAAAATTACGTGGAGATTAGTCATTCTAATTAGATGTAGTGGTCTACTTTCTTCAGCTCTGCATTTTCAATTTTGATCGTTGGGTCTTGGTCTTCAACATGTTTGTTCACATGACATTTGTCTTACTACCCTGAGATAATTTCATCCTAATAAATAAATATATTTATCCCCCCCAAAATGTTTTCAAAATAATTTTTTTTATTCATTATTTAGTGCAATATAAACGATGCAGTAATTATCTTTAATCAGATCAGAAGTATGAGTATTGAAAAAAAAAACCCGAAAAACTCGGATCCATGGGTTTCTATTGTGACAACGTAGCGTGTGGTGCTTTGTTTTACGAGCGTGTTCTGGGGGTACGGATGCCCAAAAACGCAAAATATAGCAGAGGCTGTAAAAAGCGATAGGCAGTAAAAGCCTTTTCATCTCAATGTAGGAAGGTGGTAAATCAAAAGCTTCACATCTGCGCTCATTCGATGTTGAAAGCGGTGAGCAAATGAAAAGAAATAAGAAATGTAAAGTTTTTCTTTATAGTGCAACATTTTTAAATTCCCATAATTAGCAAATACATAGTAAAAACAATTTTTCCCCAAAAATAAATCCTTAAAAGCTCCTTTCAGCTGACACTCTCAGAAGAAAATCTTTGCACCTTACCGTTTTAGCACTGAAAAAGCTTTTACTGCCGATTGCTTTTCACCGACCCTTTGCTTTTTGCCTTTTCTATATTCTTAGCTCAGAGCACACCCATGATATATATATATATATATATATATATATATATATATATATATATATATTCGATTTGTAAAAGAACAAACAGAAAAATGTTTAGATGTTTTATCACAGTGTCCAATATTTAACACAGTAAATAGAGCTAGAATATATATATATATATATATATATATATATATATATATATATATTACAAAGATATATGCAGCCAGTTACTGATGAGAGGGAGAGGCACAAAATGTCAACATTCACCTGGTATATGTCTTCGTACTTCTGATATATATATATATATATATATATGTGTGTGTGTGTGTGTGTGTGTATTTGATTTGCGAAAATTCTAGAAGAATGAAATAGATGATTATAAAAGCAAAACATATTGCTGGTCGCTCATGAATGCATTAGGCACGAAGGTTTCGACCCTACTTCGTGGTACTGGATGGAATATTGGATAGTCTATAGCCACTCTGAAGAGTTGTAATACCATGAAACCGCTGTCTGTGGACGACACAATAATCAATTATTATCATTATATATATATATATATATATATATATATATATATATATATATATATATAGGGAGAGAGAGAATAGACGTAAATCATTCACACAACCTAGATACATATATTTCAGGAAGTGAGTAGACAAAAGAATTGAGAGAGACATTTTCTTATATGTGCGTGTGTTGTTTTATAAGTTTTCTTGTGTTTTCCAGCGCTCCTGGCCGTAGCGTCTCGTCTACGGACTTGGAAATTTGCATCAGTACTGCCCTAGACTCTCTTACGAATGTTCATTTTTGGAATAAAAGAAGCATTTTCAAAAAATGTTTTTACATTTTTGAGGCTCCATTTTGATGGGTTTATTAATAACAACTAGATTCTAGTGTTTCTAAATTTTCCATTTGTTCTTTTAAAAAAATCTCTTAACAAGAAGGAAGAAAGAAAGAAAGAGAGAGGGGGGGAGAGGGAAAAAGAATGAGAGGTAAGGGGGAAGACAACAGATGCAAACATGGTGGATAGATAGAAAGATAGATACGAACAGATTGAGTAGACGCGGAAGCAACAATTGGGATACACATTTTTATGATATACGTGAGTGTGTGTGTGTGTGTGTGTGTGAGAGAGAGAGAGAGAAAGAGAGAGAGAGAGAGAGAGAGAAAGGGGGGCAAATTAGATGCAGAAGCCGTATTATCCCCTCAACCCGGATGCATATGTCTCTACAGAGAGAGCAGACAAAAAGGATTGAATGAGTGTACAAGATTTGGTGGGAAGGAACCTCATTCACTCAGCAATCGTTTCGGACACTCACTCAAGTCATTTCCTTGTGTTCCAATTCTGAATGAATCGCCTTGACCCTTTTTGTATCCGTTACATTCAAGGCTATTCTCCTTGTAAACAAGCGACGATATTTATAAATAAACGTATCGTTCAAATTCTGTTAAGGTCTTCTTTCACCTTTCGCTGGACAGTAATCACAAAAAAAACCCAAAAAACAAAAACAAGCTAGCACAAACTTGGTTCCAATTTATCCTAAACTTTCATTGTAAATTGAACCCAACAAAAAACTATTTAGGCTGGGGTTTTAAAAAATACGTTTTTGTTGACATAATAAGTAAAAGTTGAAAATATCTGCCCCTCTAGCTCCTTTGGTGCGGTTTGTCCGAGTGATACAAACATACATATTTTCATACATAGCCAGCCAGACCGACTTAACAACTGAAGAAACCCACCTAGACAGTATTGGTGACAGTTTTGATTTCTAATTGGTCTGATTAGTCACTCAATCGAAACCGTCAGATGATCAGCATCTTTTGGTTCCATGCCGTGATGGGGGTGATCAATTAAAAAATTAGAAAAAAAGGTAGCACCAAAAATGAGTCATTTCTCTCGCCTTTTGTTAGGCAATGATCACTAAAAAATCAGAAGGGGGTTATCCAAACCCCGTATTTGGGCAAAGCACAATTAATATCTAGATGAAGAAAGTAAAGAATTATTTCCAATAAGAATCGTACATGTTTTTTTTAATACAAAAACGCCTAATTCATAGATTTTATTATTACATCATATCATTGATGACGTCACGCCTTTAATGACATCACATCTCTTCCTTCCTTCCTATTTCTGTTGATCAATGTAAATGGAATCGACTGAGCGAAAAGTGTCTAATAGATATACGTGGACACATCTAAAGAAACAGTAACCCCAATTAAATTCTTCTTGACGCTTGAAATTAGTTTTCTTTTTCACATATTTATTTGTAAAATATATAGGCATTCATTTGAGAATTATCGGTTCGGTAATTCCTGTTAACAACGAATTTTAATCAGGCAGTATTTAATGTAGTATTGGATGCCGATTACGGAAATATGATCCATTGTCTTGTATAACGTGTAGTTTCCAAGATGAGATGAAAACTATATTTCAGCAAATAACCCATCATGCACCACAAGGGACTAAAAGGTCTACTTTTTCCACTTTGTTCTTCTGCATAGTGTCTTGTTTATAAATTTGATACATAGTAATTTTGATTTTCTGCATTGAAGAGTTCTGACTGATAGAAATCTTGTTTCCATTCAACTTTCGCCTGTATTGCTTCTTTTACAGTTGATCTGAAAACAGAGCAGACTCCAAATCTGCGTCAAAAATTGGTCAAAGAAAGTTGCACTGTAATTTGTGATGAGATAGTAGAAGTTCAGTTTTTGTTGACAAATACTGGCAAAATCTACGGATCCCCAAAATCTGGATTTTGTCAAACCACCTAAAATCCCATCCTTTTCGGGGAAATACATTGAGGGAAACAGACGAATGTTCTTACACTCAAAACAAAAGAATCATCCTGTTTTAGCGCAGGCGAGGTTTTCCCAAGAAAGATAACGCTCGTCGCATCCTTTTAAAATGAAAAATAAAAATAAAGTTTTTTTTTTTGATAAGAGGATGAAAGAAAGTATTTCATTTCTTGAAAAGCGGATCCGCCCACTCGGATGTCTCTCCTTGAGATTCTGCTTTATCCTCCCTCCATTGTCCATTGAAAACACTCCTTCAAACATTGTCAACTCACTCGCGTCTGATCTCCCACCTCTTGATTTCAACGTCTTCATGAGTTTACATTACTGTATATTCTTAATGTATAAGTGAGAGGTGTCTACGAGTTCGTGTGTTCATCTTTGATGCTGTAAAAGAGTACCTAAACATAGGTGCAGCCAAACCAAATGTGGCATGCCAACCCAATGGACCTGGTGGGGGTTGGGAGGGTTTGAAACACGAAGTTTGGCAAAGAATATCTTAAAATTATTTTTAATGGGGGATTCTGTTTACAATGTAGCTATAATGATAAAATGGAACCTACATTACGCCAATCTTCTTATTTTATATGTTTATTTATAATTCCTTAAGAGTTTTAAAGTGAGGGATGCCCCCTTTAAGAGGTCAAAAAGTGAAGGAGACTTTTTCCAAAATGAAAAATTGATTCGAGTTTTTTTGAAAAAAGCGTTTTAAAACGTTGTAGTGCTTTAAACGTGAGAGTGTTGTTAGATGTCGGCAAGGGCAAAGCCTGTGTATAAGCCTGCTTCCAAAGTAGACGTGGTTTCGATCCCAGCACAACGCTCATTTCTTCATTTATTTACACAATCTGAGGCCGCTACTTTGCCACTGAGTAATATTGCTGTCGAATTCTAGATAAGTTGTCTCTATAATTATTATGTTCTGTCGGATATAAATTGTCCATTTACTGATATATATATATATATATATATATATATATATATATATATATGTGTGTGTGTGTGTGTGTGTGTGTGTTTGTGTGTGTATACTGCACTCTGTCAAAAGATTCATCGCGTTGGCCTTAGGGCTATTTGCATACAGGACATACTGGTATCTGATAGCCAAAATGATGTAAAACACACTTCACGAAGCCAAATTATGTTATACATAGATGTAAATTAATCTTAACCCTTCACTGTCGAGTGGTTTCTAGATGGTATGAATATGTATACTGAATAGAAAGTAAGGGTTCAGTCTGGCATTATAGTTATTATTTAAATAGAACCCCCCCTTTATAGCCCCTTTTTTTCTCAAATCCTTCTTACTTTAAAACATTCCCTAAGGTCGCTTGAGAATGCATGCTGAATTTGTGTTAAATCTGGTTGAGCTACGCCAATGCTTATGTTGGGATGAGGGAAGGATATCGTGATAAACAGATCCACTTGTGATGGCTGATTATATATATATATATATATATATATATATATATATATATATATATATATATATATGAATTGCATTAAATCATATTGAATTTCTTATTTGAAATGATATCCTGTTATTACATGGTAAATTTGACCTAGATAACTTGAATAGAATAAACTATGAAAGAAAATTAGGTAGCTGCAATTGTTTATTTCATTTACTTTGTCTAGGACAAAGGATACATTCATCATGTAATAACGGGTGACCATTTCAAATAAGAGTTTGAATATAACATAACGCTATTATAATAATTCTGTCAGAACATATCAATATTTCTTAAAAACATGCACAGGCACAGGCACACAAACATATATACATATATTCATATATACATATAATTGTGTCATCATATATATATATATATATTACTGCTCATAAGTACCTGGACAAGCACACAAAAAAAACCGTTGAGAAGCCGTGTTCTAGACGATAAAGATAACACATTTCGCATCCTTGTAAAATACAAAGTAACCATTCTTGGAAAGCGGATTCGCCGACTCGGATATCCTCCTTCGAGGGAGCCCCTCTCCCTCATTGTCCATTGAGAACACTCCTTTGAAAATGGGATCCACTCACGCGCAACTGGACTTCCCCATTTCTGGACTTCAACGTCTTCGGATCCCAAACAATAGCGACAGTGTTGGGCCCAGGGACTTCGTGGTTAAATCCGACAGATCTACCATGTGCAGCAGGAAATCAGAAAGAATAAAACAATTCGAAAAAGCCGAACTTCCTGTCGACTTCGCTTGTAGATATTAAAAAAAACCGCCAAAGTCTTTAAAAGCAATTTTTTTTTTCTGTTTGACAACAAGTGATGAACAACAATTGGTCTTTATTCTTTTTCTTTCCGGTGTCCAAAACAACCAAGTGATTTGCAAGAAGAAGAGATCCCTCGTGACACTTATTTGTTTTTAGTCATTCATGAACTCTTAAAATAGATGCCATTTTAAATTCCATGTAAACGAAAATCTCCAATTGATTCGAAAGCTATTTTCATTCTCCATGTTTTTCTTTGTTCAGACAAATCATCATCATCATCATCATCATCATCAGTCTTTTGTCGTCCGTCCTTAGACACAGGCCCTTCCCATGATCTGCCACATTTCTTTATCATGGGCGTTGCAGAGCCAGTATTTTCTGATTTTGTCTACTTCATCTTATATTCTGTCGGCCTCGGCTTTGTATGTGATCGATTCTATGATGTTTCAGACTCCCGTTTTCTTCCTGATATACTTTGCTGTCTTCTGAGGTTGAGCACGATTCTCTCTTGCACGCGTTGCATGCTTCTCAGTTTGCTGGTCTGTCTCTTGGTTAGGTTCCATGTTTCTTCTCCACAAGTGACCATCGGGAGGATGCATTGGTTATATACTCTTCTTCTTAGGATTATTTATTGGGGCGTTTTTTTTTTACTACAATGGACCTTAGATTTAAACTCCCAATTGCAATTTTTTACACATAAATAAATCAATTAAGGGACCAATCAACAATTAACATTAATAGCCATCTTCATTCAGAACTGTTTTTTGTGGGGGAGGGGTGCATAGGCGAGAAAGATAGACACAACATAACTATTGATACGTTGAAAATATCCGGGGTTTCTTGAATACTTCAAGTTAGAGCACTTGAAGAGTACCTAAATTCAATACATCTGGCTACAATGCACCGTTTTGGCTACTTAGAGGACAGACAGAAAGAGAATTTTAGGATATAGATATTGTATGAACTCAAATATATCTTCTATATTTTATCACCCAAGAATTTCTGTACCAACACGAATGAGATTCAATTCCTCACATTAAGTTGATAATTAAAAACTTCATTGACCTCTGACCTGAAATGTGATGACTGACGATGGAACTGATGCATTGAAACAATCATTCAAGTTGTAGCAACGCCAAGAAGATAACATCGAAAGGAAAAATAATCACATCATATGATACGTAACGTGTTTGTGTACGTGTCTATATTTTTTGTCGGTAACATTCGTCAAGGGAGATGACTATCAAATACTAATTATACAGCAGTCTCCCTTATTTGCTCTTGTGAATGCACAAAAAATTAAGTTTCATTCTGGTTGAATCTAAACAAAAATTGCCAAGAGCAACAAAATTTTTTTGACATTTTATAAGTACAATGCAATTTCATTTTCTTAAATACTGACGTATACCTAGTTTCCATAACCCAGCCTTACCCAACGGATACATTGATGTATTTGTAGTTTCCCCAGTCTCACCGCTTACCTTGTTCCCAAAACCCAGCCCCACAGTGTACGTAGTTCCCAAAATCCAGTCTCACCGTAAATTGATTTCCCCAAACCAAGCTTCACCGTATACCTAGTACCCAAAACCCAGCCCCACCGTAAACCTAGTTCCCTAAACCCAGCCCCACCGTAAACCTAGCTCTCAAAGCTCAGCCCCAGTGTATACCTAGTTTCCGAAAAGCCAGTCTTGACGTATACCTAGTTCCAAAAACCCAGCACCACCGTAAACCTAGCTCTCAAAGCTCAGCCCCAGTGTATACCTAGTTTCCGAAAAGCCAGTCTTGACGTATACCTAGTTCCAAAAACCCAGCACCACCGTAAACCTAGCTCTCAAAGCTCAGCCCCAGTGTATACCTAGTTTCCGAAAAGCCAGTCTTGACGTATACCTAGTTCCCAAAACCCAGCACCACCGTAAACCTAGCTCTCAAAGCTCAGCCCCAGTGTATACCTAGTTTCCGAAAAGCCAGTCTTGACGTATACCTAGTTCCCAAAACCCAGCACCACCGTAAACCTAGCTCTCAAAGCTCAGCCCCAGTGTATACCTAGTTTCCGAAAAGCCAGTCTTGACGTATACCTAGTTCCCAAAACCCAGCACCACCGTAAACCTAGTTTCCAAAAGCCAATCTCGATGTATATACCTATTTCCCAAAACCTGGCCCACTGTATACCTATATTCCATAACCAAGCCTTACCCAATACCTCGTTCCCAATTCCCAACACCGATTTCGATCTCCGGGCATGGGTAAAATAGCTTTATAGAATATCAATGACTTAGGAAGAATAAGGAAACGGGTGGGTCTATGGGATGTATTGGGTGTAATGGGGGTGGGGGGATATAGTCGGGTGGATGGAGAGAAACATTTTGCTTTATTCAGTCTCGCTTTGGTGACTCGCGTGACTGAAAGAAAACTGAGAGCAATTCGAATGAATCTGACGTTGAACACGGAAAGGTTTTGATGAGTTGTGAATTCGTGGCTCAACCAATTATCATGGAGGCCTTTGAGAAAAAGATTTGCCTGTGTTGGAGAGATTCGCAATTTTTTTGATATTCGTGTGCGATACACGGCGATACACAGCGTATCTGTATTGCTGTGTGGTATGTATATTCGTGAGCTGTCACAGATGTACCTATGCAAACTGATACGCATATATGCATGTAAAAGTGGTTGTGTATCCATATGGACGTGCATATATATATATATATATATATATATATATATATATATATATATATATACACACACATACATATATATATATATATATATATATATATATATATATATATATATATACACGTACATATATATATATATATATATATATATATATATAGATAGATAGATAGATGGATAGATAGATATATTCTACACATACGTACACACACACACACACACACACGCACGCACATACCCACACACATATATATAGATATAGATATATAATCTCATTGGAGTTGAATATTCCTATGCAAACCGATATGCATGTAAGAAGATCAATAATACAACTTTATCTAAAAATAATTGCAATAAAAATACTAGTGTAGTTGAAATTCTGAAGCATGTGCCGTTCTTTTCGCTTTCCAATCTTATATATATATATATATATATATATATATATATATATATATATATATATATATATATATTAGAAAGCTTTACAGCTTTAAACACTAAACTTTAAAAAAAAATTGTTGGTCCTCAGTCACACATTTCTGAATATCTGTTTATTTAATTTATGCAATTTTCTTTGGTGTTTATTTCTTTCTGTTTCACATCCTATACCTTGTTATCATGGTATTATGTGTACATTTTCGATTATTAGGATCATCAGTTGTTTATCATGTTACCGTTTGGGGGATTTTGAAAACAAAACAGTTATATTAAGGAGGCACCTAAGCAGTGTTGATCAAAGACCACCTCCCTTTTACCTGGGATTTCAATTCATAGCTTATGTCATGCACGTAGTTTTAAGATTTTTTAAAATTATATATATAGAGTATTATCATAATGTATAGTATATGGATATCATTTTATATTTCACATCATATAATTTTTGGAAACAGGGGTTACCAACGGATATATATATATATAAATAAATATGTGTATGTATATTCAACGAGCTTTAAAGCTTTAAATATTAAAGACGTGATATATATATATATATATATATATATATATATATATATATATATATATATATATATATATATTTAAATTTATGTCATTCAAGTTAATTATTTCGAAATATCTGTCAATGCAATTTATGTGAGCGTTTCAAAGGGTTTTGTGTTTTGCACATAATTAGATATTATGGTGTTGTCCTAATGACATCTTAATAGCACTGTAATGTATATATATATATATATATATATATATATATATACATATATATATATATATACATATATATATATATATATATATATATATATATATAAATATATATATACATATATAAATATATATATATATATATATATATATATATATGTGTGTGTTTGTGCATATATATATATATGCATATATATGTGCGTGTATATATATATGAGTGTGTGTGTATATCTATATATGTGTGTGTGTGTATGTATATGTATATATATATATATGTATATAGTCAAGAAAGCTTTAAAGCCTTAAACAGTAAACATTAAAAAAACTCAAAAGATTTTTTTTGTCACTCAAGTCACCGATTTCCCAATATCTGTCAATACAATTTTTGTAATTTTCTTCAGTGTTTTTACCTTGTTTCACATAACTTTTTAAATTTTTTTTATTGTGGTACAATGTGTAAATTGTGTCTTGTTGAGATCATCAGTTGTTTACCATATTACTGTTTGGGGGATTTTAAAAACAAAACAGTTATTTAAACATGGCACCCCGGCAGTGTTGATCAAACACTACCCCTCTTCATTATATAGTTTATGCCATACATGTAGTTGCACACTTTATACTATGTCTATTGTATATTGATATCATTTGATACTACATATTTATTTTTTGAAACAAGGCTCACTTATGTTGGTTACTCTAAAAACATTTTTAATGATGAGGGATCAGTAAGTGTAACAACAGACATGAGTGGCTTCTCGTGTGATTTCTATTGATGTTTTGTTTTTAACGTTTTTTTTTCTGGCGAACGTACTACTCAATCAATAATAGAATTTGAATGAAATAGAACAGCCTCCGAAAAGAAAAACTTATATATATATATATATATATATATATATATATATATATATATATATATATATATATATACTATAGTATTGAATTTGAATTTTGAAAAGAAAAACTTATATATATATATATATATATATATATATATACACTATAGTATCGAATTTGAATTTTGAAGAAAAAAATTATATATATATATATATAGTATTGAATTTGAATTTTGAAAAGAAAAACTTATATATATATATATATATATATATATATATATATATATATATATATATATAGTATTTAATTTGAATTTGAATTTCTCTTATTGGGATCATCAGCATCTTACCATAACAAACAAAACTGTTATATTCACATGACTCTCCATATAAATGTGTGAGTTTGCGTTATTAAGAAACAGATGTATGATCCGACGGAATAATTATAATTATAAATTGCATTATATCATGTAGAAAGTGTATTTGAAAATGTTCTCCTATTACGAAGCAGTAAATGTATCATTTGGCAGAAACAACGTAAAAAGAATAAAAAATTAGAGAAAATAGGGCTTCTGCGGGAATCGAACCAGCGACCGGTATGATAGCTGATTCAATATTGAGTGGGTCTGTCTGCGTGTGTGTGTTTATACGCATAAAATAAATATCCAGTATTTATTTCATTCATTTGAAGTCAGAGATGCATTGCAGGTGTTATCTTCTCTTTGAGTAAAACTATTGTTTGGAGTTGAAAACAGTTTAAACTTAGAATAAGCTTAGAATAGCAAAAACGGTGGAGAATTTAGTTGACACTTTGATGCAATCGGGGGTAGAGCTTCTTTGAATTTGGGCAGACACACATACTCACATATCCTGATAGACGCAGGTTAACATGCACACATATATATATATAAATATATACGAATGCATACAAACACCGAGATACACAGAGATATACATCCATACACAGCGATGTACGTATACATACTAACGCACACATATAAATACCGATTCACACATACACACCCTCACGCATGTATACCGATATACAGATTATTCATATTTCAATATGACAGTTCATTCAATATTTTCTCACGCATTTTCTTTCTTTTGGGGAGTAAGTAGTTATCTACTGTTTCCAAGCCAAAACATGTATACTCTCTCTTTCTCTCTCTCTCTCTCTCTCTCTCTCTATATATATATATATATATATATGAAGTGTGGTTCCAAAACGCAGTAAGCTCATTCAAGAAATAAGTGTGTTTAATTAAAAATCAAACTCTGCTTTGAATGATCTTATCTCATTACAGCTTTCTCATATATATATATATATATATATATATATATATATATATATATATATATCAAATGGACATACTTGGTCCGACAGAATGAATTATAAATTGCGTTATACCATATATAAACTCATTTGAAATAATTTCCCGTTGTTACACTGTTAATATAACACTCAATTTAGACAACATAATAGAAAAACAATAAAAGGGGAGCCGCCTCAATGTAACAACGCTCTTACCATCAAGCTAAATAGCCGCCAGTAATGCAAAGGCCAAATAACCGCTTTCAACCCAAATCTCATCGATATCTATCTATCTATATCTCTATCTATCTCTCTCTTTCTCTCTCTCTCTCTCTCTCTCTATATATATATATATATATATATATATATATGCTTGATCTTAAGACAAATGCTATATTTGGGGAATTATTCGATATATATATATATATATATAATCATTCAGTAATTAATAATGATAATAATTAATAATTGTGTCATCCACAGACAGCTGTTTCGTTGTATTACAACTCTTCAGTGTGGCTATAGACCATCCAACACCCCTTTCAGTACCACGAGGTAGGATCAAAACCTTCGTTTCCGACCCAGTCATTTTACCCTTACCCTATGCAGAACTGGACGGTCAGTAGGGTTGAATTACACAATATATATCTACTCACGCATAATTCCTAGTCTACCAAAGTGCTCTATTCCAGAGGTGGAAGAGCATTGCATTATAGCAGTAATAGACGGGTGCCTTACTTAACAGTGCTCAACCCTAAAGAAGGGAGCGTTATTTATAATAATGGTTCATAATAGTGTCATCCACAGACAGCCATATATATCGAAAATCAGTATTTCTATTTTATATACTGATAGATGTAGTTTGTAATAAACTAAAAAACAACAACCCTGTTGTTGAATCCGTAAACATTTTGCAAGTAATATCCTGTGCTACAAGGAAATTACAATCATCAAGAAGTTAAAAACGTAGCACAATTTTAGAAATATCATATTCTATCATATCAGCAAATTCATAAGAGACAAACGAATAATGTATTCTGTCACATTTGTGTAACTTGGCAAAAAATGGTTGCTTCGCATCGAAGCAAAAGATCTTTTTCTGGTTTTCATCATATCAAAATTTTTGCGCTAATTCTTCATCAATTATTGATAGAAATGCCATCTAAAGATAAGTTATCTCAAAAACATACATCAAACTAGTGTGCCTGCGTCATATAAAATGACGACAGTTTTATTTTTGTCTTTTTTAAAATTCTGTCAATCTCGGCCGTTTCTTTCTTGATGTATACAATCTGACTGACATACTTAATGCTTAAATGTTTTAATACTGTGTGATGAGTGTACGCTTGCTCCATTGACAAGTCGTCGTGCTGCTAAGGTCTGCGTCGAAGTTCAAATCAGGGTAGTTTCCCCTCAATTCTGAGCGTGATAGAAAACAAATAAATAACTAAAACATGTCGGTAAATATTATATGTGTTTTGATTATTTGTTATTGTTGGATAATGCAGATTTTGAAGGAATATACGAAGAAAAGGATTGCTTTGTAATGATCTGATATCAGAGTTGGCATTTTTAATTGCAAGGTAAGTCCATAGTTCTGGGACCAGTAAAACCTTCATTTTTAAAACCGATTCAAATAGGTTAACGACGTTTGTAAGGGAAAAAGTGACCCGACGAGAGAATGATTAAAGAGAGATAGGTAGTGTTTCTAACAAAGAAATAAAGTTGGTATCCTAATGAGAGAGGGATAATAAGAGGGGGAAAACGTTGGTACGACATAGAGAGTGTGTAAAAAGAGAAATTTTTTCTCTTTTTTTACGTCACACAACGTCATATTATTCCATTAGTAAAAATCAATTCCTGGGAAAAAAATTGAAAGTACGAGAAAAAAAAGAAAGAAAGAGAAGATAGACATATATATATATATATATATATATATATATATATATATATATATATATATATATATACACAGAGCAAACTGTGCAGTGTTTATAACTTATGTGTACATATATCTATAACTTTTCCATTTTCTGATGAATTATATTGCATTTCAGACGATATTTTCCGTTTTATTTTTGGTCCAATGATTATTCATTTCTATTTCGGACGTTTTAATGGGGATTAAATTGAAAAAACCAATCGGAAATGAATTGTTTTAAAACAGGAACAAATGTAGCTAAATTTTACCAAATGCTGTCAAAAATTGTACACGTAACGTCGCAGGTCTTAAAAAGAGTCAGTTCTTTTTCTTGTTCAACGATTCTATTACAAACTTATTTTATTTTAGAGCACAACCGAACGCTGAATTGTCAAATTAGCTCTAGTAATAAGAATTTAATGGATTTTTTTCTCGACAAACAGACCTTTAAGTAAAAAAATAGCCCTCTCTTATAATTGGCTTTTGACTACATTCTTTTTTCTTCCAACTTGTTTTCTAAGTTGCTTTTCCCATGACTCAACTCTGGCCTCCGATACATGGCAGTGAAGAAACACCGTGGATCAGACGTAAAGAAAAAGGTCACAGTGAAGTTCGAACTCACGTCCTTTTTGCTTAAAAGAAGCCTGGTAAACACTCAGCTGCTCTTAATTTTCGACGTAGGATGCTGGTAACAAAGAGCAACTTAGAAATTAGGGTTAAGGAAAATGATAGTCAAAAATCGATTTTAATGGGTTATGATTCTTCATTCACCTAATGAGAATAAATGATTTAGAAAAATTACACAATTTCTATCAAAATTCTGGTTGACTTTATTATCTGACGTGGAAAACAGACGTGAAAAAAAAAAAAAGACTGATCCTGTGACGTCATATCACCAAATTCCTGTATTTCTTTTTTTTTTTTTGTGAACATTGAATTCCTGTTATGAAAAATATTGCTTTCATATAAAAACAAGTATATATACTTCATTTATTTTCTATTTTCTTGATATTAAGGATGTCATTAAAACAGTTAACATAATGATAGAACCATTAGACAATATAAAAACATAAGGTTTTCAAAAGGCATTAGATATCCGTCAGTGATTTTGAGGTATTCATCCGACGATGTTATTTATAATTACAAATAAATTGCAATTTTCTGTTGTGTTTCTGTGGCTTCGTGGTCTAACTCATTCTGCTGGACATCAGTAAATTTTGGGACCGAAGTGGGAGCAAAACATTTTTTCTTTTTTCCTTGCTTTCGAGATTAACCATTAGGCTAAGTAGGGTTTTTCTTTCTCACTTGCTCTCGATGCTTGTAGCAGATTAACCATTTGTCTGAGTAGGCCTTTTGTTTCTTTCTCTTACTATTGAGTTTTAACTTCATTTTTACTTGTAACAACGACGGATGACCAGAAGAAAAATGCACGAATAACAGTGACGTACGCAAAAACTGATCACAAATTCTCTCCCACTTCTAAAACCCAAGAAGTTTGACTTGTTTTGCCATAGTAAGAAAATCCCATTCACAGGAACTATTAATAAAGGAGTTGAAATGAAGCTCGTTGTTTTGAAATAGCATTCTACGGAGAAATTAATTTTGATTTGTTTACTAAAAAGATTTTGATGAATCAAGGGAGTTTGACCTTTGTGCAGCCAAGCTTGTTTTATATTAAAAGTGAAATGTTTGATCTGGAAGATTGCATATTGACTATTTCAAGGGAAAAAATGGTTAAGATTCGAGTTACACACTAGGACTAATCTATTTATACTAAAAATATCTCCACGGCAATTTTATGTGTTTTCAATCAATAAGACTTTCGTTCCTTCCGGAGATTTGCCAATTTTGGGAAAAAATTGATTTTTTTAAAGGTTTGTCGGATCAGAATACCAGTTACATTGTATATAGCTCACTCACCCCTAAAACCCCAAAATGAATTTCCCCGTAAGATTGGAAAATATTTTGGATGCAACAAGGGTCTACTTGATAAAAATATACAAAAAAATTAATTGACAAAAAATCCTTAATCATGATTTCAGCCATTTTGTGTTTTCCGAAACTCAACCAGGACTTTTGCTGGAATTGAAAGTGAGAACTTCCGGTCGTATAAATAATGTCTGCCAGCAGCCGATTGTCCTGTATCAAACGAGATCTTCGGTTTGGCATCTGATGACACGGCCAAATTGGGCGCAGGTCATTCAAGTTTTTAAAGGTCAAGTCGTGCCTTTCCGTTTCCTGACATTAATTATTGAAGAATGGATTTTTCAGCTGAGATAAGGATTTTGATAAAGAACGTTTTCTTCGGATTTTATGAGGGGGGCGGTTACAACGGAGCGGCTTTTGGATGTGACAGGAGCGACCTTTTATCAACAACTCATAGATCATGTGTGTATAGAACAATTGATCACAGACTACTACTATGCATCGCTTAGAAGTCGAAACCTCAAATTTTTGATACCGTCTTTAACGTATCTAAACTATCAAATATCGTAAATAGCAGAAACGAAGAAAGGTTAAATTGGACATAGAGGTACTAAGAGACCATTTTCTTGAGATTCCATTGGCTTCCCCCTATGGAACAGCAATTGGAATGTGACAGGAGTGACCTTTTCATTAACAATACAAAGATCATTTATCTAGAGAACATTTGATCTATGATATTGTCTGTAATTTAGAAATGAGTCATTAACATTCAAAGGGTTTTTCAGGCGATTGAACTTGTTTCTTCCGTCATTTTTGTTATTTTTGTTGATCCAACAACGTTTCAGACAATCCATCCCTCGGCCTTCTTCATGTAAAGAGAGGGACTCTCACTCCGGAAATGCCAAGTAAGAAACAGTAGTGAACGAAATTCTCTTCTATTATCAGTAACGAGTGTAACGTAAATAGCAGATGCCTTCAACTCATTTATTTGTTGAACAAATCCACGCTGGTCTGATTTATATTGATTTGCTCGGAAAATAATGACTGATTATTGGTACCAACTTTTAGTCCTGTCCTAAAACCTTACTATAGTATATTGTAACAATATACATGGCTCGTTTTAATCATTCAAATATGCTCATTTTGCTAACATTCACCGTTTATTTACTATGTTATCTGTAGATGGTGTAGGACCTTAAACCTGAAGATAAAAAAACAAGTGTTATGTATATTCCTCTGGTACAAGTGTAAACTTAGTCACAGTGTGTCTCAAAAAACTTCCAATATTAACCAAGCATAAAGTGAAGGAACCACTTCTGATTGCACTGTGCTGCGATGGTTTCATAAGATTTGTAGAGGACATTCATTTGCAATTGAAAATGAACAATTGAAGATATTGGCCGAATCAAACGCGTGTCAAAGTGTTCAGGAAATGTCACAGATACCGAATATTAGCGTTGCGACAATATTGAACTATCGAAGACGAATTGGTAAATAGAAAAATCTCGGTAAGTGGCTTCCTCATTAACTTAACGCAAACCATTTACGACGGACATTATTTTCCGAACAATCTAGTATATTTACCCATTTTTTGTTTTCGACACTATCGGATGGAAGGCTGATAAAAAGATCGGCCAAAACGCTGTCGGAACAGAGAATTAAAAAAGAATGAGTT
The DNA here is from genome assembly GCA_963457665.1 of Thysanoteuthis rhombus. Classification (NCBI taxonomy): domain Eukaryota; kingdom Metazoa; phylum Mollusca; class Cephalopoda; order Oegopsida; family Thysanoteuthidae; genus Thysanoteuthis; species Thysanoteuthis major. Next base: position 48,712,466 of record OY735230.1, read on the forward strand.
CAAATGTCCGAACAATGCCTTGAAATTTGATCACCGACTTTAACTGTTCACTCCTTATTTTAGCAGAAAGTCGAAACCTTGAATATCTGATTCTGTTTTTAAAGTTGTACATTAGGATTTTGGCAAAAAAACAATGAAGTTTATATACCGGAGGTGTCTAAACCGTTGTTCACAAGCCACGCGTGGCTCTTCGACATTCAATAAGCAGTTCATACAAATATGTTGATTGAGCACCTTTTCTCATCACACTTAACGTTGTCAAAACCCAGTCGAAGTTGGAGCCTGGAGTTGGCTTTGTTTTTCCACCGTAACAACAAGAACGACAAGAATAAGAATAAGAATAATCCTCACCTAATTCTTGTCCTTAGAAACCGGTGTCCGAGAGTAACTTCTAACCAGGTATTCAAAATTATCTGCTGGATAATTCAACTTATTTTTTGTTATTTTTGTTGTTCCCACAACGTTTCGACCGATCCATCCAATGGCCTTCTTCAGGGTGACCTTTCAATGACAATACGAATATCTTTTATAGGAAGAACATTTTGTGACGGACTTTTTTCTATTTTCGACGGACTTTATACCCCTTGCATTTAAGGTGGGGACTCTATCTATATTGCTATAAACTCATGCAAGTTGATGCGAGCTTCAGAAGTGTCCAGGCCAGTTTAACGCTCATCTGAATTGCTCGGAGACACACTCGCTGCAACGGCTGAGTCACGTGATATCACGAGCCCTGGCTGGTCCGCTCACGTTTCCTGTTTCTTCACACGGTTGCTGAGTGTGTGCTAGCGTGAGGTTGTGTTTTCTCCAGTGTAGTCGAATATTGCGTATTTGGTGACCACATGTAAAGTTACGTGAGATGACGTGACACAAGTCTTGATCCAATTGCTGATTATCACAGTTTTGAAGCCTCGTGAGCTTGCATAAGTTCACGTGACGTGATAGCAGTGTGTCCCCGCCTTTAATTTGTGGTTAATAGACATACGTTATTTGGGCTCCTCTTCTAATTAGTTAATACTTTGAGAAAATTTTCACACTTGCGCTCGTCTTTATTTTGCATGAGCAGTTTACCGTAGTCCACATCCGGTTCGCCCAGCCCGTCGATGGGACATAATCCTCTCTTTCCAAAGCGAGGAGACGTGGAGGTTATGGGACTAACCCTGCCACGCTACAGTTAACACAGAATGATTTTAAAACATTATATTTAACTTTTATACTGTTGATATAAAAATTGAATATTGACACAAAAATGTCAAGCTATTTAATTATTTATAAATTGCGACTCCAGTGGATTAAAACGTAAATCTAAGGTTCATGGTTGGTGCATATATTATGTTGTTCGGAAAATAATGACCATTTTTGTCGAATTCATGAGGGATCCACTTATTGAGCTTCCTCACTTTGCCTACCCGTCTCAGATGGTCCGATATTGCCACACTACCAACATTCAATGTCTCTTGCTGTTAGGTGTGGGTTTTGTTCAACCAACTACTTCAGTTGCTCATTTTCAATTGCAGATGGACGTTTTTTGCCCTCTTGATCTCCGAGACTCAAGTATCCGCTACTTGTGCCAGTGGATTATACGTAACTCTTCTCTTTTCATCTTCTGGTTTAAGAGTGTACACGTTCCGTAGATAACTCTGAAACTCAAGTAGATGTGCAGTTGAACACCAGCACACCCAAAACGTTTACCAAATAATCTATGATCGACCCTTATGTAGCATTTGATACAACTCCCTCCCTTGTATTGAAGCTAGTTCAACACGTGCTTTGACACGTGTTTCCTGAGGTAGCAGATGACTTGCTCGCACCAAAACTCAATCATGTTCGTTTGAAACTAAAACTTGAACAGTAAAATTGAAAAATAGAAAAAAATGACACTTCATGGAGACTAAGGTAGTGACTGCTTTGTTAGATGTGAAGGCCAATTCGTACCCTCCTCATTAATTGTTGTATTAATAAAAAAAATATAATTAATTTATTATTGTTTGTTCAGAGAAATAAAATATATTCTATTCTAAATTTTTAAAAGATCGAACACGTTTTGAATTATTATTTTAGGGCTACAGCCGTTATTCGGTCCATGAATTGGATTCAGTTTTCATGATTTTGACGGTATTTTTCTTTTTAACAAAATGAGAGATACTTTTTTTTCACTTTTGCTCATAACATCTGTTTGATATTGTTCTATTTTAATGAATATTTTTCGTAATTTTTAGATTTATATATATGCTATGTATCGACTTGCAACGGACACCTTTTTTTCTTCAAGTAACGAATAGGCCAATATCAGTACCCGAGCTTTGCTTTGTTTTACTCCATCGCTTGAATAAACGGTGGATAATGGCGAAAAGAGCACATTTTAATCGTTAAAACGAGTTATACATATTGGTATAATACACCAATGTACATCACCAAACATGTATATCTAGAATCGGTCGTTTTTCCCCACAACCAAATATCTAAGAATTTATATCCTAAATTCAATGCTAGATCAGATTGGGACATCGTTCTTCAGAGTTGCGGGAAGGAATTGTGGACGATAGAAGGATTAAAGAAATTTCGGGTCAGCAATGGTTACATCACTTTTTTTTCCTTCCATCACAGAGTAATGGAAGCGGTACAGACATAATACCCGCACTGGACTCATTCTAAGCTCCCAAATACCAGTCTGTGTATTCGGAAAGATTTACGCGGCACACAGTTGGGAGATAGTTGCAACACACTCTTGTGTCATGGAACGCAGTTCGTGTGTCGTAAGCTCCGCACGCTACAGGTTGCTGACCGAATGATCGCGAGGAAAACGTTGAGTTAAACTTGTATCTCCATGTCCGAAGGGACGTATTTTTCAGCTGCTGCAAATAGATCTCAACGAATAAACGAACATTATTTATGAGTCTTTGCATCGCTGACCTTTCTCTCCACGACTAAAGGATACGAAAGCTATCTGCCAAATTTATATTACTCTAAAGCGTCGCCATGGATACAATATTGATTCATTTTGATGGTTGTTTTTGTTGCAGTGTGTTGAAGCGCTTGGAATATGTCTCAATAATTATTTTTATAACACCGTTGTTTCTTTTTTTATGGGAAAGAGATAACCAATTCTCTGATACAGTAGACTTCTTCCATCACGGTACCCGAGGGGATTTAAGAGTGCCGTTAGAGCGAGTGATGTTTGAACGAGAGTTTACTGTAGTTCGTAGACTTTCTGTTCTGGTTATTCTCTACGTACAGAGGAGAATGTTCAGGTTCGTTGTTTGAAAGTCAGTATTCTTGAGCGTTTGATTGCCGGGGTTGAGGGATAAGCAGTGGGGGTCGGGAAACTTGTTACAATTCACTGAGCAGGGGGGGGGATAGAATAAGCAGGGGGCGAAAAATAAAAAAAATGTACAGTATTGACAAGAACAAGAAAATCCTTTTGTTTCTGTAGAAAAAATGAGCTAGCGGTATAAAATATTTTGAAATCGTTGAAATTAGCAGATGCAATGAAACTTGATCAACCAAGTTCTCCCCCTTAGGTTGTTTGAAGTCGTCTTCTGATTGGACAATTTTGACAAATTTTGACCCTCCTCCCAACTATCGGAGAGTTGACTGAGATGGACTCTCGAAATTATTTAACGGGGAGGGTTCCCTAATAAATGTGGTTTGGTTGATGGACATTGGGAACCCAAGAATACGTGCATTAAAGGTGGGATCAAGGAATAAAGTTCTGTGTCAATTCCCTTAGGAACGGCATGAATTCCTTTCATGATTTTTGAAGCTGTAATTCCCTACATATGATATCTTCCAGTGATCATTGCTTTTCTGAAAGTTTGTAAGTGTTGGTGTTTGGGCTATCCTCTGCCTCGCATTTCAAACCACCATAATCGACAACTCATGGCTGTTCACTTCTGGGCTTTATTCCAAGGGGACAAATCATCGATCCTAAAACGCTTAAGCCAGTTTTGGCCAGTAAGGTCAGATATTGTTTCATTTCCTTCCACTTTGCAAATTCTGTGAGCAGCTTCAACGGGTTTGAGGCCCAGTTTGAAATAATGCCTCAAAGTTGCTCGAATCACAAAGCTTGTGTCCATCATTACAAAATTTAGAACAAAAATTACAGCTGATTAGTATGAATAATGATACGATAATTTTTGACGGGTATATTCTAGTATGTTTTTTAATAATATCATTAATATAGTCGAGTTGTAGTTAGTCCAGTAGAAAGGAAATAAGCTTTTGAGTAAAAGTCTGCCCTAAACAAAAGTCCTTTTGATACACTCTAATATTATGATTGCGATTGAAAAATATGCTTGCATCTCAAAGCTAAAAGTAAATTGTTCGGGGGCCTTCAAAAGAGGCGTAACAAGAGGGGGCCAATGGAGGCAATCACCCCAAGAACTGGTACGGATGGATGCAATTTCATCTGGCGTATAAGGCATCTTAATTGATAAATATGCCCTTCCCGATGCCCTCTCTGTCCCCCAGCCGCTATCTTTAGCCCCCAGACTCTGTTTTTTCCTCCACGCACTGAGAACCCTTACTGCGTCACTAGTCGTCGAGTGGAGACTCCTCAGACCATTTTGTATTCGTAAATCTTTGGTTAATCCGTTACGTATATCAACTGGGCTTACTTCAGCCTGGCCCTAAGAAACTGAAATTGAATTTTTTATTGAAATTGTGCAACTGTCCTAATCACCAAGCAGAAGTCACTGCTTCTCTGTTATCCTTTCAAGACTTCTGAAAAGTATACATCCAGTGATTTCTAGGATTACTGGGACACATATGTTCCATTTATCTCTTTTAGAAATCTTCCAGGACATTTTAATTCGAGCATTATTTATCTTTTGAAAGGGTTAATGCAGCGATTTTCTATGCGTCGCAGAACATCCGTAGGCGTGTTGCGCGAGTTTTAAGGAGGGCCGATTGTCCCTCAAATAAGGGCCGTGGGGCAGTGTTTTTGTTTTGACACCATTGGTACTTTTACGGGGCACATGAAATAATTGTTCATTAAAGGCCCTAATGGCAGTTTCAAATTCTCTCCTGAATTTCGACTTTCCCTTCCGTATTTTTTTATGTAAGAAAAGGATTTTTGTAATTGTAACTCATGTCTGTATTGAATATATCTGAAGATGTCATTCTATGTTTTAATGAATGGTTTCTTTTTCAATAACATCTTCTTTTAATGCAACTCACACCCACCAGAAGAAACTTGTTAAACCTACGACCTTGGGGTCCTGCTCTATCGGCACCACCGTGGATCATAGGATGCGAGACTTGGTTTAAAGGTTTGGGTCTTCCCTAGGCAAACTGACTTCTCTTTAAAACTCTATTGCTCAGATAGGAGGGTTATTCTGCTCACAGGTCCCGGTCGTCTATGGTCCTACTGCTGTGGAAATCCCTTTTAACAATATTTGTTCGTGTAACCAAGCCAGTCATTCATTCATTCGATAACAAATATGCACACGACTTCCAAAATCTTTTGAATACCTTGGTCAACAATATATTTTGGCAATAAAATTGATGAATTATTAGATTGTTGAACTTATGAACACATTATTATCATTCATTTTCTTTTCAATGATTAAATCTATCCTTAAATACTGATGGTGTGTCTCGGCCATTTTAGTGCCTGGCTCACTCATGAACATATTATCATGATTCGTTTCCTTTAAAAAGGTCAAATCTATCCTTGAATACTGATAGTGTGCCCCTGCCATTTCAATGACTGGCTCATGGTGCCGTCAGATGAGGAAGGTTGAAAGTCAATGGATTAATACATGAATGTATTTTCAGATGAATTGTGTCTCGAAAAATGCAGGATTTTATAAATCTTTCGAACCGATCTTCGTTTTCCTTTGTTTCTGATGAAGTTGTTCCCAGCTGCAACATCTTCAAGGCAGACGACTTCTTCGTTTCGAAGTTCATCTTGCAAATTTGCGTGCGTGGTATTTTGAACATCAGCGTGATAAAGTAAAGTAAAGTATTGCCCTTACGTTAGCTACGACTGCCATGGCCGGATTCCTCATATTACAAGTTTCTTTGTCCCTGCTAATTCTTCAAGGTTTGCGAATATAGTGAAATTCACCAACAGGCGACAAGCACCCGAAATAGCGTCACTCACTCCGCCTTCTTTTTTATTCATAGCTTTCATAAGGGCATTAGTACGGAATGAACGCAGGTTCCAGTTGGAGTTTGAACTCGGCACGCTGGTTCCATTTTCCGTAATGTTAACCAGTGTTGCCACTCACTTGATAATAAAAAGCCCAGATTGTCCACCCACCCAGATAACTTAGAAAAAAACCCCAGATCGTAGGAAAACTACCAACTTAATAATTTAACCGTGTATAATGCGATAACAACTGAACTATTCTTTAATTTAATACCTACATTGTAATATACGCTGTACTCCTTTAATTCGGTGGTCCGCTTTGAAATGTTGCTTACGTCACAAGATACTACTAACACCGGAAACAAGCGCAGGAATCTTCTCTTCTTATAGATTAATTTCTCTTATGAATTATCTTCCCTCTTTATCTTTATTTTTCCGTTGATGAATTAAAAAAAAATTCAATCAAAAACTCTTCATACTTCATATTTCATATTTTCTATATCTTTTACCTTTATGTACTTTTCAAGTTTCTTCTGCTCTCAAAGAACATTAGATAGTTGCTTTCTGGCGTGCGCATTCACTTTAACTCTTTGCATTTTGACGGGTTTTATTCTTCTTAAATAACAAACGCTGAATTTCTATTTATGTTTAGTGTGCATAAAATCGTTACTTTGAATAGATTTAAATTAAAAAGATGCTTCCCTTACATCTGACGTACAAGGTGGATAATTATTGTGACCCAAAAGCAGTTTATGCATTAAATACAAGCATCGATCCCACCCCTAACAAAATGCACTCATTTTAAGAAACTCCCGCTCAACAAACTCTCGCCTTAATGCAACTGTCAACAAAGCATACACATATCTATCTTTTGAGGCAGATGTGCCCGAACATAGATGAAACCCCGGAATTTATGGAGTTATAGCAAAAACCCCAGAAATCCCTCATGACTTTGAAAAACCCAAATCTGGATGGAAGTTGGTTAACCATTATCGCAAGTGTAATTGACTGGCCTCAGTTCCGTCTCAACAGACAATGGAAAATCACCTTCAGGGCGCTTGCCCGGGCAAAGCGTACAGAGATCCTTGGAATTCCAGTCATCAGAATCACCATCTCAGCCTCGTAGTCCAGAGGAAAGTAAGAGCCGTTGGAAGGGTGTCAAAACACGTTGAGCGGTCTCCACTCATTGGAATCAGAGTTGTCCTTCTCCTAGACTGGTTGGAGTGGGGAGAGAATAGGAGGGATTCATATCTTTCCAAAGGGTAGTGCAAAGTGAGTATAAACAGCAGTAACAGGAGTTTGAACTTGGGTCCCCGATTGTCACTATCCGAGCTATTATCGACTGCGCCAATCGCACCTCCATCATTAGTGCAATAAGAAGTGTAAAGAGGCCATTATTGTAATTCTATCGTAGTCTTCTGCAGATGCCAGAAACTTTGTCATCCACAGAAAAAAGATTCAATGTAGATCATCAATCTCCTGATGAGTTCTCCTTATTTTCCATGATTTTCCATCTGGGATAAAATATTTCTTTTTTCAACATCTGCCTTAGACACCCGGCCACGAACGAAAACAGGCAATAAAATGCAATGATTAACTTGATTTTTTGTTCGTGTTGATCGAGAAGGAAATGTGATTTTCTTGATGGGGCAGAATCAAGATAAATATTAGAAAACGTCAACCCAAATTGTCAACAAATCTGTCAACATTGGTTTCTCCATTTTTCGAGTCGGTCTGGCTGGCTATGGACACTCAAAAAGTGTTTCTTGGGCCCAACTTGGAGAAATTACTTTATCGAGAAAAAAAATCTTAGCCTAAATTTATTAGTTTGTCTTACAGTAAATTCCTGATTAAATATGATAAATACTACTTTGAGATAAACTAATAAATTTATGAGTAATAAACTAGAGTAATTCAATTTAGGCTTATCTACACAATACTTTTTTCAGTGAGTGTGTGCATGTATGCATGTATATATGTATGTATGTATGAATTTATGTTTGTATGTATGAAAGTATGAATGTATGTATGTATGAATGAAAGTATGTATGTATGTATGTATGTATATATATATATGCATGTATGTATGTATGTATGTTTGTATGTATGTATGTTTGTATGTATGTATGTATTTATGTATGTATGTATGTATGTATGAAGTATTTATGTATGTATGTATATATATATATATATGCATGTATGTATGTATGTATGTTTGTATGTATGTATGTATGAATTTATGTTTGTATGTATGTATGTATTTAAGCATGTATGTGTGTATATATGAAAGTATGTATGTATGTATATACATATATGCATGTATGTATGTATGTATGTATGTAAGGATAGATGGATGGATTATAGTTAATCCGGCAATATGGGACAATGTCTAATATTGTCATTTCTCTTTCGTGTGTATGCATGTATCGATGGTACAGGCCACACCAATGGAGCTAGAGGGATGGAAACTTATACATTTACTCCTTACTATGACTAGAAAAAAAATTTTTTTTTCTAATTTTCTGCTCAAAATGGATTTTTGTGGCCAGGGACTTCAATTTGCCATCTAAATTTATGCTGTACACGTATGCAAGTATGTATCGCATGCACATGTCGATTCAATGTAGCTAGAGAGATGAAAACTTTCACATTTACCCCTCATCATGTCTAGAAGAATTTTTTTTTTTAAATTACGCTTCAAAATATTTTTTAGTGGGGAATCAATTCGCAATGTAAGTTCATGCTAAGTTGGCCCCTTAGTTCGTGTCCGGTTGCATTCACGCTTTTAAAAAGAAAAAAATATTTTGATACAGACTAATCAAGTGATCACTGCCCTACAATAGGCTAGAGAAGTAACGTATTCATTGATCGTCATTATTTTTCGAATTTTCTTAATTGATCTACCCGAACAATGCAGCATGCTGCCAAAAGACGTTGATCACGAGACCTTTTCTATTGAGTGACTAAGCAGAGCTGTATGTTTATTCTTGATTATTTTCCACACTTTCTCAGCTATATCATAACTTACCCTTATTTCCGATGTGTGCGTGTGTGTGCGTGTGTGCGTGTGTGTGTGTGTGTGTATCACGCCTGACCCCCGCCTTCCACAGACAGCGTCCTCTAATTGATCAGGACCAAGGCAATAGAGGAACAAAACTATTTACCGGAAGTAGCGTTATCTTCCTCACACAAAGGGAGAGCTACACTTTGGCTCATACATCTAATGTCGTCTGATTGCCTCTTCCGGATTCGATATAAATTTCTCATTTTACAGCTGTGGCAGAATGAAAATTACTATAATGGCTACAGCATGAATAATTGGCTTCGTTTCGAAGTGTCCAACTCCACAATGGAGTCGATGACGTCCTTCAGAGAGAGACCAGCAGCCGTACAGCTTTTTTTTCCCATCCCATCTCTTGTCGTCGAGGCCACAAAGTGAAGAGCTTGGGGGTGGGCGGTCGGGGGTCGGGGACTGTCGGCGGTGCTTGCTGAATGGGTGTTTTGAGACTAACTTTACAGCCTTCTTCTTCTTTTTTTCGCGTCAGGTGGTGAAACCAACAAAAGAATTATGGTCAGAGGTTTTGTCAATTACGCTGGGATCTTTCACTAATGGATATCAACTTCTGACACCGAACTCTGAGACTTTACACTCTATCGGATGCCCTACCCCTACGACCTGAGAAACTAGTTGATGGCCATTGCGCTCTGACACCAGTGGCTTATGAACCATTAGGCAGAGTAGGCCCATCGATACTTTTTCGCAACCTCCCGGCAAGGACTTTCTTCTCAAGAACGTGGAATAAACTCTCTTCTGAATATAATCCCGGTAAGTTGCTCAATATCGCAAGACAGCACAGCACATCAGAGAAAAAAAAAAAACAGAAGTCAGAGACATCATAGAAGCCATTAGAGAACTCAAATGGCAATGGGCTGGTCATGTTGCGAGAAAGTCAGACGACCGCTGGACATCACGACTAACAACGTGGATCGCCAGAGATCATGTGCGAAAATCTAAGCAGCAAAATATGAGATGGTGTGACGAACTTGACAAGTTCAGAAAGTATTGGGTTCTGCGACGCCAATGACAGAGAGATCTGGCGAATCTTTGGGAAGGTCTATGTCTAACAACGGACACTAAAATGATGATGATGATGATGATGATGATGCTGATGCTGCTGCTGCTGATGATGATGATGTCGACACGTTTAAATCCAGAGTGAACAAAATTGCCTTACCTAATGTTTGCCTTTTAAAGGAAAAAAATTCTTGTTGATCTTTATCTTTTTAGTGTTTCTAACTCTTATTAGTCATTTTAACTCTCTTATTGCTTTTTTTAAAGACTTCCTGACTAAAAAAAAATCATATTTTAGTGCTTCCAACTATACAACTTCAATGTCAATAAGCTATTTCAGCTTTGTTTCCACTTCTTGATTCTGTAACATTAATAGCCCCTCCTTACTAAACCCGTGATATGAAAAGTGTCCGAAAGGCCGAGCTCAAGTTGACCAGAAGTTTAAAAATTTAAAAAAAAAGGCTCAAACTTAAGGCCTCGTTAAAAAGGTGTCTGAGAGATACAAATAGTTTCATTGAGTTCCCACTTATTTTGGATTATACAAACGATACTTTATACACCGGACAACGCTATAAGTTGTTCAATGTGACAACTGCAGAATATTCGATCCCATCCAATGGTGGGCCGGGGGGCGTGGGCATACGCTACCACTCTTCCAGGGGGGCAAAAAGATATACTTCCCGGGATGTTGCATAGTAGGATATATCCGACGACGGTTTACTCTTTATTTCCGACCACGCTATTAGCAGGGACATAAGGTCAAAATTGTCCATGGCGTGTAGGGCCCCCGTTTAATGCATTTTCTGAAAGAGCACGTACTGTGGTTCAGAAAACCTGTTTTTTTTTAATTTTTTATTCAATCGCCCAAAGGAATCAAAAGTTATACAAAAACAAAGTTTCGAAACAAGGAAGTCATTTTAGAATTCGTATAGTTCCTATTGTCTACTGTTTGGGGGAGGGGGGGGGCGGAATAGTACAATGAGTAGCGTTCTATATATCAATATATATCCATACAAATACGCATAGCTACAATGTCAACAAACGCTACCACCAAGCTAAAATGTAAAAAATTACATTTATTACTTAATTATTGCAGATGAGTAGATTAAAGTAGTTCTTCTCCACGGGAAGCAAATGTATCCCCTTGGGGATGCCTAGGTAGGAGAATGCCTTACTGAAGCTCAGCCTAGAGGCCCCAGGTCGTTGATAATCCATCATAGATTGCAGAGTGATACAGACGGATCTATAAGACGATATCTCCTCTCTTCGCGAATAGAATCTCTACATTATGCATGAAAATATTGAAAGCACTCAGAGTTGGACATTGTTGGCTTTTGTATTGAGTGTCTGCAATGTCTCATCCACGCATGCACTGTTGGTCATTGGACTGTTCATTCGCTACCAGTAGTAAAACAAGTCTGGTTGGTCACTCAATAAGTACCGTCACGTGACCAGGGTCTTTCAGCAGGGTACCGTGTTGAGGGTGATCAGTGCAAAAAAAGAAAAAAATACAAAAAGGAGCAATTGATGAATAGATTACTCCTCTTGTCTTTTGTTGGATCACAAACAAAATCTAAATTCTCATTAAACGAGAGAGAGCATGAACGACCAATTTAGCATAAATTTATATTGTAAATATATTTCTAAAAAAAAAAAGGTTATTTTGAAAAAAAAAAGAATTTTTTTTTTTACTTAATATAGTAAGGAGCATCCCTAACCCTTCCAACAGAATCTCATTTTGAGAATTTGAAAAGCCAGTCTCGAATTTTCGATGCCCTTTAAGGATTCGATCATTTTTTCAGTGACTAACCGTTCGGTAATACTAGGGATTAGTCAAGGTAGATTTTGTTGTACTACTAATAAGCTTAGAGTCAATTTAGGGTTAGAACATTGACAGATTATCTACCACCCGGGCCCCTAGGCTGAGCTTTGCCAAATTATCACGTCACGTGCTGATGTTGCCGCTGCAGTACGAAATCCTAAAAGCATTACTTCTAAATGTTCAGATGTTTGGAGCCTAATTTTGAAAACAATTTATTAATATCCAGCCTGAGCTTTCACGAGGCTCCCACTAACCTCAGCCCTTTAAACATCTGTTCTCTAAATAGAATAAAGGAACAAGAAGTCATGATAAATAGCTTATATCGTTGCACTACGTATGATATCCTACGTGTTTACGATATAATGAAGTTAAATGACGACGACGAAGTTATTACGACACGATTTGGTCCTGAAAGCAATTCTTCTAAATGTTCAGATGTTTAGGGTCTAATTTAGACAAAGCTGGCTGTGCTAAGGTCAAGTCCCTTGCTTCATTTAAATCTAAAAGGTAAAAAAGAAACAGAATTTATTCCTCCATACAATATTATTCCAAAACTTCATGTCTTTTTCAAAATCCCTTATTAATAATTCCTGTAATTTTTTTAAAAACATTTTTAATGGTTTTATCGTTATCTTGACTGTTTTAATGACATCCTTTGTTGCAAGGTAATTTTCACCTACAAATAAAAATGAATAATATATATATTTATATATACTTGCTATTATAGAGAAATGATATTTTCCATGACAGAAATTCAACGTTTACACACACACAAAAAAAAATCATACCAAGAACATGAGTTGACACAACGTGACGTCACGGAATCACTCTTACTTTTCCTCTCTCTCTGTTATTCATTCTTAGATTCACACGTCTTAAATTCCAAATCTGACTAATTGCAATAATTAAGTCAATTCTGTTGGAGTTCGACGGAAACAGTAATTGTATTATCCCAGTTATATATATATATATATATATATATATATATATATATATATATATATATATATATATATATATATATATATATATATATATATATATATATATGAAATTAGGCGGGTAAATTTCACAATAAGGGTTGAATAAATCAAGTAAAAGAGTAAAAAAAAAGAAAGCCTAACTCTATCGTAATGGTTTTTAGGTAGGTAGGTTTTTGATGAACCTAAACCAGTTTCGTACATGTCGTCCTTCAGGAGACATGTGCGAAACCAGCTAAGGCTTATTAGAAACTATAATACCTCAAAAGTATATCTAAAAATTTTGGCTTTTTTTTAACAGTTTTCTTTTATATATATATATATATATATATATATATATATATATATATATATATATATATATATATATATATATATATATATATATATATATACATAAGAAAAGTGTGAAAAAAGGGAAGCCAAACTTTTTGATTATAGTTTTTAGGTAGAGAAGTTTTTAATGAACCTTAACCGGTTTCGTACATGTCATCCTTCAGGAGACATGTTTAGAAACAATCATACCTCAAAACTATGACTAAAAATGTTAACACTTTTCTTATATATATATATATATATATATATATATATATATATATATATATATATATATATATATATATATATATATATATATATATGTATATATATATATATATATATATATATATATATGTATGTATATATATATATATATATATATATATATATATATATACATATATATATATATATATACATAATGCAAAATCCTCACGTATACAATCAATCAAATAATTTTTGTACTCTTTGTTAAACCTATGTTTTTGCCCCCAGGCTCCGCTCCCTTTCAGACCCCCCCCTAGGCAGGAGCCTTATCAGCCTGATTTATCTGCCACTGAATTAGTATTAGGTTACATTCTTGAGAGTTATTGCGTGTGTGCATGTGTGTATTAATATGTGTATGCATGTGGCAATGTGTGTATGTGTGTGCTTATGTCTGTGTGTTTATGTGTATGTAAATGTGTGTATGAGTGTGCGTTTATTTATGTGTATGTGTGTTTGTGTGTTTGCGTGTGCTCGTGTAAGTATGCATATGCTCATGTATGTGTGCATGTATGTGTATATGTGTTTATGTGAGTGTATGTATGTGTGTGTGTTCATCTGCGTTTTTAGGTGCATGTGTATATGTGTACGTTTATGTGTGTGTATGCAGGTGTTTAGTTGTGTTTGAATTCGTGTGTGTTTACGTGTTTTTGTCTGTCTGTCTGCCTGTCTGTATGTATGTATGTATGTAAACATGTATGTGTGTATGTGTGTAAGGCATCCTATTTGTAATATCGACCAATTAAAAAGCTATTAACAAAGGCGAAATACAGCGTAAGGGAAATAGACGAGCGATAACTTTGACGGGGGCGCATAATGACCCCATAATTACCTCTCCACACATACCACACACACACACACACGCACTTACCATAATAAATCGATTACTTATATCGATTCGTCCCATTTCTAATTACGGGGTGACAAAGCCGGATATAGCTTCTTGATCTATATTCTTGAATGAAAGAAGCATTCGAGCTCAATATATTATGGATAGCACCTGGTCATACGTAAGTTTTGAGCAAGTATAAGTGTTTCTATAGATTTTTAAGTACTTATATAGATATATATCTCATGGCCAGGGGGGAGTATATATTTCCTGGAGGGGTAACAAAAAGATATATATATATATATATATATATATATATATATATATATATATATATATATATATATATACATACATATATACATACATATATACATACATATATACATATATACATATATATATACATATATACATATATATATACATACATATATATATATATATATATATATATATATATATATATATATACATACATATATACATACATATATACATACATATATACATACATATATACATATATACATATATATATACATATATACATATATATATACATACATATATATATATATATATATATATATATATATATATATATATATATATATATATATATATATATATATATATATATATCTTAGTGGAAACCCTGTTACCAGCAAAAACTAAAACGATTATATACATATATAAAACGAATATATTGAATATTAGGTTCTCAAAATTCATCCAGGGATGGGTGGGACAAATGCTCTGTTTGCCCCCCCCCCACATGATATATCTGTCATAAAAAAAATATTGTACAAGATAGATAGATATTATTATAAAATGATTTATCTTGAAAATAGTATAATTTTTCATTTTTATCTATTTGTATACAGTAAGGCAATATTAACTTTGTGTTGTTCAAACTTCCTGAGGATGATTTTGAAATCGGTTGCGAAATTAACATCAGTAACATAACCAATAACAGTGACTATTTCTTTTCTTTACTTTTTTTTCCTGTTTGTATACGCCATGTTAATATAACTGATTTGTTTTAAAATCCCTGTAACCATTACATGGTAAACAACTGATGGTCCCCACTAGGAAAAGATCACTCATAGTACCATAATATAAAATTCTGAGTAAAACATAAAAAACCACTGAGGAAAATTTCATATATCAGATATTAGGATATAATTGACTGAACAGACATGAATTTTTTTTTTTATACATGTACTGTTTAAAACTGTAAAGCTTTTGAGACTATACATATGTGTGTATGTATGTGTACGTGTATGTGTGTATGTGTGTGTGTGTGTAATAATAGATAATAATATCTGAAAAGATATGAAATTTTGACAATTCGGAAAATGTTTTAAATGGTAATTTTTTTTAATTATCGATGACACGTTTTGCTATTCCATAGTTACTTCGAGTCGATTTGAAAAAATCGATTCGAAGAAGCTATGAAATAGCAAAACGCGTCATCGATGATAAAAGAATTACTACTCAGAAGACTTTCAAAATTGTCATTCAATTTATATATATATATATATATATATATATATATATATATATATATATATATATAGAGAGAGAGAGAGAGAGAGAGAGAGAGAGAGAGAGAGGAGAGAGAGAGAGGGGGAGATGGGGGAAGGAAGACAGACAGACAGACAGACAGACAGAAAGAATGAGACTCAGAACAGAAGCATGTGTATATTTGAATGCATATCTGCAGACCCACCCCGCTGATTGTCCTGATCCTAAATACGTTTATATCCATTCAGGATGACTGGTAGGCTTATACCTTCGTGTCCTTTTCCACTGATAGGTATACGTACACGCTCGCCTTTGAAAACACACGTCCACACATGCGTACACCAACATACATAGACGTGCACTTACGTACGATCATACGCAAACACAGACGCAGAACAAGTACGTACACGATCACTCCCCTCCGCACACATACTCACACTAACGTGGATCAATAAGTCAGTAGCATGTATATTCATTCGGAATAAGTGGTAGTTTTTATATCTTGGTGTTTCTTATCATACGTATACACATACGCTCGCCCTTGGACACACACGTCCTCGTATACGTACACTTACATCATGTGCACATTCACACGAATGTACATGTACACATATAAGTACACACACACACATACACACACACGCGTACATACACACACGAACGGGGATCAATAAATCATACTGGTAGGTTTTATATCTTTGAGCGTGTCTATCTCCATATATGGGTGAGCTTACGCACTCGCGCGTGAACACACATCTACTTGCATGCACACACCTACACACACGTTTGCACACACAATCCCAAGCAAACACATACACACATGCTCATACGCACACACACACAAACACACACGCATACGTAAGTCCATACATCTACACACTTGTTCACACACCCACACATGCACAAGTGCGCACATACATTCTCCACACACCCACGCCAACATATCACATGCTCGCACACAGACACACACACACTTCCATATTGCCACAGAGCCTACGATCCCCCCTTCTATATCTCTGCGCACATCTGTGAAGGCGTGCTTTTAATAATTGCAAATAACTGTGCGGTGATCATTTGAAATGGAGCTTTTATAAATGATTTGATTAGAGTAAGAAAAGATAAGTTCCCTGGCAGCAGGATGTGATGAAGTCAATTTATCCGCCACCGACAAGTGCTCCAACCCAGACGCAGAGGATAGTGAGTATTTCAGAGTCATTATATATATATATATATATATATATATATATATATATATATATATATATATATATATATATATATATATATATATATATATAAATATATATATATATATATATATATATATATATATATATATATATATATATATATATATATATATATATATATATATATATATATATATATATATATATATATATATATATCAGTGTTTCAGAGAGTCATTAGGAGGAACCTCGCTGGGACACAACATACTGAATGAGATTTCCAAATGTCATAAGATATAAAATTATCCCCCCAAAACCACAAATTCTCTAAGTTAATTGCATTCTCAAATGTGACTGTATGGAGGGCTGATCGGCCTTGTAATGTCGCAGAACGTCTCACAGGGCAAACAACACTGACGGTGTTTCTGGAGGGGGGGATGCCTCCCCCCCCTCTGCTTCACCCAAGCTCTGAGCAACACACAGTTAGCTCAGAAGAGAAAACTACAGCCTCTGCACTTTTATGGCATTTTGGCCTTTTTTTGTTTTTGTTTTTATTATATTTAGGACGAGTCAGGGGGCAGTTAGTTGGGTTCCGATTTCACACTCAAAGTGTATTTATGTGTGTATGTGTTTCTATGCGTGTGTTTGTATGTATGCACATATGTGTCTGTGTGTGCATCCCTGTGTGTTTTTGTCTGCGTATGTGCATCCATGTATATGTGTGCGGGTGTTAGAGTGTCCTTGTGTGCGTATGTGTACATCTTTTTATGTATGTGTATACATGTGTAAACGAATGTGTGTGTGTGTGTTTTAGCAGAACCCGACCGTCAAATAATTCCATTATTGAACCCATTTCAGAGATGCCATTCTTCGAGAATCCATTCTGGCATTTGACGACCACGGATTTTACAAGTATAGACAACATTAAAAGAATATTGAGGTAAACTTCGAAAAACTCAATAAGCGAAGAAAGGATAATAACATAAATCGAACCAGTTGAATTTCAGAAGGAGAAAATCGGGCTTTGGAGTGAAACGCCATCTTTAAATTATCGTCAACTTCCGGTTTTCATCATTTTCCTTTTTTTATTGGAGCCTAAACTTTAAAAAAGATCATTTCTCTATTTCGAGACTTCATTATCACTATGTAAAATAGCAGGGAAGGGTTGGTCCTCCAGCTTCGGGAGGCAACCAGTTTAAGAGAAGGACAGCTCAGAATTCAAAACCAGCTCACCAGAAAATGGTGGCAATAGTTCAAAACCTCACATGACTATACAATCATCATGGGATGAATTCAATCATCATGGGATGAATTCGGAAAGGCCTTTGTGCAGCAGTGGACTCGAAGTGGCTGAAGATCATGATGGCGATAATGACTGATTTTGTTTACCTCCTTGGGATTTTTATTATTTTCAAAGCTAGTGGTAAAATAGTTATTTTGATTACTTTTTGTTACCCAATATAAGGTCTCTCAGTCATTTTTCACATCAAAGCGTCGGTACAAAGTGAGTTATTTATGCCACAGAATCAAGATTAGCGGAGAAAAATGTTAAAATAGGTAAATGTTGTTGAAATAGTAAAGTAGGAGACAGTAAAACACAACATGTGTGAAATGAAGACTAAAGACGATTAAAAAAGCAATTCGAGTTAAAATGACTAAAAGGAGTTAGAAATATCAAAATGGAGAGCAAGGAGAGAATTGAAAAGAAAAGACTAACAATGGGTAAGAAGACACTCGTTCCCTCTGGACTTACTAATGTCGAGACATCACCGTGAAAAACCTTCAGAAGGGTGTTCATTTCCAATGTTCTTGAGAAGGATAATGTTTTAACCCGGAGTTCAAGCCACATTTCTGTCTCTCCTCAATGCGTCGTGATAAGGAGCGTTTCGTATCAGAATCTTGTTCTTCCGTATCTTCCAGTAATCCATCTACAGCATCTGCACTGAATGTCACCAACACGTTTATCCAGGTAGAATATATTCTACTTCCATTTGGCGTCAGATTAAATCATTTCATTCAATGTGTTAAAAGGAGCAATGGAAGTAGAAAAGCTTACAGCGTTGAATTCGGGTGTTTTGCTTCCATTTCCCCGTAAGGCTTGGGTTTCCATACCTTCTTTTTGTGTGTCCGAAACCACATTGAGTTGAACTCCGCCCCTATCCATCTTATACTCTCAACCCGAGATGTTCATGTATGCTGCTCCTTTGATTTTTCTCATCTTCTAACAGCGTTCTCCGTCTATAATCCGGACTTCTTCCCAGAGAGGATAGCGATCGCCCTCAGGAGTTCAATTTTCCTGAAAACTCTTCGAATATTAATTACCCTTCTCAAAACTATCGGTAATGTCCACTGATGAGCTAAACTAACAAAAACGCCCAACTGATAAACCGCTAAAAATTTAGCGGAAGCAAGAATTACGGCTAACTGGTTACTTTTATTTTATGAATTTAGCTTCGGTTAGTTTTTTTTTTGCTCTACAACCCTTAAAACAAACTTTAAGTTCTGAAAATTTAATATGTTGTAGTTTAGACATAGCTTTCGCTGAACTACACGTTCAATGTGAACTAAAGTGTAATTTAATTTGATCATTTAATTATTTACGACTATTTTGATAATCTGATATTGGCGTGTCATACCTCTTTGAAAAGTTCTATGTCTAAGCTACAACATATCAAACATTTTTTTTTAGATCTGTTTGAGAGAGTTCTAGAGTTATCTTTGCTTCCCGCTTCATCAGTTTAGCGTTTTCGTTAGCTATGTCCACCACTGATAGTATCTTAACAAGAATATTTATTCGTCTCATTAAATTCTAATTTTTCTTTAGCAACTTACCGAAACATTTTGAACTGAAATGAAAAAAACAAACAAAAAAAAAAAGAAAAAAAAAAAACGCTGGTCACTCAAAGAAAGAAAACTATGTTGGCAGAAAATCGTGTGAAGATTTTTTTTCTGTCCAGAAATGATCAAATGGAAACCAAATACGGAAATCTACTTATCTTATATGCAACACAGGGGTCTACATTTTTTTGCCAGTAATATTTGCCAATGGAGATAACTAGTAAATGTTAAATTTAGAGTAGTCTCCCTTGAACATGTTGTTGCATATACATGGAAAATCTGGGTTCATTCTGATCGACCACAAACAAGAGAATGCAGAGAAACATTATGAATCACCTTAGGATGGCAAGCCTTCAGCAGATCAAGTCCAACCTTAAAAAACAAGAAGATCCCATTAATCCTCAAAAGAAGGGTATACAACCAACGTATCCTCCCGATAGTCACCTATGGAGCTGATACACAGAACCTAACCTAGAGGTTGACCCGCAAACTGAGAAGCATGCAACGTGTACATGAGAGAATCATACTCAACCTCACATGGAGAGATTACAAGACAGCAGAGTATATCAGGGAGATAACAGGAGTCTGAGACATGATATAATCCACTGCAAACCTCAACTGGCAATGGGCTGGTCATGTTGCAAGAATGTCAGACAAGTGATGGACATCACAACTCGCAGCATGGATCCCAAGAGATCACATGCACAACCGAGGCCGGCAGATTACAAGATGAAAAGACGAACCATGCAAATTCAAAAAAGTACTGGCTCCGCGACGCTCACGATAGAGAGATGTGACGAATCCTAGGGAAGGTCATTGCCCAACGACCGACGATAAAAGATTGATGATGATGATGATTAAGAGAAGCTTTTCAACAACCAGGCAACTCAAAACGCCTTCGAAGAATTCATTGGTTCGAGGACCAAAAAGTTCTACGCTTCTGTAATAAATGGATTTGTTCCTTGTTCAGAAAAGCTTCAATGGTTTTTGCACCCACCTAATATCACGTCTGGTTTTCATGATGAGATGAAAGGCGTATTTTAGCATATAATCCAGAGGGAGAACCACAGAGTGTCGAAAGGTCAACCTTTTGGGCTTTTACTTCCGCAGAATATCTTTTTTGTATATTTTATACATAGTAATTTTCTGCATTGAAAAGTTTGACCGATGCAAATCTTATTTTCATTTGACCTCTGCTTATTTTGCCGTGTATGTAGCAGAACTGGACACAGAACCTCCCGATGCAATCAATAAATAAATAAATAAATAAATAAATAAAAATAAAATAAAAATGTGAGACGTGCTAGAGAGTAATCGGCTTGAAATTTGTAATCTGCATCGAAAAAATTATCTACGATAGTTGTACTGCATCTTTGATCAGAAAAAAAAAAATTCAATTTTGTTGACCAGTGTTATTTCAATACTGCTGCAATATTTCAACTGTGATGTATGTCGACATTTTTAAGAACGTAGAAAATTTCATGTGAAGACCACATTCAAGTAAGTTAACGGCGTTAAATATGTCAACAGCGGAGATAGCGTTCGTAACAAAGGAAGAAAGTTATTATCTTAATAAGGTGGGGATAATGAGAGAGTGGAAGAAAAAAAAAATTTTACGTCACTCTACTGCATATCATTCCTTTTTTAAAAAAAATCAATTCTTAGGACTAAAAATAGAATAAAAGAAAGAAAGTAAAAAGAAAGCAGACTAAACAGTATTTATAACTAATGTATACACTTCACACACATACACATATATATATGATTATAAGATACGTTACATTATGTAGTAACTTTTATTTGAAATGATCTTCCGTCATTACATGGCTAATGTATCACTTGGCCAAAACAACGTGAATAGAGTAAGCAATGAAGGAAAATGGAGCTGCTGCAGGAATCGAACCTGCCATCAATACGATAGTAACTTCAACATAGCGTTGCTAATACCATTGAGTTTAACAGCCATCGGTAATGCTAAAGCCGAAATAAATGTTTTCACTCCAAATTCTCATCTCATTCTATTTGTTCCTTTCAACACAACAGGTATGTATTAAGATATATGTATATATGTGTATTTATGAGTGATTCCCTATTGTTCATATATATATATATATATATATATATATATATATATATATTAGGAAATGGATGTATGTGATCGGACAGAATAATTATGAATTGCTTCATATCATATAGAAACTTATTTGAAATGATCTCCCGTCATTACTCGGTAAATGTATCACTTGACCTAGACAACGTAAATAGAAAAAAAAAACAACCGAAGAAAATTGGGCTGCTGCAGGGATCGAACCTGCCGCCTATAGGATAGTTGTTCCGACGTAATACAAAGGCCCAAATAACTGCTTTCAACCCCAATTCTCCTCTCGTTTATTCTCGGTGTATTCGCTCATTTCAATGGGACAGTTCCGTATTGAACAATGGATGTATGAAGTAAGCGGCTACCCTATCGGTGGCATGTTCGATTCCTGCAGCAGCCCCATTCCCTTTAAATGTTTATTTCATTGAAGTTGTGTAGGATGAGTAATAAATAACTATAAATGATAAATAAGTGTAATGACGGGAGATCATCTCAATTTATATATATATATATATATATATATATATATATATATATATATATATATATATATATATATATATATATACATATGTAAATCATTGTATCAAATGAGGGAAAATATCGTTCCTTGGTGAAGAAAAGAATTATATATATATATATATATATATATATATATATATATATATATATACATAATTCTTGGCCAATGTACGATATTTTCCCTTATTTGTTACAATGATTATTTATTTTTGTTCCGGAGGTTTTAACGAGGATTAATTTAAAAATTCAATTAAAAACAAATATTTCAAAATATTGACAATATTTTTATCGCAAAAACAAAGGTTCAGAAATTCTGCCAAGTGCCATCAGAAATTGTATAAATGGCGTCGTAGTTTCTTCTAACAGAGGTTGTTCTTTTCCTTGTTAGGACATCGACAAACTAGTCTTATAATGAATCGTGGGTAGTCAAAATAATACATTATCACGAAAGAACCTCATGGTTTTCATAATTACGATTTCACTCTCCAAGGGAAATATGATACAGGTCTCTGTTAGTCACTCAGTAAAAAACGTCACGTGACCAACGTCTTTCAGTATCATACCGCGTTGTAGGAGGGAGAATCAAATAGAAAAATTCGAAAAGGGATGATCAGTTAATACATTTCTTCTCTCTCCTTAGGATGGGCCATGATCACTAAAGAAATGTCTGAATTTTCAAAATACAATGGACGCAAACAAACTGCCAATTTACCGTAAGCTTACATTGCAAATTGAACCCTGACACCAAAAACCTATTCTAGGGAAGGAGAATGGGGGTTGGATTTAGATTTTCAGCCCTGTGGCTCTATTGGTGTGGCCTGAACGTACGATACTTATGCTGCTTGTCAACCAGCTGACCAACCAGCCAGCCAGCTAGACCAACTTGAAAACTGAAGAAACCTATTTTGACAGTTTTTGGCAACAGTTTGGGTTGACGGTATCTACATTACAGAGCAACGTAAAGTTTTTGATATTTTATGAGTACAATGCGATCGCAAAATCATTTAAATACTGCCGTCGATTTTCGGTGGCATAAACTAGTTTTTATGATGAAAATCGAATTCTGAGCTGTTAAAATAGATTATCACCAAAGTACGGGATATTCGAAACTCTTCTTCGGTGTTTTTATAATTGAAAATATCGCTCTGTAAAGGAAATATGATATAAATCTGGAAACGGACAGAATACATTAGTAATAATAATAACGAACAAATTATTAAGGAATCATTTGCGAGGTTTCAATCAATATTTCTTGATTGGTCTATCAAGAATGGATGCTGTACGTAGTGTGTGTGTGTGTCTGTGTGTATGCATAGATCTGTGAGTGCGAATGAGTGGCTTTTGACGTGCGTGTAGGTGTTAATGTGTGTGTGTGTGTGAGAGAGAGAGAGAGAGAGTAGGGATGCGACTGGATGTCTCTCTAGCCCCCCCCCTCCCCATGTGATGAGGGACGGGATGTTCTGGACTCGTGCATTGTCTCACTCCACAACACCCCTCGCCCTGTCTGCACAACCCCCGGGTCCATCTGCTGTCAGTAGAAGCACTTCCTCGATTCTTGCAATGGGTCGCCTATGACCATCAGCCAACCCCGCCCAATGGACGAACATACGCGTGTGTATACACACACACACACACACACACACACACACACAGACGTACACGGATAAACGCATAGAAAGACATATCAATGTATACACAGATACAGACAAACGCACATGGATATACACACACACATAGAAATAGGCCTACACATATATATATATATATATATAAATAAACTTACATATATATATATATATATATATATATATATATATATATATATATATATATATACGCACACATTTATACATAGAGAAAGAGAGACACACACACTCATACTCACGCACACACATAGAAAGACATAGATACGTATACACATATTTATATGTAGATACACATGCACGCTCGAAACTATACAGATACGCTTACACACATACACAGATAGATACATATACGCGTACACATGCAAAGAGAAAAACTCAGATACATTCACACGCACCTTTATAATTATAATAATAATAATAATAATAATAATAATAATAATAATAATAATAATAATAATAATAATAATAATAATAATAAAGTCGGATTAATGATAATCCACGTCGATAAACACACACGCACACACACACACACAGACGTATATATATATA
Organism: Thysanoteuthis rhombus; assembly: GCA_963457665.1. NCBI lineage: Eukaryota > Metazoa > Mollusca > Cephalopoda > Oegopsida > Thysanoteuthidae > Thysanoteuthis > Thysanoteuthis major. The sequence continues at coordinate 48,737,221 of OY735230.1, forward strand.
TGCACATTTACATACACACACGCATATATACACACACACACACATATATATATATATATATATATATATATATATATATGCACATTTACATGCATACACATATGTGCATATACATATATATGCACATCTACACATATATATATTCGTGCACATTTATGCACACACACGCATATATATATATATATATATATATATATATATATATATATATATATATATTGGACTCACGGAGACACAGATAGATAGGCAGAGATAGAGTGTACGCTTGAAGGGTTTTGCAAACAACATAGGAAGGCATCTGTTCGTCCATCAATTAACTGGAGAGCTTAGCCTGTTGTAGACGCAGATCTGAACACCGATACATATCAGCCGAAATATGATTCGATGGACAACTACTTTCATTACGGGGACCGGGGGGGGGGAGATCCAACCTTTCACTCCCTTTCCCAACCCCTTCTCACCACGAGATTTACGTCTTTTCTTCCTCTTCTCATTTCCCCATCTTCTCTCTCTCTCTCTGTTTTCACATCGAGTCTTGTAGACATCATTAATATCGATCGCTTTCTTCCTTTCTTTTCTTCCTTCCACTGTCTCTCCCCGTCGCTCATCTTCTTCTTCTTCTTCTTCTTCTTCTTCTTCTTCTTCTTCTTCTTCTTCTTCTTCTTCTTCTTCTTCTTCTTCTTCAAACCTCTGACTCAGCGTCTGAAATAATAGCCAAATGTTCCACTACTTTAGTTTGAAGAAGTGTATACATCCGCTTGCGTTTGTATGTCTGCCTGTCCACACAATATCTCCAAAAGTCCTCAATAAGTTTCTGGAAGTGTCGGCATTGTGAATTTGGGTAGATTTTAGAGCGGTTTTGGGAATCTATTTCGATTTTTTTGCCTTCTTTTCTTTTTTTTTTCAACATGCATTAACACATTTGTTCTCACAGTATACCCAATAGTTCTCAATTCAATGAATTTCAATGACATTTTGTGGGCTGGGGAGAAAATGATTGAATTTTGGGTTAGGATCCAGGAAGCTTTTACAGTTATCTCCCGTGCATCGTTACTATTTGTGAAATGATTTTTATTCAGTTTCTATTGACAACGGTGTTGATAGGAGTATTCAATCGCTGAGTGCTCCCGAGTTGTTGTCTCCAGTACAAAGTCTGGAGTTGACTTAATTTTCCTACCGTAACAAGAACAATCCTCACAAAAAAAAGCGAATGTAAAATCCACATTGCCCTCCGGTGATACGAACACACGACCGACTGCTTGCCAGGAGGCTCTCTTACAGATTGAGCTAAATTGACTAGTCTTAGTTGATAGCAAAAAATTCATCACACAGGCACGCGCGGGCTTACATCATTCTTATAAATAGATCATTTTTCATGAGTTTTTTAAAAATTATATATACAATACAAAAGTTGCAGTAATTTTCCTCAGTCAGAATTGAAGTGGGTGGGAGTTTGACCCTGCAGCATCCAGGCGTGTTGTTGTTGTTGTTGTTGTTGTTGTCTCTTGGTCGAGGTGGAAAAGAAGAAAGGAAAGACAAGCCGGCATTTGATCCTTTAACTTGTTGAATTGTTTTGCCCACACACACAAAAAATCACTCTTTCCTTTCATTTTGAAAACATCCTCTTCAATTTTTCAAACGTTCCCTATTTTCTTTCATTGCACGAAGGAAATTGCTTTTATTGTAAAGTAAAGAACTCTTGAAACATTCAGTAAGTTATTTCAAAGGACGAACTTCAAAATAATGCACGTAGAATTGTTAAAAAGGGAACAAAGAAAACATCACTTGTGAAAGTTTTGTAAATATTTTAAACGCCGTTAAAAATGCTCGAATAATCGGGCGCCATGTTTGTTTGGTGTCGTCTCATTAGAGAGGAAAACTAAACAAAGGCTTTCAATGGACACTTCGAGGATTCAAGGGGAAGAAGAAGAGAGAAACTAATGGACGGTCACTGACGTAGCTAGAGATTTAGGGGCTTAGCTCCTTGACGGCCCCCTTCCAACATTCAGCGTGATTTGATGAAAAAGAAAATTTGCAATTAACAAACGTGCAATATCACGTAACCGGTGGAAAATAACCAGTTCTGAATCATTATTAAAGAGATTTGTATACGTACAAATATATTCTTGTTAACAGCTATTTAAAAAGCCTGGGAAAGGGGCTCAATTAGGGGCTCGAGCCCCACCACCAGCTACGCCTCTGCATTGGACGTTGTGTTATTTGAGAGGGAAAACAAAACAAAGCCCAATGGAATAGATTTTTTCGAGGGAAAAGCGAAACACAAGGACATAACGGATTCTCTCTCCAGAGACATAAATGAGGTGAGATAAGATCTTCAGACATGCCTCAGCGAATATGGACACAGAAGAGAGACCTAAATAGGTTTAATGGAGATAGAAGTAATAATAATAATAATAATAATAATAATAATAATAATAATAATAATAGTAATAATAATAATAATAATAATAATAATAGAGATAGGAACGACGCAGACAATGTAATCGGCGACCTGAATTCAAACTCCAATCAGGACTGTTTATGTTCATTTCGCACTAATACCCTTGGGAAAGGCATGGATCATCTCTTCTCCGACTCCCCCATAAGCTGTGGGTAAAATAGCAGGGCAGATAGGACTCTCGAGCGTCAGGAAGGCAACCAGTCTAGGGAGAAGAACAACACTGATTCAAAATAATAATAATAATAATAATAATAATAATGATAATAACAGGGAGTAGAGCCCCCGTTAAGGCGTCTCGACGCCCAATCCAACACCCTCTCGGCAGCTCCTGCAGCCAAGCTGATGCCACACGTCTCTCTTTCTAGATTACGCCGGGGGTATTCAGACGACTGGACATCCCAGGATCTCCATACGCTTCGCCCAGGTGCAGGGACACTCCAGTGTCGTTTTATTGCATGTGGAGACAGAACGGAGGCCATTCACATTATTATTATTATTATTATTATTATTAGTATTATTATTATTATTATTATTATTATTATCATTATTAGTATTATTTAATAAACGTATAATAAGCAAACGACCCGAGTAAAGTTGGTGTGTCAGTAATTTTCCGAGAGAGATACAAGATGTGTATCCTTGTACTTCCAAACGCCAGTGGAGAAATAATATTTAGCCACAATCAACAACCGTAGTTGAACAAATGAGTTAATTAGTTGAGATAACTTCCTGTCGGGTAGAGACGCCATTCAAAGTAGGGTGTGTAGCTAAGAGGGGAAAATGAAGGGGGACGGGGTGGAATAGGGCACCCCTTATCCAAGAGTGTGCGTGTGTTTGATAGCATTGGTTGTTGGGCGGGGCAGAGATATCTGCCAGCGTTTTTTTTTTTTATTGTTTTTTTTTCTTTATTTACAACGTCCATAAGCACCATTGCATACAAAGAGGAGACATTTAATACTTGCTTGATGGAAAGGAAAGAACAAAAAAAAAGCAAAACCTTTTTGTAGGTGAATTGAGGCTCCCACGAGATGACAACCTTCCAGGAGCAGTTTTTTTTTTGTAACCTGCTCTTATCTTGTTCTTTCTTGTTTGTTCAAACGATACAATTTGTTTCAAGTATCAAAAGACTGTAAAACAAAACACAACAAACACGAAGCAGAACGGACTCAACAAACAATTTTGGACTTTGATGGATAGCAGTCCAGAAAACCGATGGTTGGTGTTCATCTTCTTCATCAGTTCATCCATTCTTGCTATGAACGTTAATAGCATGTGTAGTAATTAATTAATTATTAATTATTCAGACTAATCATATTTCCTTAATAAATCTCTTAGGATGTGAAATAACAATAGTAATACTAGTAGCAACAACAACAACAACAACAATAATAATAACAGCACTAGCAATAATAATAATAATAATAATAATAATAATAATAATGATAATAATTGTAATTTGGCTGAAGACCCGAGGAGACTTATTGTCACTCAGCCTTCAGCAATGACCACTGGGCAACCGGTGTGAAACTGTAAACCGCAGTATTACTGTGGCCTATGAGAACTAAGAGAGAAGGGCTGGAGACTTGAGGAGACTTGCTGTCACTCAAACTCCAGCGGTTACCACCAGGCAACTGGTGTGAGATTGCAAATAATAATAATAATAATAATAATAATAATAATAATGATAATAATCAGACTGTTTGCATCCATTGTTAGACATAGACCTTCCCCAAGATTCATCACATCTCTCTATCATGGGCATCACAGAGCAAGTACTTTCTGAATTTATCAAGCTCGTCTTGCAATCTCACTTTCTGTCGGCCACAGCTTCGCACCTGATCTCTGATGATCCACGTTGTGAGTCGTGATGTCCAGTGTTTATCTGACATTCTTTTGCAACATGTCCAGCCCATTGCCATTTGAGTTTTCTGACAGTCTCTATGATGTCTTGGACTCTTATCTTTTCTCAGATGTACTGTGCTATCTTATGATCTCTCCATGCGAGGTTGAGCATGATTTTCTCATGTGCACATAGCTCTCAGTTCGAGGGTTCATCTTTTGGTTAAGGTCCATATTTCAGCTCCATTTGTGACTATCAGTAGGATAAATTGGTTGTATTCCCTTCTTTTTGGTAACTAGGGGGGTTTTCTTGTTCTTGAAAATCAAGTTCGCTCTATCGAAAGATTGCCAACCAAGTGAGATTCTCAGCTTTATTCTCTTATTCTTTTGATGACTTCATGAAGGCTCGGTGTCCAACGTAGATGTAGTGGCCGACTTTCTCCAGCTTAGCATTTTCTATTTTGATCGTTGTATCTTTGTCCCCAACATAATAATAATAATAATAATAATAATAATAATAATAATGATAATAATAATTATTATCATTATCATTATCTCTGTTCTTGACAATCTGTTGCCGAATCGTTGACAACAACTTGGGACAAAAGAATCTTGAAATGATGTACAATTTTTCTTGTTCTTCTTCTTCTTATCATTATTATTGTTATCTCGAGTCATATTGTGTGTTGCAGTTTTTTTTGAGTGTGTGTGTGTGTGTGTGTGTGTGTGTGTGTGTGTGTGTGTGTGTGTGTGTATTACACTTTATATTTGTTTACCACAGATGATATTGCTCTTCTCCATATACGGTCAACGCCTGGGAATACTATCTTCGGGCACCAGCGATTTTGGCGAGATGTTTTTCAATGCCATTCTTGGTCATCATCCAAAGTAGATATTGGCTCAGTCTATTATGTCTGAACTTGTATTCTGTAAGTCTTAGAACAGAAGAGCCAGGCCCGTGGGTTTCTACATGCAAGTCGCAGAAGCAGCATTTGAGAGTTTTAGTCTTGAGAGACTAGTATAGATCCTTCTCTTTTTTGCTTTCAGTCCACTGCACCGAAGCCACTGGTGAGTGTTTTTCTGGTTTACATAAGCCACCTCTCTTCGGGGATGTTTTGTCCGTGCAGAGGTTTCTGTCCCCATTTTACTTCAAGCTGTTTATGACCCAGCTCCTTTGCATGTTGCTTCATTTTTTTTTTCACGTTTATATTCTGTGAGTACACTCAACTATTCAAGTTGACAACTAGTTCTCTTGCAAACTTTTCACTAACTTTTTGTGTTTCTTGTTCCTTAACTTATTTTAACGTCCATTCCTGATTGATTCCGATGTACCGGTGAAATCCCATGGTTGCTGTTCTTTATGCTATTTCGAGTTTCATTATTCCCCAACCACCGTTAATCCTTGAAAAATAGAGACGGTCAATGACAGAGAAGTGAATTGTGTAGCATGTTTATAGCTTCCTTTTTTTGAATCAATTTTTCAAATCTCATTTAGATTCCGAATAATTACATTAAAACTATACGTTACAACAGGGATAACAAACGTATTTATTACTCTCGCTCTATTTAAAAAAAATGTAGCTCAGTTTTGAGTTCGCAACGCACTCTACTGAGGCACTTTTTTCTTACTTTTTTTCTTACATACAGGCATCTTGAATCCCCGTCTCTCCATCAATTCCTAAATACTTATATATCTATCCTTCTAGTTCTTTTTTTTCCTGTTTCTATACCGAGTTCTACGGAGTTGGTTTTTACAAGCTTACCTCTTTGGAACGTGGCCTTAGCACACTTATCCGGGCCGAATTTTATTCCTGTGTCTACACTAACATTTTTAACAGTCTTTAAATAACCTTCGAGTTCATTGTCATCTTTGCCCTATAGTTTCAAGTCATCCGTGTAAAATAGGTGGCTGATTATTGCGTTTCTCGTCTCGTATCCAAATCCAGCTTTGTGTAGCTCAATTTATAAAGGAATTAATGAGATTCAAGAAAGTAGGAGAGAGAATGAATCTCTTCAGAATAAGCCACAGTTTATGCTGACATTCTTGCATGGTTATGATCCCATTCGAATGAGAAATGAAGATGTCAGTGTTCCATTATGACATATTATAGTTCACCAGCACTGGGGAAAACTGAGAAAGTTCCATGGTTTTTATTATCTATGGGTGGGGAATACTATCGAACCCTTCTTTTGTAGTCGATCCACGCAGTGTTCAGGCTCATACGTTTACTATAGCAAGTTTCTAGGATCTTATGATTATCATCCTTATGCATTTTCACACCAGTTACCTGGTGGTCACTGCTGGAGACTGAGTGACAGTTAGTGTCCTCAGGCCTCCAGCCATCCTCTCAACACTCTTACTGTCCACAGTAGTGCTATGATTTACTGTTTCGCACCTGATACCAGGTGGCTCTCACTGAAAGCTGAGTGACAGTAAGTCTCCTCTGGTCTTCAGCCCTACTTTAATCTCTCCATTACCCATCACAGCAGTGCTGTGGTCTGTACTTCCACCACCATGTGGTGTTGTGTGTTTTTTCTTCATCTTTCCTCTCTCCTCTTCTCCCTGTTAGGCTATTGCTAACAGCTTGGTTGTAGATCTCATAATTCTAGCACTCTCCTGAGTATTCGTGCAGTCACCAGCAGTGCTGTGGTCTATATTGTCTCAACCCTTCCTCTTGTCCCTAGTTCTTCCAATTTTACTTTCAGTGTCTTGGGTGCGGTTCCAAGTACGCCTACCATTATTGGTACTATCCTGACTTTTCATGTTTGACGCCTCCTTCAGCTCCCTTGCCAGGTCCTGATATTTTCCTAGCTTTCAACTCTCTATCCTATTCACTCTGTCATCTGCAGGCACGGCCACATCTATTATTTGACAGGTTTTCCTCTTCTTGTCCACGATTACTAGGTCCGGTCTTCTCGCTTGGATGGGATGGTCAGTTTGGATGTTGAAGTTCCAGATTGATTTTTGATTAATTAATTAATTAATTAATGCGACTACGATATTGGTTAAAGGAAATGGCGCTCCCGTTCAAAACAGCAGGATGAATTCCTTAAATATGAACTTATTTAATAGTAAAAAATTATCCATAATTCGTAAAAGTAATAGGGTAGGCCGCCAGCCAAAAATGATGTATCAAAACGGTATATAGGCACATACCCACTCGTGCTGTCGAAAATGGTGGCTTTTTATACATTTTTTTCTTATTGTCCTTTGTTTTCATTACTCTAAAAAAAGATGTTCTATTATTCTTTAAATTCAGCATTCTTACGTCATTAGAACATGAATGAAATCCTATTTTACTACAACAGTTGCGTGATAGGAGATATTTCCACATTGTTAATCATTATATGTGTTGATTGGTCTTACTTAATTTTTTTTTATATAACAGTGTCCGTTCCTATGCATGAAGAGACACAGACTTCTTATAATTTCGACAGTTTCAATGCTCGAGACAAACCGTTCTCCAAGAAAGGTAAACAGTTTTGATAGCGATACTATGAATTCAGAAAAGGGAAACGTAAAATATTCCTTAGTTTGCAAGAATTGGTGTTTCGATGCACGAAGTTTAAGTGTTTGTTAGTAGATAATTAAACAAAGGTCTGAGATCCCGTCATTCTGATCTCCCAAGCACCATGTTTTTTTTGTTTTGTTTCTGTACCGGTAGTAACAGTAAAGCAATTATTTCATTATTCAATTTTGATTAGTGTAACGGTACCCTTAAAAAATAGTGGCATATATGAAATATACACGTCGCATTTTATATAAGTGGATAATAGAAATGTTCCTTTCAGAGAGCTTGGAGAATAACGTTCCGTTGACCACAAAGGGATTTTTTGATTTTATTGATTTGTCTCTAATACTTTTTATTTTCATATCATTTTTCAAATTAATCATTTTTATAACGTCATTAGAACATGAATGAAATTCTATTTTACTCTGTCATTTACACGAATTAAATTCTACAACTACGCGAAATCCTACTATTTCAACTACTGCGTCAGTTATGTCCCTTACCGTGACAGAAGACATCAGCACATTGCTAATTACTCTATGTGTGGATTAGATGAAGTATTGTAAACCATTATTATTAATTTCTGACTACTATTTACCTTCATTTTAATTTTTTAGTAGTTTAGAAGGCAAAAATTGATAATAATGAAAGCTTTTGTTGCTATTCTAGAAAGTCCCTTGACACAAAAGCCATTAAAGAATTCCATGTTGTGAAGTTATTGAAGGCATATGGAATTGAAAGGTTTTCAGCCGCTGATGACTTTCTGATAAGCCATTCTAGAAAGCGTGATATCATCTCAAGAGAGGAAAGTGAACGTTATTAAAAATCGCCAACTAAAACTGTCACCAATACTCTCTGTGTAAGTTTCTTGAGTTTTCAAGTTGGTCCGGCTGGCTGGCTATTTATGTATGTATGTATCAAGCGTACAGACCACACCAATGGAGTTAGAGGGCTGAAATTTCCAACATGTACTCATTATGTCTAAAAAAAATCGTTATTTTCTATTTTTTTTTGGCCGCCGCTAAATAGGTTTTTGGTTCATTTTGCAACGGAAGTTTCTACTAAATTGATCCCTTACTTTATGTCCAGCAGCATTCATGTTTGCTTTTTCAAAATTGCAAGAGAGGTAATTGATAACCCTCTTTTCCAATTTTTCAATCGATCACAGTCGACATGACATGCTGTCAAAAGACGTTGGAATTATGATGGTTTCTATTGAGTGACTAAACAAACCTGTTCACCAAATTTTTTTCCTACCGTTGCCCGTTCAGTGTGCCGTGGTTCAATATATCGCCGAGCCATACCGAATAATTTTTAAATGGTACCTAAGTGCATGACCATTAGGGAATATCAGGTACTGTAAGCAGAATGAAGCTACGACAGGCCTGACAAGCTAAAAATGGGTCTTACTAAAAATTGATCGTGTGTACATGACCCCACGACGCCCTTAATGAGGGTATAAACGGAGAACGATGACGCATACATACATTCATACATACATGCCATTTCCTATCAAACTATAACACGTTCACACCGACCTCTCCAGCGATATCTTTTTTTTCTGTCTAAAATTTCTCATACGGTGGATTATGTATAATTTTTTCGGACTGTTGTCCTGATCTTGTTCCATTTCTTGGACACAACGTCTCGGTCGTTGTGCCCTCCAACCGTCTTCTGGTGATAAATATGTATTCTTCCGAACGATGACAGTTATATCTACCGAGATTTATGTAACAAATACGCAAGGACTTATTCCATTCTGATAAATGGATATATTTATGAAATTAACACTTCCCTAACCCGATTTGAAATCAAGACCAAATGATCGGTATGTGGTTCTCTTTGCGACTGAGCCAGACTGATATGTCTACGAAAATTTTTGTCACAAATGCACAAATTCATTCTGATAAATGGATACATTTAAGCAATATATACATATATATATATATATATATATATATATATATATTATATATATATATATATATATATATATATATATATATATATATATATATATATATATATATATATATATATATATATATATTACATGTGGTACAAATCAGGCTAGTGGTATAACAATATAATAATATATTAATAATATAAAGCCGCCACTGATATGTAATGGATTTATTTCATAGAGTGCTCGATACATTCAACTTTTTACAATTGAAGTCAAGTTGTTTTCGAGTAGAGCTGGTATATATATATATATATATATATATATATATATATATATATATATATATATATGCTCTTCCAACTTTGGAATAGAGCACTCTGGTGGATGGGGAATTATGTGCAAATAAATATATTACATAAATTCAACCTTACTGACCGTCCAGTTCTGCGTAGGTAGAGAAAAATGCCAGCCCCTGAAGCGAAGGTTTCGATCCTACCTCGTGGTACTGGATGGGATAATGGATAGTTTACAGCCACACTGAAGAGTTTTAGTACAACGAAACAGCTGTCTGTGGATGACTCAATTTTTTTATTATTTATATATATATATATATATATATATATATATATAAAAGGCAATAGAGTACAGTACTGTAATGAGAAGCTCTAAATAGTAAATACTAAAATCGAATCACTGAACCTTTACTAATAATACCCATCAGCCCCATAATCAAAAGATTCCTCTCTCTTTGCTCGCCTGTGAGTGTGCATGTCCCCAGGTGCTTTTGGTCTCATTTTTAGAGGTACAGCCTCGAAAATCTGCACAGCTGCACCCCTATGCACCGTCTAAAAACGTTTCCTTTTTTTTTCCAAAAAAACTCCTTTTTGGTGTCTGGGCGCTCTTTGTCACATTTAGGGGTCAAGGCCCTTAAAAATTTACATGAGTGCACTAGTAAGGACTATCTCAAAACGCTTTTTTGTTGGTTTGTTTCTCAAGAAAAAAAAAAACTTTTGGGGGTTCTCCATAGTCACTTCAGATCGATCTTGAGCTGGTTTTCTTTGAGATAATTTCAGATGAAAGATCTATTTAATTTTATCATTTTAGATATTTTATTTTGGGTATTTAGTTCTGAACAGGCAAAGGCAATGGTGATTTATTTATGCGAGGAATAGATATTATATTACATTCATGCTTAATCCATATTCGCTATTTATCGGTATTAATCTCTTATGTATTTTCTTCAAAGGGTCACCCCTTTGACTCCTAGAGGGTTTAGGCCCCATCGATGACTGTCATAGCTTTGTTCTGGCCTTGACTGTGCATTACTGAAGAATTCTTTTATATGACTGCTCATGGGCTTTAATTAGAAGCTTAGAGACTTTGCGTTCTGATTCAAATGCAGATTACATTAATGAATCTGAAACCCTTCAAATTTAGAATGCTTGTCGGATGTTTCGTTTTTTCCACGATCAAAAAACAAAAGCTCGCATGTTTTGCTTATTCTTGCTGTTAGAATTTTAGAAACATTGCAATGCATATCAGAATCAAGAGCTAAGTATCAAAGGGTCAAAACAAAACTAAAATGAACATCTTAACAGTAAAAATAAGGAAAGTATTGCGGAAGAAACTTGTGCGAAAAAATGAAACTATTTTCGCCGAAGTTTCAACAAAAGCAAAATCAGAGATTAGGTTCGAATAAGATGAAGTAATCATACAAGATTCATTGAAATATCCATCGGAATCAAAACGCTGAGTGTTTAAACATTGCAAGAAAAAAAGAGTTGAACATTGTTGCTCTGAAAATGATGAAAATATCGCGAGCAAAAGTTTGTCAAACTTTAAATTCGATTTTCTTGACTAATTCAAAAACGTTTTTGTATGTGAGTGAGGGAGAGAGAGAGAGACACACACACACACACACAAGTACGTAATGGTTACTGTAAAATGTTTGTTGCTGATCATTCTAATAATAAAATAATGATAATCTTGAAGTCCTATTAAGGTATTTTACCTAATAACGCAAATGATATTTTCCCGAAATCGTTTAAAAATTACAAATCTTCATCATCATTGAAATGAAACTGAAAAGGAATCATGTGACTGCTATGCGTTTACGTCCAAATCGCGTTGAATACACCGTTGGTTCTCATACAATCTCTGGAGTTAAGCATCGTCGAGTCTGGTCAGTATCTAGACGGATAAATCAAGCGGGTATACCGGGTGCTATAAGGAGCTGACGATCGTGCAGAGAGACTGTAGTGGCGACCCCGCTGATAATCCTAAAAAATCGTGTTAAGCAACGTCGAGTCTGCTCAGTACCTAGATGGGTGATCTACCGGGCTTACTGGATGCTGTAAGCCGCTGATGATCACGTAGAGGGACTCTTGTGGCGATCCTGTTAATAATCCTCGAAGGAAACCCATCTCTATGTATCGCCCAATAACGCGAGCCGAAGATCTCTTCCATAACCGGAAATCCGCTGACTGGCCTAGTCGCGAGTGACAAGAAACGAATTGAACTTTTAAAAGAGAATGGCCTTTGTTTTTTTTACAGATATTGGTCTTTCATGAAAAGCCATGTCATTTCTCCGAGAAAAGAATTCTCAGATGTCGGCCGGAAGTGTCGAAGTGAGACTTTGGCTTTGAGATGATTAAAAGTTATTGTAATATCAAAATATCATAATTGTTTTTTTTTTCTTCGCTTCCGAAAAGAAATGACCCGTATGAAGAAGTTGTGCGTCTATGTGAAGTCTTTCATGATTACCTCCCTTGGTCGTTATTTGGATTCTTTGAAGAAAGACAACAAAACCGAAATCCTCCAAATACTGGGTCCTCAAGAGATAATAAGCGAGCCTCACCAGCCATCAACACTCCATAGAAAGGCACTTAGGGAACATTGCTCGTATTGTTAAGGGCTCATTGGTGGTGACCTTTTCGGCAGGTTTCCCAAGGGAAGTGAGGAAGAAATGAAAGAAAAGGGGGGGAAGGAAATAATAACCGCGGTGGTTCTCTCTCTCTCTCTCAATCTCTCTGTCTCTGTCTCTGTCTCTTCCAACAAGACAAGGCAGCGGTGGGTGTCGATGGGGTCTCATTTAGAGAGGCTGTTGGTTTGACCTTTAACTCTACTTCAAGGAAAAACCTTCTGAGATGACTGTCATGGCTCTTGCATGGCGACCTTTCTCTCTCCCGCGACGCTCGCTAAAATATGCTATTGACAACACACGCACGTGTTGGCCGCCCATTCAACTTTGTTCCCGCCTTCGCAATCTGTAGACATGTTTTTTTTCCCTTCTCTTTGCCTCCTGAGTCTTGAGTTATAGCAATGTTCAGCGAATACACTGTATCGAACAGATAAACAAGAAAGCAGGCCATTGCTTTTGGCAGTGTAAACAGTGCAGTTATACAGGGACCAAAGATTTAAGCGACCGAAAAAATGTTTATAAAATTTCCAATGTTTTGTTTTAATGTAACAGTTCGTTTGAGGATTTACTTTGTTACATAGATAGTTAGATTATTGATCCATGAAGGACTTTTACGTTAAATTGAACATGATTGTTTCGAGTTATCTGGAAATAATAGCAAAGAAATGTTATGAACTGGACCCAAACGATGTTATGTGAAGTATTTCACGATTACCTTCCTTGATCGTTATCGAGTTTTTCGAAGAAAGGCAGCAAAACCGAAATCCTCCAAACCCTAGGTCCCCGCAAGATGATAAACGAGCCCCTAACGCTTTTGTCATCTTATTGCATACCTACTTGATACGAAACTTTCTTGGAAATTTACAGTTTTCGAAGTCTTGAGAAGAATACACACACACACACACACACACACACATATATATATATATATATATATATATATGTATGTATATATGTATATATATGTATGTATATATATATATATATATATATATATATATATATATATATATATATATATATATATATATATATTGTACAAATCAGATTTGCAATATATCATTATCTGATGTAATATAAAACAATTTCTGATATGTGATGGATTTATTTCATAGTGTGCTCAATCCATTCAACGTCACACTCCGAGAGTTGAGCTGTTTTACAGTAAAGCTGGGAATATGATAGGAAGTGGATTCGCTACACAAACAAGTTTATGTTTCTGCCCTCTTTTGGCCTCTTCAGGCGAATGATTATATATATTTTATTGTGTCATCCACAGACAGCTATTTCGTTGTATTACAACTCTTCAGTGTGGCTATAGACAATCCATTATCCCATCCAGTACCACGTGGTAGGATCGAAACCTTCGCTTCAGGCCGGTATCCTACCACTGAGCCACTGAACTGGAGGTTAGCTAGGGTGAATTTAAGCGATATATTCATTTGAATTCCACATCTACCAGAAGGCTCTATTCCTATGGAAGAGCATTGCATAAGCTTACAATGAACGAGTTACCTCACTTAAAGAGGGCTCAACCCTGAATAGAGGAGCGTTGATTATGTATGTGTGTTTGTGTGTATATATATATATATATATATATATATGTGTGTGTGTGTGTGTGTATACGTATGTGGTTGAATAAGCAGAGGTCGGGTGACACTATCAGATGGGGTCACATCAAGTTGACTGTCTCAAAATATTTCATATGCCCCAACGATATCTCCGAAAAAACCCTTAAATTGTATGGAAGGGTGGGAATAAGGGATTAAGTCTGTTGAATTTAGGAGCAGATCCAAGGTTCGGATTGAGAGTTATATTCTGTTTCCCCACCCCCTATATTTTTGTCCACACTATATCTCCAGTAGTTCGCAATGGATTTCAATTAAATTCCATGGAAATATGAATAATAGGCCCCATAACACAAGTGATTAAATTTTGGGACGATTCTAAGATCAATTACTTCCCCTCTATCGTAGTTATATGTCCAAACCATGTATTGTTAAAAGTTAATGGCTGTCCACACGATCCTGACCCACACAGAGCAAATTCTGGAAAGAGGGGGTTACACCATGGGTTACTGCCCCAGGTGACACCCACCATGGACCTGCAACAATTTCATCTCTCAGGGAAAGGTGGATTTAGTTATGTCTAATTCAAGATGGAGAGGTGGCGTTTAGCATTTAATGGATCTGTGTTGTTGTACGTGGGGCAGGGTCGAAGTAGGCGTATTGTTTTCATTTAGTCTTTTTGGTTGATTGTGGGTAAGACTTCCTTTACTTTTCTTAAAGGTGTGGTGTATGTGTGCTTGTATCATTTTCAGAATTCACTGTCAGTTGCTATTCCCTTAGAAATGATCATTCTAGCCCATCAGTACCTTTCTTATCTTAGAGAAGCCAAACACACAAACACACACGCGTGCACACACACACACACACACACACACACACACACACACATATATATATATATATATATATATATATATATATATATATATATATACTTGTGTATTTGTGCGTATCAAATCCTTTTAATATGAAGCAAAGTGGTCATCGAGAAATTTCGAAGAAAGATGCATTCAGAAGTCTTTCAGACATTTTTGAATAAAGCAGTCCCATGATATCATCAGTGTTTGGCTCTGTCTCCTTTTGGCGCTATCATTCTTCCCGATGAAAATGTCAACTAACCATTTGATGGTGTTCATTTTCAATTCAAAAGGATTCACGATCAAACCCAGACAAAGAATTGTCGAAAAAGGAATTAACCTGAAAGCAATCGGAGAGTGCATACTTCTAATGCCATTGTCTCTAAAAGCTGAATAAAAAATCTGTTTATATATAGTGACAGTGCAGGAGATCTCTATAAAAAAATTCCTCAGTCCATCCCTGAATTTATTCATTTCTTCCTTAGCCCATGGCCAACCCTTCCACGACTTATCATTGACCTTATTTGAGAACTTTGGGGGATATTGTGTGGACGGTCAGCCAAGTACATCTACCTCTTCCAACTTCGTTGACAGAGGTAAATAACGAGAGGATTTAATTTTGCTGGAACTTTCGGAGAGCGATAGGAATTCCAACCCCCGATTAAAAAATTTAAAAATTGTGACAAGTCTCCCCACTCTCGCCTCTCTCTCGCCACAACAACAACGTCGGATTTGCCACAAAAGCTCATCTACAACCACATGGGTAAATATGTAGAAGAATAAAAGAGAAAGTGGAAAGGATGAAGAGAAAAGATTAAAGAAAGGTGAGAAAGAGAGGAAGAAAGGAAGGGGTACAAAGAGGGAAGGAAAATGAGGAAGGATGGAAGAAAGAAAGATAGACAGGGAGGATGAAAGAAATGAAAAAAGTTAGAAAGAACATGAGAGAGAAAGAGAGAAAGAAGGAATGTGAGAAAGAAAGGGAGAAAGAAAGAGAAAGAAAGAAAGAATGCAAAAAAAAAAGGAAAAAGAGGAAGAACAAAACAGAGAAAGAAGAGGTTGAAAAAAAGGACTCGAGACAGAAAGAAGCAATGAAAGAGAGGGAGAAGGTGAGGAAAGAAAGAAAGAAAGAATGTAAGAAAGAAAGAAAGAAAGAAAGTGAGAATACAAGAAAGAAAGGAAGGGTGGAAGAACAAAAGAGAGAAAGTGAGATAAGGTGGAACGGATAAAAGAAAGAAAGAAAGAAAGAAAGAAAGAAAGAAAGAAAGAAAAAGAATTTTTTTGGTGACCTTTTCCTGTTGTCACTAAAGCAAAGTTCGCACCAACACAAACTCTGTTCTCCATAATGTTTAATGACAACTTGTGATGTCGGCGGTAAGGGTTTTGTTTTTCCCGCTATTTGGTGTCTCTGCCCAGGGAGAGTGAAGTCTCTTTGATGGTTCCGGACGAGTGATGGCCTCCTTAGAGACTCATTAATTGCAGATAAAAGAGGACAAAATGTTTGCGCTCGGAAAACAATTTTCTCTTCGAGATGTTTGGCAAAATGGGGTCTGTAGCATCTTTTTATGCTCCTCTGGCCTGCCATAAAAATAATTATAATTTAGAAAAAAGTACATTAAACCGGTTTGATAACAAAAGCCAAGGGAAATTAGACGAACAGAAGGAGAAACAATAACGAAATTAATTTGCTTTTTTTATTCTTTTTATTTCTTCGTCTTAGATTTGTCCATGGGTTATTTGGAACGGAAACACGAAAGGAGAGACTTCTGCTGGGCAGTAATTTTGCTCGAGTATAAACACGGAAGGAAACCTGGTCTCACTTCAGCTGATCAGTCACCTTATTCGAGTATGAACAAGGAATCACACCGAGATCGCAGTCTGCTGTTCAGTCAGCTGGATCGGGCTTGGAAACGAAATCATAATAAGACTTACTGTGGCCTTTAGGAACTCTTTCTTTTGGGGTGGGGAGCAAAATGCTTGATTTGCTCGAACTTTTATACAGTTTTGTCCGAATTGGATTGATTTTCCTGAAATGTGGCACATTTGCCCAATTTAGGGCGCTGGGGGTGACTGGGTTATCTGCTGATCAGTCTCATGTTTCAAGTATGGGTCCCTACGTCTACGGAGACCAATCAAGTAAATCCTGTATGAACTCAAGACGCCGGACTTTCTTCTGCTGGTCAGCCCCACATGGACACAAAAGAACAAAAAGGACACCAATACTTCCTTCAACTAGCCAGTGGAATGACTTCAGGACAGTGAACGCAGGGGGATATCGTCAAATCTTTATGAATTAACAAGAAGGGACACCAAGACCAGGGCTTTTGTTGACCTGCTGTCTGACTCGATTATATAAACTGGGATTTTCTTCCCTGGTTACCTGACTTGAGAATGGGCACACGGACTCTTTTCTGTTAGACTACTTCCTTGGTCCGACACCAGTTGCTCTCTCTGTTCACTCACTAACATTAACAGGAAATGAAACCTGGATCTTCATCTGCAGCTTAGTGGTAGGACACGAGCACGATATGACATGAAATGAGATCCGGACTTGCTTCTGCTGAAACGTCGAAGATGGCCAAAAAAGACATCGAAAGGATGCTGAAAATGACCCGAATCAGGTGAAAAAAGTGGCTAAAATGTTGATGCATGCCTGCACAAATTTGGCGTTTTTTCGTATAACCAAAACAAGGTGGGTGGTTAATTTGGCAATAATGTGAACAGTCACCTTACTCCCACAGGAGCACCAATAGACCAGTCACATGACCCATGATGAACACGAAAGAACACTAGGACATGTAATATTTTGCTCATTCTATTGAATCAGTAAATCACTTGTGGGTAAATTAAATAAAGCAGAGGTAATTAGGTGGAGAATAAGAATGAGAAATATTTTTTTTTGAAATCCCAATTGAAAACGATCATCTGATCCAGGGTTGCCATTTGGTGTTTCTCAAGATCAGAATTTACCAAATTTGGTACTGTACAAAGCTATTTGGTTCCAACAATTAACATTTGGTTCTGAAGGGAAAAATTACAAAACGATGTAACATGGATATATACTCACCATCGCATTCAATAAGTGAACAACCGTAGCGTCAAATTTGAAGTCATCTAAAAATATCGTATCAAAGGATAAATGTGATCGAAATTAATTCAATTCATGATATCAGTGAAGATTTCTACTGTAAAACATCTAAAATAGAGTTTAAAAAACATCTAGAAATATCTAGATTCCAGAGAATCTGTATCTTCTTAATAGACTGACCATAGTAAGACCCATTTTGATCAGTAAAGCTTTTTTACCCACTAAAACCCCAGTCTCTTTAGAAATAGTCTAAGGGGGCACTGGTGCCAATTTTCAAGTCTGTAAACAAAACAATATGGCCAGGAGCACTGGAACGCAAACAAATAGACACACATACAACATGGATAGAACACTTTGCCATCTTTGATGGCTACGGTTTCCCAATTAACAATAGATTAAAAATAAGTATTTTAATCAATCATCTTGCAAGCTTAATCTGGTGACATAATTTTGGTTATCTGATTATTTTGGTACTGAAGCTACTCAATTTAGCCCCAAGACAACACCAATTTGGTATCGTGCGATAAAAACATCTAGCAACTCTGTTCAGACCTTGATGTGACAGAAATGTTCGTCTGAATTTTTGACCGAGGAATATTCTTAGTTGTAATTTTTATTTTGATTGTCGAATTTCTGCTTTCTTATAATCGTTCTTTCTCGATTCATCTTTAGGAACGAGGCCAAGAAATGTCAATAATTTTGTTTTGTTGACAAAGTATCCATGACTTTTATAAACAGATTGAAACGTTTGCTGATTGTATAAACAAAAGCACCAGTCCGTTCTTGTATGATATTTCAGTTCAAATATATTTAATTTTTGCCCAGTTAGGTAACAATTAAGGCCGTCAAAGCTTTCAATCAGATATAAAGAAACTCGATTAGGTCATGGCCTCTACCCTATCTTCTGCCTGCCATAGGAGCTCTGATAATATATATATATATATATATATATATATATATATATATATATATATATATATATATATATATATTATCAGGATATATTCCTAATGGATGTCATCGTTTCGTGCCAAACGCTCTCTTCAACCACCGGCAATATTTTTTTGCGAATATCATAATGACGGCACGAAATGTTGACATTCACTTGCAACTCTTATGTTTATAAATTTATTGGTCTACTTATTTTCTTGATTAACGAGCAATGTGGTTAAATAACATCAACCACAGATAAAATCTGTTTTCTATCTCTTTCTTGTTGCATTCATGCAAATTGAAAAATACATCATGAACTATATATATATATATATATATATGTGTGTGTGTGTGTGTAGTTGTTTTGTTTTGAAATTCCCAATAATGGTATGAGCAACGCTACATCGAACCTGCAACCCTATAAGTGACAGGTTCAATTCCTGCAGCAGCTCCATTTTCTTGAATTGTTTATTCTATTTATATTGTCTGGGCTAAGTGATAAATGAACATTGTAACGGCGGGAGATCATTTCAAATAAGTGTTTTAAGATAATATAGTGCAATTAACAACAATTCTGTCCGATCATTTATCCATGTCTTTGTATGTACATATTTATATATATTCGTAACTTTTCAAGTTTTAATTTCAAACAAATATGATCAAGTTTTGATAAGAACAAGTAATTTGCTTTCTCAGGATATAGTTGTTACTGGATGAAGTAAACAGACTTCAATGCAATCAGAAAAAGAGTTTTATCGAATGCAACAGAAAAAGGCGGGATGGGGAGTGGGGTCTGTCATAAAAAATATTTCGTAAACCAGCTTGGGGTATGCAATTATCCTTAATTATTAGAATGTTTAATGTTGTAGTGATTTCTTTGTGTCAAGTTGGATTTTTTAATTCTTCTGTTTTATTAAAGGGTATTATATATATATATATATATATATATATATATATATATATATATATATATATATTACTGTGTCATCCACGGACAGCTCTTTCGATGTATTACATCTCTTCAGTAAGCCTATAGACTTTCAATTATCCCATCCAATACTGCAAAGCAGAATTGAAACCTTCACTTCAGACCCGGAGGCCGATATCCTACCTCCTACGGAACTGGACAGTCAGTAAGGGTGAATTTAAGCGATATAACTATTTACAAACAGAAATTTATCATCTACCAGATTGCTCAATTCCTATGGAAGAGCAATGCATAAGCTTACGATGGATGAGTTACCTTACTTAAAAAGTGCTCAACCCTGAATAGAGGAGCATTAATTATTGTGTCATCCACAGACAGCTGTTTCGATGTATATATATATATATATATATATATATATATATATATATATATATATACATACATACATACATACATACACACACACATACATATATATATATATATATATATATATATATATATATATATATATATATATATTCTCTATGGCGACCATCAAAATCTCTGCAGATCTCAAAGCTATCAACTGAATATCCTCGTACCCAGGAACTGTTTTATATAATATTCCCTTAATCCTTTCTCTAATTTGGTTATGCATCATTCCTTTCAACTTAAATGTAACCATGAACATTCTATCCTGATCATTCATTGTCACAATTACATCAGAAAAGAAAGAAAAAAATTGGTCTGGTTATTTCTCTCACTTTTGCAGTGATCCCTAAAAGAGCATGAATTAAGAGAACAAAACAACCGGACAAAGGGATCATTTTAGCATGAACTTACATTGCAAATTGAACCTCACCCCCCAAATGTGAGGCAAATTTTTAAAAAACAACAAAAAAGTTAGTTGTTGATATAATAAGGAATAAATGTTGAAATTTTCAGCCCTCTTGCTCTATTTGTGTGGCATATTCGCTTGATACATACATACATACATACATATAAACTGCCAGATGGACTTGAAAACTGAAGAAACCTATTTTAACAGTTTTGGTTCATGATTTCTAATTAGAAATTTTTAAAAATCACCACAAAAAGGTTATAATCAATTAAAATGTGTAGGAAACTTGTCATCACGGCCAATAATTGTCTTGTAGAGTTACGTAAAAAAAATCCCATCGAAGAGATAATATGGTCAGAATAAATTCTATTGAGGACATCCCTGGGGTTTTCCACCGGAAGACATCTAGAATAGACTTGAAAACATCTATAGATATTAATATTCTAGTGAATCTTGATATTTTTTATCAAGCCCGTCAAAATATGCCCCCCCCCTCCAATCGTTTTCCATCCAAAGATTTTTTTTGGACGCTGTTGCATATTTTTAAGTCTGTATACAAACAGTGTGGCCAGGAGTGTTGGAAAACACAAACGCACAAGTTAACACAGGAACATGTAAAAAAACAAAAACAAAAAAAAAGGATTAAAACCCATTACCATCTTTGATGGCTACGGTTATTCAACGCGTATTTGGTATTAATTTATATAATATATTGTTTGGAATGACACGTATTCCACCAAAATGGATGATTACTTTTGCGACACAGATATGTGTGTGTATGTGTATATTTTAGTGTGTGTGTGTGTGTGTGCGCGTGTCTTTTGTCTTAGTTAATGGCGAAATCTTTTTTTTTATTATTCTTGTGAATGGAAAGTAATTGTTGGGAAATGATTGGAGAAAGTGGGTCAGTGAACCCCTGAATTGTGTGGGTAAAGATAATTAGGCTGTTGTGGTTGTTGGGGAATTCATGGAGGCGTGGAGGGGGGCAAGAGAACGACCCAGTCATAGAGATGATGAGGCCAATCTCTCCATAGACTTTCCTACAGCCGGGTTCATACATTACTTGATCAATAAACATGGCGCTCAGTTTGCATCATCAACATCAGCCTTTTTAGCTTCCGTCGTTGAACATAGACCTTCCCCAAGATTTGCCAGACTTCCCTATCATGGGCGTCGCAGAGCCAATACAATCTCAACTTGAATAGATTGTCACGCCATCTTACTTTTTTGCCAGCCAGAGTTTCGCATACGAACTTCGGGGATCCATGTTGGGAGTCATGATATCCAGCGGTTGAATGACATTCATGCAACATAACCAGCCCGTTGCCTTTTGTTTTCCAATGGATTCTATATTTCTGACTTCTGTTTTTTTTCTTCTTTAATATGCTGTGCTGTCTTGTGATTTCTCCACGTGATGTTGAGCATAATTCTCTGCTGTGTACATTGCATGTTATCAGTTTGAAGACCAATCCTTTGTTTAGGTTTCATATTTCAGCTCCATAGGTGACTATCGGAAGGGTCGGTAAAAATAATTATATGAGGAACATGGGCGTCCACTGTCACGTAGGGGGGTTCAAAATGATGTATTCGAGGGGAGATATATCTGAGGGCGTATTTGGATGTTCGTTGTCGGGTAAAGGACAAGAGATTGTCCGAGTTGTCACCTGTGAGAATAAATCTTTAAAGGATTTTTTGGCACTCATCAGAGGATGACTCGTCTGAAGAGATTTAAATACATTGTGTGGAAATAATTTTCCAACTCTTCTGTCTTTTTTCTGCTAATTTCGGGAATCTTAATGTTTGATCCGGTATTTTCTATTTACATTTGAGTCGTAGCTTTTTTTTTTTAGCATCAGAATAGACAGAAGAGTAAAATGGAAAAAAATTACAATATCATTTCTTCAATATATAAAACTTGAACGTTTGAATTTTTTTTCAAAATTGTGCTTTGCCCGAACAGAGTTTGGGGTGTTGGTAATATGAACTCCCTGGACTCCGCCCCCCCCCCACCCGAGATCTGCATCTGATAAAGATCTTAAAATGCTGAGAGAAAAGAATCATTGTTCTCGCCTTCACGATTATTCAGCCTTTATTATTTATTGATTGTGAATTATTACTTTTCAGTGGAGAGAAACAATAGCCAGAACCAAACACCCGTAACAAGGCAGCCAGCTGAAAGGAACAAAAATAGGGTGGATTATCTTCTTGATCATGCGCATGCGTGTGCGCGCGCACACACACACATACACTCACAAAGAAACAAATGCACACATACATACACACATACGCCCTTGTTCTCGTTGTTGTGTACGGTTTCCAGCTATACATCCATTGCACACGCAACTCAACTTCTCCAAGCTTCATTAAATGCTCGTTCAGCTTTGTTATGCTTGGGTGATCTTAAGAATCAGAGTGTAAAAGCTCAACGGTCAGTTAAGATCAACTCCCGTTTAGTTTTGAATTCTAAGTTGTCCTTCTCCTAGGCCAATTGCCAACCAAGGCGAGAGAACACAGCATGATCTGCTATTTTACCCATAGCTAGACAGAGAAGTAAAAAGAGTAAAAAAAAAAAAAAAAAGGGAAAAAAGAAAAAAAAAGGGAAAAAAGAAAAAAAAAGGGAAAAAAGAAAAAAAAAGGGAAAAAAAGAAAAACATCTAGAAATATCTAGATTCGGGGGAATCTAGATGTTACGGCTAAACTGGCCAGAGTTGGACCCCAAATAGGTAAAAACAGATTTGGGAAAAGAAAAACAATCAAAAAACAAAAAAAAATTTCAAGATGGGCTCTGGTGGAATATTAATGCCTATTTAAAAGTCTATGGACAAAACGATATAGCCAGGAGTGCTGGAACACACACACACACACACACACACATATATATATATATATATATATATCGAGAGAGAGATCTTGAAAGGTCAAATTTATTGGTATACTATTGTCTAGTAAATATTTTCCTAACACTAATTGCTTTACATTAGGAACCGTCAACTGTCACCAAAGCTGTCAACATACGTTTTTTTTTCAGTTTTTAAATCGTTCGGCGGGCTATGTATGTATCACGCGTACAGTCCATACGAATGGATTGCTTGTTTCCTCTTCTTCCGATGGATTTTAGTCGGGGTTTAATTCTCAATGGAAGTTTATGCTAGATTGATCCCTTGTCCTGTGCCAGACAGCGTTCACGCTTGTCCTTTTGTGCAACTTTGTGCAAGTTGGTTAAATTTTGGAGCGGATCCAGGAATCTTTTTTCGGGGGTGGTGTT
This sequence comes from Thysanoteuthis rhombus, assembly GCA_963457665.1. Lineage (NCBI taxonomy): Eukaryota > Metazoa > Mollusca > Cephalopoda > Oegopsida > Thysanoteuthidae > Thysanoteuthis > Thysanoteuthis major. The sequence goes on from OY735230.1 coordinate 48,761,318, forward strand.
GAGACATATTTTTTAATTTTAACTATCGTGGGAGAATGGGCAACAGGCTTTGGAAGAACTGATTAAATTTTTGAGAGGATCCATGCACAATTATTCCCCTTGATAATGACTTCGGCTGAGGTTCGCGCTCTCAGGGTGCTTTTTAGTTTGTATGTATTATTCATTGTAAATACTATATATTTGTTACTTACACAAAAGACATTTTTATTCCATACATAATCATATTAAAGGAAAAATAAGATGAAAATGATTATTTAAGAGTAAGAGCATATTCTGTATGGTCAGCTTCAGTCGAGTCAACTGTCTCTCTCTTGGGCATGTAGGGTTCTCAATTTGGTCGAAAAAAATCTCTCAAGTCAGTCACGGAGGGTCAGATTTTGACTGAGGGTCGTGGTTTGCTGACCTCCCCAGAGAAGAAATAAAACAACATTAGTCTATTCGTATTTTGAAGTAGAATGGGCAATCCGTTGAATCCAACAAAATTTTTGTCAAAGTCTGAAATTGATTTTGTTCTTCTACTGTAACAAGAACAAGAACGACAAAAAAACAACCCTCAACTAATTTATGGAAGAAACATTTCCCTCCTGTGATTTGAATTCACGACCAACTGACTGTGAGGCTGATATCACACCGACTGAACAAATGGACAAGTTATCTACGAGAATCCGTCTTATAGATGTGCAAGAAAAAAAAATGTTTTGAATGTTTTTAATTTATTATATCTATAATACGAAAGTTGTAATTATCTTCATTAGGAATAGAAGTTGGAGTGATGTTTGACCCTGCAGCAGACAAGCGTGTATTTTTTCAATTTTTGTTTTTCTCTTCTTTCTTCCTTTCTTGGTTCTGTACCGTTTTCTCAAGCACGCTGACGGACTAAAAAGAAGGTCGAATCGATTTGATCAGCCCGGAAAAAAGAAACTTCGGTTCGCAGCTCTGAATGGGGCAAATTAATGTAAATTGTTTACTGACAAGAAGGGACGCTTCAGTGATTCGGGTGTGGTGCGTATAGTGTTGGCCGGCAGCACGATTGCATACGCGGTGGTGTTTTTTTTATCGGCACCGGAGTGTGTCCTGGTGACCATCTTCAGTGCGCGTAATGCCCTCAACCGTTCGTCATGGACGTCGCTAGTGGCCGATATGAATTCACTTGACTCTTTTCGCCTTCGTTCGGAAAGCAAAGACGTGCCTCCCGTTGAGGGTGTTGCATGGGAAGCCCGGGCCGACAATCAAAGGCACGTGAGTGACGACGCGCGCGGGAAAACCATGTGATTTCAGCCCCAATAGAGACAGACGTTGCCACGTGATGGCGCTGTCGATCTGTTTTTAGAACGTAGTCCGTCCCCTGAACAAAAGCATCACAAAAGGGAAAATAAGTCACCGGTTCGCCTTCACACATCATCAAATTCATGACAAATGGCATAACCCTATAGACTGACAATTCGGACCTTTTGAAAAATCTCCCAGTGTTTTGGGTCGTTTTTTGTTTTTCGATAACCCCATAAAATATTTGGGCTTTTTTTTTTTTGAAAAGAGGATTTCCTTACAACCTTTATGTCTAACCTAAACTCCGCCATTTTTTTTTCTTCGAATAATTAAAAAATATCTTTAAAAAGTACGTGATTAAGAAAGAAAAAAATAGTAATGATTAATTTTATTCATTACCAAAGTCACAAAAGAATAATCGATGTTAGAATCGGGATGATCTTTGAAATGGTTTATTTTTAGAATAACCAAGACCACATTTCCTTTCAGTGTGGTGCGTGGTTTGAATGAACCAATAAGAATGAACAGGATTCTTCGAAATGAAAGCCGACGAGAATAACCGCAGCCATGTTAACAAAGTTACGAACAATGGCCATGTTGGAAACAACATTCGGGTTAGTTATCAGGAATGCAAAGTATGATCTGGCTTTGAATTCGTAAGAAGACCACTAGGAGACAATTAGTTTCTTCTTCTTCCACATCATCATCATCATTATTTGGATTGTCGCACCAGTAGTGAATGGTGGCTATAACTTTAGATCAAGTGACAGCAAGTCTTTTCAATATTCCAGGACTCACCTCTGTATTCTAGCTGATTTCAGTAGTTGCTGTCATCTGGATGGTCTTTGTTCTTCCCCAGATTCTCAGTTCCCCTTTGTTAGAGTCTTCGGAAGTATTCCCAAGGTTCGGACCACGATTGGTACCCTTGAATGTTCCATCATTTTCCCCTATTCTCTGTCAATGTCTGTTTACTTCGCTTTTCAATTTTTTTCAATTTCACTCTTAGGTCTGCAGAAGCAGTAAAATCCACCGCCGTTTGTTCTTTTCTATTTCACGACAACTTGATCAAGTCTTCTGGCCTGGAGTGGGTAATTCGTTTGAATCTTAAATCTCAGAGGATTTAACGTCTTCCATTCTCTAGGATAGATCCAGTTCTGTGCTTATACCGCTGGTCCGAATTGTCAAAACGTAGTGGCTTGCACAGTTCTTAGTGGATTGGCCTCACCATCGAGTCATGTCTATACTGAAATTCCTTCTGGGCTAATTTGCTGCATTCGTTTGCATGATGTTTGATCGTCAGATCTTTATCTCTGTATAGTTTACATTTGTTTTCCCACAGTGTCTTATCTAAGTCTTCATACAGGGCAGTGCAAAACTTGTGAAGAAGTTTCGAAGAATCAGAACTTCTTCTATTTCAATATTTTGGGGTTTTCCCCCTTCTCAGATATATGAAGGAAACCTGTGGAATTCATTATGGAAAAGTACACAATTAGATAACGAGCAAAAATAATAGTATTTTACATTTGATACCTCTAAGTTGACCCCAGGGGTATATTCCCTGTCACTTGAATGTGTAGACACCGCCATCGGAGTCTATGATTCGGCGTTTGTTTGTGCATTTCGAGAATTGGACTAAGTTAGTGATCACCCTTGAACAGGGAGACCATGTTTAGTCCGATATGCTGAAAATCGTAAACGTTTACAGAAAGGTAAGCATCCTTCGAAATATTTGCAGAATGTCATTGAAAGAGCAAGAAGTTGAAATAAGTGGGCATCTAAAAGAAACAATTTTCTCTACATGGGTTGATCAAATTCCCTTCATTTATGTATTTCATTTGTTAAAAGAAAAATTTCCAAAAAATGATTAAAACTAAAAATAAATGAATGTTATAAACCCCTTCACAACTTTTGCACCATCCCGGTGTAATTGGTTCTTACAGCGTTGTCCTGAATCGTTATTGAAAGCGACAATTCATTAATGTTAGATCAACTCAGTTTTATCTGAAAATTAAGTTTGGTTGTCAGTCCACACGCGTCTCAGACGGCAATTTATTCCGGCGCTTCTTTCGACTTATCAATTATCATGTAGGATTTTTGAAAAGGGGATGTGCCGCTTCGCGTTGGGGGGAACCATTGATAAAATTGAATTAGAATATAGCCGGTCACTCACTCAATAGAAACTGTCACTTGACGACTGCTCTTTTGGGGTGATCAATTGAAAAATTGGAAAATGGGTGATGTCAATGAAGGAGTAACTTCTCCTGCCTTTTGTTGCGGGAATGATAATTACTAAAAAAAAAAGTCCATACATACATGTATACGTACTTATATAGTCAGCCAGTCAGACCAATTTAAAATAAATATTACTTGGATTTGAAAAAGGGATCATCTTGAAAAATTCTAACAGAATAAGAAATGGTGTCACAAAACATTCATTCATTTATTTATTCAGTAGAGTTTAAAATCAATCTATTGACCTTAGTTTTCACTGCAAAGCGGCTTTGATTTGTAAGTCAAACACTATTCTAACATCTGTTCTAACATCTATCCCAACTTACGATGATTACTTCAACTTTTTATTGTACATGATCATCATGATCATCATCATGATCATCATGATCATCATCACCACCACCACCACCACCAGCAGCAGCAGCAGCAGCAGCAGCAGCAGCAGCAGCAGCAGCAGCAGCAGCCGCCTTTTATCGTCGGTCATTGGACGTAGACTGTATCCAAAATTTGCCAGACCTCTTTATTAAGAACTAAACGAGTTCAGAAAGTACTGACTCCGTGACGTAGCCGGTACTTTCTGAACTTGTTCGGTCACGCCATTTTAATTTCTGACGGCCACACTTTCTCATACATTTTTTTGTAAAAAAAAGTGTTATTCATTTAGAATGAAATACGCCCATATACATCTTCATGATACATTTTTCGACTATATCTAGGACATGTCAATTTAGTTCAGTCAGTAAGACAGCCCCCTGGCAACCAGTTGGCCATGAGTTCAAATCATGGTAGGAGATTGTTGGTTTTCCATATCAGTTTACACCTCTCATTTTGGTGAGGATTGTTATTATTGTTCTTGTTCTAGCTATGGTGGTGAAAGAAAGTCAACTCCAGACTTTGTACTGGAGTGTGACAATATTTATTTCTTAATGTTTGCACCCTCATTCTATGTGAATCTTTCTTGAAACAGGTGCTCGGGTACGTATATCTATTTTCATGGTCATGTATTTACTTCTGAATCTAGAAACATGAATGGATTTATATGGATTTGAAAAAATTTTTTTGTAAAATCCAAACATAATAAGAAAAATGGTGTCACGAAAACATTTATTTATCTATTCCGTTCCTGTTTCAAACGAAGCTGTTTACTGTGGATTTGTTTCTAAAGGGATGATTGTGTATTTGGAGCCAACGGTAATGACGTCTCGATACTTGGTAACTTGAATGTATTCTCAAGAATTATTCGCCCAGGATCAACAAAAAGCGTAAAAAGTAATTCATTCATTGATCACCCCTTTTTTCCCAATTTTTAATTGATCACATAAATGAAATGAAATTTGATTGTTGTTGCTGTTGACCTGTTCCTTGATTGCGTGGGTCAAGGGAAAGTGGTCTATCCTGGTTCTTTTCTTCCCACCCCCTCGCCTGTACTAATTGTTCCAAGTGGAGATCAACTCTCACACACCAAGCCCTCTCTTTGGTGTTGGTGCCCTTCTTTAGTAGCCCAGTGAGTCGTGACGGCCCAGGAATCTTTTTTTTCGGGGTAACCTTCTTTTTAGATGGGATGCCATACACAGAAACCATAAGTGAACTAAGTGAGTGCTTCCCATGGCCCACCAGAGGACTCAATAGAATCAATAGAGTTTTCGGATACAGAGGCAGTGAGGACCCCTAAATCGAATTCTGCTTCAAGCAGAATTTGATTTAGGGGTCCCCACTACCAAATGAAGGCTTGGGACATATCTGGTCATCGAATATCAGTGAAATTGCCCAATCGGCAGAATCTCAATTTTTACAAAAACTAAGTAAATATATAATCTGGATTCGATCAAATGCTTATTTAATCAAAACAAGGATACAAAACAACTATTTTTTTACAATCAAAAGTTTATGCAATCAAAGTGAAACCAACTTTTCTTTTTTTTTTACAAAAAATGAATAAAATTCGCCAATTCGGCATTTTGCCAATTCGGCATAACATAAAATAAATAAATGAATAGATAAATAAATGATAATCACATGATGGTGATATTGTTGAAATCTGTTGCTTCCTCAGACATCAAACTAGTAATCTACTTATATTAGCACACCAGTATATTTTTTGTCTGTGACATTTATCAAGAGAGATAACTATCTAATGGTAATTATATAGTAGTCTCCCTTATTTATCTATTTCTTTATTTGCTTCTTTTTTGCGAATAGGTAAACAAATCCAGGTTCATTCTAGTTTGAAATAGATGAGTAAATGCACTGCAATATAATGTATTTGATATTTTTCGAGATCAGTGCTTCGCAAGATTATTTGAATTGTGCCGTAATTGGTGTAAAACGTCTGTCGCTTAATAGACACTCTCAATGGTATATAACATCCGGTGAGGAAGCCCCAGTTCCTGTTGTATTCGTTGGTTTAGTGATCATTGCAAGAGACCTGCAAGTTTTGAGGACCATCCCTTGGCAAGATGCAAGCCCACCGAAAGGATGAGTCCACCCTAATCATACAGATTAGGGTGTTCTCAATTAGCTGTAGGATGCACAGGGAAATTTTGCCTAATCGCCAATAAAGTTCTACTATCCACTCTCTCCGTTCATACTGGGAATTCGAACACAAGACCTTCTGTGTGTGAGGGAAGACGTGCTAACCATTACACTATCCGGAAACATAGGGGAAAACTAGTAATCAGATAATCACTTTTTGATTGCATCCTTTTTTCTCTCTTCTTAGTGCTACGGAAGCGTAATTCGTATAAAAAAATCACCTCCAAAAATCATTTCTCCAACACGAGAACGAACGTTTGCAAGAAAGATAAAGGTTGAATTTTGAAATTCTTGCCGGAAATCGAATCATATATTTTGATTTGCGCCCACTGAATTTCATCGTCAGTTGTTGCTAAATTCAATAAAGATCTTCCGTCCACATTTATTTTAGTGAATGAAAGGAGCGTTGAATAAAATGGTCGAACGATTCAAGACTCCCTGAGTGAAAGAGAGAAGACACCAAACGCCAAGTTTTATGTCGATAATTCGCCTTTCTCTGCGATACAGAAAGACGCGCGTCGGTTTTTGATTCAGCCAACATTGCAATTCTATATGGAGAGAATTGAATTAGTTACAAACATTATTTCGATAAAAGAAGAACCAAGTGGAGAGCAAAGAGAACGAGGTTTATTCAGTTGGACAAGCGAATATGATATTTGGATCAGAGTCGATTTACTCTTAATTCGGCCATATTTTCAGTTAAGTTGCTCGCACAGAGAGACGCTGGATCCTGTTCACTAACTCTGTCTGATTTCTTTCAAATCTACTCTCATTTCTTAAAACCAATCAGCCAGATCGATCTTCGATCTTGGGACCGGCCTAATTCTCTTATTCTCGGTAGTTCTTAACTGATTCATGCTTTGCTTCACGATGTTTTCCATTGCTTCGTCGAGAGACACAGAGTATAATTTAATATTGCATTATCGCTGAAAATTGAATTAGGACCGACGCCGAGTCACGCTTCGTTTTCGAAGTGTTTGGTGATGCACCTTGGTCCCTCCTTCTTCAAAACTCTGAATGCCTTGCTCTCTCTACTACGAGCCTTGCACCCACATTGTCGCAATACCCGTCCACCCCGACCTCCTAATCGTGACTACTGACTCTTCAACGCTTTTATTTCTCTGAACTACGGCGGCAAAGGCAAAACTGCCATAATAGCTTTAGGCAGCTCCACTCTCGTGACTCCATTGTCTGCCATGGTCGTCTTTTCACTGAACTTATTCTTCCGTTAGATTTTTGAACAGCAAAGAAAGAACGCAGCACTTTCAACATCGACCAGAGAAACAAACAGAACGATTACAGAAATCTATGAATCATTTTTGCCATTTCTTTTTCCTTTCAACGAACAACTACTAAGATCGATGCAGAAATTTCAGTTCTAATACAACAGATAAATAAATAAACAGGTCTGGTTAGTCACACAATAGAAACCGTCAAGCAAGCAACGTTTTTTTGACAGCATTCCCTGTTGGGGGTGGGGATCAATAAAAAAAATTGGAAAAAGGCAGGATCAATGAATAGGTTACTTTTCTGATCTTTTACTTAGGTAGTGATCACTAAAAAGTTTTATTTATCAAAAACAAGCGGGTACAAAATAGTGATCAATTTAGCACAGATTTTCATCGTAAATTGAACCATCCCATCCTAGATTCGGGAGTATTTAAAGAAACAAATCAAAAACCGTTTTTATATTGACATGATGAAGAGTATTCAGCATATTGAAAAATTCAGCCCTATTGCTCCATTGGCACGGCCTGTCCGCTTGATATATAACCAGCCAGTCACCGAGCCAGACAGACATTTTTTTTTTATTTTGAGAGTATTGGTTGACGGTTTCTGATAAATGAAAAAAAAGTGCCCTTACGCTGGCTATGGCTAACCCGTCCATACCCTGGCTCCACACATCACAAATCCCTCATTCTCGAGGTTTGCGATAGGCATTTATGTAATTGACGGAGAGGCAAGAGGCATCCAATGTGGTGCCGTTCACTTCATCTGCTCTCCGCCTATAGCTGGTGTGTGGCAAAGTGTAGATGAATTCATGCTTTTCCAAAGGGCATTAGTGTGAATCAAACACAGATTTAATTCAGAGTTTGAACCCGGCTCATCTATTCCATTTGCCGAGCTGCTAAGCCAAGAGGTTGAAATTTCTATAATTTCAGCCCTACATTCCTTAAAAAAGAAAACTATATGCATTTCCTACCCTTCAAATCGTAAAATGCAAATTCGGGTTTTCTAATGAATTCTATCATATTTCGAATTCCTGTTCCCCCCTTTAATACATTGTGCTGTCTTTTGATCTCTCCATGTGATGCTGAGCACGATTCTCTCCTGTGAACGTTGAGAGGTTCCCAGTTTAAAGGCCAGTCTTTTGGTTAGGTCCTATGTTACAGCTCTATATGCGACAATGGGGAGGATGCATTGGTTGTATAACCCTCTTTTCTTAGGACTGATGGAATTTTTTTCTAGCCAGCTCTACAGAAAGCTTACCAACTTAGAGTGATTATTTGCTTGATTTCTTATTCTTTTGAGGATTTCGTGGAGTTTCGTTGTCCACTCTAACGTCTACGCCAACTGAAGATGATTACTCCAACTTTGTATTGTATGAACGATAGATAAAAAGATAAAACAAGTATTTCTTTGTATTTAGGTATTTATTTACATGAATGAAATAAACAGGTGCATATTGTATGATAGATTTTCGTTAATATCTAAGATATGTCAATTTAGCTCTATCAGCTCCTAGCAATGAGTTGGTATTGAAAGTTGAGTTGAAATCACGGTAGGGGGGATGTGGATTTTACGCATCGGTTCACGCCCCTCATTTCGGCGAGGATTGTTCTTGTCATTCTTGTTCTTGTTTTTGAGTCCGACAAAAAGTACATTATTCAGGTTTCTAGTCGTGTAGTTCCCTTCCCGGGGTGACTTTCTTCATTTACGAATGTCCTCGTGTTATGCTATACTTACAAACAATTAATCTGAAGACCAAAGTTAGTAATCTCACAAAACATTGTCCCTGAATGCTCGATTAATTGTAGCCTTGAGTCAGACTTGATTCGATTTGATAAGACATGGATTCTTGATTTGTGCCATCATCCAGACATTCTCTGCTTCTGTTGTACTTAGTGAATTGAGAAAATAAAACCTACTTGAAAACTTCTCACAGAAGATGGGGGGGGGGGTTGAATCAGAGGCTGTGGTTCCCTCTTGACATATGGCTGTGGGTCGGGCCTCCCTCGGAGTCAATGATTTCTCATTTTTGTTCTTTTCATCCCAACGTTTCGGTCGGATTATTCTCCGGCTCTTTCCAATCATATGAACATAAGACATCAATAGACAAGGTGTCACGTGACCAAGTCCTGATGAATAATAATAATAATAATAATAAGGCGAGTACCTTCGTAGAGACAATATAAGGCGAGTAAGGTGTCACATGACTAAGTCCTAATGAGTGTTGAACGTATTCAATAAGTGAGTGGAAAAGTTTGCTTTTTTCACAACTGAGGGAGCATGCGCCATCTGGTCATCGTTCAGGCTGGCTAATAGAGCGATGATGAATCACCTACGGCCCGTGCGAGAGAGCGAGAGAGAGGGAGAGAGAGAGAGAGAGAAAGAAAGAAAGAGAGAGATAGCCATCTTGGACGACGAGAGTTAGCAAATGCACCATCATCTCCACCGCTGCCACCGCCGCCGCCACCGTCGCTACTATGACTGTTGTCATAAAATTGGCGACACGGCTCTTCACAACTCTCCCGGCCTGGTGGACGTTGCGAGAGGGAGGCTAGAACCAACATAGGGCGGGGGGAGGGGGTCGAAGAAAAAAAAAAGCCAAAAGAAGCAAAAAATTACTGACAAGAAAACTGTTCGCCATCAGAGAAAATCAAACATTTTTAGTTGTACCTTCTCTATTGGCTTTTTGTCTTTTTATCTTTTCATTAAGCAAATGTACTGCAAGTCTTAATGTTTATCAATGGGCGCGTCCTTTATAGAAAAAAATCGAATAATTAGAAAATAAGAGAAGATATTTCTTTTCCTTTTTTTTTCTTCCTATCTCTCCCCTTTTTTTTGTCCCTTTCTTTCTTTCGTTCTTTCTTTCTCTCTCTCTCTCTCTCTCTCCTTTTCCTTCCAGCTTTCTTTCTTGTCTCTTTCTGTCGAACTCTGACTTAGTAGATGCTCTTTCCCCCACTTATTTTTATTTATTTATTTTTTTGACAGAAAAGGAAAGACTGTCGAATGTATTCAATGTTTTACGGGCTTTTCTTATCTGATCTTCTTAAGACATTCGGGAACCTTTTAACGAGCACCAACACCTGTCGACACCAAAGGCGTCAACAAAAGGATATTATTAGGTTATTACACATGAAACAATCTATACAATATGGAGTTGCAATTGGCGTAGGCGGTGACTCGGCAACCCAAGTTCTAACTCCGTCGGGGCTGTTTATGAGAAAGGCATGAATCCATCTATCCCTCGGGTATGGGCAATTGGTATCGGGCTGCCTAGTCTTGGGAATGCAACCAGTTTAGTAGTAAAACAACTCTGATTCCAAGCCAGGTATTGGAGCCCCCTTAAGGCAATTTCATGTGTAATTCGGGGGTCCTCCCGGCAGCTCCTGCAGCTAAGCTGATGTCGGATGCATCGTTTTTTGCTTCCCCTTAGACTACATGAGCATCGACAAAAGTGGGGTTCTGACAACTTGGCATCCCAGGATCTCCATACGCTTCGCCCAGGCATGTGCCCCGGAGATAACTTTCCATTGTCTGTTCAGACAGAACGGAGGCCATTATATCTATACAATGTATGGCATGATACTTTTTTTTTGTTTCTCTCTCCATGAAAATGGACGCTTCCATTTAAAGGTAAGTTTTTAGGAGGGGGGGGTCGGTTTAATTCTTCTAAAATATCAATCAAATGCTAACAATGAAATTAAAAGCCAGAATAACAAAATGATTTAGACACAACATGTCGATCAATGAGGGAGAAAATTGGGAAATCGCTTCAAAGAGTACGAACCAAAAATGTATTCACGTCCATGGATAGGGAGCGCCAGTCATAGAGTTATAGTTCGATTACCCATGTAGGAAAAGTATCGAATGCTCTGGGTACCGCAATTTCCGGTGCCCTGCGCTAAATGCTTGCTTTAGCTATCAATTCCCTGCGCTTCCAACGTTTTTTTACTTACCATACTTCTCTCATCTTTCACAATCGGCTGGATGTTTAATGTCAGCAACTTTTTTTGAGTGTGGTATCCATGCAATACATATACGACACAAAAATACTGGGGCATTTGAAACTGAATTCATAGCCGCTGCACAAAGATCAAGACGAAAAGGAAGTAATACTGCTGTTAAAATGTCAGACATATCCGTAGTATTATATGGCTGCATAAAAAAATAATTACACTTCGCAAATGAAAAACAAACAAACCCCAAAACGCATGTATCTAAACACTTATGTGTATTTTCTTAATTTAGATCCCCTTTATAGCATATTTTGCGAATATTTACTCGTGCTCCCACGGGGACGAGATGTGACCCAAGGTCGAGTTCAACTTGGGATGGAGTACCCGTCAAAAATAGCTCTCCAGTTAATTCAGATGGCAAGTGTGAGTACCGATTCCTTGGACAAGGCCATGGAACAGATACTATACTTAAATCCCAACTAAACAGACCAGAAAAGAATGTGGCGTTTAGCATGTTATAACATATGCTGTTAAAACTTGCACACACGGATGTAAATTGGCCGCCTTTCTCTTACGATGGCCCTGAAATGTTTTTGAGTTTTTAAAAGATATATATATATATATATATATATATATATATATATATATATATATATATATATATATATATATATATATGTGTATGTATATATATATATATATATATATGTATATGTATATATATATATATATATGTTGATAAAATTCAAACACCCTAAAATTTTAGGCGACATTGCAACTTTGGAGCTTACCTGTCATTTTTAGCTATAAAGTCAGCTGGAAATTAAAAATGGAAGAATCTAACCATTTTATCCACCAAGGGAGGCAACCACTCTTTATATTCCCTGCAGCCATAATTTACATCCACGCGTGCAAGGTTTACCTCTACAACTGCACCAGTTTATTCCAGCTTTGGGCATTTAACAGTAAGAAAATACAACGACAAACTTTCAGATTTAGCTGCGTAGTATAAAATTACAAGATATAGACGTCGCTTGGGATACAATGTTTGTATAAAAATCTATCTGTGTAATGAAGAGAGAGACTTTTTTCTGTTAGCTTCCGTGTCCGTCAAAATGGACTCTTCCACTTAAAGGTAACAATTTTGCTGATAAAAAAGATATCCCCTGCATACCATCGGAAACAACGGACACTTTCACCGAAACGAGTTCAGTAGTTTGTTTTATTGAAAAAAAAATCATCTCATTGGATTTCTAATACCGTATTTCACCGTGTATAACCTGCAACCATAGATGACCCCCCATCCTCCCCCGATTACGATCTTATTCCGTATGAAAACTGTATTATTCTGTGTATATAATTATGCATACAAATATATATATAAGAATAATGTTTCTGTAGATAATACGCACCAGGATCTTTTAGCTAAAAACATCTCGAAAATTTGCGTTCTGTATTTGGAGAAATACGGTATATCCGTGAATCTTTCCACGGGGACTTACTAGCAGAGATTAATACTAAAAGTGAAAGATCTTCTACCGAAATCGCTTCTCTTTGCAGATTCAATATAGATGAAAATACAATTAGTTATTATTGAAGGTTTTCGCACCCTTAACAACAATGGTGTCTTACCAAGAATTCAGACTGAATATAAAATGCAATTTCAAATTGCGAAATCATGCTGCTCAAGCTACTGATGACGTCAACAAACCATTAGGAGTGAACACTATACTAGTGCAAACTGTTAAGCGTTGGTCCACTGGGTTTAGGTCTGGGGATATGGATACGAAGAACAAACCCCACAAGAAACCAAAAACCTGTTTTTAATGATAAAGAATTATTGACGGCAGTGGCCAACGACCCACAAACAACGGTTTGAGCACTTTATAGAGAATTAATGACTTCAACAAGGACATTATCATGTCATCTCAAGGCGATAGGAAAGGTTAACAAGTTAGACAAATGGGTCCCAAATGAACTGAATGAAATGTGCCAAAAGTTCGAGACTCTGCACAACTCAGCTAACTATTGTCTTAATATATGAAAAATATTTTTACATCGAAAAAATTCATGGATCCGAGCCAATTTTCTCTTCCGCCATAACCTACCGTTCCAGAAAAAACATGCAAATTCATTGAGAACCTGTAAAGATATTGAGGTGTTCGGAAAGTAATTACGTATTTTCGTGTTCGGAAAGTAATGACATATTTTCAAATCGCAATCGCCACATTAAAACCTTTCAAACTGCGATTGGCATTTAAAAGCCTTCACTGCATTAGGATACACTTCACAAATGTTTCTTATTGCCTGCATAACAGTACTACCCTTTAGAAACTCATACAGTAAGTAATTGTGAATATGTTGCTCTTTAAAAGTCTTCATCCTCGATGAGGTTAAACTTTACTACAAAACTGTAAACAACACACTCCCTGATAGAAGAGATGAAGACCCAAATTCAGAAGTCGTTTCGTAGCATTTAACCCTGTTCTTGCCTCAGTTGGTTACCTTGCAACTTACAGCAGTGAAGTACACAATTACTTTCCAAGAAAATACGTAATTACTTTCCAAACACCCTAATATAATATGGACAGACAGAAAGACACACAGACAGACCGACAGGCATGAGCGAATACATATACCTCTTCCAACTTCGTTGGCAAAGATAAAATGTTCTTAGCGACTCGGGAGAATATCAATTCCAGAGATCTTTATCGATATTAAAATATCAGGGCATTTCATCTCCATCGTGTTTGAACACTACTTCACTATACATGGATGATACACTTCATAACAATTCAGCTGGGACTCGCAATGTACTTAAGGGGAAAAGAATATCTGAAGTTGGAATTTAATTTGACCCAGTGTTTGGCTCAGTGGTAGAGTATTGGTCCCAGGAGGAACGTAACATACTGATGCGAATATTTTGTACACGTATTCATCTGGCTATAAGATGCAGACCTGTTCAGCTTACTGCCTGACCCAACTAATAAGTGACAAAGGTTGGGGTTCGGGCCCCCATCCATAATACTAACGCATTTCATCATCATCATCATCATCGTCATCAGTAGCAGCAGCAACAGCATTAGTATTAGCAGCAGCCATTCCAGGTTATCAACGAATCCAGCTGACTAGTTTTTGGTGACCTGGTTTTTGAATTCGGAGTTTGATCCTTCACCTAGATTGATTGCCTCCCAAGGCTCGTGAGCCTGGTCTGTCCTTGCTGTTTTATCCTTATGGAATGAGATGAGGTGGATGCATGTCTTTCCAAAGGGAATTTGTTTGTGCGAAGTGAACGTAAACAGACTCAGACGAAAAGAAATAAACGATTAGACGAGAGAGAGAGAGAGAGAGAGAGAGAGAGAGAGAGAGAGAGAGAGAGATTTGGTTTTAAAAGAAATCGAAAAGAAAATCTGCAACAAAACAATATTATTTTTAATTTCAATTTATTATTGTTATGGATCCCCGTGTCCGAATCGTTAGAAGCAGCCAGATGTGTTCTCTAACTGGAGGGCGTGAGTTCGCTTCTGTCCATTTCGATTATGCTGTTTAATCCTAGCGAGGAATTACGGTCTAAATCAAAGTTGTGATAAAAAAGCAACAAAAAAATGAAATAAATCTTAAAACTAATCAGAATTAATGAAAACAATGTTAACTAGATTTCTTCGATTTTGTTACTCATCCATCATTTGAATCTTTCAACAAAATTTCTCAAATATTTGATCCAAGATTTTTGCCACCCGGAAGTTTCTCTTTAGTTCTCAAGTCTACGCTTGAATCTCTACAATTGATCCAACCAATTTTACTTGTGAATCCCCAATGAGGATAAGACATAGACATTCAGTTTCAAGTGATCAGTCACCGGTAAAGTTCAATAATTTCTTTTAAATGTGTTAAACGGGTCAAAAAATGGAACATTTATACGTTTCGTTGTACATTTATTTATAGGTACACACATGCTTGTCTGTCTGTCCAGACATTATCTCCAAGAGTTCTCAGTGAATATCAATGGCATTGAGTGGAATGTTTGGGCCAAGGGGTAAGGGAGAGTGGATTGCATTTTTAGGTGCATCCAGGAGTTTTACAGTTACTTCCCTTGATCACGTCTGTCAGCCTATCCACACAATATCTCCCAGTGTTCTCAATGAATGTCTATGATGTTTTCTCGTAAGGTGGATAACAGGCTTAGGAACAAGTGATTCAATTTTGGGACGGATCCATGCACAATTATCTACTCGTAGTTATATGTCCAAACCACATACTATCGCCAAAATTTCATGTCTTTCCACGCGATATCTCCAAAAGTTCTCAGTAAATTTCCATGAAATTTTGAGGTAGAATGGATGATAAGCTACGGAAGAAGTGATTAAAATTTGTGGCGGATCCATTCAGAATTACCCCTGACAATGGCGTTGGCAGAGGTATGAACTCACTGAGCGATTCCGAACTCGTCTTTATATAAAGTTATTTACTTGTAAAGGATAACAAACTTATCGACGTTTGCATTGCTTTTTTGTTTACTTATGATTATCGAGTTTCTTGAGTGCAGCGAACTAAATCCACCCACTGCTATTTTTCAGGGGAATCAGCGATTCTATATATCGTCGGGTTTAAGTACTCGCAGGAGAGAAAAACAGAAGTCATTCCTACAAAAGAGCCTGGAAATAGTTGGAGCCGAAGAACTTCCGTTCGTCATAAACGACACAACAGCAACGTCACTCTGTGACACAAACAGGAACTAGACGACTTGATCAGAACGACAAATCATTCCCTTCGCTTCGAAAAATAGAGAATGGGAGGAAAAAAAGCTGAGTTCGCGTTTTAATCTCGTAAAATAGGTTCAAATATTCCGACGGAAAGACGTTCAAGTACATCGAAGTAAAAGAGCGAAAAAGCGGTAAAATGGGACGGGATAGGGGGTTAGAAAGAAGTAGGTAAATCAGTGGGGGTAAAAGGGCGGTAAAATGAAGGCGGTTACAGTTGACTGTTCCACGAAGTGTTTTGTGATTTTTTTTTGTGAATCTAAAAAAATAGATCTGAATATTCACGTATATAACAGAATGTTTACACACACACACACACACACGCACACACTCATATATATATATATATATATATATATATATATATATATATATATATATGTTGACTAATGAAAAATCCTTTCCAGTGGTCTAAAGAAAGGAAAGTTTACATGACAATTTATATATATAGTAATGTAAACTTTCCAACTTTTTATCCGATTGAAAGTTTGCATAACATATATATATATATATATATATATATATATATAGATAGATAGATAGATAGATAGATAGATAGATAGATAGATAGATAGATAGATAGATATGTGTATAGTAATGTAAACTTTCCAGTTATTAAACTGCTGAAAAGGAATTTTCATTAGTCAAAATTTATAACTGTACATCAATATATCCTAAAAAAGATGCCCACATCTTCAATATTAGTTGAAAAATGATATTAAAACAAAATAAGAAGATGGACACAAGTCAAAATTAAGTCAGAGAGGCCAAATGAATAGAAGTAACCAAGAGAAAACCGAAAAACGACACCGAAATGTGATATCATCACGTGGTCTCTGTAACAACGTTGAGCTTCATATATTTAAAAAATGTATCTGAATCCAATTTGACGATGTTATTAATGCAAAATGCATAATTGGAAATAAACAGAGTATGAAACATTTATAATTTAGTTGCTTTTCCAGATTGTCGAATTATCAAATTTTGCACACACTCACACACACACACACACATACGCACACTCAAACACACTCTATGTACACGCACACACACATATAATTGAAATGAAAAATATATGTATATATAGAAAATACAAGAAATCTCTTGTAACATTGGCCTTCTGATATTGTCATTTCACTATCAGGAACACGGAAGTAAGTCTGGAGGTGACGTTATTTTCACAAGAAGAAGACTGAATGCTCCAGGATCAAACTCCACTCTGAACGCGACTATTTCAACCACTAATCCCAGCGTTTCCTCAAGGGGAGTGTGCGTGCAAAATTTCAATTTCTACTATTGACGTGTAGGGCTGAGAGCAGTAGAGAAGAAGGAATTAAAGGAATTCGTTTTGTGACACCAGATAATTCAATCTATCGCATATAGCTTTTCATTTTTTTTCTCTCTTTCTCTTTTGTGTTCTTTTTTCATTCTATGTTTGTTTCTTTCTTTGATTGCTGACTTAGAAAGGGAATATGCCTCTCTCTCTCTATTTTTCTTCTTCCCTTTATCCATCGTTTTGAACTTTCCACTCTTTCAAACGGGAGTCTGATCTTGTCATATTTGTTAGGACATCAAGATGAAGTCAATTCAGTAGTAGTTTGACAACAAACCTCAACAAAATGAGGGCTGTAAACACTCAAATATCCCTACCGAGAATTAAGCTCACGGCCAACTGATTGCCAGCACACTGTCTCACAGACTTAATTGGCAAGTCTAAGATATCTTTAGAAATTTATCATACAGGTACGCACAGGCTTATTTAATTCCAACGAATAAATACATTTTCACAAAGTTGAACAAACGTAGCAATCAAAGATGGCGTAGGTTCTATCCTTTTTTTTAGATGTGTATGTGTGTTCCAGTTTCAGTGCTCCTGACCATAACGTTTTGTCTACAGCCCAGAAAATTGGCATCAGTACTCCACAAAACACCCTCTAAAGATGTTTTTTTTTATACCTGGAAAAAGGCCTAATGGGGCTTTATTTTTACGTGTATAGTTTATCAATAACACGTAGGTTCACCATAATCCATATCTTTGTTTCGTTTACTCTATTTTAGAGGTTTTTCCAGTGTAAAACGCCAGTGATGTTATAAATAGAATTTATTCGGAATGTTTACTCTTCGACGTAATTTCTTTTGCGTAACTTTAAATGTTGACACTACGGTCGTTTAATTTTTGACTGTGATGACATATATATATATATATATATATATATATATATATATATAAGCGATATATCTATTTACGCACTAATACCCATCCGCCAGATTGCTCCTTTCCAGAGTTGGAAGAGCATTGCTGTATAGCTTATAATGAACGAGTTGCCTTACTTAAAGAGTGCTCAACCCTGAATAAGGGAGCGTTAATTATAATGATACTTAATAATTGAGTCATCCACAGACAACTATGGACTATCCATTATATATATATATATATATATATATATATATATATATATATATATAAGTAAATGTGGTGTTTGACCCTACAGCAGCCAGTCTTGATCTTCAAAGAATCGTCCTATTCTTCCGATTCAGTTCATTTCTCATTAAAGTAGCCCCGGTTAATTAGATGTTCGCGGTGCAGGGCATCTTTGGAAGAAAAGCCTTAATATAGAAAGTTGTTAGTTTTTTTTTCTCCATAGAGCAACATGGCAATGATACCCGTTTAGTAAGTCCCATTGTTTTGCAGACGGATTTGGGTTTAGCTTAAAATTCTATCCATTTCCGATCAAACATCGAAAATAAAGACGTATTGTTGAAAGTCATTAGAGGAGATTTACGCCAAAGAAAACATAAAATGGTTATTGGATGAAAAAAAAAATGAAATTAATGAAAAGAAAAGATTGTTTGGAAAGAAGGGATGGTCATAAAGCTTCTTAAGAACAACGCAGACAATCAGATGATGATAATAATAAAAAAACAAAAAGAAAACCTGGTCTGGTTAGTCATTCAATAGAAACCGTAACATGACCAACATCTTTTGACAACATGCCGTGTTGGGGAGCACTAAAAAAAGTCCAAACTTCCAAAGAACAAGCGTGAAAACAACGAGACACAGGGATCAATTTATCATGAACTTACATTGTAAATTGAACCGCTCGCTAAAAAAACCTACTCAGAGGAGGAATTTTAAGAAACGAAAAAAAAACAAACTTTTTTTCAATATATGATTAAGAGTAAATGTTCAAATTTTCTGCCCTCTAGCTTCATTGCACCAATAAACGTGATACATAGCCAGCCTGCGAGCCAGCCGGATCAGCTTGAAAACTGAAGAAACCTATGCTGACAGGTTTGGTAGGCAGTTTCTAATAAGAGAAATGGAGAAACGGAGGCAAACAATCGTGTCCCCGTGAAGCCATTCAGTCAGATCCGCTTAAAAACTGAAGAAACCGCTGTTGATAATGTTAAATGACTGTTTCTAAAAACAACTCAATAAAAATGGGTTATTAATCGGTGACTGGGCGCAATTGTCCAAGATGGACGAAAAGTTTTTTTCTCTCTTTTTTTAATCGGCAAAAAGCTGAAGTCAATTAAGTGGGATCTTTTTCGAATAACCAATCTTTAAGGAAAGCCGATTGGAAATCTTTTCCTCAAGATTTAGGAACGTCATTCCATTGATCTTCCATCAAAAGTTAATTAGATAAACAAAAACTGAGGTTTAGCTCGAAAATCAAGCAGTTGTGGTTATAAAATCAAGTTACTTTCATGAAAATACTACTAGAATGGTTTGGATAATATATTTACGATAAACAAAACAACAACAAAAAACGAAAAAACAGATCTGGTTAATCACTCGATGGGGCGATCAATAACAAAAAGATTGAAAAAAAAAGGGTGATCAATGAATGAGTAACTTTTCCTGCTCTTTGGGCCGTGATCACTACAAAGTAAAAATATGAAAAACAAAAGAAAAAAACAAAATCAAAAAACAAACAAGCAAGAATGCTGCCGGGGACAAATTGAGGGATGGATCTGGTATGACCTTTTATTGTAAATAGATTTTCCCAACTCATCGAGGGGAGAATGCAAAGTTTCGAAACACTACTTTGAACTGTAAAGGTTGGGCGAAATGTCTGCTTGTATTATGGTTACATATAATTTTAGCTCCATTATAATAAGAAAGACGTGAGTTATCAGCCTGTTGCCTCGGTTATATCTACTTACGTTAACTACATTATAATTAGGAAGTCAGTAAGTATCTGCCCCTATTTTTGGTGACATATACTAACGTTAGTCACATTATGATAAGGAAGACAGTAGGTATCTGACCGTAGTTACGGTAATATATACTTACGTTAGTTATATTGTAATGAGGAAGACACAAAAACTTGGAGTCGAGGATAGCTGAATGCCCCCTGCTTTGGCAACTCACAATTAGAATATTTCTTTAAATGAAAAATCTTATGAATAAAAGAAATCTAAATAGCCCCAAGTATTCAGAAATTAACCTTAAAAACGAATAAAACATTTTTTGTCATCTTATAAAACCGTCTTATTCTTTGTAGTTTTTAGAAAAAAGTATTTGTTCTATGATAAATGTCTTCGATCTATTTTTTCTCTTTATTCTTTTGTCGATTCTAGGGCAAAAAATGTATCACTCAAATATACGTGAAAAAAATCCTGGATCAAATATTATTTTTAATGTTTGCAATATTTTTTTTGTTTCGTTTTTTTTCACGTATTTATTTGTGAAAATAGAGTTCTTCATTTGGCATCCACCTGCTCAAAATCCCGGGCAACCACTTCTCAAAATCTTGGATCCCCATTACTCAAAATCCTGGACAACCACTTCTCAAAATCTTGGACCCCCATTGCTCAAAATTCTGGACCTCCACTACTAGAAATCCAAGTCCCACCTCCCCTGCTCAAAATCCAAATCCGTACCACTCAAATCCTGAACCCCTTTCCCCGTTGTTCAAAATCCTGGACCCCCCTTTTAATCATAATCCCTGACTCCCATTTCTCAAAATTCTGGATCTCTCACAGAATGTCAAGCCTCTCTAGGGGTGATTGTGATCAAGTGAAAAAACAACCTTGGCCTGTTATCAATTAATTGTAGCCTCTCCCCACTTAATCACTGACCCTACATGGCTGAAAGGGAGGCACAGTTGTTTGTCCCCGTTTCTCTCATAGAAACCGTGAACCAAAACTGTCATGAAACTATCAAAACAGGTTTCTTCAATATCTCAATTGGTCCGACTGGCTAGCTGGCTGGCTATGTACCAATGGAGCTAGAGGGACGGAAATCGCCAAAATTTATTCCTCCTTATGTCTACTATTGAGTTTCTTTCGTTGTTTTCAAGTTCTCCTGATAGGTTTTCAGTGAGAAATTAAATTTGCACTGTAAATTTATGCTAGATTGATCAATTAGTTCATGTCCAGCTTGTTTTTTTTTTTTTTTAAATAAAGACTTTTTTTTATTGCTCCTTGCCCAAACAAAACGTGAGAGAAGTTTCGAATCCAATGATCATCCTTTTTCCCAATTTTTCTACTGATCATCCCCAACATGGCATGCTGCCAAAAGACGTTGGTCATGTGACGATTTCTATTGTGTGACTAACCAGAACTGTCTCTTTCTCTTCTTGACTCAACTATGTTTTGATTTACAAGGGAGATTTTAATAATTGCAAGTGAAATAAAATATTACCAGTAGTTTGTTAAAGCCGGCAGATGTTTTATAATTTGACAAAACGGGCGGCATTGAATAAGATTTACAATATAATTTTTTTTTTACCTCAGCCAAGTTGAAAAATTACACTCCTGGGCTCAAAAAATGAGCCCAGCACTTTCCATCATACAGAGGAGCTTAATGACACAGAGAACATATTGGGGCATATTATGGCGAAACTTGTTAGGAGAAAAATTGAGAACACTAACCAGCTTTAGGAAGCAGTCAAATGTAAATGGAACAGCATTGACTCTTCTCATTGTAAACAAGTGATGGACAGCTTGACCAAGCGGCTCAGTTTTCTAAGGAAAAACTAGGGAACGGCTTTCCAGTATTAAAACGTACGATGCACATAAACATTGCATGCGATATTGTCGAATATTTCATCCATAATTGTTAGAATACGTGACTAATTGCAAAGAAAACTATTAAAAAAACTAACTTCGCGCATTAGAAAACTGTTTTAAAAAAACTTAGTGCATTTCTTTCCCCAGGATTGTGTATGTATTGGATAGTATCTTTCCGTCTGTCTGTCCACAAGATATCTTCAAGAAGTGATATCTTTCCATCTGTCTGTCCATAAGATATCGCCAAAAGTACCCAATGTATTCGGTAGTGTCTTTCCATCTGTTTATCCACAAGATCTCCAGAAGTACCGAATGAATTTCAATGAAAATGTTGTAAAAGTGGGACACGGGGCTTGGAAGAGATAGATACATTTTGGGATGGATCCAGGAATTATTTTGATTGAGAGATATTTTTTCCGTGTTGTTTCCCATACATTTATGAATACGCTCATGACTGTGTCCATACGATATCACCCATATCTAAGTTCTCTGGAGTCTTTTTGCATACACTGATAAAGCTGATACATTAAAAACATGTATTCATTTGCATGATAGATGAACCCAGCAGTCTCTATCTTTAGCCCTGGATTTCTAGAGATTGTTCTCCTTTTATTGGCAAATAGCAATTATTTCTTAATGGAAAAATAAAGTAGTCATCTTACATCGACGATACGTTTAAAAGTTTTGCACTTGGCAAAAATCAGATATTGGCATTGTCTTTGTTATGGTTCGTAGGTCTTTCTTTGAATATTCAAAGCACCAATCTAATTCGCCGATTATTTCAGTAGCAACTTCTGTTTCCTTCTCATTGTGTTTGGGAGCGTTTTTTTTCTTTCTGGCCATTCGGAACCATCTTTCGCAAGAATCAATGCCGTACACTCACTCACTCACTCACTCACTCACTCACTATCTATCTATCTATCTATCTATGTCTGTTCATATCTATCAATGTTCATATCTTTAATGTTTTTTCATACCCCATATTTGTACTTGATATAGTAGGCGAGATCGAACTTATTGACATCGTCATTCTTTAAACACTCAGGATTCTTTCCAATTTTGGAAAGCCGATAATATTCCAATTGTAATATAACTTTCATGATTACCTGATGTTTAACAATTCTCTGTATTAATATCACTTGTGTGTTTATATCATAACGACCAGAGCAGGGAAAATATTCCCGAAACGTACGTTGGAGCTTCGACGGGCCTAGCAAGTCGGACGTGGGTTATGATAAATGATCATGTAAATAACACTCAATTTTTACAAATAGATGGGCGATTACCCAAATATTTTACCTTTGAAAATGAAGTTAGACGACATATATGTATCCACTTGTGTCTGTCTGTCTGTCCGTCCACACAATATCTCTAAATCTTGTGATTGAATTTCAATGACATTTTGTGGAAGGTTGGACAACAAGCTAAGGGAGAACGGGTTAATTTTTTCCCTTCCTGCATTATGGTTATGTCTGTCCACTCTATATCTCCAAAACTTTTCTATGAATTTAATGACATGTTTTGAGGAGAGCGTGCTATGTGGTAATGAAGGATTACTTGAATTCAAGGGCAGATCCAAGATATCTTTTTCGATTGAGAGATATTTTTCATTCTCTTTCATACGTTTATTCATTCACACGTGTTTATCCTCGCAATATATCCAAAAGTTCTCAGACTCTTTCTCTGTCTGTCTGTCTGTCTGTCTGTCTATCTGTCTGTCTGTCTGTCTGTCTGTCTGTCTGTCTCTCTCTCTCTCTCTATATATATATATATATATATCTACCAAACTAGGTCTATTCATATCCATCATTCTATTTATCTATTTATCTTGGTCTCTTCATGGCTATCTATCTATCTATCTATCTATCTATCTATCTATCTCAGTCTATTCATATCTATCTATCTATCTATCTATCTTAGCCTATTCATATCTATCTACCAATCTATATCGATCTGTTCATATCTCCATTCATGACTATCTATCTATCTCAGTCTGTTCATATCTATCTATCTATCTATCTATCTATCTATCTATCTATCTATCTCCATGGTCTGTTCATGTCTATCCATATATTCATCTACCTATCTATCTTAGTCTGTTATCAATTCCTCTTTTTATTTCGTCTGTTCGTATCTATCTATTTATCTATCTATGTACATATCTATCTATCATAGCCTATCCATATCTATCTATCTATCTATCTATCAGTTTGTCTTTAAATTTCATTAGCTACGAATTCAGCTGAATAAAATGTTGGCCCGTATTCACGCACAAATCTCAACTGCAACAATAAAGAGAACGACCCTAATAATTAGCCAACATTTTCCTCTCGACCTTGACTCAAACATTAGAGTTTGATCCAGACAACCGGGACTAATCCGACATCATCGTCAGGGCCATTTTGAGTGAGTCCTCCTCCTGAATGGGCTACAGAAACAATATGTCTTCTTCCTGCCGGATAATTTGCTCACAACTCGAGGATAAACAAGCTACTGAGAACGCAGGACGGTTATATACGATGTGCTGCTTTCATCGCACTGAATGACAAAAATTACCCACCATTTGACCTTCTCGTCTGCTTGGCTTCTGATGGCTTCTGTCATTTCCTTAACTTGAACTCTGGCTGCAGACGACAGGGGAAAGATTTTGGCAACTCGCTGTAACGATGAGGGCGAATAATGTCATACGACTCAAATATTATTTATATCGCCATATTATGACTTCCATTTAAATAAAGATAGGTCGATTATGTATGTATGTTGGACTTTTTTTTGTTTGTTTGTTTGCTTACAAGAATTTGGAAGTTCTCATCAATAAAAATATTGTTTTTTTTCCCCGGAAATTAGCCAAGATTTTTTTTTCTTAATGTACTGCACGTAGACACAGACATACATAGATATACACATACAAACTGAAATACAGACATGCACACAATCAGGCACGCACACACACACACACACACACACACACACACACACACACACACATGCACACACACACACACACACATGTGCGCGTGTGCTTAAATTTGTTACATCCATTCTTGAAAAAATGTTTCGAAAAAGAAAAAAAGGAACTTCGCTGCATTTTTGGTCAGAAAATCTGATTTGTTTTTCTCAAACTCAAGTCGATTGGAGTCGAGTTCATTTTCCGCTGCAACAAGAACAAGGACAAGAAGAACAATCCTCGCCAAATCTAGGAGTCATTCTTTAACTATCACACGTGTTAAACCAAACCCATACATAAAATGAACACTTACCTACCTACTGTGACTGCAAGACAGCTCTCTTACTAACTGAGTCATATGAATCTATTTATCATATAAAGAATACAAAAGCTGAAATAGTCCTCTTTAGTTGGAATCAAAGAAGGGATGGAGTTTAACCCCGTGGCAGTCAGTCTTCTATCTAATTTTGTTCAAAATGAATGGAAAACATAGTTCTATCTTGGATTTTTCTTATATCTCCATGGTTTCACTAGGAGTTTTCCTGCTGGCCCGTAAGTCCCCAAAACTCCACCAAATAGATATCTACATGAGTGCCATAACTGTCCTCACTGACACAGCTTGCATTTACATAACAGATGTAAATTCTGCAAGTTTATCCCTTTGGCAAGAGTGTAGTTTTATAGAGAAAAAAAACAAACTTTACAGTAAAGTTTTTTTTTAGGACGACTGAACTCCTTCTTAGTGTTCATATTGTTAGCATGGCGTTTCGGCCAGCCTATTCTACGGCTTTCTTCACGTATAATATCCAATGGTAACTACGTTACAGCGATGGATTCGGGAAATGTTGATTCCTTCTTTCTTTGTTAGGCATCGATCATATATTGTTCTTGTTGAGCTGTTGAAGCCACACCCACTTGAACTCTGCAGGGGTCTTAGAATGTTGATGACACTCCTCAAAACTATTTATTTTATCTTTACGGAACACCCCCACTATTTACTGACTCTTTACATCTCGTGAAAACTTTACGGGTGTATTCGAATTTCTATGACATTTTTCAACTAAAAAACGCACACACATACACACTCAAAACCATAATGCATTCGGTGAAAATATCTACCTATGTTTCGGAAGAGTTCGAGCAGTTTTCCCACTTTCTCTCACTCATTTTAAGATCCATTACTTCCCTTACTTCAAGGCAGTTAATTTGGCCGTTAGATTCCAGTTAGCATTTCCAGGTCTCACAGAGTTTTGGTCTGGACTAAGGAGGCCCTTGAGTCAAATTTCAAAATCGGACAACACACCCCATTCTCGTTGACAATCAGTTTGGATTTAGAAGAATTCAGAACACCAAATCAAGACAAACAGCCTACCGCCCGATTTACTCACTTCCTCCGTTAATTTGTTATTTAATTCGAATGTAGAACAGGGGTGGGCAAACTGCGGCTCACGGGCCACCAGCGGCTCTTTGACATTTAATGTGGAAATACGAGGTCTAGCCACAAAGAAACCGAACTTTCGTAGCAGTGCACGGATGAGACGTTTCAGAGCGCTCATCACTGGTACATTTTATAGCAGTGACCTTGTGTGTAAATAAACAGCATCAAACTACGTTCGTCAATTTTATACGTACTCGTACCAGAGTGTAGAAGCGTCTTACAGGCTTGGCTCTTTTTTTTCCTACTTGTTAAAAAATGA
This sequence comes from Thysanoteuthis rhombus, assembly GCA_963457665.1. Classification (NCBI taxonomy): domain Eukaryota; kingdom Metazoa; phylum Mollusca; class Cephalopoda; order Oegopsida; family Thysanoteuthidae; genus Thysanoteuthis; species Thysanoteuthis major. Next base: position 48,787,953 of record OY735230.1, read on the forward strand.
AGGATCTTCAGGAGCGACGTGTTTGTTTGGTATTTTGTTTCGAATGAAGAAACTTCTTATGTCGCAAAATCAAATTGCTAAATTCCGCACCAATTAATTTCAACATTCAAATGAATGTTCATTAATCAGTTTTCGTTGCTGCTGATGGCTGGATTCATTTCTTGAAAGATATTTTCCTTGATTTAAAACTAAATGTTGGTAAATCTCTGAAATTAAGCTTATATTAGTATATCTCACTAACATTAGATTTGTTTTTATTGAAGCGAATTATTTGAGCTACTGTGGCGAGACAAGGAACGAAAAAAGGTCGAGTGTCAATGGTTTCTACGGAAAATCGAACGTCTATTCCAGGACGTATGCTTGGGTGAAGCGTGTGGAGATCCTGGGGTTCCCAGTCGCCAGAACCATCCCCAGAAGAAAGTAGAGAGCGATACGTCTGGATTGACTATCGGAAGGATATCAAAATGGGCGCCAAACCGCTTAAAAGGGGAACCACTCCCTAGTTTGGAATCAGAGTTCTTCGTCCTTCAGAGTTGACTTGATGACTTCCCTAACTGACCTACTGTCCTACCCTCTCTTAGAGAAAAGAGATTTATGCCTTTCCCATGGGTATTAGTGCAAAGTGAACATTGTGAGCATAAACAACCCCGACCAGAGTTTGAACTTGGGTCGCCGATTCCATTGTTCACGCCGCTACCAGTTATATATTGAGTAGAGATAGAGCGATGAAAAAGGACAACCATTTTTTTCCTTCCCAGTAAAAACACAAAGCAAGTGAATCACCAGCGCCAACTGTCAGGTGTCAGTGAATGGAGCCTGGGAACATGGAGAAAACAGAAAGAGAACAATCAAACAAGAGTCCAAGCAAGGACACTCCTTTCAGTACAAGTTGTCATCGTACAATCTTCCCTTGACCTTTCTTCGGGGGTTCAGATGAGACCCCGATAATAAAAGAAGAGACGAGAGGAATCTAAAAGTTATGGCGACACCATTGGCATTTAACATTTTCTTCAACTCTAGACTAAACAAGAAACTGAAGACAATAATTTTGTATGCAGGGTCGTCGAGATGGGATTTCTCTTCAAAGGGTAATAACTGTGTCTAATCTTCGCTTAGGAGTTTTGAATTGAAAAAAAAAAAGCGCAGATTTTCTTGGGGATAATTATGCTGAACTTGAAGCAACCTAAATTATTTGTTTTGAACTGCATTAAGGACTGGCGGAAAGTGGGTGGGTGTTGAATACAAACAACTATTTTCGACCTGTGTGCCGTGGCACATAAGCGTACTGCGAAGCATTCGTAGTCGTGCCCAGAGAGTTTCAAGGAGGGTTGATCCTCACTCAAACAAGTGTCCCGAAAGAGTGTTCTCCGCATGGATAGGGAAAGAAACATTATGAATACGTTTTGTCAATCATCATCATCATCATCATCATCATCATCAGTCTTTTAACGTCCATCATTGGATATAGACCTTCCCCAGGATCCGTCAAATTTCCCTATCATGGGCGTCGCGGAGCTAATATTTTCTAAATTTGTCTAGTTCATCTCTCCATCTTGTACTCTGTCGGCCTCGCTTTCGCATGTGATCTCTGGGGATCCATATTGTGAGTAATGATGCCCAGCAGTTGCCTGTCATTCTTGCAACATGACCAGCCCATTGCCATTTAAGTTTTCTAATAGATTCTATGATGTCTCGAACTCCCGTTTTCTTCCTGACTGGTACTTTTATGGAACCCATCAACCTTTTTTTCTTTTAATTTGGCAATAAATAAATAGATGAATAAATCTGTTGTTCATTAAAGGCCCCAATGGCAGTTTTAAATTCTCGCCTGGCTTCCATAGTGTTGAACGTCGATCTCATATTAATTCTAATGAACGGCATTTTGATCATTAACATCTTGTATCAATTGTAGTAATAACAAATATGCATGAAACTTTCCAAATCATGGTCAATAATATACTCTTGGCAATAAAATTATTGAATTATTAGATTGTTTAACTCAGGAGCACATTATCCTCATTCATTTTCTTTCAAATGATCAAATCTGTCCTCGAATACCGTTGGTGTGTCTCGGCCATTTCAGTGCCTAGTTCGCTGTGTTGTGAGATGAAAAAAGTTGGGAATCACTGTAATCCAGGTCAGAAAGCATAATGACAAAAAGAATCAGTTAAAAGGGTAACAGCGTAGTACGGACTACTGTAACTTACAATCACGTTCTGTTGAAGGGCATCGGTCAAAAAGACAATACTGTAACACGAATATTTTACTAAGTTATCTAATAAAATCACGACGAAACTTCTGTTCATGTAAATTTACAAAAAATACTTCATTAAAAAAGCCACTTAGTACAAATTCAATTAAAATACTCGTACTACGAAGTTGTCCTTTTGACTGATGACTTTTGTCTTGATGCTTTTTAACCGGTCATCTGCATCTATGGTAGAAGCAGGAATAGTACATCGTTTTCCAACTATAAACCTTTAGTAAGTCTTGATTCTGCTCTCGCTAGGTTCATCAAATACAAATGAAGTAACTTGAAGATGTGAGCATTCTTTATAGTAGCAAATGTTTAGGACTGCATAAGAACAAAGCTGCACCCTTCAATGTACAAACAAAAAAAATTGAGCGTGCGTAATTATCTAGAGTTTTATTGAACACATGCATATCTATCTATCTATCTATCTATCTCTGGAATAAACATGAGTGAAGTGTACGGAGATCATTTGAAAACCAGTCATCAGAATCCTCCTGTATGTCTTTGCTGTGGTCCAGTGGAAAGCAAAGAGTGATATATTTTGTATCAATTTGGCTGCAAGAGCTGTCGGGAAGAAGTAAAATTGGGCATCAAATCATCTTAAGGGGGCTCTGCTCAATGGATTGTAATCAAAGTTGTCCTTCTCCTTGATTGGTTGCCTTTCCAAGGCTATAGAACCCAATCTACCCTGATAATTTAACCGTAGCTTGGGGGGGGGGGTAGTTGAATTCATGCCGTCCCTAAAGGCATTGATGAGAAGCAAACATAAACAGCCCCAACCTGACTTTGAACTTGGGTCGTCGATTCCTTGTAGACATACATGCATACCCCCCCCCCCCACACACGTGTATGCCCCCCCCCACGGTACGTGTCCTCCACACAGTCTAATGTTTGCATGTGTCTGGCAATGAGCTGGATACGTTGAAAGAATGTCGAACAGCCACTGGACATAACGACTCACAACATGGATCCCCAGAGATCATATGCGAAATTGTGACCGACAGAAAGTTAAACAAATTCAGAAAGTAGTGGCTCCGCGATGCCCATGATAGAGAAATTCCAGCGTATCTTGCGGAAGGTCTATGTCCAACAACTGACACTAAAAGGCTGATGATGAATTCGGAGAGAGACGGCCAGGCATTGGTGATGGGGTGTACCTGATATTTGTACAAAAATGATGCAATCCCCAAGAGGGAAATGAACTCAATTCGTATAAGGGATGGCCTTTTTGTATTTCATTTCACTAATATTCCCCAAATCCAACCAAGATACACCCCCGGGCGTGGATTCATGGAAGGAAAGTGCAGCAGGGCAGGGGGGGGGGATCTGGATTGATCAGGCCCAATTTTAAAAAAATGTTGAAATATGTAAATAAAGAAATTTTGACAAACCCGACAATCGGAGATCACTTAATTTTTCTAACGAAACAGCAAGAACAATCCTCACCATCAGTGGTGTAAAGCGACACCAACAATTCAGATCCATACAATGATTTAAACTCACGACCAAGTGATTGTCAGGCAGCTGTCCTACTGACTGAGCTAAACTGACAATTCTTATTCGTAACTAAGATTCATCTTACAGATTCAAAAGAGCTTATTTCATTCTAATGAATAAATAGATTTATACTTAAAACATATATTTTATAAATTTTTATCTATTTATTATTCATACAATGAAAAAGGTATGTAATCATCTTCAGGAGTTTGACCATACAGCAGCCAGTCTTGTTATAAATTTTAAAAACATATCCAAATAATCCAAAGCAATCATGAATTAACCACAAAAAAATTTTTCGCCATTGCCCCGCCCTGCGCTACCGCCCTTGCTCAATTTTTTCCATCTGAACCCCCCACCCCAACTGCTCAAAATCCTGGATCCACCTCTGGTCAATTTTGGCAATTTTATGACTATACGAATGAATAAAAATAACGGACGTTTTTTTCGTTGTCCTACATGACTGAGCTAAACCAGTCAACTAAAGAATTTGACCGACCACAGAAAATGATGCAAACATATATTTCTTCATTTATGAACGACATAAACATTACCAACCCAGGGCCAATACACACACACACACATATATATATATATATATATATATATATATATATATATATATATATATATATATATATATATATATATATATATATTTGTTCACATCCACACATAATTGCATAAGTTCAGCCTGCGTATACGCATACATACATATTTAGGCTAAACTGACGAGCATGGGCTTCCTTTCCTTCCTTCTTTCTTTCTTTCTTTCTTTCTTTCTTTCTATCGTGTATATATATATATATATATATATATATATATATATATATATATATCTACCCTTTCTCACACTACTTCCCCATCTCTCCCACTCCTTTCTCACTTACTCTTCCTCCTCCCCATCTTCGCTTCCTCATTCCCCTTCCCTCTCAACCTTCTCCCACTATTTCGCTCCCTCTGTCCTTCCTCTTTCTCTCACCCATTTCCCCCCTCTTCTCTTTCTCCCTACTCTCTCACTCCTGTCTTTCCCTCTCTCGTTATGTGCAATTATGGAAGGCCAATAACTAGAGGCAACAGGCTTTCCCACGCCTGCAATTCAGTTTCCTCCTCCGCAGCCGAAGACGAGGGTCACACGAAAATGACTTTAATGACAACAACCCTCCGCTCCCTGCACACCCCGCTGGATCCCCATACAAAATAAGTTCATCACAGCAAGTATAAAAGCTGTTGTCTACATGCAAAGTATTTTCTTGTCTCTTCTGTGCTTCCATAATTGAGCCTCAATAACAGGAAGGCGGGCAGATTCCACCGTGAATGAATTGTTCACATCAGCGACATCTGGAGGGGTTTTTAAGTAAAAGGGAAGGACCGATTCAAGCCTTTGTGGGGCCGTAAGTAGGATTCGATTTGTTGGAATCTAACATCTCTTGGGACCCTCTTATGACCATGGGATCCTAAGCAACCGCGTTGTTCGCTTATGCCTGGGGCCCGGGTCCGGCAAAAAGGCCGCCTGTCTCTTCGGTGCAAGAAAATCAAACGAAAAATATAGAAATGAGATCTTATGTTCCACCAAACAATCCGACATTTTGTATTCCTGCCTCTCCCACATCCTCTCTTCTTATCCCCTTCCTCTCTTTCTTTTTACTCCTTGTTCTTCTTCATTTTTCTCCTCTTCCTCCTTTTCCTATCCCCCTTCTCCCACCCCCTTCTCATTTCTTTCTTCATTCTTTGCCCCCTCCTCCTCATAATCCCCCCTTCTCCCTCTCTATTCTTTTTGTTTTCTATTCCCCAATCAGATATCTAACAATTCGAGTCAATCTATTACTCCATGAACAAATTCCTTACGTAATTATTACTGACAACTGGTTGGTATTATTAAAATTTGTTTCCCCAACTGAATTATTGAACAACGGTGGCCACCAAAGAGGGCGAGTTCTATCCCTTTTAATAAGTGCGTGTGTGTTAGAGCTCTCCTGACCATGCTGTTTTGTCTACAGACTTGAAAATTGGGATCAGTGCTCCACCGGATCCTTTCTGACGAATCTTTGTAAATTCATTTTCGGAGAGAAAGCTTTTTTAAAAACTTTTTTGATGCCTTATTTTAACAGGTTTATTAATAACATCTAGATGTTTTTTTATCAACTCTATTTTCTTGTGGAAAACGCCAGTGATGTCATGAATAGAATTCATTCTGACCATATTTATTCTCCGCTGGAATTTTTTTTATATGACTTCAAATTTAGACGCTACAGTTGTTCAATTATTGACTGTGTTGGTGGATTTCTGTTGCTATTGAATGGACTCTGTTCTGTTTCTATAGACAACGTCGTTAAACACCGGCCTCGTATGTAGTCCAGAGGAAGGCTGAGAGCGATAAGTTTAGCAGTAAGTACTGGAAGGTTAAATGGCCCCAAATGCCAAGCTATTTTAACCGTACTTTGGGGTGGGGGTATAAGAGACGAATTCATGCTTTTCCCAGGGATCAGTGGTAAGTGAACATGAACAGCCCAATTTGACGTCCTTTCAGCAGCTTCTGCAGCCAAGCTATTGCCTGACGTATACTTCCCTCTGGACTACATGAGCAAGGCCAAGATGGAGATTCTGGCGACTGGGCTTTTCAGGGTCTCCATACGTTTTACCCGGGCCTGTGCCCTGAAGGGGATGTTCCATTGTCTTTAGAGATAGAACGGAGCACATTCGTTCATAACTTTTCGTCTTTTGTTCGGACAATCGAAATCTCTTCTTCCCATCTTTGATGTCATCAACACAACGTTTTAGCCGATCCGTTCTTTCGGGAGAGAAAAAAAAAGCTCGACTCTAATTCTCGGTTTATACACCTGACGAGGACAGGATGAAAGATTGGGTGCGCTGAGAAGACTTAAGATAAGAAGAAGATATATTGTTCGAACAGAAGTTGTAAGGAATTTATTTATTAGAAACCGTCAACAAAAACTATCACCAAAACTGTCAACGTAGGTTTCTTCAGTTTTCAGGTTGGTCTGGCTGACTGACTGGCTGCCTATTTGTGTTTGTATCACGCGTACATGCAGTACCAATAAAGCTAGAAGGCTGAAAATCTGAACGTTTACTCCTTTTGTATACCAAACCTTTTTGACCTCCCTTCAAAAATAGGCTTTTAGTTGGTATTGGGGTTCAATTTGCTATGTAAGTTTATAGTATATTAGTTCCTTAGTTTATGTCTGGTAGCTTTCACGCTTGTTTCTGGAATATTAGAACATTTGGAAAATCATGAGTGATCACTATCCAACAAAAGGTAAGATAAATAACATTCATTGATCATCCTATTGTCAGGTGTGATTTTTTAATTGATCACCACCAACATGGCATACTGCTCGAATACGCTGGTTACGTGATGGTTTCTATTGAGTGAGTAATGCTGGATATTTTTTTTTTTTTCTCCGTTACAAAATTTACAGAAAACTGTTCATATTAATAGATTGGCAAAAGAATCTGACTTCTCCTCCACTAAATGAATGAGCACCTCAATCCGTACTTCTAAAATCTTGGAACCTCCACATGATTTCGGCCAAGTTTTTTGAACTCTCTTCACAAGACTGTATTCATATACAAATAAATTATCTAACAAGATAAGCACAATGTACCTGTGGTGGACTGGGCCTAACATTTCTAAATGTGTAAAAAAGCCGTCGCACACCTTATATTACAGGCTTATATGACAGCCGCAAATCATTAAATGGGTAGTTTCTTTATAGCTTCAAACTATTAAATTCAACGACGTGACAGATTATATGACATTATCAAATACCCATCAGAAATGATGGGGTTATATATATATATATATATATATATATATATATATATATATATGGATCGGCACGAAGGAGCCTTAAGC
>OY735230.1:48800580-48833080 GCA_963457665.1 Thysanoteuthis rhombus
ATGCACACACATACAGATAGACATTCACAGATTCACACTGATAGATAAACAGACACTCTCTCTCTCCCTCACACACACACACTGATAGATAGACACATGTGAACATACACCCACGTATACACACACACACACACACACATACACACAGGTAGGTACATTTAGACATACATACTGCCTTTCCCGTTCTCTCTCTCTCTGTCTTGCACACATACAAACAGGTATACACGCACACAGATATGCACACACATACAGATAGACATTTACAGATTCACACTGATAGATAAACGGACTCTCTCTCTCCCTCACACACACACACACACACTTATAGATAAACACATGTGAACATACACCCACGTATACACACACACACACACATACACACACACATACACACACACACCAATACACACACTCACACACACATACACACATACACTAACACTCACACACACACACACACACACACTCGGCACCTATGTACTCGTGTGTTACCTTCGTTTGTTGACCAGAACAAAGAACTTTCACCATTTCTCATTTCTCGACTCTTCATTCATCAGATTTGACCCACGATTGACTTGACGCCATTAAAAATGGCAGCGACGTTCACGCCAAAACTTTCGTAGTCGCAAAGCAAAAAAAAAAAAAATGTATTCACTTGTATCGAGTTTTTTTAGGGCATTCCACAATAAGCGATGATTTAATTTAAAAACATGAATTCCATTGTGAAATGAATGCCGTCCACCGTTCCAGTCAAAAGTCAACGAAGAGAACCCCGGTAAACCGAACGCATTTTATTTGCAATACAACAATAAAAAAAGAGTGAACATTCAATTTAGAAATATCTCAATATTTCGACTCCAACCAATGGAAATTCAGTTCTTCCAAAGGTTTATCTAAGTTCAACTAAACGAAACCGTCAAGCAAAACTGTCGCCCATACTATCAACATAGTTTTCTTCGGTTTTCAAATTAATCTGTCTGGTTGACTGGTAATGTATATGTATGCTTGTGCGTGTGCGTGTGATTGTGTGTGTATGATGCCCACGGGCTGCACCAGCTCAAGTCATGACCACACCAGCTCAGCGGGTGGAGACAGACGTACTAACCATTATACCATCCGAGCGAACGGTCTAAAGGGCTGAAAATTTCACCATTTACTTGTTATTATGTCTACAACAAATTCTTCTCGTAATTAGTTTTTTTTAGAGAGGGGGTCAATTTGCTATGCAAGTTTTTGCTAAATTGATCGCTTAGTTTGTGTCCGATAGCATTCACGTTTGATTTTTTTTGTTGAAAATTCAATTTTTTTTTTAGTGATTACTGCCAAACGAAAGGCGGGGGAAGTTACTCATTCATTGACCTCCCTTTTTCCCAATTTTTTTAATTTATCACCCCCAACTCAGCATTCTGAAACATACTCGCACGTTTCAAGGCCCGACCATGAGCACATTGGCCACAAGGACGGCTAAAAGATAATCATTGCTTTAATTGATCACCCTTAACATGGTATGCTGCCAAAAGACGTTGGTCACGCGACAGTTCCTGTTGAGTGACCAACCAGTTTGATGAGCATTTCCCCAAATCATCGATCGATTTTTCTTTTGATGGTAATCGAAGTTTCAAAGAGTGAAATTGCTTCAGAGTCAATTTCTGAAACACATCATTTGATCTGAGATCTTAATTCTTTGCGAAATTCAATGCTAGATGCTGTGGAAGGTTTTTGTGCCTCTAGCATCTTTTCACGTTGCACACGAAGAATCTAATGAATAAAAATATAGAATTTATAAGGAAAATAAGTTTAATGAATTATTGATGTTCTTTTTTTTTATGGGGTTTCTATGGCATTGTTCTGTAGTTCGAATTGGTTCTTCAAAGACAGAATAAATCTATTATGGAACGCAAGAGAAGGAAAAGGTGACCGTCAAAAGGCGACCATTTATTTGCTTCCAGAGTTCAAAGGTTACCGGAGAAGTCACCAAACTTGGACTTTGATTCCTCGTACACGTTTAGAGCATCACAATGAATTCAAAATGTCTCTTTTATGGTCGATTTCTGTTAAGATCAAATGTAGAGAGGAAAAGGTATTCAGGGACGTTCCTATTTAAATTCTTCCGTTCGTTACCGTTTCTTTAGACATCCGTCATAAAATATCAATCATTTGAGACCTACAATGACCCTCGGTTCATCAGGTCGAACGTATCGATGATGATTCAATTGTTTTCACAGAGAACGAAACGATCTTCTTGTTACTTCATAGAAAGCATAATTGTTTTACTTGTGTCGCTTTCTTATATGATGTATTACAAGTTCGACAGTTAATATCTTCCACAAATATGCTGATTCAATAAGAAGTCGACTACAAAGCGATTTATAGTACCAAGTGACTTTTATGCCTTGTACTAAATTATTCATAATTGAATTGTTTATACAAAACGCAAGAAAGTATCTTCTCTCTTTCAAAATTCGTTTTTTTTTTTTCTCTGGAATTATCCGTTTTTCAGATTTATCTACACATCTCTATAAGACGCTTTCGGCCGATCTGTTATCTGTCGGCCAGTCAGTCCCAATTATTCTAAAAAAGGAAAAGGAAGAGGGGGGGTTATATTTCATTTACTAGTTGCTCTTATGTCATAAGAGGTGTGATATCATTGGTATCAATAACTAAGACTATCAGCAAGAAAGGCTAAAATCGGCTAAAGTCCTCAATTTGCAGCTTATAGCTAAAAATGTGATCTATACCCATTTAAAGCCCATTTATTGAACGAAATAACCATACATTAAGACTCCAGAAGAGATTATTGGAAAAAGAATTTTACACTTATTTTAATCTTATTATTTTTCTTCGGGTGGACCATCCTCACCTTCCCCCTCCTACTCCACCTCCTCCTGCCACTAATACTATGATAACTAGTAATGCTACTACTACTTCGTTCAGAATTCCTTCGAAATCTGAAATCACAGATATAGACGTAAGAACGGTGGACACAAAGATGAACTTAGGGTTCTTGTTTATTTTTTTTTTTTACATCATTCACTTTCGGACACAGAGCTGGGTTATTTGATTTGACCAGAAGAGGGGATGATCGGAGCTTCATCTCAGAAACTTACCCAACAGAGGAATTAGAATAGGCGTAGATTCAATACCAGCCACATAGATGGGCCCACATCAAGAGGGTAATATTCCAGCCCTGCTTCCAAACTCACTCGATTTATGCTATTCTAGTACCAGTGAGAGATAGGTCGCCAAGATAAAAGCTTAGATTATCTCCCCTTCTGGCCAGATCTCGCAATCCTGACCTGGAGCCAAGCAAACAACAGTCTTGTTTCATATCAAAATCGATGTTTTGAAAACCGTTCAACAAATTCAACAAATGGGTTCAGCCAATCTTTTATAAAAGCTCAGGCGAATTTGATAAGATACAGACGTTTATTTACACTATTGACAGACTTGGAGTAATGAATTTTAAGATGTAAAGTTAGGAAGAAAATACGAAGAAACCGCTCGATCTCCACAGAAACATGGGTAGATAATTTACCAAATGAATTACAGCATTGAAATAATATATATATATATATATATATATATATATAAATAATGTGTACTGTAAAGAGTGAGACAGACTCGGGAGTAAAGTGTTTAGAGGTAAGGTTTTATTAATCCTTCGGTGTAAATTGTCCAGACATTTTCGGGATTCTTCCCATCTTCAGTGGTGTGTGCTGTATATATATATATATATATATATATATATATATGTGTGTGTGTGTGTGTGTGTGTGTGTGTGTGTATATGATACAAATCAGGAGCACAATATAATGTAATATGATATTATACAATAACCGATGTGTGATGGGCTTATTTCATAAAGTGCTCGATACATTCAACATTAAACATCAAGTTGATTTAGAGTAGAACTACAAATATAATAGAGTGAGGATTTGCTACACAAACACGTTTATGTTTCTGTCCTGTTTGGGATTCTCCAGGCGAGTGATCTGGATTATTCTAGATTCCTATTTAGGACATTCTTTCGTGGGGGTCTATTGTAGGATATTTTATTCTATTTAGATTTCTTTTCTCTTTTCCTTCCTAGTTCAGTGGTTGGTCATTACTTGGTATGTTTTCCTGTTTTATTTAGCGGGGATGTTGTGCTTATTGGTAGTTATAAATGATAAATCAGGAGGATATGGTGTAGGCATTTTCGTTATTAGTATGTTGTTAGACAGATTATGCATTCTGTTTCGCTTTAAAGGGATTTTTCAACTGAAACAGAATGTACAATCTGTAATGAGTCTTTAAAAAAAGTTTATAACCGCGCTACTAATGGTATTGAGCACTTTTTTGAATTAAGATCGACTTGATACATGAATAAATATACACACGTTTGTTGTATATCTTATTATTGTCCTATTATATATATATATATATATATATATATATATATATATATATATATATATATATATTTATATATATATGTGTGTGTATGTGTATACATACATATATATAGATAGATATAGATATATAGATATTTGAAAACGAAGATGTTTCTCCAAATCCAGTCATATGATTTGGTTATAACGTTTTGTTTTTTTTTCAAAATTCGTTATTCAAATTTTAACGATTAATGTCTTTTTGTCGTGATTGTGGCACATGTGCGTGTTTGCTCACGCTAGCTCGAGCCTCCATTCGTGTGAGTGTGTGCAAGAATGGCGTGTTGTGGATGATCCATTAAAATATTAGGGAAAAAAAAGGTGATCAATAAAAAAGTTATTTCTTTTGCTTTTCGTTGGGCAGTGATCACTAAAAATGTCTGAATAAAAAAAAAAACACTCATGAATATTGCTGGTCATAAACTATGGGATTAATTCAATATTCATTTATAACCAGCCAGCCAGACCAACTTAAAGACTGAAGAAACTTTTAATCGATGTAATATGAGGAAATAAACAGTTAGTTGATTTTTTATATTTCAATAATCCTATATGAAATTATTGCATGACTAGCGTGCCTTCATGAAGAATTTAAAGCTTACACACACACACACACACACATATATATATATATATATATATATATATATATATATATATATATACTTTATGTTATTTAATATGATTTTTATTTTATTTTAACATTTTAATTTATTCAACACTTATCGCGTAACGTACCCACCTATATATATATATATATATATATATATATAGTCAAATATATAAATTTGAATATGAAAGGGATATGACAGTATCGGATGGAAAAGGCTGGCACTATCAAGAAAGTATACTAGGGCTCCCGTATTGCCAGCCGATACTGCCATTCCAACCAAGTATTATCGGATTAACCATAATTCACACCAATTCATTGGTCAAATCTAAATGTATGAAGATACACAAGCTTTATTATACAATTTTCAATTTGTACCTACATTTTATATATATACATATATATTTAAATATATTAGTATATACATGTGAGCTTGAATTTACAAATTCAAATATTCAAATATGTATATAAATTTAACCATACATATATATGTATATTTAAAAGTATATATAAGTGATATGTATGTTTGTTTGTATATTTATATATTCAAATTTATGTATTTGAGTTTATATATATATATATATATATATATATATATATATATATATATATATATATATATATATATATATATATATATATATATATATATAATCATAAATGTAATTATACGTACCTGGTTGCTGCTGCGTCAAATTTCACCCCTACTTCCCTTTCGACTAAAGATGATTACTATATCTTTTTATTGTATGCATGATAATTGAAAACTCATAAAAATGTATTTCTTAGTATCAACGTATTCATTTATTAGAATGAAATCAGCTCTTATGTATCTTCAAGATAAATCTATGTTGATGTGTCTTTTTGGTTCGTAGGGTAAGAGAGTCGGTTGACAATCAGGTAGTTGTGATTTCAAATAACCGTAGGGAAATGTTTATTCTATAATTGCTTTAATTTACGAATGCGTAAACTTTGGCTGTTAAGTAAATTGTGTCAGTTTCGTTGTCCGTGATTTTCAAACCGTAATAACTCTCTTAAATTTGATGACGGTTGTTCTTGTTAGGGTAAAAAAACAAAAACAAAATAATTTCCAGTTTGTGATAGAGTTTTACCATGAATATGAGCTCAAATAAACTTATCAAAATTCACCCAAGTTGACCCAAGACGCCATCTTTCATTGAACAACCTTTGTTATTCAGTAATCAGGACAGACCAACATATCGTCTGCCGTTTTGTATAGCAGAAAGCGTCCACCAAAACTGTTAAAATAGGTTTCTACAGTTTTCAAGTTGATCTGGATGGATGGCTGACTGAGTGTCACTCGTACAGGCCGTACCATTGAAGCTATACAGCTGTTATTTTCAACATTTACTCCTTATTAGATATAGAAAAAAACTTCTTTTTTTCGTCCTTAGAAAATATCCTCCCTTTTGTGTATAGTAGCATTCACGTTTGTTTTGTTCTCTTGTTGAAAATTCAGGCATTTTTAGTGCTCACAACCAAATAGGACGCGAGAGAGGTAACCTATATATTAATCAACCCCTTCTCAATTTTTTTAAATTGATCACCCCGACACGGCATGCGACCAAAAGGTGTCAGTCTACTTATTATGAGTTGGGAAAAAACTTTTTCTGTGTTTTTTTTTACCCTCCCTAACTCAATAGTTTTTTTTTTCAGAAGGGGGGTCAATTATGCAATATAAGCGTATGCTAAATTGGTTTGTATCCAGAAGTATTCAGGTTTGGTTTTGGGAAAATTCGGTCTTTTTTTCAGTGATCACTATCGAGCAAAGGGTGAGAGACGTGACTTATCAATTGATCACCCTTTTTCCAATATCTACTTTCCGATTGATCACCCCAACACAACATGCTGCCAAAGGATGTTGGTCAGGTGACAGCTTCTATTGAGTGACCAAGCAGACCTTTATCAACTAATTATTTAGAGTAAACCCAGTGAAATTACCATAAATAAATGCGTTGTCAGGAACCACTCTAAATGAAACCTTTTCAATTTTGGATGAAGTATTTAGAAGCCATTTTGGACCAGACAATCTCGGAACGCTGTGATTCATTCAGCGATTTTCAAGCCAAACACTCCATCAATTTGAACGATAGTTGCAACATAATGATTTCATTTTTTGGTTTTTGTCAACCCCCAGTACTGAAGTCTGAAGTTGACTTTGTTGTGCTGACGTAAGACAACAAGAACCATCCTCACTTGACGATGCTTGTTCTTGTTGTCAACCAACAAGTTGTACTGAAGTTTCGATAAAAGGGGAGGCAGCCTTAATTCCAACGGATTCAGTTTTGACAGGCCAAATGTCCAAATGGTAAATATTAATTTAATCGTGATTAAACAAGGAGAAGCATTTTCTGTTTTCGAATAGAAGCAGATGTTTTCTTTGATGCTAAACATGGACAAAAGTATCACGATTCTGATGTGATTATCATCCAAATATATATATATATATATATATATATATATATATATATATATATATATATATATCAATCCTTGGTAAGGGATGGTAATGCCATTCTCCTGAAGAGATGTCGTGAGCATTGAAATACCGTATCGAGAACTTATTCTAATTTTCATTTTTCACAATTCACAATATATATTTATGCTTTATAGCGCTCAATATTCTAAAAACAGAGCTTAATTAGTCAATTTTCTATACTATAGATTTTCTTTTACATATGTGTGTGTGCGTGTGCATGTGTGTGTGTGTGTTTGTCTATGCATGTGTGTGATTGGGTGTGTGAATCCGTGTGTATATGTGTGGTTCAAGATCATGGACAATGATTTTTTTCCTTTTTTTTTTTTTTTTACTTGATCTTTTTTGTTTCTGTGCAAACCAGCGGTTAGTAGTTAGTGTATTCAAGTATGTAAGATCTGTCGAAAAGTTTTTTTTTATCGAGCACTTTCGGCTATTCACAACCAATATCAAGATCCTAGACCTCAAAAGTTAGGGACAAAACAGGGATCTTATTCAGCTTCTGGTTTCGGTCCGACTTATGCAAATTATTACATATTTAAAAATAGAGTATACAATCTAATAAAAATGAAGCTTACTTAATCTATGAACGTTGGATGGCACTCAAACTGAGAACCATGGAATGATCACGAGAGAGAATCATGTTCAACATTATATGGAGAGATCTCAAGGCGGAGCAGAATATTAGAAGGCAGAGCAGTATATTAGAGAAACAACAGGAGTCAGAGATGTCAAAAAACGTTTGAAAACTCAAATGGTCCATGTCCAGCGACGGAAGCTAAAAGGTGTTGTTGTTGCTGCTTCGGATGATGATATGTTTATCCTAGTTAATAGCCTTGACGAAATGATAAACCCAAAAGCTGCTAATAGATAAATCGGATCTCCATTTTTACTTACGAACTTAATATAAAAAATAGTATCATTTTCTAAGACGAATCAATTGACTTTAATAGCCTACCTTTTTGTACAAAAAAAACAAACAAACAAAAAAACAAAACAATTCTTGCAAATTTGATCGTAATATCTGTACGTCGCATAAATGAATCACCATAGCCTGTGCGTGTACTAGGATTGGAAGAATTGATTTTTTATCAATAATTATCTAATAGGAATTCTAGCACAAGATTTGGGCATTATTAGTCCAAAATGATTCTAAAGATCCCCCAAAAGCATTAAAAAAATTAGATGGTGCATAGTGATGATTTCATTCAAATCTTCGAGGTTATAGCCCCCCAAATGTGGCCAAGACTCTCTGGACTCACACACACACACACACATAGGCACATGAATAGACAAATATACATAAACACTCAAAGAGAGGAGGATTTGTTGCTCACCTCATCATCATCACCCTTCAAACGTCCGTCGTTTGACATAGACTTTATCCAAGATTTACCAGATCTCTCTACTGCAATCAATCAAAAGATTGAAATAAAGGGTGATCAATGGATAAGTTATATCTCTTGCCTTTTGTCAGATCATTAAAATGTTTGAATTAAAAAACAAAAACAAGGGGGTACAAACAAGAGAACAATTTAGAATCAACTTACATCGCAAATTGAAACCCCTATTACTGAAAACCTATTGGGTGTCAGGGCGTTCACATTTATTTTTAAAAAGTCTATTACAGACGTAATAAGGAGTAAATATTTACAATTCAGCCCCGAACCCCTGTTGGTTCGAGTTGTACACGTTATAAATACATACATCCATACATACAAAGATAACCAGCTGGCTAGATAGACCAACTTAAAAACTGAAAAGACCTATGTTGACGTTTTGGTGGCAGTTTTGTTTGACGGTTTCCAATGATTGTGACAATAGAAACAAAAACACAATAAACCAATTATATCGTAACCAGATGCAACGCAATTATGAATAATTATAAGTAAGAAGACACGGTCATCATAAACATTAGTCAATGATACACATCCACAGTTGAACATGATAAACACATAAGATTAGGTATTTAATACCAAAAAATTTATCTATCATTTCTTATGATCCTTGCCGTCAAAAATCCGTATTTCAAGTCACATTAATGTCCTTTACGAATTTTCTTGCTACTTGAGAGATTTTATCCCTCTGGTTGCACGCGCATCCAAGTCATATGTTGGTCATACAAATACCACCTTATCTCGCAGATTAACTTGCCTCTTGACCAAGTCAATGCACAATCCGTGATCATACTGACGAACACAGACTGAAATGTGTTTCTTTCGCTAATATTAAACCAAATTCTTGTTAACATCAAAGCAAGCAAAGAACCCCCATACGTGTCGGATGACACGTGGGACATTCATTTTGTTTCTATTTTTTGAATGATCTATGGAGACTCGATCATTGTCTGTCGTGATTCTAGATTTTTATGCGATCAGTGTGCTAGCTGGACACCCAAGATGGACTACCCTACAAGGCTAAAGGGCTCCAATTATCCTGCTGTTAATCCATAGCTGGGAGAAGAACAGTTGGATCCATGCTTTCCCCAAGCACATCGTCCCACTGATCCAGCAATAGTCCGTACTAGGTTCGCAGATACTACTGTCCACAGCCTTGACCGTTAGGTGACCCACACCCAAGTATTATATCAAGTTAACTGGAAACATGATTTGCACAGAAGGCAAAGATTCTCTGATCCTAGGTAGTAGTACCAATCCAAACAAAAATGCGGTAATTTTTGACGGGTACTGTGCTAGTTTGAGATAATGACCAAAAGTGAAAATGCTTTAAGTGATCCCCTTATTTTTTTTAATTCCGGATTTTTTTATTCATTTTTCATTAATTAGACTTTTTGCTTCAAAATTCCACTCTGATTGAAGCTTATTATTATTATAGTTTTTTTTAGATATCCCGATTTTTGTAAAAACCTTTTCCCTTCAACTGAATAAAAAATCTTATAGTTTGACCATGGAGGGGAAACTTTAAAAAAAATAGTATCTAGATAATTTTCTAAATAGATGTCATGAGAATCTAGATAATTCTAGATATATTTTGGCGTAATTCTGATATCAACTGAAAATAGCGTCCATAGCTTCCCACCCTCTCTCTTTCATCCTCTCTTTTTTTCTTTCTCTTTTTCTTTCTTTCTTCGTTTCGTTGATTGATGACGTAAGCATAGAATCTGTCTCTCTCTTCTTTCTCTCCTCTCTCACTACCATAATTTCAAACTTTTCCCTTTTTAGTCTGAACCGGAGGTTTGAAGTTGTCGTTGATGTTAGGTGGGGAAAACAAAGTGAAAACTCAATGGGACAAATTGAAGCAAACATCTTGTTTGTTTATAAGAGAATAACAAAAAAGGGAAAATATTTCAATAAATCATACGTCACCCTATTGTTCGGAATGTTTCGTTTGAAATATTTGGAATAATATTGTCAATAATTCAGTCAGGTAGTAGGAGGGTCGCTTGGAAAAAAGATTATTTGCAAAACAAGCCTGGCTGGTGTAGGGTTAAATTCCCCTCTAACTTCTATTTCAGCGATTTTGAAATTTTGTACCACCAAAAAACTTTTCAGTTCATTTTTTTCCAAATCTACTCATACTGTCAATACTGTACGTTTTTACACCCCATGTGTCAACTCCATCCTTACTATGAATCTTTCTCGGACGATTTTGTTTTGTTCAGACACTACTAAATTAAGTCAGTGTATTGGATGTAAACAAAAGCTTGGCAGGCAAGAAAGTAAAGCTGTAATCAGCAGCAGTTGTTCAACCTGCGCCTGCTGCTTGCTTGGTCGTTTGCTAATTTGTAACTTAAACGCACCCACAATTCAAGCAGTGTGAGACCTAACAGACACACTATTTGTCTGCCTACCGATCGGACGTTCGAATCACAACAGGGTTACGTCATTTATATATCAATTTGCTTTAGCTTGAAAGAACAAAAAAGTGATAATTGCTCTTATATTATAAGATTATTTTGACTAGTATCTTGTTTTTCGTTGTTTTGATCAAAGCGTTTTGACCGATATGATCTTCGGCTTTCTTAAGGTGTTTGCTGTATATAGTATTAAACTTTAAATCTTTTCAATCACACATACAGGCCTATGCATGTATGTACGAGTATGTCCGTATGCGTGTCTGTGTCGATGTCGGTGTGTTTCTGTGTCTGTGTTTGTTTGCACGCACGTACGCGTGTGTGCAGTGTTAACTTCTGTGACTCTAATAATCAGAACATTTCAGGAATACGAGCATCAAAGATCCATGCTGCAATTAAATTTATTCGTTAAAAATCATAAAAGTAAGAATACAATTATTCCCAGAAAAGCAACGTAATTTTACCCGAAAACCATAAATTTTTTCAAAAACTGTCAACATAAGTTTTTTTCTGTTTTTAAGTTGATCTGTGTACCTGTCTGATTGATTAAGTACGTACCACGTATACAGACTGCACTAATGGAGCTAGAGGGCTGCAATTTTCAATACTTACTCTTTGTTATGTCTAGAAAAAACGTTTCCCCCCCCCCAAAAAAAGTTTTTTAGGAGTCTAATTAATGCCATATTGATAAGATTGTGTCCATCAAGATTCACGCTTATTTCTTTGAAAATTCAGACTTTTTTATGGATCACAACCCAACAAAAGGTATGAGAAGTAACTTATCTATTGATCATCTGATTTATCCAATTTTTTAATTGATCATCCCCACATGCTGCCAAGATACGTTGGTCGTGTGACAGTTTTAATTGAATGACTAACCAGACCTGTTTGTTTTTTGTTTTTTTTAGATTGATTTCGATAATTGTTAATTTTGAGAATATCTTAGGACCGATGATGTGAAATCCCGGAAAACGTGATAGACATCGACCTTGCTGCAACTTTTTGGACTTACGTCAGCTTTCAATAAGATCTTCAGGAATAAAACAATCAATGGAAATGATCAGATGTCAACCATTCAACTCTTCAAGGGCCGTGGCGTTTTTTGTTTTTTTTCTTCTTAGAAAAGAGAAGAAAAACGATTGGAGCGTGTATTAATATGTATGGGATGTGTTTTAGGCTGATTGTTATGTCCATCATTGACGTTGTAATTATCAGCCGTTATATCAACCTCGGGGGAAGCTGGGCTATTATCATTACGACTAGTTTACTTGAGTCGTAAAAAATGGTGGCATATATGAAATATATGGACACACGTCGCATTTTTGTGAGTAGATTCGAGAATAGCGTTTAGTTTAGCTTAGTTGACTACCAACAGATTTTTATAATTTGCTTTTCTTACTATATATATATATATATATATATATATATATATATATATATATATATATATATATATATATATATATATATTTGGAAATGCCAATTGGAAGGTGAAGTGAAAAACTTCGGAGATAGTTGCTACAACTCAAAACTACATCCCCTGACCCCGCCTCTCATAGACCCATCTCATTTCAAACCAAATGTCACCTTCAATTACACAGATAGAAACACCTCCCCTCCTGCCCCTACCAAATAACCAAACAGAAACATTTTCGCATTCTTCTCTTCAGCATCGAAATGTAAACAGCATATAATTCTCTATTAAAACTGCTGCAGACATTTTTCTCTGACAAAAGATGGCTGGCCCCTGTCGAAATGCATCGGATTGCGCCCACGGAGTAATGATAGAGAAATTTCGAGATGTAACACCTATCTCTTGAGTTTTTCATTTCACCTTCCAATTGTCATTTTCATCTACATCCTATCAGATCACTTCACATCTACAATACAATCATATATATATATATATATATATATATATATATATATATGCGCGTGTGTAATTCTTCTCAGCATTTTCACTACGTCATCAGAAGATAAAATTCTATTTTTACTGCGTCATCAAATGATAAACTACTTAATGATGATACTGATGAATTGCTACCTTAAGTGTGACAGAGAATAGATAAATGAATACACATTATTATTATCATTATTATTATTATTATTATTATTATTATTATTATTATTATTATTGTTGTTGTTGTTGTTGTTGTTGTTGTTGTTGTAATAGTTGTTTGTGTCGTTGTCGAGATTTCAAACCAGTAGTGACTGGTAGCTTTCCCTGTAGATCAAGTGACAAGTTTCCTCAATATTCTAGGATTCTTCC
Source organism: Thysanoteuthis rhombus (assembly GCA_963457665.1). Taxonomy (NCBI): domain Eukaryota; kingdom Metazoa; phylum Mollusca; class Cephalopoda; order Oegopsida; family Thysanoteuthidae; genus Thysanoteuthis; species Thysanoteuthis major. The sequence continues at coordinate 48,814,201 of OY735230.1, forward strand.
CGGTGTTTTGGCTGATTTTGACAGAGTTTCTGTCTGGACGGTCTCTATCTCTCCCCAGATTCCAAGTTCCTCCAAACTTTTTGGTTGGCATTTCACGACTGTTCTAAGGGCTCTGAACACGATTGGCACTACTGTCACCTTCATGTTCCACAACTTCTTCAGTTCTCCGGCAATGTCCAACTATTCACTTAATTTCCACTTCACCCTTCGATCTGCCAGAACAGGAAAATCCATCATTTGACGCACCCTATTCTCCTTGTTCACTGCTGCAAGCTCCGGCCTTTGCAGTGTCGATTGGGTGATCTGTCTGAATCTCAAAGTCATGAAGGGTTTTATGTATCATTCTCTGGGACAGATTCTGGTCAGTGCATGTACCATTTGCTTGTATGAGAGACATGAAGTCTCTTGCACAGTTCCCAGTGGATCATCCTCAACACCAGTTATGCATATCCTTGAATTCTTTCTGAGCCAATTTGAGGCATTTGCTTTGTATGTGGTTTATCATCATCATTATCATTATCATCACTACTACTATAGCTGCTGTTTTTATTCGAATACCCATTCTCCAAAGGTGTCTCTTCACCCACCCTGATTCGTCACCCTCTTTCCACCCGTTATTATCCTTCCCATCACTTCTCTTTCCGATATCTTTATCCCCATATGTTCCAATCATTAGCATCATCAACCCTACTAGGTGTGTCAGGTCAGAGCAGAAGAATGGAGCCAGGTTGACCAGGTGGGTCAGTTAGCTCGGGGTACTTGACGGTACCCTTCAGTAAATAGTATCATTAATATTATTATCTCAAAGAAGACTCATAAAAAGATAGTTAATGTAAAATACATTTGACTTTGAATAGTTTGTTCGTTCCATTTTCCCCGTATTGTTTAGACCGGCATTGTTTAAGTCTTATCGTGATTTAATGTGTTGTTTTCTTTTCAGCTTAGTAACATTCATTCGTACAGCAATACCTTAACCCTACTACATCAAAATCTGCACTAATATAAACGCACCAATCAAGGTATTCCCGAACTAATGAATAAATGCAAATAACTGAACTTTGACAGACGATAAGTACATTCATTTAGTTTGGTTTCAATACTTGTTGATAAAAGATTTCATTATCTAACTTTAATTTGTGAAATCTGTGTGTGTGTGTGTGTGTGTGTGTGTGTGTGTGTGTGTGTTTGAGTGTTTGTATGCACTGAGATAACTTGAGCACTGGCCATTGTGCGAAGTTGACATTTGCTATGTATATCAGTCGGCACATTAAGTAATGTAGTGTCGTATTTGAAGTTGTTTGGTTCAGCGGTTCTTGAGAAAACTATAATTTAAAAAAAACAAACCGAAGATTATAGATCTTTTATCTGAAATAATGAACCTAGATTGGCAATAGATCTAAATTTAGACATAGAATATCTAAATTGACAATAGATCTAAGTTTAGATGTAAAATATCTAGATTGATCATTGATCTACATTTTGATATAAAAATATCTACATTAGCAATTGATCTAAATTTAGATATGAAACATCTAAATTGGCAATAGCTCTGAATTCAGATATAAAATATCTAGATTGGCAACACTGAAGATATAAAATACTTCGACGCCGTAGTTTCATTAAACGGGCGGAAATCTATTTTTCAGGTTTATCCACACACCATAAAGCCTAATCCCTTTTGCACATGCACCTTCGGAATTGGGCATTGCGCTAGTATTTTAAATCCATTGTTTCTTTTTGTTTTTAGCGCTGATTACAAAAAATACATGATGAGAAATCCCTCCATTTCCCATCTGGCCTTGGCCTATTACCAGCTTTGCAGGATAATCGACCTCATCATTGCAATAATTGAATTGAGACAAAGTCACAGAAATACGAAACCGTGGATATGACTTCCTTCATAAATTATTCACACACTCTTTCTTGCGTGTTATAATTGACTCGTCCAGATTTCAATAACGTACTTTCTTTCATCAGGAAATTCTGCTGGCCGATTGGTTAGCATCGCAGGAAATGGACTTGGCGAGAGTTCAAAACTCCGACCGAAACTGGCACTAATACCCTTGGAAAAGACATGAATCCGAATTCTCTCCCTCGGGTATGGGTTGAATAGCGTATGATGAAATGAGTGACGCCACTTCGGGTGTTTGTCGCCTGCAAATCTATTTTCACACGTCACAACAGTCTTTAAGAACTCACGAGGACAAAACTTGTGATATCTGAAGCCCAAGCAGGGACGGCTGCTGCCATGACCAGCGTAAGGGCATTTATCACGACTTTCTTCATTATATACTAGTCTATATCCGTGGAAACAATTCAAGTATATACTGTTTTCCCCCTGTATCCGAAAGTAGAAAGTTCCTATGAGAGAATTTTTGAAAAATGAAAAAAATGGCGAAAAGTGAAGGAGCAATTACAATTGATTTTCAATGAAAAAAAATTTTGAGCGTCACCATACAAAAAAAAGGGGGTCAGGATATGTCTAGCTGAATCGTCGGAGGTGCGTGGTGGTGCAGTGTACAGGAGACTGGGATGTAAAAGAGAGAGGAAGAGGGTACATGGTGCCTCTATAATGGCTATTTTTGCTTTCTGCTCTCTTCCGAAAATGAGGAGAATAGTTGCAACATATTTGGATTCTTTTGGATGATTTTTCTTTTGGAAAATTAAAAAAAAAAAACTCGTGTCAGCGGAAGAGTCAATTTTTCAAAATGGTGGTTAGGGCGGATTTTTTATGATTTTTTTTTTACCCTGAATGGAATGGTCCATGGTTATCCACAGAGAACCAAGAAAAACACACTGTTAATTATACAAGTAAATTAGGTAGTGCCAGTGGCCAGGCGGTAAGTTGCGTTCAAACTCCTGAGATCTGCGTTCACTTCGCATTAATGAGTTTCTTAGGAAAGGTATAAATCCATCTATCTATGGGGGAAAAAGACGGTGGAGTGGCGCCAACAGGTGCTTGCCGCATCTCATTTTATTTCACATCGCCAACCTTGAAGTACAAGCCGAGACAGAGAAAGTTGCCCGGGCAGCGACGACTGAAGCCATAGCCAGCATAAAGACACTATTCTTGCTTACATCATGTTACAATCGAGTCTTCCAGATTTCAATAACAAAATAAAAATAACAAGATACATAGGGTCCTTGCGCTGGCTACGGTTTCAGACCTGACCTGTCCGGGTTTCACCTACAGAAGTCTCGCTGTCTTGTCGTTTACAATTTGTGAAATTAACTTGAAAACAACAAACAACCTAGGTAGCGTCATGCTTTACTCACTTCCCGCTCTCACGCTTATTCAGCTGATAGATTCATGCCTTTCCTAAGGTTATTTGTGCAATAGAGACTCAGATCTCAGTCGGAGTTTTAGTTCGAACTTGGCACGCCATTTTCATTTCCCCGAGCAACAAACCAATCGGTTACCGACATTTCCTGATTTCATTTGCGTATTTTCTTTTATACCATATTTGTCCCTTTGAAGCGATTTACTTATTTTCTCCCTCGCTGATCGCTGCGCATGCGCTGTGTTCATAATCTCCATCTTGTTATTTTGATTTTTAGTTTCATGGTTCCAATTCGATTGACGTATTACAAGACTCAAAACCAAATTTCAAGTAAGAATATATACCGATGTTTCTGTGGTCTTTGAATCGTTTCCTCACATTCTCTTACTTATTTCAAGACTTGATAGTTAATTAAGAGAAAACTGTTAATAGTCTGCATTGATTTTTTTTGTCATCTCTATTCCATCTTTATTTAAAAACTCGTCATCACAGTCAATAATTGAACAAACGTAAAGTCATGTGAAACAAATATTCCATCGAAGTCTATTTTTGACATCTAAAAGAGAGTTTCAAAAACATCTAAGAATATCTAGATTCGGGAAAATATAGCTGTTATCCAGAAAACCCTCAAAATAAGACCACCTACCCCAAAAGTCGAAAAAGCTTCTTTTTTTTTGTCTTTCCAAAATTTATAAAAAATGAAGTTTTCAGAAGGGTTAAGTGGAGTATTGATGCTACTTTTCAATTCTATAGATAAAACGGTAGGACCAAGAGCGCAGGAACATAGAAAAACACGCACATACTGGAAAGGAGAGATCTTTGATGGCTACGGTGGTTCAGTTTATGTTTTATTAAATTTCATCTCTTTGGTTTTACTTTTATCAAAAGTTGAGTTCTGTATATATATCAGAGGTAGGATATCGGCCTCCTGGTCTGAAGCAAAGGTTTCAATCCTTCCTTGCAGTACTGGATGGGATAGAAAGTCTGTAGCCACACTGAAGAGATGTAATACATCGAAACAGCTGCAGATGACACAATATATATATACATATATACATATATATATATATATATATATATATATATATATATATATATATATATATATATATATAATGACAGAATTTGGCAAGTAGGAGACAGCATTATTTCAAATGCTGACGGGGATATTTTTATCAGCAAAATTGTTTCCTTCAAGTGGAAGAGTCCATTGTTACGGACAGAGGAGCAAACAGAAAAGTAACTCTATTATATAGACAGATTCGTCTCTTTGAAGCGATTTGCCTATTTTCTCCCTCGCTGATCGCCGTGAGTGCCAAGTCTGTCGGTTTCATTTTGTCCGCCTTACATATTAATTTCATGGTTCCAATTCGATTAATGTTTTTTTTTTAAGAATCAAAACCCGAAATTTCAATAGATTCTGTGTTCTCTCAGAGCCCAAATAAGAAACGCGACATACGCGACTAAACTCCTCTTCGTTCTCTCGTGAAGTGTCAGAATAGGAGGGATAAACTTTCACCGGTTCCTTTTGATAAATAAAAGGCGTCTGATAGAGAAGCGTGAACCCTCTTCCTGTAGCCACGATGCAATTTCATTTCGAATTGATTTTTCTCGTGTGCTATAGACCGAAACATTCACATCTGATTTTCCTAACATAAATGCAGGACGTATTAGTGAAAAAAAAATTTAGAAAAGAAAAAAACTAATGATAATCATCTGGAAATACTCATTCATTTTTTTCTGAGTTTTTTTTTTACCCCCGACGCTGATTCTCGACACACTCATACGTAAGGAACCAAGTAAGAGTGAAACGCATTAGAAAACAATTTTATGATTCGTAATCGTGGGCGTTCGCTGCCAGTTTTCCTGGAGGCTGCAAAAGGATATCTTTCCAGGAAGAAGAGAGCAGAAGTATATTTGAGGAATATATCTTGGTGGCAAACCTGTCACCGATGAAGAATAATACCATCTTTTTTTATGAATACATTGAGTTGGAATTACATTGAACAATCGTACTACACCATTATCCTTTATTGACTATGAGATTTCAACTTTCTACCCGCCTCACCTTATGTGAGAAGGCTCGATCCAGAGTGGGCAAAATGTCCTATTTGCACCCCAGGGGGTGCCTATGTTTGTTTATAGCAATAGAAATAATTTACGAGTTCTAATATTCTTATTCTTCAGGTATGATATTTTCGAATAGATTACTTTTAAATGAAGGGAACAAATGAGTTAAAGCACTTTTCCAGTGGAGTTCCAAAGCCTTACCCCCTTGCTCTCCCTTACGACGCCCATGTTTGTAATAATAATCATCTTAAATTATGCATTTTGTGAAGGGAGCCCCCCCTTCTTTTTAGGGAAAATGTCTACCGAGGTATTTACTTACCCCCCGCCCCCTCCCCCGATGGTGGAATGTGACACAAGATTGGTTTAACGTGGTTGGTGCTGGCTGAGTTCTGTGTCTGTGTACGTGTGTTCGTTTGGCTGCTGGTTTGCCGAGAAAAGATGAAAGGCCTGAGACTTAAATGAGGTGGAATTGGACTTTGTGGCTGGGGAGAGGGAAAGAGAAGCAGGGTACGCGCAGGTAAAAGGGTAAGGGGTGAAACATTGGTATATCCGTTAAAGGAGAACGGCTAAGTGTAAGCGTGTCACGACATCAACAATAACAACAACTACTATTACTGCTACTACTACCACACCACTACTATTACCACCACCACCACCACCACTACTACTACAACCACCACCACCACCACTACTACTACTAGTACTACTACTACTACAGTTTCATCGTATATCCCAAATGAAGAAAATGTTTCTATGTATGTATTACAAACAGTGAAAATATGGACAGTTCTATACAAATGAAATCTAGCATTGTTGTCGCTTACACCCCCATGAGTCTCTCAGATACTACAGAGCTTTAGGTTTCCACCCCTGGGTATACCCGTTGGCAGAAGAACGGGTATTAGAAACCGTCAATCAAAACTGTCAACATATATTTCGTAAGTTTTAAAGTGATCCATACTGACTAGCAGGCAATGTACGTACGTACTACGCGCACAGGCCGTGTCAAAAGAGCTAGAGTGCTGAGAGTTATGTCCAGGGAAAACTTTTTAACCCCCCCCCACCAAAATAAGTTTTTTTTTTTGTTACGGGTTCAATTTACAACGTGAGTTTAGTGATCACAACCCAACAGAAGGTAAGAGAAGTAACTTATGCATCGATCACTACGTTTTCCAATTTTTTAATTGATCACCCCAAGATGGCATGCTGGTCGGAGGACGTTGGTCACGTGAAGGTTTCTAATGAGCGGCTAGCCAGACCTGTTTTTCAAGTTTTTTGATATGTTCAACATCTCCTTTGTCTGGCCTCTGTTAAGTGACGTCATCTTTTCTTTTTTTTTCAATCAATTCTCGTGATAGAAAACAAAGATCCAGGGTTTCCTTTTCAGAGTTACGTCCCTTTTTAGTCATCAAACAACGAACGTTTATTCTTTCTTTTAATCAATTCACGTGGTAGATTTGAAATTACGTCATCAGCGTTCACAAACATGGGATTATGGATTAAAATCGTTTTTTTTTTTCAGATATTATTCATATGGTTTATATTTTATCTTCTATCACCCCCTTATCCACAGTTTTCAGAGATCTTACTACAAAAAAAAAAAAAAGGTTTCCCCCGAAGAACCCCATCTAAATAGGTTTTCAGTGGAGTGTTCAATTTGCAATGTAAGTTGATTTTAAATTGACCCATTAGTTTGTGTCCAGCAGCATTCAAGCTTGTTTTTTGAAAATTCAGACGTTTTGTTAGCGATCACTGCCCAACAAAGGACGAAAGAAATAAACTTATTCATAGATCACCCTTTTAACAATTGATCCCCCCCAACATATTGCTAAAAGACGGTGGCAAAGTGACAGTTTCTATTGATTAACTTTTGTTGTTTTTTTTTCACAAATTCCCCTCCCCATGTAAGTTTTTATTTGAGAGGTTCGATTTACAATGTAAATCGAAATCTTTAAAAAAAAGGATCGAAAATCGCTGGTAATGAAGACAAAAGAAAAAAAAAATGAACAGATGACCACCATATTAGAAACCGTCAACTAAATCTGTCAACATTAACATATGTTTCTTCAGTTTTCCAAGTTGGTCTGACTTGCTGGCTATGTATGTGTATATCGATGTATTTATCGCCTGTGTAGGCGATACCAATTAAGCTAGAGGGCTGAAAATTGAAACATTTACTCTTTTCGAGACTTCATAGAAACTATTAAAAAAACTAAAATGGCAATGGGCAGGCCATGTTGCAAGAATAAAAGACAACTGAAGGACATTACGACTCACAACATGGTTCCCCAGAGAGCACATACAAAACCGAGGCTGACAGAATACAAGATGGAAAGACTAACTAGACAAATTCAGAAAACACTGGCTCCGCGACACCCATGATAGAGAAATGTAGCAAATCCTGGGAAAGGTCTAAGTGCAACGACGGACGTTAAAAGACTGATGATGATGATGATGATGATGATGATGATGATGATGTTAAGGAAAAACTTTTTTTTTCTCGTTTTATTGAAACCCCGAACTAAATTGTTTTTTTGTAAAGGGTCCGATTGACATTCAAATGACAAAAAAAAAAAAAAATCGAAATGAGTTGAAAATCCCACAAAATGGAAACTCAAATACTGGCGGGAAAGAGTTGAGGAGAAAATAAATAATCGCTATATTTTTATGACTTTTGCTTGGGCAAAATTTGCCAGAAGAAGAAAATGGTCGTCGCAACATCGCGGCAGAGACAGGACGCGAGGGGGGGGCGTGATAGGGGAGGGAGCGGGGAGATGGTGGCGTCAAACCATCAGTCAAAAATGATTGCAATGATTTAATGAAATCAATTTCCGACGAGGAAGTACGGGCACCTGGGCATTGATTTCCCGCCAGATAGAGAAGAAGAAGAAAAAAAATCAAAAAGTGGAGTGGGGTGGGGAGAGAAGGTGTAAGAGAGGGGAAAGAGAGGGAGAGAGAGTGGGAGGAAGAAAGTTGAGAGGAAGGGAATAAGTGAGTGAGGAGGAAGAAAGGGAAAATGAGAAAAAAAGAGAGGAAGAGTGTGAGGAAAGAAGAGACAGAAGACGAGAGGTAGGGAGTGGGGAAGTGAGAGAGAAAAAGGGAAGGAATACAGGGAAGAAGAGGGGTAGGATGGGAAGGATATAGGAAGGGAAGGAATGGGGAAGGGAGGGAGAAAGGGAAGAAGAGAAAGGGAGAGAGAGGAAGTAAGTAAGGAAGGGGGCAAGAGAGGGAAAGAAGGGACGAAGGAGGGGCGAAGAGAAAGGGAAGGAGGAAGGAGGAAAAGGAAAGAAAATACAATGTTTCTCTTTCACCGAAACAGATCCCAGCGCCCCCGACTCCTTCCCGACATACATCGTACAGGGATAATAATTATTACTTATGTAGGTCGGTTAGATTATCTGTCCGGATTTTATGGGTCACCAATTGTAGTCGCACAGTCAATATTTCATGTCGTTGGTCAGCGTTCTCTCGTGGAAGGTCAGAATTAATCGGGAGATAAAAACAAAAATGGCGGACGACAATGTTTGAATAACAAGCCTGACTGATGCAGGGTCAAATTCGACTCCCACTTCCTTTCCCACTGAAGATGATTCCTGCAATTTTTGTATTGTGTAAGATAATAAATGAAGAACAATAAATAATGAAAAGAGAAATAATTTCCTTTTTTTTTCTTTCTGTTTCAGGGTTCCTTGACAATTATTTCAAAATTGTCCTTATAATTCTAAAAAGACTAAATCTAAAAAAAATCTAGAAAACTTGTTAACTGATGGATACCTTTGATGTATCGGTAAACAAATAGAGTATTAAAAAAATACATTTCTAGTATAAATGTATTTATTAGAATGAAATAAACCCGTGCATATCTGAGTGAATGAAATAAACCCGTAACACACACACACACACACACACACACACACACACATATATATATATATATATATAATGTGTACTTTAGAGAGTGAGACAGACTCGGGAGTGAAGTTTTTGGTGGTAAGGTTTATTAATCCTTATATGTCAATAGTCCATATATATATATATATATATATATATATATATATATATATATATATGTGTGTGTGTGTGTGTGTGTGTAGAGTACTCGTCTACTATAAGCTATTATAGCAATGCCCTTCCAACTCTTGAATGGAGTACTCTGGTGGATGGGGCATAGCGCGTAAATATATCGCTTAAATTCGGTCCTACTGACTGTCCAGTTTCGCCAAGGGCAAGAATAGAGCATCTACCTCTGGGTCGGAAGTGAAGGTTTCACCCTGCCTTGCGGTACTGAAAGGGATACCGGATAGTCTATAGCCGCACTGAAGAGTTGTAACATAACGAAACAACAGTCTGTGGATGACACAAATGTTAATTATATATATATATATATATATATATATATATATATATATGATAATTAACATTTGTAAGGTTTGTCAGTTCAGCTCAATCGTCAAGACATTAGCATACAAATCAGTTGGTTGTGATCTCAAGTTACAGTCGACAAATGTTATTTTCTTTATAAATGTATTCATGTTTTAGAACGAAATAAGCCCTAGTGTATTTCTTACGATACTTTTGCTTGATAAGTAAGACATGTCAATTTAGCTCAGTCGGTAAGAGATACGACTACCAATCAGTTGACCGCGATTTAAAATCTCAGTAGGGGAATGGTAATTTTTATCCCTGCAAAATTGGTGAGGTTTGTTCTTGTGACGGTTGACAGACAAAGCCATCTACAGATTTGGACTAGAATTTGACAACAATGGAGACAAAAGAAAATTCATCAAGTCAAGAGTGCAGGTCATTAATACTGCGTAGTGAGTGTGATCTTAACTGAGTGTCCCATTCTGGGAGTCCATGTGGAAAGTAAGTATTTGAACAGGTACAAAATCTGTTTTTTTATTGTCCAAGACCGGAAGCGATAAAGGATTTTGAGATGGGGGGTCCAGATCAATTCACCAGTTAGACAACTCTTCCAAATAGCAATGCCAGTTCGCCATTTCAATCTCCTTGATCTATTCTGACTTGGATTTTAGAAGGAGAGAAAAAAACAACTTTTCCCCGGACATAAATATACAAAAATTAATCATTTTCTAAAATCTAGCTTTGGTAGATTGATGCTGATTTCGATAATGGTTTTATTTTTTCTTTGGGATGCGTAATTCTCGAGTTATAAGAGTACAAATTTACATACATACATACATACATACATACATATATTATCAATCTAGATATATTGATAGAATCGTCCGTAAGTATTAGTTGCAGCACTAAGGGTTAAACTCTTACTTCTATTCCTGCTAAAGATGATCACCGTAACTTTAGTATTGTACATATGATAGATAAAATTCAAATATATATGTAAGACTCGATGTTGAATCACAGTAAGGGTATGATAACTAATGTATATGTTTGGTTTAACATGACAGAATAGACAAACAGTGAATAGTTCACTCTCCTATATCTGGCGAGGATTGTTCTTGTTACAGGGGTCGAGGGATAAAGTCATCTATTGCTTGGATTGGATTTTGACAATATATTGTAAAACTCCAAAATTGTAGTTGACGCTATATTTCTCTCGTGACAAGATCAAGAAGAAGAACAAAGACAAGAACAATCCTCACCAAAACGAGAGATGTAGGTCGATATGTACAATTCACATTTCCCCACCACGACCAACAGATTGCTCGGAGGCTGTGTTTCTGACTAAGATAAATCATACAGATATGCACGGGCTTACTTCATTCTAATAAATAAATACATTTGTACAAAAAAATATATTCATAATTATTTGATCTATCATATATATATATATATATATATATATATATATATATATATATATATATACATATATATATATGTATATATATATATATATATATATATATATATATATATATATATACATATATATATATATATATATATATATATATATATATATATATATATATATACACAATACAAAGGTCGATGTAATCATCTCCAGTTAGAATAAAAGTAGGAGAGGAGCTTGACCCTGCAGCAGCCAGGCTTGTAGATATTACAAGCTCAAGCAAGACTGTGACTTTATTTGTTCACTGTCTCGGTGGTAAGTATTCAGAACGTTGTAATTTCTAAAATCACGACTATTTTTCGTATTTTTTAATTTTTCTTTTTTTTTTTTCCAAACCAATAGCGTCTATATTTCCTGGCTAGCAAATAATAACCCATTTCTTCCGCCCCCATCTTATTATCGCTTCAAGTTCCTTGTTGCAGAGCCAATTCAAATAACCGGAATACTTACAACATTTCAGAAACCCAATTGGCACCAATTAACGAAATCGACGTTCATGAATAACTTAAGGGTGAAAAAGAAAAGGCGAAATTCCATTCGGCTGTATAACTTCCTTTCTATTGAAATCTATCAATGACCATTTCCTAATTAGACGAGTTAACAGCCTTTATTCAGAAAACGCTAATAATTCTACTTTGAGAAAATATAGAAGCCTTTGTAAGTGCCAGCAACAAATACTATTGAAACAATATAATCTTCTCCAGTGTTGAGTTTTTATGAGTTTGTGATTACTTGCTTTTTGTATTACGCGAAGACAAAGGCATAAGATGATTACTACAACTTCTGTATTGTATATATGATTTTAAAAAAACAATGAATATATATATATATATATATATATATATATATATACACACACATGCAAGCATACACACACACACACACATGCACATATATATATATATATATATATATATATATATATATATATATATATATATATATATATATACATTGCATAAATCAATCAATATATGTATATATATATTGTATTAATCAATGAAAACAATACACAAGATGGACCAACGTTTTGTAGGAATTTAAAAAAGGTTTTTAAGTTTTTTTTTTAACTAGGAATTTTAAGAATAGTTTTCTTTCTAAAAGGTCTGAGAACACTAAACCAAAAAAAAAAATCCATTTTCATAATTTATTGTCCCGTGTGAGTGTATTAGAAATGAATTAAGCTCCTCCGTATCAGCATGAGATTTTTTTTAATATCTAAGACTCATCAATTTAATTCAATCAGTTGGTCGTGAGTTCAAAACACGACGAGGGAATGTGGATTTTACCTCTCGATTTACTCTAGTCACTCTGGTGGGGATTGTTCTTGTTATTGTTATCGTTACAGTGGGAAAACTGAGCCAACTCCAGGATTTGTTCCTGGGTTAAACAAAAAATAAAAGCCTTTGTTATCGTCAACAACAAATACGTTTCAAAAACCTAATCAATCCAAGTCCGATTTTCATGAGTTCATTTATCTGTTTGTGCTAAACGAGAACAAAGGCAAAACCTTAAAAACACCAAGAGAACACATTTTTCGGCCAAACCCATTATCACTGAAAACTGAAAGAAAATCACTTCATACATAGCTACGATGAAGTGGGTGTGTGAAAAATCCTGGTTTCGAAATTCAAGCAATGTCCCTTTAGCCCGAGACTACACTTACACGTTGACATTCATTGAGAACTGTTGGAAATAATGGGTAGACAGACAGGGAGTAGACACGAGTGAATGATATGTTACACTGAATCTGTGAAATTGCCTGATTGGCGGAATTTTAACTTTTTTTTTAAACAAAGAATAAATAAGTATGTTGTTTTAATTCATCAAAATTTCTTTTAATCAAAACATGGATATAAAACAACTATGTTTTCCACAAGTTAATGTAATCAAACCCTTTTTTTACCAAAAAAATAAGTAAGTACGTAGTTTTAACCTTTTTTTTTACAAAAAAAGATAGAAACGTAGTCTTATTTGATCAATTTAATATATTAATTTAAACAAAGATATGAAAGGATATTAATCGGAACAAGGAAATGAAACGACCGTTTATTACGATAAAAAAAATTATTCAATCGAAGTGATATCAAGTTTTCTTTCTCAAGAAATGAGTAAATTTCGCCCATTAGGCTATTTCACAGATTCGGCGTATAACATATACCTCTCCCTACTTCGTTGGCAGACGTAAAATATTATCTTCCCTGGACAATTTTTCATGAGATTGTTTGCTTTTTGAATTAAGCGAAAACAAAGCTATGATGAAAGTTGCTGGAATGTTTTGACAAAAGTCATCAAATGGGAAAAAATCTTTTCACGAATTCTCGTCTGTCTTATGCAAAGGTTTTGAAAAAAAACAAAAACAAAAAACAACAAAATGGATGTCCAGATGGTCGGCTCAAAATGTCGGTACAGTCTTTTTTCTTTTCATGTGCAAACATGTGACAGTGACTTCTTTTACACCAACAAGCAGCAACAATAATTTTTTTTTAAAAAGCTGAGGGTCGGGACAACACCATGATTCATTTAGGAAGGTATTATTCTGATTTCAAAAGAGGTTCTTACAAGAAGAGATGGCTATATATCCGGTTCAAATGATATGAGAGCTGGGTGGGACACCATTTAATAGGCCGGTTTTCTTTGTTTTCAGTTGCAGAGGCGTAGCTTGAGATTAAGGGGTCGGGGGCTTGGCTCTTCGAGGAGCCACCTCCAACATTTACTGGGATTCGTCAGTGGAAATGCAATTGTTAAACTATCTAGGAAGCTTTGGGGGTTCCCCTTAATTGCTGGCCCCCGGGCGTTTTCAAATACCCCCATCCCCTTAGCCTCTGATCAGATATAACGAAAACTCAGAAAGAATTGGATTCTCGGTACCAGTTTTTGTATCACAAGAAATGATAGCAAGATTTTTTTCCCAAAAAAAATGGAAACTTTTGTTAACGTATTATACGAACAAGATCTGAGATTTTCTCAAATATGATTTATTTTTTATATGAACACCGAGGGAAGTGCGTATTATAAAGTATTAAAGTATGCACGTATTTTTGTTTTCTCATATGTCGAGAACTACGCATCACAGAACAGAAACAAAGGCATATCAGAAATCAGCGGGTCTCAAATCATCTCAATTGAAATTTTTGTTGTTTTTATCCAGGACTCTCTCTCTCTCTCTCTCTCTCTCTCTCACACACACACACACACACATTACTATATCTTAGATCCACGAAGCTATGTAATTATATACATATATATATATATATAGGTATATGTAAAAATATTGGAACCAGCATTATCGGGAAAGTTTTTTTCTCAATTCATTTGAGCCTACACACATGGGGAGGGGGTGTACGCTTTTTTTTTCTTTTTAATTTGGGCACAAATTCGTAGATTTAAAAATCATGTTAGCTCAATAGCTGAGAGATCAGAAGATTGGAAAATGTAATGGTGGACGAAGTTCCAACTCCGAGGAAGAAACGCTTTTTTTTTTCTTATAATTGTATATGTTTTCAATCTATTCGACTTTCAAGTTGTCAGAAAATTTGTCAGTTTTGATTTTAAAGAATTATATATTTAAAGGATGTTCAACTCTGCCAGACCCATTATCACTAAAATCTTGAAGAATATCAGTTTATATATAGCTACGAAAGTGTGTAGATTCCTTTGGGGTTCTGCAATCCGTTCGCACTTTCCGATAAAAGTACGTCTAGAATTTGTTTGGTCTTTTTCATCTGGGACTTTCTCAAAAAACTATCACAGATAGACCCATAAACATGCATATCTTTCCCTTTTGGCAGTATCAGTAGGTCTTGAATTACTTACTGTACACATCTTCAGGTCGTAATCTGCAAAAATAAATCGTTAATTTCTTTGGAGTTTAAAATTGCGCTCACTAAAAATATTTGTCAAAATCTTTTTTTCATTCTTCAATTGACATTTTTTACACAAGATATTACTATTAAATCCATAAGATAACTCTCTATCTAACTCTCTCTCTCTCCCCTCTCTCTCTCTCTCTCTTACACACACACTCACATCCACACATCGATGAAAGATTTTTTCGCCAATTAATTGAACTTACGTATAAAGAAGGGGAAGGGTAATGCTTTCCCGAAATTTCTTTTAGAGCAATAATTCGTAGGATTCGTAGACATAGTTTCTCGATGCCCAAAAGGTTTGGGGCTCGGGAAATGCCATTGGCTATCCGAGTTCGAGCCCACTTGCTGAGCGTCATAGGAAACCAGTGAATGTGGATTTCTCTTTCTTTTGGTGTAAATATAATTACTTATAATAAATAAAGTTACCTATATTATATGAAGTACGTGTTTGTACTTCCGCTCAAAAGATTCGAGAACTACGCCTAACCGATGAAAAGCAAAGGCATATCCGACATCATCAGATCATGATTTACCAACAACTCACATTTTAAAGTCGAATTTCACTGAAAAAATGTTGATTCTTATTCAGGGGTAGGGGACAAAAACTAAAAACAATAAGGAGTGAATGTTTAAACTTTCAGCCCTCGAGCTCCATTGGCGTGACCTGTACACGCAATACAAACATATGCAGCCAGCTACACTAGCTTTAACACTGGAGAATCTGATATTGACAGCTTTGGTGACAGTGTTGGTTGCCGGTTCCTAAAATTAGAAATCTACAGCGTGAAAATAAGAAGAAAAAAAGAGCGTTTCTCGGTGTCTGCATGAGATTGTCTAAAATTTGGGACACTAGGGTAATAACAGTTCCAAAGGTGCATGTTTGTAAAGGACGGGACTTTACAGCACGTGGAACTGTCTGTCATAATTATCATATGAAATAAATGTCCGTCTAAATTTAGATTTATAGCCGATTTAGATATTTTAACATCCAGATCCAGATCCAGGTCTGTAATTTTAGATATAGTCTATTATTTGACAAATTTACTTTTTATTCGATTTCTCGAGAACTGCAGATCCAGACAACTTCAAACTCGACGCTGAAATGCCTGGGGTGCTGACTTATGTGTCCGGCGAATATCAACTTCGTACGACGGCCAGTTGTCGAGTTATGCATATACACCCACCCACAGAAATGTTTTCATTTATAGTCAGAAGATAAATTTGCCGTACGCATCTGTTGATTAAATTTAGAGCGAGTGATATACAATTACAGCAATTGATAATCCATACAAACACACACAAACACGTACACACATAGACGCACATATGCACTTACACACACACACACACACATGTATATTACCAGTGGGTTGTTTGGCACTATGGTAAGTACATCGCTACGTAGAAGCGGCTACCCTCTCGGTGGCAGGATCGATTCCTGCAGCAACCCATTTTCTTGAATTGTTTATTTCATTCACATTGTCTAGATTGAATGATATATTAACCGTGTAATGACGGAAGATCATTTCAAATAAGTTTCTTTATAATATAACGCAATTTATAAATCGTTCCGTCTGACAAAATATGTCCATTTCTTAAACACACACACACACACACATATATATATATATATATATATATATATATATATATATATATATATATATATATATATTTGTGGGTGTGTCTGTGAATAAAGAGAGACAGTTTAGGAGCTCTTTTTTTTCTCTTCATATTCACATCGTCGTATACTAGTATCCATTATATAAATGTATATTTGTATACAATGATAAATTGTGTTATATTATATAGGAACTCTCATTTGAAATGATCACCGTTATAATATGGTTAATGTACCATTCGGCCTAGACAACGTAAATAGAACAAACAATTACATTCACCTTGTAATAACTGTGATCATTTCAAATAAGAGTTTTCTTTGATATAATATAACGCAATTCATAATCATTCTGTCGGCTCATACATCCATTTCTGAATAACACACTTACACACATATATATATATATATAGGTAGGTAGGTAGGTAGGTAGGTAGGAAAATTCCGCAATGAATTCCAAAAAAGAATTTTTTTAAAAGCCAAAATTTTTAGTTATAGTTTTGAGGTATGATGGTTTCTAATAAGCCTTAGCTGGTTTCGCGCATGTCTCCTGAAGGACAACATGTACGAAACCAGTTAAGCGTCATTAAAAACCTCTCTACCTAAAAACCATAATCAAAAAATTTGGCTTCTCTTTTTTCACACGTTTCTTAAATATATATATATATATATATAAATATATATATATATATATATATATATATATATATATATATATATATATTCGGGTATTAGTAATACTTCTTTTTTATTTACGAAAAAAATAAATAAATAAATAAAACTCTATAATTGTTCAATTAATTTTACCATTAGTTTGATATTCTGAAAATGTCGGACATAAACAAGAGAATTCAGAGAAACATAATGTTAGAAACCGACAATCAAAAACTGTCGCTAAAACTGTGAAAATAAGTTTCTTCAGTTTTTCAAGTTGGTCTGCTTCGTTCGTTGTCCGACTGGTGTTGTATGTATCTCACGTACAGGCTGCGCCAAAGGAGCTAGAGGACTGAGAATTTAAAGATTCACTCCATATTGCGTCTAAAAAAATCGTTTTTTTTTGTGTGTGTGCTTGGAAAATTCCACCTCTTATTAAGTTTTTAGTTGGGGGTATCAACTTGCAAAGTAAGTTTATGCTAAATTGATCCTTGATTGTGGTTTAATTTTTTGGAAATCCAGACGTTTGATTAGTGACCACTGCCCAACAAAAGGTGAGAGAAACAACTCATTTATTGATCAGTCCTTTTCCCATTTTTCTTAAATTGATCACCCCCAACACGACGTACTATCAATAGACGTTGTTCACTATTGAGTGACTAACCAGACCAGTTTTCGATATTTTCAAGTACAGAGCAGTCTTGAAAGTATTTGATCATGACGTCATTTCCTGGAGGCTTTGATGAACAAGTTCCTACATAATGTGTAATTATAGTTCCAATCCTGGATTTCTCGAATTTGAAATTGATTATTAATTTCTGTATTCTAATGTTGGTACAGAACAATCGAAAAATTGTTTGAATATTGACGTCATTTTTTTTTTTCATTTTGACGTCATTTTTTTTATCTTTGACGTCATGGTTAAAGCTAGTTTCCTATAAAACCAAGGTACATTAAAGACGTCTAAGTGATTGAACGAAAAATGCAATAAAATCTGAGACAAAAGACAATGATCAGGTAAAGTTAATAACGACCAGCACGAAATATTCAGACGTCTAAATTGCTGACAAACAGAGGAAGCAAATAAAAGACAAAAAGAGTCTGGTTAGTCACAAAATCAAAACCGTCATGTGAACAACCTCTGTTGGCAGCATGTTGTGTTGGGGGTGATCAATGAGAAATTTTGAAAAAAAAACAAACAAGGAAATCAATGGATAAGTTATTTTTCTCGCCTTTTGGTAGATCACTGTAAAGTCCAAATTTTGAGAAAAAAAAACAGAACACAAAAAATTAAAAAAAAAAAACAAAAAGAAATAAGCATGAATGCAACCGGGCAAAAACTAAGCGACCGATTCAGCAAAAACTCACATTGCAAATAGAACTCCCCCCAAGAAAAACTATTTAGGGGTGATAATTTCAAATAAAAGAAAAATCAGTTTTTTCCTAGACGTTAAGAGTAAATGTGTCGAAAATTTCAGCCCTCTAGCTCCTTGGGTGCAGCATGTACGCGTGATACACACCAGCCAGCCAGCCATACCAACTTGAA
>OY735230.1:48835580-48840580 GCA_963457665.1 Thysanoteuthis rhombus
GATATTTGTATATATAAATACATTCACTTATTCCATAGAAGCGTATATATATATATATATATATATATATATATATATACACACCTATGTATGCACATACATGTATACAAATATATATATTCATTCTTTTCATAAAAGCGTATATTTATATATTTATATATATGTACACATACACGCGTATATATAAGCACTCTTTTCACAAAAGAATGTGTGTATATATGATAATATATATATATATATATATATATATATATATATATATATATATATACACACACACACATACACTCCCTCACACACATATATATATATATATATATATATATATATATATATATATATATATATATATATATATATACATATATATATATATATATATATATATATATATTCTTTTCATAACAGTGTGTGTATATTGACACATATTTATGTACGTACATATGTATTTACATATATGTAGAGAAGTGTATATGTATGTACCAACACCCTCTCAACTGACACTCATTCACCTGCACACATACACGCAAACGCATAAATAGATACTAGACACACACACACATAGATACTAAACACACACACACACAGATAGATACTAGACACACACACATAAGCGTATACTACACAGACACACACACAGATAGATACTATACACACACATAGGTAGATACTAGTAGCATAAAAAGGAAACTTGATGTAAACTCTGTAAAATAGAATCTTTATTGAATCAATGTAGAATTTGTACTATTTTGATATAAAGTCTATATTACATGGATATAACCTCTGCATCACATTAATATACAATCTACATTATATTGACATAGAGTCTGTATTTCTTTAATATTGAGTCTATGTTCCATTTATATAGTGTCTATATTGTATTAATATTGAGTCTGCATTACATTTACATAGAATCTGTATTATATTAAAGAGTCTATATCACATTAATGCAGAATCTGTATTATTGATATAGAGTTTTCATTACACTATTATACAATATGTATTATAAATGCAGAGTCTATGTTCCATTTATATAGTGTCTATATCATTTTGATATCGAATCTGCATTACATTAATATAGAAACTGTATTACATTTCATAGATTCTATTTCATTCTTGAATGTATAACCGTCACAGATTTTACAAGTAACCTAACTGATCACGATTGACATGGGCTCAGAAAGACTGATATCGAACTCGAAATAGCACCGTCCGTCCCAAAATATAGCACCAATGTGTCCACCAGATGAGCCCCAAGCCATACCCTAGTAATTATGCAATGAATGAGAAAAATGCGATTTCAAAGTTTCTTCCCTGATATTTTTAACTTCTTTTAAAAACCACCCAGGCTATTGTTCCCATGTTCGACTGACGTTTGGCAGTTCTTATAAAATATTACAGCTTCCCATAGTACTAATGGTAAATTATTAATAAAGTGAATATCCTTGCTAGAAAATTGTCGAAGATTAGTTTGCAGCAACAGCACGTCAAAAATTTCACAGCATTATTTTAAAAACTAAAATTTAGAAAAGCTTTAAAATAATCCCGCCAAACTAATTGCTCTCATTAATTTGTTAATATACTATTTTTTATCAACCTGGAAAAATACAATTCCTTTATTTTGCCTGAAACTTTTGCCTGTTCAATGTATTTGCCAAGAATTTACAGATACGTTCAACCAACAATTAATTACATACACTCATAATCACGTCTTGGTTTATTCATTTGATTTGTAGTCCAGTAACCCGTATACGGGGTATTAGACTGTGAAGGGGTAATAAAAAGTCATTTTTGACACCATCTCTGGTCTCTCATTATTGATACACTTCTTACAAATTACACCCGTTGTAACGGTAAATTCGTTACAACTCTTAAATCTTCCGTGGTTGCCATAATAACGGGATTCTAATTCTTCATATAAAATCTACCCTCTGTACCGGCAAATTCGTATTAACCGCACTTTTGAATCCCAAACGGTATCGTAATAACGGGGATCAAATATTATACATTTCGTATAAAATTCGCCCTTTGTAACCGAAATTCGTTATAACGACACTCTAAAATCTCCGTGGGTGCCGTAATAACGGGAATCTTCTGTAGTACTAATAATAGTCAACTATTATTACTGGCCGTAGTTGGAGAGATGTTTCTTACCCTCCATCGATTACTTTCCTACTAAAAATTGCTATGGCGTTGTTAATGTGCATGTATAATATATTCTTGTTGGCCAATCTTGTTTCATCTTGAACTTCTTGCTTCGTGTGGGTGGGCGTTACCTTCAATAGGAAGGCAGTCTCTCCCCAGGAATGATGGGAGCGGCTTGTGTGATGACTAAATGGGCACTTGATGAGGCTGATAACACCAAAACACGATTAGAAAGATGCCTTACTCTCCTTCATTGAAAAGCAGCCTTGCTCTCCTCTCCTCCATTTTGTGGGGGAACTGCTGCTTGTCGTCTACTTTCCATAAAAGATATCTTAAGTAAATTAGAATCTATTATAGCAATTATGGAGGAGCAGGGTTGCAATCAACCTTTACGTAGAGAGACAGATGAGTAATTTTAACTCAGGCAACGTATTGGCAGCGGCCCGAGGAAGAAGAGGAAGGAATAATATGATTCGGTCTTATTAACTAAGGGTTTTTTTGGTTTTAATGTTGTTTTTAGTAATGAACGAGGAATAACGGAAGAAGGGTGGCTTTTAGATAGATAGATAGATAGATAGATAGATAGATAGATAGATAGAGAGTGAGACAGGGACTGAGGGGGAACGAATGAGGAAGGAAGAAGAAAGAAGAGGGGGGAAAAGAGGAAGAAGAGGAAGGAATAATATGATTCGGTCTTATTAACTAAGGGTTTTTTTGGGGGTTTTTTTTTTTTGGTTTTAATGTTGTTTTTAGTAATGAACGAGGAATAACGGAAGAAGGGTGGCTTTTAGATAGATAGATAGATAGATAGATAGATAGATAGATCGAGAGTGAGACAGGGACAGAGGGGGAACGAATGAGGAAGGAAGAAGAAAGAAGAAGGGGGAAAAGAGGAAGAAGAAAATGATACAAATGGTTATGAAAGAGAAAGGGGAAATAAAGGGAAGAACAGAAGGAAGGAAAGAAGAGAGTGAAGGCGTGAGAGAGGAAGGTGGAAGAATTTGATAAGAAAAGTGTTGTGAGAAAAGGAGAAAAAAACGGAAAATAGAGAAAGGGAGTGGAAAGGGGGAGGGAATTCGAGAAAGTAGAGAGGGTGGTAAAAAAGTAAGAGTATTAAAGTGAGAGAGAGAGAGGGGAAGAACGAATGAGGAAGAAGAAGAAGAAAGAAGAGGGAAGAAAAAAGAAGGAGAAAATGATACAAATGGTGATGAAAGAGAAAGGGGAAATGGAAATTAAAGAAAAGGAAGAAAAGAAGGAAGGGAGTGAGGGTGTGAGAGAGGAGGGTGGAAGACTTTGATAAGAAAAGTGTTGCAAGAAAAGGGAAAAAAACGGAAAATAGAAAGAGGGGGGACTGGGGGTGGGGGAATCGAAGAAAGTAAAGAGGATGGTAAAAAAAAATAAGAGAATTTAAGTGAGAGAGAGAAAGAGAGTGCATATGAAAAGAAGACGAAGAGAGGAAGAAGAAATAATAATAATAATAATAATGATAATAATAATAATAATAATAATAATAATAATAAGAAGAAGAAGAAGAAGAAGAAGAAGAAGAAGAAGAAGAAGGAGAAGAAGAAAGAGAAGAAGAAGAAGAAGAAGAAGAAGTGGAGGAGGGGGGAAAAGAAAGTGACCATGATATAAGAATGTCAAGAAAAGCAGGAATATTGAAGCGGTCAAGTAATTAGACAGATAATGAGACAAAGAAGACTTCAGCGATAAAGGGGTAGGGGTGAGGAGGGGAAGAAAGAGAGAGAGAGAGAAGGACAGAGAGAGACAGGGAGAGGGGTGACAAAAAGAAAGACAGAGGATGTGTTGATAACGGAGAAGCGAGGAGGTACTCATGATAGTCCTGTGACGATAATAGAGAGAGTAAGAAGGATGGAGAGAGTTGGAGAGAGAGAGGGAATGAGTGAGAGGGGGTCAGAGAGAGAGAGGATGAGGAGGGGGGATGAGAGAGAGAGACAGAGAGGAAAGAGAAAGAGAGAGAGAGGAGGAAAGAGAAAGAGAGAGAGAGTACGTGTGTGTGTGTGTGTGTGTGTGTGTGCGTAGATAATGACGGAGAAGCGAGGCGAGGTATTCGTGTTGGTCATGTGTTCTTATCTGGAGACACGAGGCAACTACCGCTACCAATCTTCTCCGACTTCGAAGCAGCAGTAACCCCCCCCCCCAAACCGCTCTACCCCCTCCACACCAATGGGCCCCACCCACCTTCCAGGCCCGGCCCCCGACCGGCCGCAACTGAAACAACACAGGGGGCTATGAACAAGCACCACAGAAATAATGGATGATCCCCACCATCTTCAAATTATATGCCTGCTCAGATAAAATAGAGACGTTGCTTGCCAAAAGCAAAGATATTCTCACGTATTTTCCGTTATTGTTAAATGGAAACACTAAGAGCCCGCGCGCACCCGGATACACACACACACACACACACACACACACACACACACACATACACACACACACACACATACTCTCACATACTATCATACACATATACCCAGAGACACATCTGCACTCACAAACACCAACATATACACATACCCAGTGACACACACATACGGAGACACACTAGTACACACACGCATGAACACATACACGTACCCTGAAGACTCATTCGCATACACACGCTAAACACCAACACACACTTGGGCACACATGCACATGTTAGTTCTAACATACACTTCATTCACACGCACTCACATACGCGGTAACACACGTGCATACACACACACATATATATATATACACGTTCTTTTCTTTTTCAGAGAAGCGAAAGGAAAGAAACTGAATGAAAACTAAATAAGATAATTTAATTGAAATTGATTTTATTCCGCGGATGGAGGAAGAAAACCGCT
>OY735230.1:48845580-48850580 GCA_963457665.1 Thysanoteuthis rhombus
TGTGTGTGTGTGTGTGTGTGTATTTGTGTATATATATATATGTATGTGTGTGTGTCTGCGCACGTATGTGCGTGAATGTGTATGTATGCGCACAATCACACACATATATATTTATATATTGTGTCCGTGATATTGAATTTCAACAGATTTTAGAGTAGTTATTATACATACACACATATATATATATATATATATTTATATATATAGATAGATAGATATATTGATAGATAGATAGATAGAGAGAGAGAGAGAGAGAGAGAAGGAAAGAGAGAGAAAGAGAGCGAAAGAACATCTCCTCCCCTACCGTTGGTATGTGACCTTACACGTTGTGGTTATGTATATTCTATCTATATACAGTTGCATTCCATAATACATACTTACATAGACACTTCTTGGACTAAATATTCTTGACTAAGAATGGTTTGCGAGATCAAGCTGCTACTGATTGCCTTTCAAAAGCAGTACATACAGATATGCATGTATGTATTAGATATACTCATGTGATATGTCACATGTATGTTTATAGTTTTTGTCTATAACATTTGTCAAGGGAGTTAACTATTAAATGCTAATTATAGAGTCGTTTCCCTCACTTTTTTTGCTAATGCATAAAAAAAACCTAGGTTCACTCTGGTTGAACATAAACATCAAAATGTTACAAACCGTCCATCAAAAGTGTCAACAGAGGTTTCCCTAGTTTTTAAGTTAGTGCAGCTAGCTGGCTGGATATGTAGCACGCCACACGAACAGAACTAAGGTCTGAAAAACTAACATTTACTCTTCGTTATGTCCATAAAAAAACGTTTTGTTACCCCCCCCCGTTTTAGTGGGTGGGAGTGGGGGCTCAATTTACAATATAAGTTTGTGCTAAATTTGTCCCTTATTTTGTGCCCGCTCGTTTCTTTTGGAAAATTCAGCAATTTTAGTGATTACTGCCCAAACAAAAGGTGAGAGAAGTAATTTATTAATTGCTCACCCCTTTTTTTTCCCAATTTTTCAATTGATCAACCCCAGTAAGGCATATTGCCAAAAGACGTTGTCACGTCTATTGAATGACTAACCAGACCTGTTTTTGATCTTATGCAATTACGAATTTTTTTTTCAAATATTCTCTTACGACTTGGATAACCAAGTGCATTGTCTAATATTGAAGAAGAATACCCATGTAGGTGTTTATATGTCTTTTGTAAAGGCTTACCTACATTAGAAGACTTGGAGATTGAATTTGTGTCTCCCTGTATCAGGGCATCTCGGTGAACAAGCATCTGTCTGTCCGTCTGTCCGTTCGTCCGCCTGTCAGTTTGTCCACCAGTCAGTCTGTCCGCCATGATGAATATCGATGAATGATTCATAGAACGATTATCCCCTAAAAAAACAAAACAAAACAAAGACATACAAAAACTTACTTTGAAGAATTCCAGCAACCCTCAACTGCCTCTTATCGTAAATTGGTCAGTCGACCACCTGTTGCTTTTTTCTTCTCCCTTGGAGAAAATTCTAAAATTCGATCCTTAAAATTTGAACATTTTACTACATCAAGACATGAACTAAAACACTTAATTTCAATTCAAAAGTGGATGAAATATGAGAAGCAAAAAATCTTATGTAACTTCTAAAGACAATTTTTTCAAAATCTTTTCTTTCTATCTATCTATCTATCTATCTATCTATCTATCTATCTATCTATCTATCTATCTATCTATCTATCTATCTATCTATCTATCTATCTATCTATCTATCTTTCTATCTATCTATCTATCTATCTATCTATCTATCTATCTATCTATCTATCTATCTATCTATCTATCTATCTCAGCCTGTTCATATCAATCTATCTATCTATCTATCCTATTCTTTTCATATCTATCTATCTCTTCCTGTCTGTCTCTCTCTCTCTGTCTCTCTCTCTCTCTCTCTATCTCTCTCTCTCTCTCTCTCTCTCTCTCTCTCTCTCTCTATATATATATATATATATATATATATATATATATATATATATATATATATATATATATATATCAGTTCATATCTATCTATTTATATACTTATATACATACATATATTCGTGGGGTGTGTATTGGAATTTAGAATAATCTTTCTCAAGTGACCCTGCCAATTGGATCCACTCTTGATAACAGCAGACTGTGATCTTTTTTCCTGAATTTCTATTAATGAACTTTTTTCACCTAAAAATAAAAATTAAAAAAAGAAACTTTCTCCAATTGTTTATCCTCTCTTTTCGTTCTAAAGATTCTCATTCACGAACTTGTTGCATATCAGAACCAAAAATTTCGCCCAAAGAATTTTCTTGTCGTTCAAGAAGCGGCATTCTTCGATTCTGGGGGTTTTAATTTTCCTGTATTTCTTCTTTCAAATAACGACGCTAGCTTAACTTCATGGCCTTCCTAAAAATATTTTTTTTTCAAAAGGGGGCCCTTGGGTATACAGGATTTTGCCCCCAGCAGGGAGGGAGGGCGTGTAGTTCAAATGGAAAAATATTTTTACAAATGAATACGTAAGAAGGAAATCAAATTTTAAACATCAAAAACAAGACAGTAGTATGGGACTCGGCAATTCCACTTATATCTCAATCGTAGCTTTTTAGCACTTTTTAACACTAGAATTGACAAAAGAATAGAATGAAAAAATTAATCTCAGAAATTTACCACTGAACCAATAAACGAATGAAAAATTATAAAGAAAAAGACGGATGATATTTAATTTATATTTGATGAAAAAAAAAATGGTTTTAAAGTTAATTTATGATCCCTTGGAATTATTTCAGTTCTATGCTTATAAGATTTCCTAATCTAGATAATAGAATTTTAAAAATAATTGTGCTTTGCCCGAAAGTCTAGACCTTCCCGCCTATATAAGCAAAATTAAAATGTCTATCTCAAAGAAGTAGGGAATTATTCATTCTCTTTTTGTTTTAAGCCCTGGACTTTTCTCCTGAATCGATAAATTCCTTGATTGTAGATCCAGACCGGGGAAAAGGCTTGGTAAGAAAAAAAGTATGACTACAAAGATATTTATAAGAATTGAAATTCAACACTAAAATTAAGACAAATCAAATGGAAGAGCAAAATATTATTTCAGCCAGGATTAATCTGTCTGAAGAAATCTCACAACAAAGGAACTTAGCTACGTGATGAACGGATTATATATAGAGAGGAGATGGGCGCCACGTAACTATTTCGCAGATCATTGAAATACTCGTGGATGAAAATTGAGAATTGTGTAGTTGTAAAAAAAATATTTTTTTCAAAGAATTCAACTTATTGAATAAGGATAAGAATGAAACATAACCGTGGTTTGAGACAAAATGGTTTTATTATTCCCAGGACCGAATTTTTGAGGGCCCACAGCATAAATTTATTGGTTTCCTTGTATTTCTATATTTAGCAATTTTCTTCAAAGGAATCAAAACAACAAGGCAATCTTCATAAAATTATGATGTTTAATTAAACGTAAAGTACTTAATGGATCAATAATCTATCTCAATTCAATGTAAAAAAAAATCCCTTTATGAGTTGGAACGGCGAAAAATATTGAATCTAAAAACAATAGTTCAAGACATTTTTCAAGAATAAATATATTTAAAATCTTAGGGTCCTCAACAACTGCCTCTTTGGTACAGCTTCAAGTACAGCCTTGATTGTTCCTTAAACAGGTCTGGTTAGTCACTAAATAGAACCTGTCACTAACGTAATCAACGTCTCTTGGCAGCATTCCCTGTTAGAGGTGGTCGATGAGAAAAAAAAATGGTAAAAGGGTAATGAATTTCTAAATGACTTCTCTCACCTTTTGATGGACAGTGATCACTAAAAAAGTCTGAATTTTCAAAATTGAAAAAAAAAAAAGCTTTGACACCGCCAGACACCAACTAAGGAACCAATTTATCATAAACTTACATTAAAAATAGGACGCCCCACTAAAAACCTATTTAGGGGGTGCAGATTTTGAACAAACAAAAAAGCGTTTTTCTTTTCTTTCTAGACATGACAAGCAGTTAAATTCTAAAGTTTTAGCCTTCAAGCTCTATTTGAGCTGCTGGTAAGGTGTCACACATACATAGCCAGCCAGACCAACTTAAAACTGAAGAAACCTCTGATGACAGTCTTAATAAATGTTTTCTTTTTATGATGTTTAATTAAATGTGAAATCATTCATGGATCAATAAATCCATCTCTAGTTAACAATAAATCCCCCCAAAAGTTCAAAATGAGAAACATTGAAAATACAAAATATTTTCTAAAATGTGTTTTATGGTAGGGGACCCTAAAATCATAGGATCTCGTGTAATTGCACGGTTAGTCCTGCTTGGGGTAGGGTCTCAATTGTTCCTTAAATATAATGTGTTGTTTACATGCAGAAAAAAATATATGGACGCTCTTTTTTCAGATATGAATAGTTTAAAAACACGTTTACATGTCAACGAAAAAGTAAAATCCCAAAGATCAAAGTTCACGATTACTTTCTTAATCAATCTACTCATATAATGAACAGTGTCGTTAATTCTCTTCCTCTGTCCGTAATGATGGACTCTTCCCCCTGAAAAATAACAATTTTACTTATAAAAATATCCCGTAACTGCCAAACAATCAAAGAATATGGAATTCTCTAATGAAACAAATTTAGCAGTTTCTTTTTAAAAAATCTTCTCATAGAAATTAAATTATATCCGTGAACTTCTTCACAGGATTAATTAGTTGATTTATAAAACTGTTATTTCTAGGTGAACATTATGGGAAAATCGGTGTCAAACTCAGCCACAGAAAAGAAAAAATCTTTCCGAAAGGTATAAAATAGTTCAATTTCTTTCTTTTAATTTTCTCAGACTAAAGATTAGTACACTTACTTATTGATTCATATACACATATAAACGTACATTAATGGCTATATACACGAGTATATTCACATGTTGACAAATGCACTTGCATAAACTCATCTCTCTCTATATATACATATAAGTTCAATTTTCTATGTGAATTTATTCC
>OY735230.1:48853080-48870580 GCA_963457665.1 Thysanoteuthis rhombus
TATTATTATTATTATTATTATTATTATTATTATTATTATTATTACTACTATTATTATTAGGAATCTCACAACAGTTGCTTGGTAGTAACCGCTGGAGTTTGAGTGACAGCAAGTCTCCTCAAGTCTCCAGCCCTCCTCTCCTAATACTCATAGGTCGCAGTAATTTTGCGATTTACAGTTTCACACCGGTTGCCCAGTGGTTATTGCTGAAGGCTGAGCGACAATAAGTCTCCTCAATTATTATTATTATTATTATTATTATTATTATTATTATTATTATCATCATCATCATCAACATCGTCATCATGGTGGTCGTCATATATAGCTGGACTTGTGTGTTTATATCTATACGCCATCATGATATCAATCATGATGTAAGTAACATACTAGATTAAAAGAGGCAAAGATGTTCAGTGGTGAAGTGATGTAAAAACACGTGTTGACGTCTATCCCCCGCTCTCGATATATAACTAAAATCATCTGTACGAACAATTCGCTGATAAGAATAATTGCCAGTCTATATCCAAATACTCATCCCATATGACCTCAAAACGCCTCAAAGATTGGTTACATCTAAAAAATAAAAAAATACATCTTCTGGGAGGGGCTGAGAATAGTTTCGTAAGCACTACTTGTAGATTTGCCGTTGATATATTAAACTGTGTAATTATCAACCAACGGGGCCCCTAGGCAGAGCTTCAATAAGGCCCCCCTCTAAAAATGTCCCTTTTCCTTGCTTTTCCTTGAATAGAAGAAAGGGGTGTATGATCACGTTAGATAACTTATACCTTTGTAGTAAGTAAAATCTATTACATATATAACCCACACAAGAGCTCTGAAATATCATTCAAGATACTCAAGTGTTCACTAAATTGAGCCATTTTTCTACTCACAGGGCCCCCTTCTTCCCAGGCCCCTCGACTTTAGCCTACTCATCGTAACGTTTAAACCGCTGTAGATTTCCTTTCTGCAATGGAGTTACACTAGGGGTGGCCATTTCAAATTTTTCAAAAAGCACCACGTTCTTGCCAAACGTTTCGCAACCTGGAATTTCAGACCCCACCCTTTCCAGGTCTTTCGGGGTCTGTGAGCTTGTTGAGTGGCAGACCTTTTAAGGTAATTTTCATGTTTTTTTGTTGTTTTTTTTAGATGAATCCTAAAAAGGAACACAAATTAACGCCCGGTTCGAGATGGCGCCGGAATGCTAAAAAGCCGGTCAGTCTAGGGTAGAGCCGGACGTCTGACCACCCTAATTACACTCAATTAGATGATTTCCAGCTTTCGGGGTCCCATCCTTTCTGGGCTCCCAGGCTTAAACATACTAAACCTAATGGTTAAACCTCCACTGTATATATATTTCAATTCTGTGGGCACCCTCCTTTTGGGTCCACCCTAGTGGCTATGTTTGAAACGGGGCGCTGAGGACACTACCCAAAGCTCAAATCTACTCAGCAAAATGATGAATCCACCCCTGTATGTACGCTTTCCATTTTGTGGGCACTGTCACTTTCGGACCCTTGGGCTCAAGCCTACTGTAAAATGGCAAATCTGCCACTGGTAAATAATCTTCCTATTCGTGCAGCATAGCTTTTATTTCTTTTTGACATTTCTAAAAAGAAGGACATCGTTTGAAAAGTCAGAGTTTCTTTCCTAATGTTTTATTTATGAAGCATGAAACTATTTTTTTTCTCTCTTGTAAACTTATTCGTTGTGTGTGTGTGTGTTTGTGTGTGTGTGTTTGTGTGTGTGTGTGTGTGTGACTCATTAAATATACGTCACAGTGTTGCCAAGTATGGCTGCTTATTTATAGCTAAAACAGTCTTCAAAAAATGGCTAAATTTCCAGTCAACTTTACAGCTAACAAGACTGACCGCTGTAGGGTCTATTTCCACTCCAACTTCTATCCCGACTGGAGATGATTACAGCAACTTTCGTATCGTATGAATGCAAAATTATAAAAAACAGTTTTCTTTGTAAAAATGCATTTATTTATTTGACTGAAATAAGCCCGTGTGTATAGGTATGATACATTTTCATTTATATCTTAGACTTGTCAATTTAGCTCAGACAGTAAGTCAGTCTCTTAGCAATCTGTTGGTTGTGAGTTCAATAAAGGTAGATGAGTGTGAAGTTTGCGTATCAGTTTACACATCCAATTTTGATGAGGACTATTCTTATCCCAATAACTGTTGGATATAAAGTCAACTCCAGTGTAGGAGTTTGACAAAATTATATATATACATATATATATATATATAAAATAAATAAAAAGAGTGTGTGTGTGTGATTAAATAAAATAACTATATGCAGAGCCTCAGGAACGATCTTTTAAAAATTTACAGGTTTACCTTGATTAGTATGGTTAACTGGTTCCAAAATTTCCTGTGCGGTTCAAAACCTCACTGTTGGAAGTTTTAATACAATCTAATATTTTTGTTTTCAGTTTATAGTTAGCTAAATAAATTTGTACAGCAATACTTTAATTGTACCACATTAAAACCAGCATTTATGAAAACAGTACAATTCAAGGCATCGCTGTATTCCGATTAAACAAATATCTAGACCCAGAACAAAAATTGTACTTTTACATTGACAAACTTACCAGATCTAATCGGCTATCCTCGATTTTTAGCAACTAAATTATATTAAAAAAATCAGCAAGATCTAGCCGAAAAATTGCCAATTTGGCAACCTTGAGATGTCATTTTCGACGAGCGCACCAACCAGCGTAATAACATTGCCTGCTTGCACGGGTCCCGTTCCTCCGTGAACAAGAATGAAGAAGCAGACGACTACCATAACGAACGACAACAACAACCACAACGCCATTACCAACTGGCCACGACACTCTCTCAATCGGCCATATATGAATGAGTCACTTCATAGGCTGCAAAATAAGCCGCCGCTGCCTGCCCGAGTGCAATGCAATATACGATTATATAGTTTTTGAATAGATGACATGTTGTTGTAGGATAGACTTTCGCTGCCGGTCACACTAAATGACGCAAAGCATAACGGGAAGGTTATTATTGATCGATGTGGACGTATAAGAAAGGCCATTACTTGAGCTTCACACTTGTCGAGGTTTCACGGAACGAACCTCGCGGCCGACTTTATCAACCTGTGGCTTAATCTCTCGAGTTGGATGAATTTTATGTTTGAACAAGACTCGCTGCCCAACGAGGCGTACTCCACTTGAACTTTTATTTCGACTGGAGATGATTACAGCAATTCTTTTTTCTTATTTTACGTATAATGAATAAATGATGATAGAAAAAACAGGGTTGGTTATCTCTCAACAGGAACCGTTACGTAACCAACGTCTTTTGACGGCATGCCGTGTTGGAGAGATCAATTTAAAAAAAATTAAAAGGGTGTGAATGAGTTACTTATTTAAAAGACTTTGGTCACGTGACGGTTTCTTGTGAGCGACCAACCAGGCCTTTTAATGTTATTATTTTCGTAAATTATGTCATCGTCAATACTAATCAGTTGTATCTTTTGTTCCAGATGTTATCATGGTGTATACCAGTATAAAGATCCTGACAATTCTGAGGCATTATTTTAAACTAGGCCTCAAAACCACTGAAATTGCTCACAGGATTCGGGAAGTGGAAGGAAATGAACCAACGACCGTATTGGCTAAAACCAGTTAAGGTCTTTTGAGGGTGGTGATTTGTCCCTGGAAATAAAGCCCGGGAGTGGATAGTCATCAATTGTCGATTATGATGGTTTAAAACGCGAGGTAGTGGAGAACCACCAACACCCGAAAACCTCCAGAAGAGCTAGGATCATTGCAGGTACCACATAGCACTACATAAGCTTCTAAGAACACACATGAGCTATTCAAGTGTCAACAAGGACCTTAAGTTCAACGATACGTCCACCATCTGTGGTAGTAGTTGCAGTTTGAGGAAGAGGAAGGAGAGCAAATAATCTTCTTCTGGGTCAATTGATTTTTGTACTTGTAAAATATTATCTGACCGACCGTCGTGTCACCTACAGATAAATTTCATTATACGAGAAAAAATGCAACTTTTTAAAGCCTTGTGAATTAATGTTCATGCAATTGCAATATGGAAATATTCTGCGAGTATTAGTTTTAGTAAAAATCGAAATGACCATTTTTAGCATTGGGGAGCCCCCCCTCCCCAAAGCTAAAAATGGTCATTTCGATTTTGAGGTTGAGGTCATTTTGGGCTTCTTTAAAATATCAAAATATAGTCCTCGGTCATTCTATTCTGACATCATGACAGTTGGTAAAAATGTTGATCAGAAGAGATGTTCTTTTAATGCCAACACACCTTTTAATGACATCACACCTTCTCTTCTGACATGATAGTAGCTGGTAAATAAAACACAGTGATCACGTGTTTCCCTTGTCTCTTGTTTAACGTAACGAACCGATCGAGAGAAAAAAGTGGTTCAGTGAGATGCGTATGGATGCATCTAAACACCAAAATATTATAGGCTTATATTCAGTCCACTCTATAAAGAAAATTGCCGTTGAAAATATACTTGTGGAAAAAAGCAGATCAAGTTACGTATGAGCCCTTTTGAAGATAATAAGAAAGATGCTTTCAGGTTTTTTTTTTTCACATTACTATGCTATATATACTTTTAATTATTCCACATTTCTAATCGTACTAAAATGTGACTTGATGAGTTAACTCCCATTTTTTTCATTCGGTCTCGTGCGGTACTAAGCCGTTTAGTTATAAATGCGTTCTTCTTGCTCAAGTGAACTAAACAATCGTGATTATTTGAAACACACTACACGTGGAAGAAGGAAGCAGGTACAACAAACCCACACAAATGAAGCTGGGAACTAAACAAAATTCCAGTTGCTTTTTTCAGACTTATGTTCAGTTGCTTTCGTGTCGTGAGTTACAAACAAGACTGGATCTAAGCGTTTGGAGGCCCAAGCCACTGATAGGTTTGAGTCTGATTAATGTTTCAAATCAAGCGAAGAATTACCCTTGTATGGCAAGCCTTCGGTTGTACAAGCTCAACCTTTAAAAACAAGACGATCCCATTAATCCTGAAAAGAAGTGTATACAACTAATGCATCCCCCTGATTGTCACTTATGGAGCTGAAACATGGAACCTAACCAAAAGACAGACCTGCAAACTGAGAAGCATGCTGCGTGCACATGAGAGAATCATGTTCAACCTTACATGGAGAGATCACAAGACAGCACAGTATATCTGGAAGAAAACTGGAGACTTGGACATCATAGAATCTATTAGAAAACTTAAATGTCAATGGGTAGGTCATGTTGCAAGAATGACAGATAACTGCTGGACATCATGACTCACAACATGGATCCCCAGAGATCACATGCAAAACTGAGGCCGATAGAGTACAAGATGGAGAGATGGACTAGACAAATTTAGAAAATACTGGCTCAGCAACGCCCATGAAATGAAAAATGTGCCTGATCCTTGGGGAGGTCTATGACCAACAACTGACATCAAAAGACTGATGATGATGATGATGATGATGAATATTTCAAAATGTTATTGCTATTTATATGAATCTTCTAGATAATATATATATATATATATATATATATATATATATATATATATATATATATATATATATCAATGATACTACCTTCTTTTAAAATGATTTTATTAAAATGATTTTAATTAAAAAGAATTGCAATCGAACAGAAGTTGCAACCGATAGGGTAGCTGCTTTAACGAAGCGTTACTCTTGTCATTGAGCTAAACGCCTGCTGGTAATGCAAAGGCCCAAATAACTGTTTTCACTCTAAATTCTCATCTCGTTTATTCACGGTCTGTATCTGCTCTATTTGTTTCTGTCAAATTATGCTATTGAGGAATGGATATATGATCTGACAGAATAATTATGAGTAGCGTTATATTATATAGAAACTCTTATTTGAAATGGTCTTTCGTTATTACGCGATTAATGTAACAATTGGCCTAGACAGCGTAATGTATATAATTTGATATGTGTAATTAATTATGTTTTTTGTATTTCTTAACAATATAAATTGCTCTTTTAAAATCCTCAAAATAGAGCTTTAGTATATATAAATATATGTGTGTGTATATTTAAGAAATGGACGTATTTGCTCCGACAGAATGATTTATGAATTGTGTTATATTATATAAGAACTTATTTGAAATGATCTTTCGTCGTTTTACGGTTAATGCATCACATCAATATGTCCATTTCTTGGAGACATAACTGTTGCGTTGAAAGAGACAAGTAGAACGAGAATAAACGAGATGAGAATTGGGGTTGAAAACAGTTGTTTGGCATTTGCATTACGGGTGACTGTTTAGATCAATAGTATGACCATCGGTAGCAGGTTCGATTCCTGCAGCTGTCCCATGTTCTTTAAATGTTTATTCTAATTACGGTGTCCGAAGTGATATATTAATTATTATAATTACGGGATATCGTTTCAAATAAGTTTCTATATGATAAAATGCAATTTTTAATTCATATATATGTATATCATCATTTTATACTATATTTCACTCAATCTGGCAAGATGTTTCGTTGTTCTTTCAACTTTTCGAGTCTGAACTTTCTTTTAGAGGCCGTATGCAGTATGACTATTGTACGTTATTGATTATACGGCCCTGATTACACGAGACAATCAAGACGCTGTGGTGTACTTCCACCTTCTATTGACTAGTCGGAGGTTCCTCTCCACTGTCTGCAACCACGTAACTTGGGCCATCCTCCCTTCTTCTGGAATATTGACGTCTCGAAAATAAGGATTCGGTGAATCAGTTACAAAACTAAAAAATCCTTGAAAAAAATATCTCTCAAAACAACCAATAATACTATTAGGACCGGACTTAAACCTTGGGGGGCCCGGGGTACTTCAGTTTCTGTGGGCTCCGCATACACAGATATCAAAATACTCAGCAAATCACAAAAATTACTAATCAAACTCTGTTTATTGCACGTAATTGGAGCTCACGCACACACAAACGGACACATACACACACACACACACACACACACACATATATATATATATATATATATATATATATATATATATATATATATATATATATATATTTATTACTGTAGATCCGAATTCTAAGCGGTGATTAGATTTAAAACAACTGAAGACGTTATGATGGAATGAATTCCAAAATGTATCCCAAGCAGTGAATATTGATTCATTTCTTATTAGAGAAACTAATTTTTTGATTATCATATTTTTGTAAAGACTTGTCCCAGGACAATTGCCTCTTTCACCCGCTCATAAATCCGGCATTTAATACAATACAATACAATTGAAAAACAATGTATTTATTAGTGCTTAAAAAGTATGCGAAATATATGTACAGGGACACCATAAACAAATCTAGTTTGAATGAATGGCCTCTGTTGTGTCTCTACAGACAATGAACCGCCCCCACCAAGGGCATGCCTGGGTGAAGCGTATGGGGATCCTGAATATCCCAGTCGATAGAATCCGCCCCCACTACTTAGCTGACGTAGTCCATAGGAAAGTAGCGAGTGATATGTCTGGCATCAGGTTGGCTGCAGGAGTTGTCCGAAGAACGTCAAATTGGGCGTCAAAACGTATTAAGGGGGCTCTACTCCCTGGTTTGGAACCAGAGTTGTCCTCCACCCAGATTGGCTTCTTTCCCGAGGCTAGAGAGACAGATCCGCCCAATACATCTAGTTTACGACAATCTTAAACCCTGAACTGTTTGTGGTGTTATATCAACTATTGGAGTTCTGAAAAAAAAAAAAAAAACAACGTTCATTTCTGGTGAGAAAACCGATTACTGTAGTAATCTATCCAACCGAAATATAATACTGGTCTTGACTGTTTAGATGTACGAACATCGTTGTACCGATTGTCGTCATTGACGAAAGACTCCCATAATCTCTCTATCATTACTTTTGGTCATTCTGAGCAAGGTTTTTCGGATACTTTCCACATCAAACGGTTTGTAAGAAGGGAATTATTTAAGCAGCAGAATTAAGATCAGTAAACAATAGCGTTAACATAGCTTATTGATCTTAAAGTCGTGAAGTTGGAAACATTAAAACATGGTATGTTTGAAATGGAGACTAAAAGTCTCTGAACCACTCGCATAAATGAATCACCGTAGCTCGTGTGCGTGCCTGTACTAATTATCTGAAAAAAATATCAAAAAATATCTTAAGAACTACTTAGAGAATTATCTAAAATCATCTCTGTGAAAATTGATCTCTTATTTGAAATTATCTAAATACCATACCGACACAAGATTTGGGCCTTGTGTGACCAAAGAACCGTTAGAGATAATAAAGAAAGAAAAAAAACACTTATCAAGGGCGTTTTTAGATGGAGCCTATTAATGTACTCACGCAATATTTCTATGTTGTAGCTTCCAAAATGTGACCTGAAATACTCAGATTCACTCACTCACACTCACACACATCATAACATATATACGCATATTGATACTATCACTGGAAGAGAGAAGAATCTGTAGCCCGCTTAGCTGGTTGGTTGGCCGTTTGTGGGGCTACAGTGATTCGAAATCAATGAGAGGGTTTGAACTACTTACAAGAGTTGAAAAAACCCCCACTGAAATGAAGAACAATAAGAGAATTTTTAAAAAATAGACTAACAATGGATAAAGCAATTGTTTACTCTGGTTTTATTAATGTCGAGATTATACTCTTCTCAGGATCCCGGGTAATGTTGTTTGCGATTGGATCTGGAGAATTGAAGTCGTGGTTTCACGAATTATCGGCCAATGACAGTGAAGCACATTTATTTGAAATACAGGCCAAAGTGAATTACAAAGGCCGATTTATTTATAGAAATTCTGGAAGATAAAAATCTGGAAGCATTCATTTCAACCCAAACAAAATCAGCGTTTGTTGGTCGACTTGTGAGGATTTAGAGTTTATGGCGGCGAGGAGGGGAGAACAACAACGGATAATTCCACAAGGAGCGGCGAGGGGGGCAGGGGGCAATGGATGGAGCCACAAGAGGCATCGAGGGGGGTCGGGTGCAATTGATAAAACCACAAGAGGATGGAAATCAATTTTGGACCAAAGATTATCATTCCACCAGGAATCAACAATTATTTAAAGAGAGAGAAATATTGGGGGGGGGGGGTGATCTGGCTTGAGAAAGATAGAGAGAGAGAGAGAAAGAGAGGGGAAGAGGGAATAATATTGGGGCAAATGCACACGCTTGAGAAGGAGAGAGAGACAGAGCAGGAGGAGATGAAGATAGGGAGAGAGAAAAGGTAGGAGAGAGAAGGAGAGAGAAAGAGAAGCAGAGTAAGAAAGAAGGGGCGATAAATATATAGGAAGAGATTGATAGATAAAGATAAAGAGAGTGAAAGATTAATTGACTATTTAGGACAACATGTGATCCTTAGCTGGCCATTATGGCCATTTTATGTTTGAAAATCTTTGACGAGGCGCCTCAACATAAATACAATATGCTCCAGTTATTACGGCACCTTCAAAGAGAGCCGTTACAAAGAATTCGCCGTTATAACGGGTAGATGAAAAACTAGAAAAAACGTCAAGCTATGTACATACTTTTTAATTTGCTTAAGCAAAGGTATTATCTCCGACGATTGAATTATGAGAATATAAAAACAAACGTAACGTGAGTGTTGACAAGTAGTGCTGTCAGAACGAGCGTCGTTACAGGGAGAGTTCAGTGTTTGCTCCGATGAGATTTCTTATAAGTTCATCTTCAATGAAATCGAAAAATGGGAAATCATCGACATATCCAGTGCTCAATTAGCTGGTCAACAAAATTGGACTTTTCTTTCTCAGCAAGGTTACACTAGAACCTTTCCTCAACGTAGATTACGAATTCCAAGAACGTTTCACAGTAGCATATCTAATTTATTCGCAACAGATATATTCTGTTTCCAGTTATACAGTATGTAAGGCAATTAGTGAAGGTTAAATAAAAGCAAGGTTTGTTTCAATTAGAACTTTCCAATGCAGAAAACTCAAATTACTATGAATAAGTTCTCGGAAGCTAAAAACGTTGAACTTTAGACCCCCTACGATGAACTGGGTTATACGCTAAAGTACAGCTTTCATTTCATCATGAAAACTAGACACGATCCAAGAAAACGGATTAGATTTTCGGAATCAGCATCCAAAAATACATCGTACACCACAAACACATACCCGATAAAAATTAGTCGTGGCCAGTGTTGTTAAAATCGGACTATTCTATAAGCCTTTTTCTCTTTGCTCAGCATTTTCTGAATAAACCTTTCATCGCAGTGTCTAGGAAAATGCTGATAAGCGGCCAATTTTCCCGATATATTTATAAAACTAAGAGTTGAATGAAACATAATTTGAAATTTCAAAATATACTTATGAAACTAGGATGATGAAATGAAATCAAAAAAGATTTTTTTAAGTCAATCTAAAAAAAAACCTTGCGACGTGTCAATAACTAACATGGATGCCATAGGTTTGTCATTGCTCACCTCTGCTATGAGATGAGGTTCAGAATGACCTTACTGTTCACGACACAGAAAATAAGATCAGCTAAGAGGGTTCAAATTCTGGCTGAGGTAGTTCAGGCCAGATTTGTAACGAATCCTGTGACCTGTTACCCAGTGTCAGGTCGTTGGGGCAATCAGAATTGATTTCATTATGGCTGAATCAATGACGATATAGCCTGACGGAATTCACCCCCTTTCAGGCTGGTTAGGAATCAGAATTATCCTGTAAGTTTGCCAATCTAAGAGAAGGCTACTCCGACAAAAGACCTGTTGGTTGGTAATCGCTATTACTGAGGAAGGGCACCCAGTCTAAAGAATGGACTTGGTATGCGTGAGGTGATCTCAACTAACAGCTTATGCAGGCGATAGGAATGTCCTTTCCTGATCCTGTTATGAAAGATCCAACTACGTCCCGGATGTAGACCAGGAATGAAGTTTGAATCGATTCACTTCACATTACGGTTGGTTGAGTAGCTTTTCTTTCAAGTCGTTGTTAACCCTTTGATCACTCAAGGGAGGAAATGAACAAACAGCTTCTTAGGAAAAGACGATCAGAAAGGTAGAAAAACAGGACTGGCTGCTGCAGGGTCCAACTCAAACTTTTATTCTGACTGCAACTTTTATTTTTAATGTATAATTA
The DNA here is from genome assembly GCA_963457665.1 of Thysanoteuthis rhombus. Taxonomy (NCBI): domain Eukaryota; kingdom Metazoa; phylum Mollusca; class Cephalopoda; order Oegopsida; family Thysanoteuthidae; genus Thysanoteuthis; species Thysanoteuthis major. The sequence goes on from OY735230.1 coordinate 48,864,218, forward strand.
AAAAATTCGTAAGAATGTAAAATTTGTCAGTTTAGCTCAGTTGGTAAGACGAGCAATCACATGGCTGTAATTTCAAATCATGGTATGGAAGCGTTAATTTTATGTATAGGTTTAGCTTAATGAGACATGATAGACGAACAGTGAAGAAGTTACTCCCCTGAATTTAGTGAGGATTGTTCTTGTTGTGGGAAAACAAAGTCAACTCTAACTCACACGACTGTTATACTCTATGATATTCTGTAATTAACGACTTGTTACTTGTAGACTGAATGACTATCTGAAAATAACGATTTGTTTCTATTTGACTCTCTTACAATCTGTAACTAACGACCTGGTACTATAAGACTATTACATTCTGAAAGTAACGACTTGTTAGTAGTTGATCATGACATTGTGTAACTAACAACCTTACTATTAAACTCTAATAGATTCTGTTACTAACAACCTTGTACTATTAGACTCTATGACCATCTGTAACTAACGGAGAAGATCATCCAGTCAGTGGTAGTTATTGGTGTCCATCGTTAGATTCTTCTCCTTTCGTGACTCAAGAGATTGACCCGAAACCTTTTATTGCGTCTTACGTTTTCGTGACCAAAGCGATTTTTTAATGCCTTGCATTGTCTTATGACTTTTACGTCTTTCTCTGATGCTTTCACCTTCTGCTGGCCGAATCAGACAAAGATACTTCCGTGACTTTTCAGATTGTACGGGATTAACGCCTGGTCCTCGCATCCAGAACTTTTATTTCTGTTATTACCTTTCCTTTATCCTTTTTTTTTTCTTTTCCTAATTACGACTCTCAAGTATTAAGAGAGTCTTTAGCAGATTAGGTGTGAGGCTTTTGGAAACGAAGAAGTGTCCCAAGGATGGACATTCAAAAAGGAAATTAACTGGCTTAGCTCTCTGTCTCTCTCTCTCTCTCTTCTTTTTTTAAATCTTTTTTTATTCCTTCATTTTCTCTTCTTAATTCTTTTTTTTATTTCTTTTGAAGAAAGATTATTTTCTCGCTCACGAACAAAAAGATCTATCTGTATTAATTTCATATTTAAATTTTTTCGATTTCAAATTTACTAGCTGCTTTTTGTTGCAACATTTTTGTTCAGACCGATTACCCAGGGAGTAAACAGCCTTGATCGGAGAAGAAAAAAAAATAATGATTTATGATACATCAAAAAATAAAATAGAATAAAAATAAAATAAATGAAATGAAATAACGAAAAAATGTGGGAAAAAATGTCTATCATCTTCAAACCTGTCGATTCATGGACGCCATTGTTGTTGGCTCTGAACAAGATGTGTAACTACGATGATTCATGTCTGGTCATGTGCGACGGATGCCCGAAGAAACAACCGCACAAAGAACCCCAGAATTTGCAATAATAGGGCCCAACAACTACAAGGCTTGAAAATGCCGTCCCTGCACAAAATTACTTGGTAAGTTGCAAGCAGACCTCAGAGAGGCGGGGCTGGGAAGAATAAGATTTGGCAAAAAACTGAGGGAGTTGAAGGATACTCGCAAAGGGGGGTAAAGATGCAATGGCTTCAAATGAAGAGGGACTAGATGCCGCAGAATTCAGTCAATCATCATTATCATCATCATTGTTATTGGATGAAGTGCTTTGGAAAGGTATGAATCCATCTCTCCCACACACCAAACTATGGTTAGAATTGCAGGGCAAACAGGGCGCTTCAGCCTTGATGGCAAACCAGTCTAGAAGACGAACAACATCAAATCGATGAGAGGCTGCTTATGCATGGTTAACAGGGCTCTCGTGAAGCTTCGACTGGCCCAGCAAGCCAGAAGTGGATCATAATATTCAAGTAAATAACCCCACGACATCTTCGATGGTAGGAGCAGATGGATGATAAAAACAATACATATCAGCAAATGGAGAGGAAACACATCTTTTCTTCTCTTAGCTAGCTAGTATAACAAACAGGGAAACGTCCAACCCATGTCAAGTGCCATAAGGGGGTAGCATGGACAGAGTTGGGGACCTTTCCTGAAATGTACCGTTAATGGTGAAGCCTCGATGAGCCTAGCAAAGTGTAATTTGGATTATAATGAAACGCCCGAGTAAAATAACGACTCTCTCGATGACACAAATGTGTGGTAGATGAAAGAAATTGTAATTAGCCACCCCCCTACTTCAAGCGATGAATCCTTGACTTTAAATTCAAATTCATTCAGTTCATTCATTGGGAAAAAATGGCGACACTCATGAATGAGGATCATATTTCTCTCTGAAGATTTAACCAAGTGAATAACATTGTTTCTCAATGGAAAAAATCATTTCCTGAAGAAAATCATTCATTCCGTTGGTAAGGAGTTTCTACGGAACTTTGGAGAGGAGAAAAGAAGCCGTTGTTAAGGAGTGAAATAATAATTTCCTGTTTATTCGCTGGTTTGTCCATCACCAAAAACACAGGCTCATTGTCGTATGCCAAAGCCCGCCAATCAACTGACGGCTTTATCGTCCAATGACGCGAGATCTGCAGTTCTACAAAAGGTTTCAAAAAACCAGGATTCGTTAAAGGATCTGCCTGAAATCACATACGTAGGCATTGCCGACATTTTTTTTCAGGAAAGACCTTGTTTTGGCGCTGCCTGATCTTATGTGGTTCAAGTTGACCCGTGTTGTGAACCTTCTCTCGGTGTCTGTGTTTATCAACAAATCACAGCAAAAAGGAAATCAATGTGAAAATTTTCAACAAAATTACTCAAATAATTTAGTTACCTTAGCCTAGTGTGACAAAAGGCTGCAAATTTGTAGTACCTAGTAAGGATCGAACAGTATTAATAGTCTGAGAGACTAGTTTGCTTTTAACCTCAAACCAGCAAACCCAATGGACTGTGAGAATATAATCTCTAAATCTGTCCATTTGACCCCAGAAATGACCAAGAATGCCTTTTTTTGTAAATGATATTACTCTGACGATTTCTTGTGAAGATTAAAACGAAACAGGTCTCGTTAGTCACTCAATAGACACTATCACGTGACCAACGTCTTTTGGCAGCATGCTGTGTTTGGAGAGATCATTTCTTCTTTCGAATGGATAGATGATTAACGAGATCGCCACGGGTGACCAGAATCGTCTGGCCAGAAATGATCTTCCAAAACTTGGATGATCGTTTCGCATAACAGACGCAGGTTCGTTGCAATTGTATGCATTAAAAAGTCGTCTGTTTTTCGCTGCCGAAAGGAGACAAAAGAAATTCAACGCCAGTGATTCTTTCTTTTTAATCAATTATAGCTTGGCTTTCAGGAAATCTTCCTTCTCCATCTTTTTTTTTTTTAATGCTCGAAAGTGGCTTTTTTTTAACATAATGTTTTCTAAAAACGATCATTAGTTCTGAAGCAGACGTTAATTAATTGATTATATCGTTTAAACATTTTAAACCCCAAAGAGTCGATGTAGACATAATTGAAAACAAAATGTTTCAATGTTTATATTTGTTGTCGTATCCGACATTAATTTCGAATATTGCTGTAAAGAGCTTCAATTTCAAGAAAGAAGTTTTTAACATTTAATGTTACAGACAGAAAAAAAAAGATAAGAGTGTTTAATTGATTAATGGGGCAAAAGAAGAAACCAACGTTGATGTTTTATCTTTGTTTTTCTCACATTCGATCTTTTTAAATTACTTTTGAAGACTTTTATTTTATTCATTCAGTTTTACTTACCTATTTATCTATTTACTTACTTATCCAATTAACTACCCATCTATGTACTCACCTAATTATCTACCTATTAGAAACCATCAATTAAGACTGTCAACGAAACTGTCAACATAGGTTTCTGTAGAGTCCGGTTGGCTGGCTGGCTGGCTGGCTGGCTATGTAAGTACGCATCACGCGGGCAAATCGTTCCTATGGACTCAGAGAGCAGCAATTTTGAGCATTTTTTTTTTCTTTTTTATGTCAAAGAAAACGTTTTTTTCTTTGTTTGTTTTCCAAATTCCCACCTCAATGGATTTTTTAGTTTGGCGTTCAATTTGCAATGTAAGTTTATACTAAATCGATCCCTCAGTTTGTGTTCGCCTTTTTTCTTGAAAATTCCATCTTTTTTAAGGATCACCGCCCAAGAAAAGTTGGGAGAAGTAACTTATTCATACATCAGCCCATTCTCTACTTTTTTTTTATTGATCACCCCAACACGGCATGCTGTCAAGATACTTTGGTTGCATAACAGTTTCTATTGAGTGACTAACTCGACCCGTTTATTTACCTATCTATACACTTTCCTATATAATTACCTATGTATCTATTTGCTCACTTATCTAATTACCCGTCTATCTATTCACTTACCTATCTAATTACCTACCTATCTGTTTATCTACATATCTTCTTTTTTTTTCCTTTCTTGCCTACCGCCGGAGATGTTTTAGCAGAACACACAATCCTCGCAAAGTGTCATAGCTCCATTTCTTTTTTGTGTCTCTAAAACAAAGTCAGATTAGATTTCAAGGCACCTTTTTTTTATATCCTCAATTTTTTCTCAACTTCCGGCGGAGACGTATTAATGAAAGGAAGTTACTTAAGGCATTTCGATGACGACAAAAACCCAATCAGATTTGATCTGACAATCCGTGCTGAAACACTTTATTGCCGCCAGTATTAGCCCACGGCATCGGCAGTATGGGGAGTCGTCCAGGGAGCCAAGCGCTAGGGGACGCCGGTCATTCTAAATACGAATGGAAAAGAATGAATGATGAATTGATAACGTTATTTCCAGAGCTACAAGGCTCGGTTCTTTGTTAATCAAAAAGCTTGAAGGCACGGCATTATGGTCCATAGATCGAACTCCGAAATAAAACGAAAGTTGAGCATCGAAAAATCAAAGAATCACGAAAATATTAACTAAAATGGTTCTTTGAGCAAATGTTAGATGGAAGCATCAGGTTGCTCCACATGAATCGTCATTTTTTTCACATCGTAGAGAATGATGCTGAACGTAGAAGATTCAGTAATTCAATTGCATTTTTTTCTAGATTTAAAGGGAATACAGAGGGGTCTGGTTAGTCTCTCAAAAGAAACCATCACGTGACTATCGTCTTTAGGCAGCAATCTGTGTCAGGGATGATCAATCAAAAAATTTCAAAAAAGGAGTCATCAATGGAGGTGTTACTTCTCTCGCCTTTTGTTGGATAGTGATTACAGAACAAATCTTTAAAAAACACCCCAAAACAAAACAAATATAAATTATGCTGGACTACCTACAAGATCAATTTAGAATAAACTTACATTGCAAATTGAACCTCCACTGAAAACCTATTTAAGGGGGAATCTTTAAAAAAACATTTTTTCTAGTCATAATAAAGAGTGAATGTTTGAAATTTCAGCCCTATAGCTCCATTGGTGTGGTTGTATATATGATACAGCCAGCTGGACTAACTTGAAAACGGAAGAAATCTTCATTGACAGTTCAGGTTGATGGTTTCATTATTATTGGGGGTCATTGAGCCCCCCCCCCCAACAGAAATAGTGTTCACTCAATAAGTTGGATCACATCTCTAGTACGAATTCAAATTAGAACATTGCGCTACTCAAGCTCTTGATGACATTGACAAAGTATTTGTCACGAACACTACTACCGAGCGAACTGCTCAGCGTTGGTTAGGTCTGAAATATTAGATAGCAATATTAAAAAGGTGCAATCCTGTTCCCAATGAAGAAAAATGATCTCGAGCAGTGGTCAACAACTCACAAACAAAGATTGGGACACTCTGTGGAAACCTTAGGACTCTAACAGCTACCATATCACGTTATCTCAAAGTAATGAGAAAAGTTAAACAGTTGGAAACATTGATCCCCGATGAACAGAATGGAATGTTCCATAACAATGCCAATCACCAATCTTCTCTACTGGACTTATCCAAGCTTGGAGGATTGTGATACGAGGTCTTGTAACATCTTCCTTGTTCTTCTGACATTTCTCCTTCAGATTACCATTTTTAGGCCTTTTGAACTTCAAATCTGTAATAAAAGGTCTGATTACAAAGGAGCCATCATTCTTGCTTTTACTGAATTTGTGACCACGAAACCTAAAGATCTTTTTTTAGAAATGATATATTGTCATCAGAGGATCGTTGTAAAAAGCTTATTATTTCAAACGGGTAATGATATTGATTGAATATTTATTGTGTTTGGTGTTTGCAGTATCTTCCATCTTTCTATTCAGGAATGACATTTCATACGTAACAACGTGGTGTATTATTTGAATGCTTTCTCCAGTCGACTTCATCGAAGCGAAGAAAAAACGGAACTAAATTCTCATCATCATCATCATCATCATCATCATCATCATCATCATCATCATCATCATCATCATCATCATCATCAGTCTTTTGGCGTCCGT
>OY735230.1:48875580-48923080 GCA_963457665.1 Thysanoteuthis rhombus
ATTGTGATTTGAAATCACAACCAACTGAGGGGTAAACGGTGCCTTACGAGCTGATCCAAATTAACAAGTCTTACATATACGTCGAAGTGTATCTTTCTAATAAATGAATGATCTTTTTCATAATTTTTCATTTATCATGTATACTATAGGAAAGTTTCACTAATGATCTTCGGTCGGAATAGAAATGGAGTGGTGTTCGATCCTGCAGCAGACAGGCTTGTTTTATTCTGTACAACTATAAAAGTCGAGGGAAGTTATTTATTCATCGATCACCCTTTTATCAATTCTTTAATTGATCACCCCCATCTTGGCTGGCTGCCAAAAGACGTTGGTCACGTGACCAGACATGCTCTGTCATCTATTTCTATTATCAGATGAAATATTATAAACCGCTTGAGCTCTGTTTCTCTCTCTGTTGAGATGAGTTACTTCTCATTCCCAGAAAGAAGGACATCCAAACCAAAAGCTTCAAAGTATTAATCGGGATTCGTGAGCTTTTCAAATAGGCAGACCTTTCCAAAGCCTGAGGCCCGTAAGAAAAGTCATTTGAATCGAAGGGGTCTTTCTTAACGAAAAGGTTGGAAGTCACTGTTACAGACTGAGATTCACGGACATGTTGTGAACGGACATTCCTGTGCGGCTCATCGACAGTGTTGACAACGGCCAATAATTTTAAAAAAATACTTTATAACGGCAGCTACGAATGATAATAAAATTCTTTAACGTTTGTTTTCAATTCTCTCTTTTTTTCCAGTATATCTGAAGTAATTCATGTAGATTTTTTTAGTCAACCGCCAAAAAGGACAAGTTAACGTCGGGGCGAGGTGGCACTGAATAGAGTGCTCAATAGCCGGACTGTCCGGCCTTAAAGCCGGACGTCTGGACATCCAATATCTAAAAAAGTGTTTCTTTGGACTAACTTGAAAAAAATTAATGTATATTTTATCAAAAATGATAAATACCATTTTGAGATCATTTTGATTAATAAATCTATGAGTAACAAATTGCAGTAATTTTTTTTTTTTTTAAGCTGGTCGAAGTGAAACTTTTTTTCAGTGCACAAGAGTTTGAAATTATTTTACCCGAATAAGAAAAGCTCAATATTTTCGTTCCCTGCATCTCCTACGTACTTCGTTTGATTCCTGGGTCCTTTTTCTTTCGCCGCCCAAATTCTATTCTAACAACGCATTCCATAATTGGCCTCTGTTCTTTTTAGCCCTGAATAAATAATGATTAAAGGCGATTATGGCGAGAAAAGAAAAAAAAAAAGATAATTGCCCGTATCAACAACGGGACCTAATTTCACGATAAATTGTCCCTACGTTGTACTTCTACCTTGGGTAATTATCTGGTCACCCTAAAATCCCCCCCCCCCAACAACAACGGAGACCAGTCATCAGTTACCACACACACACACACACACACACACACAATTGTGTGTCATCAGTTACAAAATTGGTCGATAAGTCAAAGTTTATCTTGCTTTATTTCAAACAGCCACTTGCAATTAAAAGAAGGAAATACTTTATATAAATATACTTTTACCACACACACACACACACACACACACGCACACACATATGTATAGGTCTGATTATTCGCTTTGACACGTGACCAACGTCTTTTGGCAGTACACTGTGTTGGTGGTGATCAGTTAAAAAATTGGAAAAAAGCGGCGATCAATGAAGAAGTTACTTCTCTCGTGTTTTATTGGGCAGTGATCATTCAGAAAGTCTGAATTTTCAACAAAAATTGTGGGCACTAACTAAGGACCAATTGAGCTCTACGAATTGAACCCCGTTCACTGGAAACCGATTTAGTAGAGGAATTTCGAAAAGAACAAGAATATTTTTCCAAAGCATCATCATCATCATCATCATCATCATCATCATCATCATCATCATCAGTCTTTTAACGTCCGTCGTTGGACATAGACCTTCCCCAGGATTTGCCACACTTCCCTATCATGGGCGTCACGGAGCCAGTACTTCCTGAACTTATCTAGCTCGTCTCTCCATCTAACATTTTGCCGGCCTTGGTTGCGCATGTGGTCTCGGGGGATCCATGTTGTGAATCGTGATGTCCATCGATTGTCTGCCATTCTTGCAACATGTACAGCCCCCCGCCATTTGAGATTTTTAATGGATTCTATGATGTCTCTAACTCTTGTCTTTTCTCGGATGTACTGTGTTGTAAAGCATGATAGGACTACTTTAATTTTTCAGTGTTAGAGTTCAATTGCTGCGGTCTGATTGATACATACATACATAGCCAGCCTGCCAACAAGCCAGACTAACTTAAAAACTGAAGAAACCAATTCTGATATATATATATATATATATATATATATATATATATATATATATAGAGAGAGAGAGAGAGAGAGAGAGAGAGAGACAATCCATTATCCTCCCCCCCCACACATATATATATATATATACATATATATATATATATATATATATATATATATATATATATATATATATATATATATAATACACACATATTATCATATATATATATATACATATATGAATACATACATACATATATATATATATATATATTTTTAAATACATATATATATCCGTATGTGTGTATATATATATATATATATATATATATATATATATATATATATATATATATATATATATATATATATTACGTATATATATATATGAATACATACATATATATATATATATATATGTATGTATTCATATGTATATATATATATATACATATATATAAATACATACACACACACACGCACACATATATGTATATATATATATATATATACATAAATACATATATATGTGTTTGTGTGTGTGTGTGTGTGTGTACGTGCGTGTACGTGCGTGTATGTGTGAGCGTTATTTTTTAGTTGAGGGGAGGCAACAACATGTTTTCTTTCTTTCCTTCATGTTAGGTCAAAACAATTTGATCCCAAATCTTCTCAACCCAAATGTTATCCAAATTTTCATTTTCTCGATTGCTCAACAGAGTTTCCGGAGAGAACGCACCTGCTTCCCAAGTAAAGACATCATAACCGATAGTATCAGTATAAGAGGTTCAGTGGGTGTGGATATTTATTTATTTGAGACGGTAGGGATTTGGGAAGGGGAGGGGAGCCTGTCAAAAGTGCCCCCCAAAAAGAAAAATCATTCAGAATTCCTAGAAAAAAAGGATGGTAACAAAAAGTATTCTCTCTTCGAAATCTCTCTCTGACGCGTTGAGGGAAATATTATTACGAATGTTTATTTTGACCGTCAGAGACCGCAAAAAAAAAAAGCTATAGCTCAGCTTATGAAAACATAACATGCCCATTGTTTCGTGCCGTCAGCATCAGCAGCAGCCTTTTAGCATCCGTCGTTAGACATGGACTTTCCCCAAGATTCACCAACCCTCTCTATCATGGGCGTTGCAGAGCCAGTACTTTTCTGAACTTGGCTAATTCGCCGTGCCATCTTATTTATTGTTGGCCCCAGTTTCGCTGATGAACTCTAGGAATCCACATTGTGAATTGTGTTGTCCAGCGATTGTCTGACATTCTTACAACATGACCAGCCCATTGCCATTTGAGTTTTTATAATAGTTCCTATGATATTTCTGTCTTCTGTTTCTTATCTAATATACTGTGCTGTCTTGTGATCACTCCATGTGATACTGAATATGATCCTCTCTGGTGCACGTTGCATGTTTCTCAGTTTGGGGGGCAAAGTTTTGGTTAGGTTCCATGTTTCAGCTCCATAGGTGACTATCGGGAGGATGCATCGGTTGCAGACCCTTCTTTTAGAGATAAATTTGATCCATGGTTCTCTGTCACGTAACTCAGTACAGGGTTTCCCCGTCCCCTGTACTGTGTTGTCTAGGAATCCATCCTGGAAGTGTCTTCGACTAGAGAGCCTGATGGAGCCCATCCCCCAAAAGGATTCCCCTATCGAACTGAATGCTTTATACGGAGAGACGATGCACACCATTTTCAATTCTTTGGCATGACTCTGTTTCGGATTGAACATATTGCCTTACTGAACCGGAAGTAAGCATTTCACCACTGGGCCACGTTGATTTGGATCACCCTGTAAATCTGGGGTCGATCTGTACACGAGGCGTATGATATATATATATATATATATATATATATATATATATATATATATATGTGTGTGTGTGTGTGTGTGTGTGTGTATATATATATATAAATACATACATATATATATATATATATATATATATATATATATATATATATATATATATATATATATATATATCCTGAAAATAAAATTTCGATCTATAAGCTACATTCGCTTATACACGAGTATGAACATTCATTGAATTATAAAATTATTGACAATCAATTGTTTATGAAAATAGTTCTTCAGCAACCTGCGATGGTGCTAGGGTTATTGGTACTAAATTTGATTAGTATTAAAGTCTAAGGTTGAGTAGGACCCAAGCCTCACCTAGGCGGATGATTGGCGCAGCACTATCTTCTGATTTACCATCGCCACGTGGCTGTTTTTAAACCATTGTATAAACCAAACAGAAGAAAAACTGCAACTTTAAATGCAAACAAGATTCGCCATGTCAGTCGATAAATGAACAACTGTAGCGTTGGAATTAGAAGTGTAAAAAAAAAAAGTTCACTGGAAAATAAATATGGTCAGAATAAATTCTATTTATGACATCTCTGGTGTTTTCCATTGGAGAACATCTAAAATAGAGTAAAAGAACGTCTAGAGACATGTAGATTCTGGAGAATCTAGATGTTATTAATAAAACCGACAGAATAAGGCCCCAAAAAGGTCAAAGAAGCTTTTTTTACCCCCCCCCCAAAAAAAAAAACCCACAGCATTCTAGGGAGCGCTGATGCCTATTCTCAAGTCTGCAGACAAAACGCATGGCCAGGCTTGCTGGAACACGAAACCACTTAACGGACACATGAACACACGCACACAGAAAAAAAACCTTTGGCCATCCTTGATGGCTATGGTTGTTCAACTGGCTACCTCAGTGTCAATCTCCCCTCTGAACGCAACTATTCCAACCATTGGGCTGGATTTAAAAAAAAAATGTTCACCTTACACATTAAGGCGAGTGTGTGTGCAAAATTTCCAGTTTCTCCAATAGACTGTTGGGGCTATGAGGAGCAGAAGGAAAAGAAAAGAGAATCATATTAAAGATTAAAGATTAAAGAAGAGAAGATTCTAATTTCAAAACTCTGGTTAGCAACAAAAGATAAATCATTCTAGAGTCCATAGTTTCCCATCTCCTTTTTTTTCTCTCTTTATTTCTTTCTTTTTCCATTTCACCCCCTCCTCTTTATTTCTTTTTTTGATTGATGACGTAGGGATAAACTCCGTCAATCTTTTTTCTCTTCTCTCTCTATTCATCATTTGAATAACCTTTTCACTTTTTGGTCTTAAGCGGAAGACTGAACTTGACGCCATTGTTGTTAGGCAGGGAAAATAAAGTCAACTCTAACAATAGTAGGAGCTTGACAAAAATATGATAGGTTCGTGAAAACAGATTCAATCGTTGCTAAGAGAGAAGACTTGTTGGATGCATAAGACACTCCCTTTTCTACCACAGACAGACAGAGACAAAGACAAAGACAGAGAGAGTGAAAGAGAGAGAAGGAGTAAATTAGATTATAAGGGAGAAAATGTTCTGACATCGAAATAAAAGGAGTGGTTTTAAAAGAAGAGATTGCAAGAGTAAGGAAAGAAAGATTGAGGGAGAGATAGATAGGTATAAAGATAATTTGAGAAAAAATGAAAGAGAAAAAGAGAAAGGGCTAAGGAGAGAAAGAGTAAAAGAGAGAATCAAGCGGAGTAACGTTTATAACCTCAACATCAGTTAGACTTGTAAGACTGTTGTGAGTCGGTTCTTGATTTGCTTAAATCCATTCATCAGGGTGTGGCTGAATTTTTGGCAATGTCGTTTTCCTGCAACCCAATCGCAAACATCGCCATTTATGCAAAGAGGCAGGAGGAATATATAAGCTTTGGAATTAATGCTACTTGTGTTCGACAACACAGCGGAATGTTCCGCCGCCCGAAATAGTCCCCTCTTGTAATTGAGCCCCCCATCGCCTTGCTTGTATCAGACGAGATCTCCGACCGACTCATGTAAAGCGAATGCTTCATTTTTGGATCAATTTCTCATTTATGAACCGCAACCGACAGCCATCTTAGCCAAATCTAATACACCTTTACTTGGAAATTCAGATAAGACTCTCCGTAGCGGCTTTGTATGAATAAGTAGTCGACTTAAAGTTTACTTCCATACAGGTCTGGTTAGTCGATCGATAGAAACCATCGCTTGACCAATGTATTTTGTCAGCATGCTTTGTTGGGGGGGATCAATTTTTTAAAAATGGGGGGGGTCAATGAATAAGTTTCTTCTCTTGTCTTTTGTTGTGCAGCGATCAATGAAAAAATTGAAAAAGAGGTGCACAATGTATAATTCACTTTTTGCTTTTGTTGGGCGGTGATCATTAGAAAAATGGTCTGAATTCTAAAGAAATGTGTGAATGCTGTCGGTCACAAATTGAGGGACCAATTTAGAATAAAGCCACATGGCAAATTGAACCCCCACTAAAAACTCATTTAGGAGGAAAGAAGTAAAAAAAAAAAAGTGTTCCTTTTAGACATAATAAGAAGTAAATGTTGAAATTTTCAACCCAGTAGTCTCTTTGGTACGGCCTGCTCAGTTGATATATGTTTACGTAGATAACCAGCCAGACCCGCTTAAAAACTAAAGAAACCTATGTTGACAGTTTTGGTTGACAGTTTCTAATATGATGAGCGGCCTTTTCCTAAAGACGGCTTCGTTTGCCCTCATTTGTTATACATCTATTAAGGCAATAGACATTTCAGCTGAATCATTCCGACTATTTCTTTTTCGCTTCTTTTTGGGTTGAACGAAAAGCATAACTGACTTGGCCTATAAATAAATTCAGCGCTCGGCTTGTTACTCGTTTTGAATTCGATCTAATTCTACTCTTCTGTGCTTCGGTAGAGGGATGGGGGCTTATCGTTTTGTCATTAATCATCGGTAGAATATATTTATTTCTTGAAATAATTCCGAAGATAGGCTGCAGCTTCATACGCATGCGTGGAACGAAACGGGCAAAAACATCTTTTCAGGCGGGAAATGAAAGGATTAGCGCGCGTATCTCTGCTTTGGTATATTTTCTTCATAAAAGATGTTTCCAAGCGTGGGTCTCGAGTGAGGTGGAGTCCTGGGGGTCCCGACCCCCTTACTTGCCAGGGCAAAGCACAATTAAAAAATTAAATATCTAGTTGAAGAAATTTATTTATGAATTAAAATCCCAAATGATCCAAAGTAATCATGCATTAAAAACCGTTAACTAGAACTGTCAACACAAGTCTTTTCAGTGTTGGCTGCACCAATAGAGCTATAAGGCTGAAAATTCTAACATTCACTCCTTATTATGTCAACAAAATATTTTCTTTAAAAATCCAAATGGTTTCTTAGTCAAATGGGGGTCCCGTTTTCGATGTATGCTTATGCTTAAATTGTCACTGCTTTGTGCCCGCTAGTCATTTGGAAATTCTGACTTTTAAGCCCGACAAAAGGCGACAGAAGTAATTTATTCATTCATCTCCCCTTCTTCCAATATTTTGATTGATCACACCCAACACTGCATGCTGTTAAAAGACATTGGCCACGTGATGGTTCCTACTGAGTGACCATCCAGATTTGTTAAACTCAAAAACAAAAGCAAAAAAAAGAAAAAGAAAAATCAAACTGTGTCCTCTGTATTCTTCGCAAGCTTTTTTTTAATTGGATTCTAAAATATATCCGTTCAAAATAAAAGGCTTATTTATGTATGGATCCGGTGACGGGAGGTGACAATTTGCAATGTAACTATATGTTAGATTGGTCCCTTAGTTTCTGTCTGGCATCATTCACACTTGCTTTTTTGAAAAATTCCGGGCTTTTTTTGTGATCACTGCTTCAAAAGCACAAGAAAATTAATTAATTCATTGACCACCTCTTTTTCCAATCTTGTAATTGACGTTGGACACATCATGGTTTCGATCGTGTGACTAACCAGACCTGTTTTATTAAGTTTCATTTTCATCGATTGAATTAACGTGTAATTCAGTGTTGAATACGTGAGTCTAATCTAATGTAAATTGTTTTGTCCTTGGAGGCATCTTTATTTAATAAGTAATAGATGAATCTCGGAATTTCCTGGATGGAAATTCCCAGATCAAACCGAGAGACGTAGATCCAGGAACTATATAAACACTGGACACTTGTTTTTTGAACCACTTTCCTGTATAAGTTTCTAGTGGGACGTTCAATTTGCAATATAAGTTCATGCTGAATTGATTTTTTTAAAAAGTGGCTGCAAACCATATGTTGGTGAAAAATTCCGGATCACGAATTACTTTCTTGTTTTTTGATGTCAGACATTTTTTTTCATCAATTCGTTTGTAAAACCGTTTTTCTATTCAGAATCCCCCTTCTTAAAATCCTGCCCCCCCCGCTAAAGATCTAATATCCTTCCCTGACTCTCCTTTATTTTCTTTGAATTTTTCCAAATCCCCAAATATTCATCATCATCATCATCATCATCATCAACAGTCTTTTAACGTCCGTCGTTGGACATGGACCTTCCCCAGGATTCGCCACCCCTCTATATCATGGGCGTCCGGAGCCAATACTTTCTAGTTCATCTTGTATTCTGTTGGCCTCGATGACACATGTGATCTCTGGGGATCCATGTTATGGGTCGTGATGTCCATCCGTTGTAAACCATTCTTGCAAAATGTCTAGCCCATTGCCATTTGAATTTTCCACTGCAATCTATGATGTCTCGGACTCCTGTTTTCTCCCTGATATACTGTGCTGTCTTGTGATCTCTCCATGTGAGGTTGAGCATGATTCTTTCCAGTGCACGTTGCATGCTTTTCAGTTAGCAGGACAGTCTCTTGGTTAGGTTCTAAGTTTCAGCTCCATAGGTGCCTATCGAGATGTAATGTTCTGTACTCTATGTAACTCAGTGGTCCTCGATCACGGGGTCATGCACCTGCAATGCATGTGCTACTGTACCGTGAGGAAACAATATGATTTGGCGGGTAATCCTTGCAAATCAGACATTAAAATGGCGTGTGTAAATATCAAAAAATGTTACTTCTCTTCATGACTAAATATGGCTGAAAGTGGTTAGATATTTCCATTTTCCATTTCCAGCTGACATTATAGCTGAAAGTGTTGAAGACGCTCGAAATATCAGACGGAAACTCTTGAAAAGTTTGGATGTTAGAATTTTTTCCTAATTGATACATCATTTAAAATCATCATAAATATTTAATCTAAAAATCACAATATTGTTTGTACAATCTATAAATTGATATATATCGTTTCTCTCTTCTTATACCAATATCCCCACCAACTGTAACTACCACTAAGTAATAAAATGAGCTTATTGTATTTTTTTACCAAAACCTTATACAGTTAACGACGAGGTTTTCAGGATAATATACCGTTTCTTCATCTCTAAGATCTCGGTTTTTTTAGAAATCACAAAGGGAGATAATTTTTTTCGATGTTTACAAAAGCCATTTTAGTGCCTGATTTGCAAGGATTACCGATTAAGAGATATCAAACAATGTGCGTTGATTGCACCTTTCTTCATTCTCTGTCACGCTTTCTAAAATAAATACAACCTCATTTCCTTGAATCTTGATATCAAATTCATTTAAAATAAACCCACCAAGAAACGAAATTGAGTCGATTTTCAGCCTTATAGCTCTATTGGTGCAGCCTGGAAGTTTGAGACATGAAACTGAAAAAACCAGTGTTGACTGTTTTAGTTGCTTGTTTCTAATGCATGATTACTTTGGATCATATGGGATTTTAATTCATAAAACTTCTTTATCTAGATATTTAATTTTTTAATTGTACTTTGCCCTGGTGGGTAAGGGGTCAGGAGCCCCAGGTGACTTAAAGTCGACATATCTATTTATATGTAAACAAATGTTTGTCTGTCTGTCCCTAACCCTTAAACATTGGTGAAACATATTCTGTCGGCCTCGATGGCGCATGTGATCTCTAGGGATCCATGTTGTAAGTCGTGATGTCCATCAGTTGTCAACCATTCTTGCAACATGTCCAGCCCATTCCCATTTGAATTTTCCACTGGAATCTATGATGTCTCGGACTCCTGCTTTCTCCCTGATATTGTGTGCTATCTTGTGATCTCTCCATGTGAGATTGAGCATGATTCTCTCCAGTGCACGTTGCAGGCTTCTCAGTTTGCGGGTCAGTCTCTTGGTTAGGTTCTAAGTTTCAGCTCCATAGGTGCCTATCAAGATGTAATGTTCTGTACTCTATCTGTCCCTAACCCTTAAACATTGGTGAAACATTCGTGCGGCTAAACCATGTAAGGTAAGCATAACTAGCGGAGCAAAGGAAAAAATTGTTTTTCGAAAAAGATTTTTTTGAATGTTTCAGAGATGGGGTTCTATTTAGATGTAACTATAATGCAAAACTGAACCCTCACTTCATTATTCCTACGATGTTTATGTGTTCAGGCGTGTACCCTCCGAACTTTGTCAGGTGTTGTTGCTTCTAGAATGTGGAATCACGACTCGGGGCGCATGATCGATTGGACTGGACACATCTCATACGTTTTTTACACTTCCAATATTCATGTAGACAAGCTATTATTCTATTCTACTACATTGTGCAATTTTTTAAAAAGCTTTTCTTCCTGGGTAATAAGTGTTATTTTCTTATAAATTATGTCCTGAAAGTCTAGAAAATGTTAGTTGTTCCTTCAGACTTGTGACGAGGACTGTGATAATTTGAAATCTACTTTTTTTTCAATCGAGCAACAGGAAAATTCAAACATTTTAATCGCATAAAGAGTTTTTCAGGCGTGAAGATAATATGAATTACTATTGTAAATGCACACACACACACACACACACACATATATATATATATATATTAATTGAAACCACCCGATGGGGTTAAGTTTAACTTGTATCCTGTCGGGTTGTTATTAACGACCCCCCCCTATTAGCCGGCCTGTAAGGGTATTGTCGATATTGAACCGGTGCGCGGTGCAGTAGAGGTTTGGGACTCCTGATCAAATCATTTTGTACGTGCCGTGTTTATAAGAAAATATAATGAAGAAAATAACCCACCCTCCCTATATATATATATATACACACACCATGCACTTATGGCTGCAACGAAAGCTGTTCAGAGTGTTGATATATTTTATACAGTATATCGTTACGGCAAAAAATGAGATCGTCCTCCAATGGAGAATCTCTGGAGCTCTACACAGAATGGACATATTCTTCTCGCTATCTTTTTAAATCTTTCAACTTACACCAGGAAAGAATATATATATATATATATATATATATATATATATATATATATATATATATATATAGTATCATCCACGGACAGCTGTTTCGATGTATTACATCTATTCAGTGTGGCTATAGACTTTCTCTTATCCCATCCAGTACCACTTCGCTTCAGACCCGGAAGCCGATATCCTACTTCTGAGCAACGGAACTGTACGGTCAGTAAGGCTGAATTCATGCGATATATTTATTTACGTATAAATTCCCCATCTACAAGACTGCTCTATTCCTATGGAAGACCATTGCATAAGGTTATAATGGATGAGTTACCTCACTTAAAGAGTGCTCAACCTTGAATCGAGGAGCATTAATTATTGTGTGTGTGTATATATATATATATATATATATATATATATATGTGTGTGTGTGTGTGTGTGTGTGCATGTGTGTGTGTGTGTAAGCAACCTAATTCTTGCTTTATTTAGCGTAATAAAAGTTATTCACCTGTGCTATGCATAGTTACACGATGTTTATCGTGCCACCTGTTATTCCACGTATAAAATATTCCTAAAAATATTGTTCGAGTGTATGCTTATTATATATATATATATATATATATATATATATATATATATATATATATATATATATATATATATATATATATATACTTTATGTGGTACAAATCAGGCTAGCAGTATAACATGATATAATAATATATCAATAATATAAAGCCACTTCTGAAATGTAATGGATTTATTTCATAGAGTGTTCGATACATACAACATTTTACTCATAGAGTTGAGTTGTTTTAGAGTAGAGCTGGAAATAAATAGTAGGTTGTGGATTCACTACACAAACTAGCTCATGTTTCAGCCCTCTCTGGGCCTCTTGAGGCAAATTCGTCTGAAGAGACCCAGATTCGCCTGAAGAAGCCCAGAGAGGGCTGAAACATGAGCTAGTTTGTGTAGCGAATCCACAACCTACTATTTATATATATATATATATATATATATATATATATATATATATATATATAGAGAGAGAGAGAGAGAGAGAGAGAGAGAGAGAGAGAGAGAGAGAGCGAGAGGAGGATAGAGAAAGAGAAAGGTACCTGTATTCTGAAAGAGGGGTCAAATAAGATATAAGTGAGAAGTAAGGAAAAGCCACAGTGGTTGAAGATTATTTTATATTTAATAATTTGGATATTTAGCAGAAAGGTTTTGTAATCACAGTTGTATTTTTATGCTCAAGAGAAATCTTTTCTCTGAGCTGAAAAATACAACTATGAACACAAAACCTTTCCACAAAATATTCGATTCATAAAAATTCAAAATAATATCCAACTATGACTGTGGCCCTTCCTTTTACATATATATGTGTGTGTGTGTGTACTAGTATCCCACAGAGAGGGTCCAATGAATGTAAGAGATGAGTAAATAACGTGAATATTTTGTTTGTAAAAAGGGTTGGTATTGTATTTCTCAGCTCACAGAGAATGATTCTCTGACCAATTTCAATGAAATTATCAAAGTTGTTCATGGATGTATGTGGGTCAGCTGAGCCTCTGCTCCATATTATCTTATTAGTTGGCCTTATTCTTTCTCCAAATTCTTATATAACGACCGGTTTCATGAAAAACGCTTAAATCTTTGCCGGATATGGGCGCAGTATATCTTGGAACACATTTTAGAGTTGTTTGAAGCACTCCTTTGTGATAAGATGCTAGACAATTCCTAAGTGTATAAGTGTCTTTTATTTCCCGTTCAAGGTTGTTGGAGTGGCTTATTGACATTTCTCTTTGGAATTCCTTTTACAAGAATTGGAAATCCCGTTCAGTTACAGACGCTCATTTTCTCGTTTTTATTTTAAATAACAAAACAAAGAATTTAGAGAGAAAACACAAAAACAAAACAAACACACAAAGAACACTCCCACACAAATTTTGAAAAGTTCTCCACCTACACTTGGCCTTGGCAATTTGCTATTTTCTTATGTTTTCTAAGTTCTCTCAAATGTGAGCTAACATGAAAAGCAAAGCAAAATCGTTCATAACATACATTTCAATGTATAATACTTTATACAACGTCTACACTGTCAGTACAAATCGAGATAAAGAGACCGCTCAGATAGGGTGAAGGTTAGCACGTCTGTTTCACACACGGAGGGACCCCGGGTTCGATTCACGAATGCAGAAAGTACTTGATGTAGACAAACTTCCCAGTGTACTTAGCTGATATTTGAGTACATCCTGCTAAGTAGGTGGTCACTAAAACTGTGGGTGGAATAAAGTCCTGGTTTTAGCCAAACATGTGACTTGCAAGGATCACTAAGCTGACACGTGCAACAGAAACCAGGATTTGATCAGTGGACTCAATACTCCATTGGGAGTTATCTCTTAAAAGACTGGACACTTATCCAATCGTGGTAAAACTGACGACAAGAGAAGATATAAGGAGTGCTGTGAAGAAGAGGTCATACGAGGACTCAATCTTAGGACATTTGTTGCCAAAGAGTAACTCTTACTATGTGTAGTTTCAGGAGGCGTCGTTGGGGAGGGGTCCTCAAATGGAAGTTTGTCCTCATTAAGTATTTTCTGCATTCGTCGCTCATATCGAGAATCGAACCCAGGGTCCCTCCGTGTGTGTGAAACAGACGTGCTAACCTTTACCCTATCTGAGCGGTCTCTTTATCTCGATTTGTACTGACTGTTATCAGTGATCTAGTCTTAATTGAAATTATTATCGCCCTTCCTTCATCATTAGCACCCGACCATTGAACCACTTTAGCCACTAAAGAGGGTAAGGTGTTTCATGCCTTTAAATATATTTGGTATATATCGTCTATACTTTGTATCGTTTTGTCCTCTAACTTGAAGATTTGTATCAGGACTCCACTAGATCTCTTCTAAAATAATTTTTTGATTTTTTTCAAATCCATTGTCGACCATTTTGGGGACTTGCTTTGACTGGTTCATTGTTAAGATCTGGATTCTCCAGAATTTAGTCTGAACATAATTATTCTCCGATGGAACTTTTTTACATGACATGTTTTAACGCAACAGTTGTCCAGTTATTGACTAAGATGACGAGTCATCAGATAAAGGGGCACCCAGTGAGAATCGGTCTCATTACACTAGTAAATGGTCTTTGAGACGTGCTTACCAACCATTACTCTGCGGTAGGTGCCCAACATTCTCTCGGACGATATGCGTAAAATTGATGAAGGAAATTAAGAAACCAAGAAGTCTGGCTGATTTGTTTTCTAGGTTGAATAATTATGGGAGGCTTATTAGTGTAAAATGTAGAAATTAAAATAAATAATTAGCTTCTTGGTCGTGGCTAATGAGCGGCTGGCAAGGAAGATAATTGCCTTTAATGAGGACTCTAATGACAACATAAGTTAACAAGTGACAATTAATCGGACCATTTCCGTTTCGAAAAGACGTAACAGGGAAATTAGAAGTGTTGCAAGAGAAAGAGGCGAACAAAGGGGGTTCTAATTCAACACAGACAGGAAATGATTTGCAACGTTGCACCCTCCCTCCTAAAAAAGTTTTTTCTGCATGACATCTCCCACGAGAGGTCAAGAGTCATCCGATGGGCATCTCAAGACAGCCACCCACAAACTTAATCCCCCTCCCCTTTATAACTTTTTTTCAGGTACCAATATTCCGACCCATCCCCTGTCAAACAAGAATGCAACATAAACAGATCGACCAATTCATTTATCATTGTTTCATTTTATGTCCTCTTCAAATGTGGCATAGCTTTCAAGGTGGCCGTGTGGCTCCCGTTGAGAATTTCTTAAGAAATTAAAAGTGCTGGCCACATCTGAGAGAAAAGATCAAGAAGCCCCCCCCCTCCTAGCTAACAAATATACGTTATTACATTTTTGCGACGTTCCATAAACTTCTTTTAACTTTACAGTTCGTTTTTGTTTGTAGGTTCCCCTCAACGGTTTTTTTCAGGTTCACTATCCGTTCGTAATGAGGGGTACTCTTCCCCCGGTTGTGAAAAAAAAAAACGGTAACAATTATTTTTCTCGCTCGTTAGCAGCAACGTTCGTAACGCATGTTGCATGCGCTTTTATTTCATTTCTTTGTTCAACAAATAACTCCAGAGAGCAGTGGTTTCGAATCTGGGGTCCTTCAAATAATGCCCAGCGGTCTACAGTAGTGTTCCTATTGACCCTAACATTGCAAATCTTGTGAAAGAGAAATATCTTCATCCACCTCACAGCTACCGAATAAAAAAACGTCATTATTGTACCATGTATATATATACCATGTATATATATAATACGTATAAATGTAATTCATGTTCTTTAAAGATCAAAAATTGCTTTTTATTGATGTCCATTGATTAGCTTAATACTAAAGGTTGAAGATTGGGGTTTGCCAGAATATTACTTAAATAGAAGGAATCCTTGAGTTTCCAAACTTTCGAAGTCTCAGCTGTGTTCCTGTTGAGCAGCAAAAGCCACACAAATTGAAATCCACTCTTGTCTGTCTAATACATTTAAACGGGTAGTTGATGCATGCCGATCCATACAGTTTTCTCACTCTCCATCGGCGTTTCCTGCCGATCATCCAGACTCCCTCCCAAAAGAAAGGAGATAAAAATATCGACAACTAGGTTATAAGTGTGACCCTTTAACGAGAAAAAAAAAAACAAAAACAAATCGTTGGTCTGGTTCTGACAGAAAAGCTTAGAATAAGAACGAAGAAAAAGAAGCAAGTCATAGCAAAAATAATTCTTGTGTCTTCACAATGCTTAGTGACTTGTTAATCAGTGCTCCACATTTATTGGCACTGTACCAGACCAGAGTAGGAAAATAACAATAACGGAGGTGAATGAAACCAATTCAATACTGATTCAAGTCGTTAGACAAGGGAGCTAACTCTGAGAACAAAATGAAAAATTTTGAAGTGTATCTCATACTGAAAGAAACACTGATTATTCATTTACATTATGCCCCTATCAACGGATGATAAAATAAAACTATTTTCAAAGAATTTCACTTCCTCTCAACCATCACCTGCACCACCAACCCCACAACAGCAACAGCAATAACTACTTCTACTACAATAATTGTTGGTTTTGGCGCTGATAATTGTCCTCATTATCTTCCTTTCTCTCTTTTCTATTCTCCATGGTCTTTAAAGGATCCAGAGCAACCATCCATTGCTTCTTCCAATAGAAAAATAATAACCAATTATAAAAAGATTAAGATAGATAAGTCACAGAATAAAAGCAAATGTAGACTAAGCAGAAATTAAGATGAGGCTAAAATTAGGCCAGAGTGTGTATAAGAACGGGCATGACTGGGTGGGGATGGCGAGTTACTAAGAACTGTGCAAGAAGCTACGTTTTGATCATACAAACTAATGGTAAATGCATAAAAAAAAACCATAAAGACCTCTGGGACATTGAGATTCAAACGGATCACGAGTCCAGGCTAGAATATCAGATCTAGTGAAAAAAAGGTAATGGAAGGTAGAACATGCAAGGGGGGAAGAGGAGAGGAAATGCTGTTATTTTAATGAGAGGACAGGCAGGGAGAGGGTAGGATAGAAATTAAGTAGTTTACTGAGGGACAGGATGAGTTTCTTCATATGAAACTAATCCGTTTGTATAACATTTAGATAAAAAGAAACATGGTCAGACAACGAAGATTGGAAAGGATAAGGGATGGAATGAGAGGATTCAAACCTAGGGGAGAGAGGAGCAGAAGCATGAGATAATGGATAATCTTAGTTGTCAACAACTGCGGAATTTCCACTCGTTCAACTAGTAATAAGAATGGTATAGACTGGCGATTTCGTAACTGGGGTCCACGGATTACTGGGGTCTGTCGAATAATGCATCCAAAACATTGTTCCCTTTGAATCTTATGGCAGACAAATAACAATACTCATCGCACAGCAATAAAAAAAAACACAATTATTGTTCACAGACCTGTGCCATTTATTAGAATCCAAATAAGCGTAATCCATTTTAGATAAATATGATTTTAAAAGGTAAAAAACTGCATTCTATTGGGGATTTTATTAGCCTAAAAACTAAATGCTGAAAATAGGGTCCGATAGAATATTTGCTTTATTGAAGGGGTCCTTGAGTTTTTGAACTTTCGAAATCACGGTAATAGACAATAAAGTGTACAAATGCGCGTGTGTTTGTTCGCGCACGGACTTGTGTGCGTGTGCACACGCGCTTGAATGTATGTGTATATATATATATATATATATGCGTATTCATAGGTGCATGCGTATGTGTTTTTATGTGTGTGTGCATGTTGATAAAAATATGTCCGCGTATATATCCTTGTAAGATAACGTAAAGAAGGTGTCATATTGTAGTGAAAACCCGAGATGAACGGGTGTCATGGCGTCCCTAAGGCGAGTCTTTCCGTCGCTTCTCTCACTAACTCGACCAACAAGAGATGTCGACAGGAACAGTTTTCAACAGGCGAAGCATTCATGAATAATTCATTGCATTTATGACCGTTCAATAAATTGACACTACGGATGCACAAATTTGTCACATTTATTGTCGCAAATGTCTGTAACTCGCCATTTTCTTGGAGAAAATTGCTACGTTTGAAAATTACATGTATCAACATTCCGTAATTATCTTAAATTGTAGTCATTACGATCAAGTGACTTAATTTTTCCAAAACAAATTATATGCTAATGAACATGATTGTAACCTCAAAGTTAAATGTTATTCATCTCGGCTAAGTAGTACCATTTCAAGATGCTAAAAGTTCATAATATGGACTTGAAAGTTATGGAAGGAGACCGTAAAAGGAATTTCTCAAATTGTCCTGTAAAGATTCTTCATTGAAATGAAGTGAGTCCTCGGCATTGAAATAGAAAAAAAAAATAGTGATAGCATAACTTCATCATTATGAACAAACCAAGCCGTTTCTACCCTGGATATCAATCCTGTTAAATGATATTGTTAGAAACCATCAACCAAAACTATCAACATAGGTTTCTTCAGTTTTTTAGAGATTCTGGCTTGCTGACAGGCTGTCTATGAATGTATCTTGCGTACAGGCAGAGTGATTACTCCTAATGTCTAGAAAAACGTTTTGTCTTTTTTTTTCTTTTTTTTTTTTTTAACCCAGTGAGTGTTTAAAGGGGGGTTTCAATTTACATTGTAATTTCATGCTAAGTCAGTCCCTTAGTTCGTGTTGGGCAGCGTTCACACTTTTTCTTGATTTTAAATTTTTTTTAGTTATCACTCTCCAACAAAAAGCGAAAGAAGTAACTTATTCATTGATCACCTCTTCTTCCATTTTTTTTATTGATCACCCCAAACATGCGAAATAGGGTCCCACCAGAATATTTCCTTTGTGGAAGAGGTCTTTGGGTTTTCAAAGTTTCAGAACCACTGCTCTAATGACATTATACCGCAATAGTTCTTAACCTTTTTCAAGGCGGCACCCTCCCAGATTTCAATATCTTTCTGGTACCCCTCAATCTCAAGGCTAAAAATTAGATTTAAAAAAAGGTCGGAATTGGCACAGTTATTATTGGAAAGAGTAAATAACAAAATGTTAAAATTTATCAGAGGTAAAGTTTTGTTACGGGTTTTCTAACAACAATATAAGAGGTAGGTAAGTAATAAAGCTGACTTTGACTGCTTCTGTTGTTATCAGTAAGGTTTTTTTTCCCATAATTATATAAGTAAAAAGAATATATACACAAGGAACTAATAATAAAAGAATCATTAAACAACCCTAAAACTAACCTTAACCTTTAAAATGAACCCTAAAAATAGATCATATCCTTTATAATTACAGTTTCATAAGGTCAGGTTTTCTGCTTTCATTTGTTTCTTGATACGTTAGTAGCAGCAGCCGCGTAAGTCAGCGTTTTTTGTTACCCCCCTTCTTTCATATTTTAGTTTGTGAGCAAGTAACAAACTAGTGCCTTTATCGAATGTCAGAATTAAAAGTCCGTGTCAAGATATTACCAATAAAACCATTTAATACGCTGACTGCTGTCGCCTTTTCTTAATAAAGTAGCATATATCAGCAATAAAACGAAAGTTTGTACGCCACCCTCTCCATGCAACCCCCCCCCCAATAGCTTTAGCACCATTTGGGGGTGTCTACACCTTTGGTTAATACGACTTACTTTTGTAGGGGTTTCTTTTTCTCGATTGTTTTGATAAAAATCTGGTTTAACTAGAATCCGTAGGGTGTTAGTTCAGTAGCCGAAAGAAACTAATTTTGATTGGTTGAAGCAATCGTTCCAAACTAAAAAGAACAAAGAGAAAAATTGGTTCAAATTCCACCATTTTTCAATTGTCGTGTAGCCAAAAGTGGTTGCGGCCATTAAGAGAGAAATTATTCCTTTCTGCTAAATCACAGAAAAAACAAACATTTCCGATTCGAAAACAACCCAGAAAACTTTTTTTTTTCCTTTTATCATTTGGCTGAAATCCGTTTTCTCTGAAAGAAAAGCCACCCAGGTGAATGAAGCTGAATTACAGAATCGAAATCAAATAGGACAATTAAACCCATTGAAGAAAAAAAAAAACCCTGGTCGGATTGATCCAAATGTCCGTTTGTTAAGCGGCCATGTTCCCATTTCGAGGCTTTGTTGTAGTTAAGTGCTTTCCCATTTCATCAGATCGGCATATTGTTCCTCTCCATGAATATTCATGTCTATGCAAATACGTGGCCCCTCTTTCTTACAATTGGGCGCAGTTAAATCATTATAGATATTATGTAAGTCCCAAGACCAACAGATTCAATCAGAAGATAAGAAATAGAATCCTGAGCAGGAATTAGGGTAAATTCGATGAAACCGCCGACTCTGATACGTAGAAAATAAGATCATCTATTCGAGATCAGCATATTTCAGAGGCGGATCCAGGATTTTTTTGGACGGGGTAGGGGTCTAGGATGTCGGCTAAGGATGTCGAAATTGAAAAAAAAAAATTTTTTTAAAATAAACATATGAAAGAGAAACATCGAAAGATCGAAGAAATTTATTGTATAAAGAATGTGATAGGTCTGGTTAATCACTCAATAGAAACTGTCACGTGACCAACATGTTTCGGTTGGATGTCGAGTTGGGATTGTTCTTAGATCATTTCATTTACACTCGATTCTTTTTCTCGTTCAGGGGCGGATCCAGGGTTTTGAGTAGAGGGTGCGTAGGCAACTTGAAAATTTTTATTGAAGTAAAGTGAGGTGGTCCAAACGGATAAAAACTCATTTTCACCGATGAATACGTGAAAAGGAAAAATAAATTTCAAATATCAAAAATGAGGAAGTAATATATTAAACGCAATTTTCTTTAACATTTGTTGTAGCCTTTTAGCTCCAGAATTGACAAAAGAGTCAAGTAAAAAAAAATAATCAAAGAAATTAACTACAAAATCAATGAATATAAAGACCTTTGAAGAATAGTGTGGAAGACATCTTACTTATATTTGTTGGAAAAACAAAAAAAAAATTATCAGAAACTGTCTACCCGAACTGTCATCAATACTGTCAACATAAGTTTCTTCCAGTTTTTAAGTTAGTCTGATTGGCTATGTATGTATGGATGAATGTATCACATGTACATACACCATCAATGAAGCCAGACAGCAGGAAATTTAAACATTAACTGACTCCTTACTGTGTCTATAGAAAACTGTTTTTTTCTTTCTTTTTTTTAAATTCCCTCCCTAAATAGATTTTTAGTGTGTGAGTGGGGGGAAGGGTGGCTCTATTTACAATGTGAGTTTATGCTAAATCGATCGCGATTTTGTGCCTGCCTATTTTTGAAGATTCACACTTTTTGGTGATCACTACCCAAACATATATATATATGTGTGTATATATATACATATATATATATATGCATATATATATATATGTATATACATACATACATACATACATACATACATACATACATACATACATACTCATACATACATACATATATATATATATATATATATATATATATATATGTATGTATATATATATATATATATATATATGTAGAGTCATTCTCTAAAGTACACATTATATATATATATATATATATATATATATATATATATATATATATATATATATATATATATATATAAGAATTGAAGAAACCAACGTGGATAGTTTGGGTGACAGTTTCGGTTGACGGTAATTATTAGGAATATCTAATTTCATTCCTTTGTGTTGAGTTCAAAATATTGAGGCATCATCTGCAGGAAAAAAGGCAATTCATCTGGTTTATTCAATTCACATGCAAAACCTATCATTTGACCCTTTTGCAGCATGTGACAGTTGTTGCTTTTTTAAAATTTGATATTCAGAAGGCAAATAAATAAATTAAACCCCTTTAAAAGAGATGAAAGGGTTTTCTTTGAGTTTTTGTTGAATGATAAATTTCCATTATCTAGCTATCTATATCGGTCTCTTCAAATATACCTAGTTGACCAAATGCTACCACATATTGTTACTTTGTCCATATGTATATATATATATATATATATATATATATATATATATATATATAGATAGATAGATAGATAGATAGATAGATAGATCGATAGATAGATATATAGATATAGATATATATAGAGAGAGAGCTTCACAGCTAAACATTAAAAAAATTAAATATCTTTTGTATCACTATCTGTTGATGTTATTTATCTAATTTTCTCAAGTGTTCATACACACACACACATACATATATATATATACATACACACACACATATATATATATATACACACACACATATATATATATATATACACACACACATATATATACATATATATATATATATATATATATATATATATATATATACAAACACACATATATATATATGTATATATATTTATATATATATATATATATATATATATATATATACATATATACATATATATACATACATATATATATATATATATATATATATATATATATATATATATATATATATATATATATATATCTTGTCTTAGCAAGTTAGAAATTAAAAACAGTAAACATAAAACAACTATTAGAAGTGAAATTGTTCAATTCAATTTTCAAGACATCCCCCACCATTTAACAGCTGCTGGGTTAAACCAAGACAGTCTTTTAACTCTTACAATGGGCTTAAACCGTCACATTCGTATGACGGGATTTTGTATTTGTCCAAAAAAAAAGATTGTTTTGGAAGATAATCTTTGAAATCGGTCAGAGATGAATTGGTGAATTCTTTTTGTACTGTCAAACTCCTACTCAGCCTTTATTTCCACTAGAGGAGGTCATCTATATAATCCCCAACGGCTCACTACTCCAAGGCACTCACCAGCCTCCACGAAGACATATTGGTGGAATGAAACTGAAAAAATACGAACAATGGACATTTTAAATGAATCTTTCTTTCATTGATATCCTGAACTGGAATTTCAACTGCAGAAATTAAACGTGTACTAAAACATTTCCACAAAAATGAGAGATAGGACAATTTAGGCTTTTCGGATGTAATAACTCAATGACGTCATCATTATGGCGAATTGTGCGATAACAGCGATGATGTCATTACGGCAACGGGTATATTGGTGCATGACGATGGTGCTGACGGGGATATGCGCTTTCTGGGGTCTGGAAAGTTCTTATATGTTTGCATGTTCGAAAAAAAGTTTGTATTGAAATTGTTTTGGGTTAAATTTCGAGTTTATTTTTTTTCGCTCCGCAGCAATGACAATTTCTGACTTCTGGTTAAGACTAAAAAGTGAAGAGTTCAAAATGATGGATATGGAGAGAAGGGAAAAGACAGAGAGAAAGAGAGAGACACCAGAGAGAGAGAGAGGGGGGGGAGAAAGAGGGATACAGAGAGACAGATTCCATTCCTACGTCATCAATCAAAGAAAGAGAGAAAGAGAAAAAGATAGGAATAACGAGGAAAGAAAGGAAGAGAGAAGTAAAGTGAGGACGAGGAAGGAAAGTGAGAGAGAAAGGAAGAAGGTGAGAGGAAGAAAGAGGGAGAAAGGGAGAGAAAAAGAAGGATAGAGAGAAATATAGGAAGAGAATATGGAAAGCTATGGGCACAATATTTCAATTACTGACTGGATTACCTGGGATTATATCTAAAATTATCTAGATTTTCATTCCATCAATCTAGAAAAGTATCTAGATACTATTTTATTGTCTCCCTTCCATAACAAAATTTGAAGCTATTTTTCAGTTAAAGGAAAAATCTTTTTACTGAAGTCGAAATATCTTTTTTTAAATTATAAATTTCTGACAGAATGGAGTTTGACCCTGAAGCAACCAGTCTTGTTTATTCAGCTCTGATGGAGGGGGGGGGGCAAGCGCACAACAGCTCGGAGAATTTGATTCGGCTTTGTGCTAATGCATTTGGGAAAGGTATCAATCCATAGCATCGGATGAAGTGAGCGACGCCACTTCCGGTGCTTATCGATTTTTAACAAAAAGTACCCTTACGCCGGCTACGGCTTCAGTCGCCCTCGCCTTGTCTCTACATATCTCTTTACTATTTATTCAGCCCTGGTTTTTGCATTTAGTGAAGTAGTCTTAGAGGTAATAAGCATCGGAAGTGGCATCATTCCCTTCACTCAACGATGTTTTAGGGGAAAGAGATGGATTCATGCTTTTCCCAAGACCATGAATTTGAAATGACAACAAACTGTATCACTCGGAGTCTGACTTTGACTCGCCAAGTCCATTTTCCGTGACTTGAACTGCTCAGCCAACTTGCACTTTCTCCACAAAACGAAGCAAAAAACCCAAATGCAGAAAAACTCTAATAAATAAATAATGATTATAAACAAATCACTGCCGAGTCCATTCTCTGTGCTGTGAACCGTTAGGCCATCCTGCACCTCCTGAACAAAAAGCAGAAACCCCAAGATACATAAAAGATTTCAACAAATCACTGGTCAATCGTTAAAAAAATGAAATAGACTTTATGGTGTCAGGCACCCGAATTGGGGTCACTCACTTCACCCTGCGACATTTTACCCATAGCTAAGGGGAATTGTTGGATTCATGCCGTTTGCAAGGTGATTAGTGCGAAGCGAACAGAAACAGTCTCTGTTCAGAGTTAGAATTTGGCTCACTGGGTCTATTCTTTGTGCTGTGAACCGTTAGGCCATCCTGCACCTCCTTAACAAAACAAAGCAGAAACCCAAAATAAAAACATAGAAAAATTTCAATAAATCACTGGTCAATCGTAAAAAAAAAGAGACATTTACGTATTTCTGCTGAGCATACTGTCATCAATCCAATGCGAGAGTACATCGAACGAATATTAAGATAACAATTTGGCAATTAAAATTCTGCAGAGACTGGTGCAAGATAAAACGTTGAGGAACAATAAAAACGGGAAGAGAAGTCAATGGTGCCTGACGCCGACAACGTCATGGCTCCCTTGGCCGGTTATTGATATGCGGCCGCGGCGGCCAGGACCGGCACCCCGTCTTCAACATGCTGCTGCTGCTGCTGCTGGTGATGACTGTGGGACATCGAAGATGAGATTAGAATATGAATCATTGATAGAATACTTTTGGCCTAAGTTGTTTCCTTATCATTTATTCAGTATTACTGTTTGATGTGCTTCTCTCCTGTCTGCCAAAATATCCACTCTCTTTTTGGTCCTAGTGCCAACTCGTATTCCATTATTGACCCCTGAGAAAGTGAGAGCATATCATCCAAAGAGAGGCAGAGGTCTTCGACTCCCTAATGGAAAAGACATCATCATCATCAGCAGCAACTATTCAAGACCCATCATCATCAGCAGCAGCAGCCGCCTTTGTTGGACAGAGACCTTCCCCCAGATCCACCAGAACTCTCCATCATGGAGGTCGCGGAGCAAGTACTTACTGAATTTGTCTAGCTCATCACACCATCTTACTTTCTGTCAGTCACTATTTCCCGTTTGATATCTTGGTATCCATTTCGTGAGTCGTGATGTGCTGTGGTTGTCTGACACTCTTGCAACACGACCAGCCCATTGCCATTTGGGTTTTCTTATAGTTTCTATGATATCTTGGACTCCTTTTCTCTAATATACTGTGCTGTCTTAT
The DNA here is from genome assembly GCA_963457665.1 of Thysanoteuthis rhombus. Lineage (NCBI taxonomy): Eukaryota > Metazoa > Mollusca > Cephalopoda > Oegopsida > Thysanoteuthidae > Thysanoteuthis > Thysanoteuthis major. Next base: position 48,901,025 of record OY735230.1, read on the forward strand.
GATCTCTCTGTGTGAGATTGAGAATGATTCTCTCCTGAGCACGCTGCATGGTTCTCAGTTTATGGGTCAGTCTTTTTGTTAGGTTCCATGTTTCAGCTACATCGGGAGGGTGCATTGGTTCTATACCCTAGATATTAAGGGATCCACTGCTGGACAAAGACCTTTGCCAACTTATCCCATGACGACTCTATAGTCATTTTTTTTTTGTTTTTGAAAAGTCTGACTTCATATCAGGGAACTTTCTTGTTTAAACTGATTTTATCCTGTTAAATTTATCCATTATTCTCATTTTTCATTTGTACATGGAAAGTCCTACGCACATGATGGGCGCCCCCAAATACTTGGCGCCCTGGGTTGCCGATACCTAGTCCCAACCTTAAGTAGATATTTCGATCATTGTTTCAATCCTCACCATCAGAGCTTGCAGCACTTGTTCCCAGCAAAATCACTGTTCTCCGAAAAATGAGATTTAAATTCAAGGGTCAAATTGAACTCTGCGATTTGATCGCGATAGACGCACTTGTTCTTGTACAATCACGGAGGTTAAGCAATGTCAAGTCTGGTAAGTACGGAGATGAGTGGCCGTCTTGGGATGATGCAGAGAGACTCCCGTAGCGATCCCGTTAATCCTCCTAAGGAGGAGACCAATCTCTACACTAAAGATAATTACCTTCACTCGCAATAGAAGTTGGAGAGGAGTTTGACCCAGCAGCAGTCAGGCTTGTCCGATTACTAATCGTCATGAATAAGAAAACAGAAATCAGAATTCAGAGGAATTCCTCAGGTGAGTCGCCTCGTTGAATTATTATTGGATTATATATGACTAACAAAAGCGCGGTTGTCAATCCTAGCTAATTGACCACGCGACACAAGTCAGCAGCAAGAGTATAATGAGTGAACAGCTTCAAGTTTCTACTTGGAGATTTGTCATTAAAACTGAGAAATTTGATACACGAAGCAAGAAATAATATTAATGGACGACATTCGATTCGAGTATCAAATCCAAATTTTAATTGATTATTTCGGCAAATGTATCCGCAAAAGTATTGTTATGAATACATTATGACTAATAAACTTATCATCTCTAATACTTGGGAGATTCGTTAATATCATATAATCCTTTTTGTTATATGTCTTGAGATTAAATCTGTTTCCGTTACTGCTTTGATAGATATAGACCTACTGGGGTAGATAGACAGATAGATAGATATGGAGAGGATGAATTAGATAGATTGATTTTATACATCATAGAATTATATATAGAAAGAGAGACTGGGAGAGAAATGGAGAGAATTAGATAGATAGATAGATAGATAGATAGATAGATAGATAGATAGATAGATGAACAGATGAGATGGATAATTAGATATGAACATATATACATATATATATATATATATATATATATATATAAAGAGAGAGGGGGAGGGAGAGAAAGATGAAGAAAATTAGATAGGTAGATAGAGTTACAAAGAGATGAAATGTATTGTTGAATATGAATAGATATATATTGATTGAGAGAGAGAGAGAGAGAGAGAGAGAGTAGGAGAGATATATGAACAAATAAGTTGATAGATATGAAGAAAATTAGATTGATAGATAAATATGAAATGATGAAATGGCTAGTTAGATATGAACACATACACACACATATATATAAAGAGAAAGAGAGAGAGAAAGAGAGAGAGAGAGATTAACTGATAGATTGATAGATTGATAGAAAGACAGACAGAGAGATAGATAGATAGATATGAACAGATGAGATGAGTAGTTCGATATGAACATATGTATAGAGAGAGAGGGAAAGAGAGAGAGATAAATGAGCGGACAAATAGATAGAAAGAGACAGACAGACAGACAGACAGACAGACAGACAGACAGAGATAGATATGAAGCGAATTAGATTGATAGATAAATATAAACAGATGAGATTGGTAGTTGGATATGAACAAATATTTATATATATATATATATAGAGAGAGAGAGGGGGGAGAAAGAGAGAGAGAGAGTGAGATGAACAGATAAATAAATAGATAGGAACAGACAGACAAACACATAGATAGATAGTAGGAATGAATATGTCGTTATCATTGATGCGGAAGTCTCTGTAAATCAAATCCTAGAAATGCATTTATGGGGGAGGGAGTCAATTTCCAATCATCAGTGTGATATGATATCAACTCGATTAACACGTACATGCGGCCATTATCTACAATCACAATAACAATCAGCAAATTAGAAAAGATTTTCGCTGAAACGCTCTAATCTGCAGAAGATGTGAATGATTCATTTCCTATTAACTTAACATGAAGACGCGAGAAAAATGAATCAGTTGGAATGTTCCGTCACACTCGCTCAGAGACGCCCACGACATCATCGTAGTATTCAGTCAACACAGAAGCAACGTTATTAAAGGATGTGATTCACTGGAGATCATGTAAAGGGCCTCCCGGGAGGATCCCCTTAATCCTCCTAACAAGGAGACAGATCTCTACATTCAATATTGCAAGTCGATGGCCACCCTGTCACTTTCTCGAAGCCTCGAAATGGCCTGGTTGTGTGCAACATGATTCTCTGCTGTTACGGCCAAATCCACTCCTGACACACCTGTTTTTGCACAATCATTGACGTTTAGGTATACCGAGCGTGGTCAGTTCTAAGATGGGTGACTCTGGGGGAATACCAAGACAGGTGCCGTTAGCAACTGGGGATAATTAACATAATCTCACGTGGTGATCCCGTTCATCTTCCTAAGGAGGAGACCGATCTCTTCACTAGGTCCAATAACGTTAGACTAAGGCCCCTTTCATCTGCTCTACCCCTCTTCCCAGAACCATCTGATTATCCTGGCTGCGAGCAGCAAAGAATGATTAAATGATCTACCGCGGCTCCCTTGTATTTTGATTAAAGCTTCTCCCCAGGAATAAAAGGTGTGGCTGAAATTCATCACATTGAGTCAGCAGCCATATCGATATACAATATTTGTTTGCTGGAATGATAAATTGGATTTCATAGCCGCCATTTTGTTGACGTCTTTTTCTCTCTCTCTCTCTCTTTTGGTAGAATTCAGAAGTTGTGGAAGGGGATTTTGTTTCTTTTCTTTATTTCATGGTTTTTATTCATTCAATTGAGATAAACTGAACTGAATGACAGTGTAATGTTTGCTTGTGATTTGTATACATATATTCGTACTTTTCATCTATCTTAATCCTGGGCATATGTGAAAGAGAAAGAAAATTGAAGAAAGGAAGGAAGAAAGGAAGAGGGCGAGAAGTTGAAAGAAAGAATGAAAAAATAGAAAAAGATAGAAAGAAAACTGCTTAGTCACTCGATAGAAATCGTCATGTGACCAACGTCTTTTGGCAGCATACTGTGTTTGGGGTGATCAATTAACGAATTGGAGTAAAGGATGATCAATGAATAATCTACTTCTCTCATCTTTCGTTGGATCACTCAGAAGTTTGAATTTTGCACAAACCAGTGACCAATTTAGCATAAACTTACAGTGGAAATTAACAACCCACTGAAACCAATTTAAGGGAGAATTTTGAAAAAAAAATAGAATTACTCTTTCAGATTTAATAAAGATTAAACGTTGAAAATCTCGGCCCTCTGGCCGTACGCATGATACATACATGCCTGCGATGAATGTATTAGTATGAATTATGCTTAATCCGACAGAATGTGAGTAAAATGACAACACCAGAAGACAGTCAAATTTCTCTTAATTTCAACGCTTCGCTTATTTCGACCTTCGACAGGAAAAATGTTGAAATGAAGAGTAATGTGTCTCGGTCCTCCAATATAGTCATTTTACTTATATACATGTATAAGTGGCCGAACAACTTGAGAACCGAAGAAACCTATTTTGGCAGTCTTGATTTACGGTTCCTCAAAAAGAAAACAGTCAAAGAAAAAGAAAAATGTCACTCTGTTCATTATATATAGATAAATATTATTTTTTTGCACTAAAAAGTCCAACGATGTAAACCCAAAATATGTAAAATGGTGACATCACGAATTCATCTCTTCGAAAATTGACTTCCTTTTCAGTCTTTAGCTGGTAAAAATTAAAGATAAAAATAAAACTGCTCCAATTTATGTCCCAGTTTTTTTGTTGTTTTTTTCTGTAGTCATTTTCCATCGGAAGTTTCTCCATGATATTTGAAAGAAAGCGCTATTTTTTTGCAACGTTTCATCCTACGTCGGTCTACATGAACGCCTACACTAATCATATTTTGGACTCTCCCAAAGTTACAAGTCCATTTGCAAGTCATCAAAGAGCTGTTGATTTTCAGGTTCATAGCAGCGCCTCCTCACCAGGTTTCAATAAGCATTCTGTAAAGCCAAAAGGATTGTGAATCAGCTTTTCCGGTAAGGATTCTTTTCTGCCCGGAACTTTTATGGCTTTCAGGCCGAATGCCAAAAAGAAAAAATCCTCAAACACCCAATATTCCATGCATCCACGATCTTCAAAAAAAAAAACGAAAAAAAATATGAATAAAAAAAGAGCAAGGATTTCCTTCATAATTAAACTGTGTGAAAATGAGAGATTTGCAAATGTAATGTTTACAATGAAGATCAAAATAGACGGAAGTTGCTTCATCAGAACGAGCAGAAAATGATATTTTGAAAAACAAACGAACACTCGTAAAGAGAGAATAACACTAATAAAAAAACCAGAGCGAGAAATATTTGAAGTGAAATGATCAAATACAATTAATTGCTTTTTTTCCTCTCTCTGACATCATCTTCTACCGAGCAATAAAAAAGGCTAACATATTTTCTCTTTTTACCTCTATCAAACGTATCATCTGCATATATGAATATATATATATATATATATATATATATATATATATATATATATATATATATATATATGAACTACAAAATAAATAATAGAATTAGATGTATAAATACAAAATTAACTAAATTACATGAACTAAGATTCTAAAACTAAATTTTAAAAAATTGTTCTGTGATAACACTGATCGGATTAATGATGACTTGCAAGGCACATGGTCGTGAATAATTTGGGACTATATGAGAATTGACTAATAAAATTTTCCTAGCGTTAAAAAGGGTCAGTTTATGACTACACACACACACGCACACACACACACACACACACACATATATATATATATATATATATATATATATATATATATATATATATATATATTGTTACGCTATGAATCAGACTGAGATGTGTAAAATTATCTATTTACACACACACACACACACACATATACATATGCAATAGATGTACAAACAAAATTAATTATTCATTTACACAACTACAGATACATGTACACACTTACACACACACACTTACACACACACACACACACACACACACACATATATATATATATATATCCTCTTCAATATTGCATCTACCATCTTTGATTGCAGTAGCAGTAGAAGGAGAAGGAAGAAGAGCAAATAGTCTTTTTTTTGAGTTGATTGATTCTCATACTTGTAAAATATTGCAATCAGGAAACATTCTGAGAGTATTTTTTTTAATTGTAAATGACCTTTTTTAGTATTTGCGGGTAATTTTTAGCTTTTTTTCAAATACAAAAATGCTTAACCCATTTATTCTCTTATGACATCATGGCAGTTGGTTTTCTAATAATGTCATACATTTAATGACATTACGCCCCTTACTTCCTCCCTATTTCTGTTGTTTAACAAAACTGGGATCGACCGACCGACCGACGGATCGAAAAGCGTCCTATTGAGATGTGTCGACACATTTGAAAAGCAGAAATTTTGACGTGTGGTAATGAAATGCAAAGAGTTTTTGCATGAACGTCTTTCTGATTTTTTCCCAATTAAATCTAAATTGGTTGATGCAAGAAAAACTGATCTCGACCTTGTTATTTGATCTCTTCTTAAAATGGCTATGACATTGCAGAATATGAATATTTATTGGTTGTTTTTCCGTAGTGGACCCAGCTAACGAAAACGCTAAACTGATGAACCACTAAAAGATTTAGCAGAAGTTAACCGCTAACTTTTATCAAATGAATGGAACTTAGGATCTTTTTTTTTTTTTTTTGCTCCAAGACTCCAGAAAACAGACATAGTGAGCTAAAATGTTAATATGGTGTAACTCAGACTTAGAGCTTTAAATAAACTCTATGTTGAATTCAAACCAATGTTCAATTTCATTTGTTTATTTAATTATATATATAAACCTTGATTATCATTTGATATTGGTTCGTTTTTTGGGAAGCCTTTTGTTTAAGCTACCACATATTGAATTTTCAACTCTTTATGTCTGCTTTTGGGGGTTAAGAGCCAAAAAAAAAATCTAAGCTAAATTCTAATAAAAAAGTAAGCAGTCAGCAGTTATCTTTGCTTCCGCTAAATTTTTATCAGTTTATCAGTTTAGAGTTTTTGTCAGTTTTCGTTAGCTGTAACCACCAATGGCTATTTCGGATACGACAACGCTGGGAATTAAAGGCAGCAGTGTACAACTTAAATCCATATTATAATAAGAAATGTCTTTCTGTCACACTTCTAAAAGATGTATTGAAAGGAGTGTGGGTAGACAAGAGACTTTCCGAGAATGTGATCACAAGGCAAAAACTGCTAAGAAGACAGGGGTAGGAGTGAGAAGCAGGATAAGGGTATGCAAAAAAGGTAGAGTGTGAGACAAAGAATTTCTCTAAGGGAGAACGGCTGAACTTGTCTTTAGAATATATGCATATGTTGATGAAAATGACAAGTGGAAGGTGAAGAGATAAATGGTACAACTCAATTTTTTATTATTCCGTGGGCATGTTTCGATGCATTTCGACAGGAGCCAGCCATATTTTATCAGCACCGTTGAATCACATCACATCAACAATACAAACTTATGTATGTGTAGGTGTGTGCATGAGAGACAGACAGACAGACAGACAGACAGAATGTGTGTGTTGGTGTCTATGTGTGTGTGCTTGTTCCTGTGCGTAAGTGTCCAGCTGGGTATAGATGTGCTCGGTGTTCGTTGTTATGAAGCTCACACATAAAAGAGCAAATGATATAAATAACTCCTTACTTAGAAAAGCTTATTGTCATTGTTTAGACAAAACCTCTGACAAAATGGCTGCGTCATCTAATTTGATATCCATTTTTTTTTTGTTCCTGCTTTGTCGAGCAGTTAATACAATTGAGCCGATGTCTTCTTTAAGAGCCGGAGATTCGAGTGATTATAAGTTGTGATTATACGTTTAAGGATCTTCTATTGTTTAATCTATTTTGAGGCCAACTTCGTATTAAATATTTCGCACGCAAGAACTTGTGGAATATCTAAATAGATTTATGTGATTTTAGTTGACAATGCTTTGGATTAAGGATTTGCTAATCACGACAGAAAACCTCGCTGGTTACGGAGGTAAGAATTTTGGAGAATAAGCAGGATTAAGTTCTAAATAGGGAACGGATTAAAATGTTTAAATCGAAACTGTGTCGAATTGAACTCTTTTTAAATAATTTTCAATGGCCACTTAAAATAGATATTTTGGAATATATATATATATATACATATGTATATATATATATATATATATATATATATATATATATATATATGTGTGTGTGTATGTGTGTGTGTGTGTGTGTGTGCGCGTGTGTGTGTGTGTTTGAGAGAATAGACATATTTAGTCCAACAGAATGAATTATAAATTGCGTTATATTATACAGAAACTCATTTGAAATGATTATGTTGTCTAAATAGAGTGATATATTAACCGTGTAACGATGGGAGATCATTTCAAATAAGTTCCAATATAACATAAGCAGTTTATATTTCATTCTGTCGGACCAAGTATATCCATTCCTTGATACATAACTGTCGCGTTGGAAGAGACGAACAGGCTGAGAATAAACAAGATGGGAATATGAGTTAAAATCAGTTGTTTGGCCTTTGAATTACCGGCGGCCGTTTGGCCCAATAGCATCGCTACTTTGGGAGCATATATATATATATATATATATATATATATATATATATATATATATATATATATATATATATATATATATATATGCACATAGATAGTTATGAACTTTGCACTTGAGCAGAAACAGAATTTCCGTTCAGAAACTCCGTAATTTTGAAACAAAACAATCCTCTAAATCATTCTAGGATGTGTCATTGTGCAAGTTAGTTACTTCCCGATTCACAGTTAAAATACAATGTTTAGATATTGTGTATAATTCATAGAATATTAGATTTTAATTATGTTTTTTAACGTTGTACGTTAATTAATCTAGTGGGGACCATGGCCTAATTAAGCACGGACCTGTTTCGGGATATATATATATATATATATATATATATATATATATATATATATATGTGTGTGTGTGCGTGTGTGTATGTATGTATGTACGTATGTATGTATATATGTATGTATGTGTGTGTGAATAATCATTTATTCTATTTATATTGTCTGTTTTCAAAAAGTTTTTATATGATATAATACAATTTATAATAATTCTGTCAGATCATATATATTCATTTCTTGATACATACATGAGTGTGTGTGTGTGTGTGTGTGTGTGTGTGTTCCAATACATCTATCTCAAGTGAGTGTTGAACATCATTTGTTTTTTTAATTAAGCGCCATTTCAAAGCGAAGACTAGAGTGAAAGATATTAAACAAAAATACAGGTGGATTGTACCCTTAGCAAGGATAAATGACACGTGATGGAGCAAAGGACTAACCGATTGATCCAACAGTAAACGCAGTTGGAAAAGACCAGACACGAGGTGGAGTGATGTGATAGAATGGCGATAGGGCATTATGGAAGAAGAGGGGAAAGGCCTTTGTCCAGCAGGAGAATCGTAATAAATGGCTGCTGCTGCTGCTGATGATGATGATGATTGTATGTGTGTGTGTGTGTGTGTGGTTTATCACAAAGGACATCGTCAAGAAGGTTACTGATAATGCTCTACTTATATTTTTAGGCAGATCTTCGAGCATTTGGAACATTTTTCACTTTGGTTATCAAAACAAAGACGAAATAATATTTGTTACATTCAAATTGTTGGTAATTAACTGGAAACGGATTTTACGATGCATAGAAAGAGATTCTTTTTTTTTACAATTGATTTCCCCTCCCGTTCCTCTCTTCTTTGGGACCAAAAAGAATAAAACTGTTTCTATGACTCGACTAACAGAATTTTGCCCAGCAGTTAAGTTTGCGACGATAACCAACGATTTCAATTTAATTTTGAGTGAAATCCATGTTTTGATCATGTTCATGCCTTCAAAGATTTCCGACTCTTTGATTCAGAAACTGTCAGCCAGACTGTCACTAAAACTATCTACATGGGTTTCTCTCAGTTTCCAAGCTTGTCTGCTTGACCATGTATGTATGTATGTATGTATGTATGTATGCATGTATGTATGTGTGTGTATGTATGTATGTATGCATGTGTATGTATGTATGTATGTATCTATGTATGTGTGTGTATGCATGTATGTATGCATGTATGCATGTATGTATGTGTGTGTATGCATGTATGCATCTATGTATGTGTGTGTATGTATGTATCTATATATGTATGCATGTATGTATGTGTGTGTATGTATGTATGTATGTATGCATGTATGTATGTGTGTGTGTATGTATGTATGTATGTATGTAAATACAGGCCGAACCAATGTGGCTAGAGAGTTGAACATTCAAACATCCATTCTTTATAATGTCTAAAAAAACGTTTGTTTGTTTTAATAAATCAAGACTTTCTTTACTGATTATCACCCCTAAGCTAATTCATTCCAATTTTTTAATTGATCACCCCAACACAGCATGCCGCCAAAAGACGATGGTTGCATGACAGTTTCTATTGAGTGACTGGCCAGACCTGTTTTTATTCTTTTAATTGTAAAAGAATTTCTTTGTATTCAAGAATATCCATCTTGTCTCAAAATTGCAATTGAGAGTTGAAGGAAGGAAAGAAGGAAAGAAAGAAGGAAAGAAAGAAGGAAGGAAGGAAGAGGGGAATCATTAAAAGGAAAAATAAAAAAGGTAGAAAGAAGAAAAAGACAGAAAGAAAGACAGGAGAAGAGTGAGAAAAACAAAAGGATACAAGGAGAGGAAAGAGAGAAAAGTGAGATCAAAGTGAAGGAAAGAAAGTGCTGAGATTTGAAATCAAAAGTGAGGATGGAGAGAGAGAGAGAGAGAGAGAGAGGGGGGAGAGAGAGGGGAGATGAAGTGAGAGAAAACAAAAAGACGAAAAGGCAGGAGAAAAAAGAAATAAAAAGATGGGAAATTGGGAAGAGGGAGAGAGTGAGAAAAAGACGACAGAGATATAGCGAAGATAGAATAATAGAGAGAAGGTGAGAAAGAGAGAATATGATTAGGAAAGACAAGGTGTGAGACATTATTGGACGGAAGGCAGAGAGAAAAAAAGAGAGATATAAGGATAGAGTGAGAGAGAGATAAAGATAAAGAGTAAGAAATAGAGAAAGGGAAAAGGAGAGAAGAGGGAGTGAGAAAGGAGAGAGGTTGGATAGGAGAGACAGGGTGAAAGAGAAAGAAAGGAAAGATATAGAGAATTAGACAATGGTGGAGATATGGGAAAGATGAGAAATAGAGAGAAAAGGTAAGATATATAAAAAGGGTGGGAAGAGGAGAGATGCACGCACGCCCGAGAGAGGCGAAAAAGGAGAAAAAAAAGTAGGAGAGCAGAGAGAGGAAGAGAGAGAGGGGGGGAGAGAGAGAGGTCATGAAAATAATGCAAGGCAGAGAAACAAAGAAAACGAGAAGTAAGAAAGAGGACAGAGAGGACAAAAAAAGAAAGATGGGGATGTAAAGAGAGAAATAAGAAGTACAACACAGGATAGAGAGAGAGAGGAGGGAAGAAAGAGCTAGAAATATAAAAGGAGGTGGGAAAAGAGGATAAGTGAGAGTTAGAGCAGAGAGGTTGGTAGACTAAAAGTGTTTCTGTTGCCGGTGGCCGTCATCCTTCTATTCTCTGTGTATCGTCGTCCGCTTCACATCTTGCCTTCCTTCTCCAATGTTGCTGCCGTCGCCATCTGTGCTTTATCAATGAAAGTGCTTCCAATGACCTCTGGGAAATCCAACACAAGTACATAAGGCGCCAGAAATGCGATCCATATCGTGTAAGGATCCTCCGTGCCTCGTTGGGTCCGGAGATGTTGTCGGTCATCGGAAAGTGGTGACACACTCAGTTGGCCATTACGTCGTACACGTCTAATGACGCCGGAGAAGTAAGAAAGGAAGAAAGAGCCCTGTCCAGCCGTGGGAATGTTTTTGTCGGTACGTGCAGTGGGATGCATAGGTGGTTGGGAGCTCGGTGTCCCCGCCACTTTCTCTTTCCTCACTCCACCCTCTTCTGCTCTCTCCCTCCGTGTCTCTCTCTCTCTCTCTCTCTCTTTCTCTCTCTCTCTCTCTCTCTCTTACTAATTTCTTCAATTCCCTTCCCCTTGGCTTTCTCTTCACGTAAATTCTAACCCCCTCCTCTTTCCTGACGTCTTCCTCAGTCTCTGTCTCTCTTTCTTTTTATCTCTCTCCATCTCCCCCCCGTCTATCTGTTCATGTAAAGGGAAGGTTATGGGTGGTGAGGGAGTGAGAGAAATGGCAGGGTTTCCTAAAAGAAAACATTCGCAGTTTATCAAGGACAGCCGTGTAAAAATTGGGGGGTCGTGGCTTCTGCGACAAACAGAGAGGTGAAAAATAAGCCATTACTTTCGAAGCATTCACGTGATTGGGGTCACATGATTGACTGTTTGCAGAAAACGCTAAATGGGAAGAAAGGGGCCCCTCCGGTCAGGCTGGGGGACATCAAAAGGATGGATGATACAACGATATTAGAGAACTATATCAAGAATGAAAGCAAAGGCTGAACAATTTCTTCCCTCCTGGGCTTTCCTCTTCGTCTGGGGGCCATTTTTTCTCACACATAGAAAAGTGTGAATGGAAAGAAATCGAAGATTATAATTATTTACACCAACAGTTCTTTAAAATCCCATGTCTCCAGTGCACAGATACATTAGAGAATTAATGAATCTTTCACTACCATCTCTCCTGTTAGCCCTCCCTCTCTTTCTTTGTCTGTCTGTCTATCTGCCTGTGCGTCTGTCTGTTTGTCTATCTGTCAGTCTCTCTCTCCCTCTCTCTGTCTCTCCCTTCTTCCCTCTTTCTCTAAATCTTCTCTCACTTCACTTAGCTTGATTTGTCGACTTATGTTTATTGCATTTCTCTACCTCTTCCTCTCTGTCCATCTCTCCCCTTCTCTCTCCCCACTTTCCTTTATGTTCTCTGCCTCTCTCCTGTCTTCTCTTTCTCCCATTCCTATTCCCTCATCCCTTTCTCTCTCTCTTTCCTTTGCCCTGTTTCTTCCTCTGGTTCCTGTCTCTCACTTCTTTTTTATGTCTCTCTTTCCCCTCTTCCTCTTCAATTCCTTCTCCCCTCTCTTGCTTTCCCCCTCTCTCTCTCTCTCTGCCTTCCCCTCTCTCTTCTCTGTCCCCATTTTCATTTTTCTCTTCTCCCCACCTCTCTCTCTCTCTCCCTCTCTCTCTCTCTCTCTCTCTCTCTCTCTCTCTCTCGTTCCAGTGCCTTTCAAAATACTAACCTATTAGAGACCGTTAACCTAAACCATCAACATCAACGTAGGTTTCTCAAGTTTTTAAGTCCGTCTTACTGGATGACTGGCAGGCAATCTGTGCCTTGCATACAGGCCACACCAATGAAGTTAAGAAGATGATTCAAACATTTACTCATTATGTCTACGGAAAAACCCTGTTTTAAGTCCCCTAAAGTTTCCAATTATCTTCCTATCCACTTATAATTCATCTATATTTTGTTGAATCTCCCCAGAATTTTGAATTAAATGTGACCCAGGAGTTCATGAAGATTTTAAAGTAAGCTATGACCCGATAAATACATAATTCTAATTCATGATCTCTTCTCGGGACCAACGGACCGATCTAGGCCTTCCGTGGAAAATAGCTGAAAATTCAATCCTGTGGTCAGATTTTCAGTTTGCAAATTGATGATGTATGAAGTTTTAATTTCATTACTAGTTAGCAAATTAAAAAAGAAATGTTTGTCTCTCAGGGGTGAATGGAAGTTTATTTTTTCTGGTTGGACGATTTCAAAACATCACCCGATTGAATTAGTTGTTATTTGCAGTCAATCCATTCTACGGCCTCCTTCAGAGGGTCTCCTTTAGCTGACCATGGATGGCCGTAACGATATGGGAACAACAAAAACAGAAAAAAAAGGAATTCAATTGTCCGAAACATTTAATTATGGACAATGATGATGATTGGCAATGTGGAATGAGGAGATTGAGAAAAAGTTAGTTACATTTCTAAATCTTGTTATCATTAAGATAAAAAAAAACTGATGCATTTCGCCTCTTTAAGACTTCTTCAGATGTATGCAGTGCAAAACACACATCTAAAGAAGCCCTAACAAGGCGAAATGCATAAGATTTTTATACTACTACTACTACCAATAATAATAATAATAATAATAATAATATTTTGAGATGTAACAAACATTTTCCTTCTCATTCTATCCATTTCCATACTGTCAATCATTACTAACATCTTGTCGGATTTTTTTACATCTACACAACGAATAGACAATGTCTTCGAAAAATCCAGCTTTCCCCACAAAACTTTTGCACAAATTTATCAAGTATACACCCAAAACCAAATGATTTAAAGCCTTTGACTTTCAGGAATCAAATGTTTGTCTGTTGTGAAGATGAGGGTCCAAAAATGAGTTTAGCTAATATTTGATCTGTAATTCTTGAGAGAAATTAATTCTTTCTTCATTTACTCTGTGATACGCGAAGACAATCATTTCAAATCTTTTAGTTATCTTCTGAGCACGGTTTTGTCCGACACACGAAGACAGTCGTGGAGAACTTAAGGAAGATCAAAATCCTTACCCTAAAAGATAGATCTGCGATACAAGTTTGCTGACCACTGGTTCATGGCGTGGTGCCACGTTTTTTTTTATTCACCAGAATGAAAATATTCTTGCACAAGACCACAAGTGTTGAAAACCCAATGTGAATTGAATTCATTGCAGTAACAATAATTCACGAAAATAACTTGCAAAAAACTACTCCACATCGTAGCACCAACCAGAAGTATTCAAAGAGTTTCTCAGGCGATACAACTCCTCCTTATTGTTTGTGCAGTTAACGCAACGTTTCAGCCGATACTTTCTACATCCTTCTTCATGTCTACTATCCAAATGTGATGGCGGTAAACAAACTTATCGTTCTCTCCAATGGTAGCAACGCTTATGACGTAGGACTCGGTTGTTTTCTTTTCCTTTCTTCGTTAGGCCTGGATCTCCATATTTTGTCCTCTGTTAAGAACTGCGAACTCATCTGACTTATACACTCAGACGGCATGTTGATATCTGCTGCTTCTTTGATGTACCCAGTTCCCAGCATTGTTCCCCGTCTAGAATCCAGATTCCTTCCAAATGAGATATGATCAGCCAGACCTGTCTACTTCACTTTCGATCATAGTTTTGTGGGGGAAAAAAAACAAACAAAAAAAAACACAGACAACAAGGAGATCAAACATTGGAAAAAAAACTCTTCGAATGTTAACGGCCCTTCTCAAAAATATAAACAGTACCCCCAAAAGTACCTATATTCTAACCTTAGCGCAAAACCATTTTCTGGCGTGTACACAGGACTTTTACATTCTAATCAGTGGAAGACGCTACCTCTACTGATGAATTGAAATGTCCTCAGTGACATTCAAAACCTTTGGTATGCAACCTAAAGAAGGCTGGAGAGCAGATCTTCCGGAGAAACGTTATGACTAAAACTGTAAAGTTTAGGACACTACTTCGAATAAATTGCTGGAAAATGAATTTTCAATAATTGTTTTCTGAATTTCTGAGACGAAGAATTTAAGTTATAATGTTTTGGTCGTAGTACCCTGCATGCTTCTTCGGGTGTCTGTCGTAGTCGGTAATCTTCTGAACAAGGAAATTAAAATCGATCTACGCCGTGGGTCGGAAAAAAGCAGGGTCAGAAGGGAGAGAAAAGGAAAGAGAGAAGAAAGGAAAGAAAAGGGAAGGTTATTATTATTAGGTTCAAATAGGGTCATACCAAATGAATTTTCATTAAGGGGTGCAGAACGACAAAGTAGGTATACCCATCGGGAAAGGGTGAATAAATTGAGCATACAAATGTATACAAGTCTCATACATTTTGAATGTTGTGTGCGCATTGCTGAAAATCTATGATTATAAATTTAGATTATCATATCATTAATTACAATCAAAGATTCATTGGGTGTGGGTCAGAGATAGGCTATACAGATGTTATTGAAGGAGTTAATTCAAGTATTAATCTTCGAAGTGAACATTTATGTATTTGTACATTTAATGATTTACCAATAAAAGGAAAACAACTGATATTCTAAAACCAACCAAGTGAGAGAAAAATAGCAAGGAAAAGGCCTAAAATCCAAATTGAAATTATGAAGTCAACATGTTTTGAAAAAAGCCAATCTGGCATCCCGGGCGAGAAGCTTACCTGTCATGGGTCGGAAGCAAATAAAAAAAATCGCCCTTGTTTCGGCCAATTTCAAACTGGAACCTTCATTATATCTAGTGGAATGATAACAATCTACCCACGTGAATTGAATAAAGGGTTCCATTTCGAAATTCCCGCAGACCATGACATATACCCGACGTAAGCAAGAAGTACAGCGGAAAAAAACGTTGTGACCATAACAAAGTAACTAATCTACCCACGTGGATTGAAAAAAAGGGTATCATTTTGAAATACCCACCTACCACGACATATACCCGACCTAAATAAGAAGTACAACGGGAAAAAATCGTTGTGACCATAACAAACAAACAAAATCAAAGTATGATAAGAATGTTCAATAATTTACTTTTTGATTCCCTCTAATGTTCCCTGTAAACACAATGCCTTTTACGAAGTAAAGAGCTCAAGTCGTGTTTTCTCCTAATGTGATATGCGACGCTCCCTTCTCTGACCGAAGCCATAAGTTACAGTTTACGACTAAATAATCTAATCCCAATTTTGTAATACAAAAGACGACGATCTGCGTGGCGATACGCGTCTCTAAAGAGACGTCGTCCATTTACAGGAAACACCGTCTGTTAGCAGAAGAGATGTTTAAAGAGTCATTTTGAAAACGGCTCGTTTTAAAATATTACCAAAGTATGAGGTGAACATGGGCGAACACGGGCCATATGTCCTCATCCATTGATGTGTATTGAGAAAAGACAGAAGCCATTTGCTTGGATTGTCGGTTCTAAATGCTAAAATGTGTGACAGTTTTATTGGTTTGCTTAATTGAGTTGCTGGGAGGAGCAGGTTTATCTGACTTCAAAATGGCGACCTCGCAGTCGAAATGGCCAAGCCCGCAGTGAATCTTGGTTTCAATAAATCGTTGCTATGATTACAGCGTCAAGCCGGCCTTTAATACCGAGCAGATGACAATATTGAGGGGCCAATGGCCGACAAAGCAACATTTCTCCCTGAGAGCCCAACGCCGACGCTTTTTTTTCGCCATCTTCCGTTGATACCGCCAGATGAGAAAGTATTAATTTTAAATGAAATACAATTATTTCATATTTCTTTACTAAAATGATTAGAAGTGGCGGTGGGCATCCTTGGACAGAGGATGACAAATCAAAATGATCGCCTAATTATGGCGTGTCACTCACCAAGAGAGCGAGGCCAAGTAGAATCTACACAGTCCTCCATTGGCGTCAATTCTCGATCAGATCCGAATTTATTGTTCATTGTTATTTATTATTATTACTAGTTTAGACATGTCACCCAGAAATGGCGGCTGTATTCAAATAATTTTGCAATAACAAGTGAACTTGAAAAATATCAAGAAACAGGTCTGGTTAGTCATTCAATAGAGACCAACGTCTTTTAGCAGCATGTCGTGTTAGGGTAGATCAATTTTGAAAAAATTGAAGAACAGGTGATAAATGGACGAGTAACTTCTCCGGGCTTTTGTTGGACAGTGATCATTTAAATAGTTTGAACTCTCAAAAGAACAAGGGGCAATGGTTCAAACTGGGGGTTAATTCAGCATTCGCTTGCACTGCTGTGAAAACCTGTTCAGGGGAAATTTAAAAAAAAAACAGAACAACGTTCTCATAGACACAATAAGCAGTAAATGTTGAAAATATCAGCCCCTTAGGGATTTGAAATGAGACACGTGGTTTCGGAATGATATCGTATGGAGGATTGAATTCTGTTTTTAGATTTTAATTAGGCAAGAAAGTTCGACCCAAGCTCAGCCGTTGTTAGTAACTGAGAAACAATCAGAAAAGCCTCTGCACATTATACAGATATAAAACCAGAAAGTCCCCGCGAAAACATTCACGGATATATTTGAGTCTCTATGAGATGATTCTTTATTTCAAAAAGAAATTACTGATCTATTTTCAGTTGAAGTGTCCATTGTTTCAGATGATTGGCAGGAGATATTTTCATCCACAAAATTGTTACATTCAAGTGGAAGAGTCAATCGTATGGTCAGGGAAACAGACAAATCACTCCGTTCGTTATATTAGTAGATAGTAATTGTTTTCTATCTTGAGGCTACCATCTATCTAATAAACATCAGACTGAAGACTTGCGAAATAATCCCATCTCCCGGTTGGAAATTAATATTTACGGTGATTATAAGATGAAGAGAACGGAGCAATTCATCTTTTGATTGAACCGTTTGGGCTGTTATGAGGTTCTCTGCCACTGGATTAAAAACATAAATGTATGTATTCAATATTTCTATGGTGTCTTTAATAAAAGGAAACTTTGAAGTGTCTGGTCGATTGGGGAGGGTGAAGGTTGAAACCCTGTATTAGTTGCTCTGATTCAGTTGCAAAAGCCTCACTAGGTAATCAGAAAATACAAAATCTTCCGGGCCAGAGTAATAAAGTTCGTTCACTAATTACAACGAAGGCAAAGAGAAGCAACTTTTTGTGTTTTGCTTTTTATAGACGCCTTTTGTCTACGATGATTAAGAAAAACAAACGAAGACCTAATTAAGTATCAAAAATTGGAGAGACCGCATTTTGATCGGAAGGCAATGAAGCTGGTTTTCGATTGGAGAATAAGAAGGATTAACATTGATCGGATAGCGTTATGGCCGGGTTTTAATCGCGGGGTAACGTTACCAGATTTTGGTAGAAGAGTATTTTAGAAGACGTATTTTGATCGGAGGGCGATTAAGATGGATTTTGATCGGAGAATAAGAAGGCTTCATACGAGAGCGTCGAGACTGGAATTCGGTTATCAGAAAAGGAGAAACCTTCCGGGCTTAATTAATAAAGTTCGTTTACTAATTACATAGCAAAAGGGTAAAGAAGCAATATTTGTGCATCTCCGTCACTTTTTATGGACGCTCTTTTGTTCCTAGGCTCATTAAGAAAAAACCAGCAAAGATCTAATTAAGTATCAAAAGGTGGAGGGCCTGATTTTGATCGTAGGGCGATGAGGCTGGATTTTGATCGGGGGTGGAGGTGATAAAACTAGATTTACATTAGGGAGTGATGAGACTGCATTTTGATCGAAAGATGATGAGGTCTCATTTTGATCGAAGGGCGATGAAACTTGATTTTGATCGAAGGGCGATGAGACTGCATCTTGATTGTAGGGCGTCTAAAAGATAGATTTATCGTTTTGTTCCACTATCTTCTTCCATCTTGTGGGCAACTTTATGATTCAACACTTCCAGAACTCTTATCTTCCTGTACACGGAAATGTTCTAGATACCTTTTGCAGTCTCATAGAGAATAAGAAGGATTTTATACGAAGAGAATTCTGTAAAAACTGGGATTAATGGTGATCTGAAAGTGAAATATACGATGGATGAGAGAGAACTTCCAAGCTGAACTGTAACAGTCTTTGCTTGGTGACCAAAGAAATGCGTAGAGTTATCTTGGTGGGATATTACGCCAGTTTTTGCTTTAACTAATTCACGGTGTGTTTTCTTCCATTGCTGCCTTCAGTTCGGTCTGATTACGAGCCACACTTCTTCAAACGAATCGATCGGTTCTCCAGACAGGACCCATAACAAACGACACCCTATCAATCCCACCATGTACAGGGCATAAGCTTTCTTTGATGAAGACTGTCCTTTGACACATTCGGTGATGGTTTATTTCACAGGTCCCGTGGTCCCTTGCACCCCAAGTTGTTGTGAAATGCATACAGGCAACCATAGGCCTGAGAGACAGATTTGGCCCTCGGCAACATTTTTTGTGGCCCCAACGGCCGATCCAGGCATTTATTTAAAATATCATTTTTTCTCAGAAATACATGTATTCATTATAATATATTGAAAGTATTACTTTGAATGATCTCTTGATATCAAACAGTGAATGTATCATTTGGCCAAGACAGCGTAAATAGAGTAGACAACTATGAAGTGTTAGTGTTCAAGATGCTTCTACCCCATCTCTATTTTTGTCTTCTAATTACTTGTATGATATCTTTTACTTTAGTCCGCTCTAAAATCCATATCCATGTCCCCCCTCACTCTCTCTCTCTCTCTCTCTCTCTCTCTCTCTCTCTTAGGGTTGCTCCTGGCATTGCTCTTTCCCTTTTCGAGCCGTTGTATAATCGACGTGAAGAGCGATCGGCCTTTAGGTAGTCATTGCTGCTTGTATTGTCATCGCAGTTCCACGGTTAACACAGTAAAATTCATGTTTTATTGTGATAGATGGTAAGTCAGTTTTATGTATCAAGTCAAGGCTTTTATCATGCAATAGATAACATGTAGTGGCCAAAGGCCTTTGTCTTGCAATGGACAGTTATTACACTTGCTACCTTCTGCAATTGATGGGTTTAAAAGACAAAGTCAAATTGTTTTAGTCCTCCATTTTTATTTGAAACAAGTCCACGGTCAAGCGCTCCGCTGACTCTGTAATCAAAAGTGTACAAATTGAAAAATATAGAATATAAAGAGGAAAACCTAACAACACTACAATTATATCACGTTAGCTCGAATGATCATTGTTCAAATCAATATATACACTTGTATATGGTAAACAACTGATGATCCCAACAAGAAAATCCATGCATAGTACCATAATACTTGATTCTGTGTGAAACATTAAAAAAAAACAACATTGGAAAAATTACATTAACTGATATGGGGAAATAATTGACTGAAATGACATTTTTTAGATGAGAGTTCTTTTTCATATATTTAGTGTTCAAAGCTATAAAGCTTTCTAGACCACACACACACAAGCACATATATATATATATATATATATATATATATATATATATATATATATATATATATATATATTAATCAATTGTTCATTTTTAGACAACAATCTTGTCACTTTCCTGTCACCGTCTTCCTCACTTTCTTCTCTTTCATATATTTTGAAGTAAAAGCTTCTCAAGTCAACATAAGTGTGACAGACACAGCTCATTATATATCTTAACATTAATATAAAGGCCTGTAATCAACACAAGTGTGAGAGAGACGTATAGATACCCTGAAAAAGATTTAGTTTTCTGGTAACGCCGGAACTCAATAGCCATGATGCTGTCACGGCCAAATTGCGATGAACACATCGATTCTCGACCGATCACTGAAGTTGAGCAACGTCGATCCAGGTCAGTATCTTGATGGATGAACAACACATCAATCGAAATAAAGTCTATAATCCACGTGTCCTATCGATCTACGAATGTTACAGACAAATCGCCTTGGACACATCGGTTTACGTACGATCACAAAAGTTGAGCACTGTCGAGCTTGGTCAGTGTCTGGATGGGTGGTGACTGTCTGGGAACATTAGATGCCGTAAGCAGCTCGGGATCAGACAGAGAGCCTTCTGTGGTGATCTCGTTAATCTTCTCAAAGAATAAAAACGATCTCTACACTACACCCAATAACGCAAACCGAAGG
This sequence comes from Thysanoteuthis rhombus, assembly GCA_963457665.1. NCBI lineage: Eukaryota > Metazoa > Mollusca > Cephalopoda > Oegopsida > Thysanoteuthidae > Thysanoteuthis > Thysanoteuthis major. Next base: position 48,921,976 of record OY735230.1, read on the forward strand.
ACCCCTTTCTTGAGCTCTTGACTGACCAGGCTGCGAACGACAAGGAATTAATGAATGAGTCAACGTTTGTCTGCAAATACTTCGTCTTTAGGAAGTATACGATGTTAAGGAGTGTCACCAACAATGAGGTAAGAATTAATTTTTCCTGTCATTTTTTTCTTGTTCTTTCCACAAATGATAAACTGTATTTATGGCACCGAGGACTGGTAAGAGAGCAAACCTTTTGGATTTCAGAAAACAAAAGGAATTTCTACATGATCCCCGATGTCCCACTATTGTCCTCAAACAAAAGTGTCCTTACTCTCCTTACAGATGTTAGGCGAGATTTGTCTAGGGTTCGTTGGGTCAGGGTGTTCCAAGTCCGACTGCACCTCTTTTAAGAGTTTCTCAATTGCGTTGGCTTTCTTTACGAGCCACGAAATCGCTTAAGTCTGACGCCGGATACTGTAAACAAATTCCTTCGTCTATTGACACTCGAAAAGTCACGAGGTCAAGAGGGCGCAGAATCTTTTAGAAGTCTTTCAAATATTTCCGTTACTCAAGTTTCTGTACTGGATCGCCGTGTGAAATTCGTATCTACTTGTTTTGCATTCGCTTTCCGCATCGTGATTCGATGTTAAAGACATTGCACTATTTCAGATCATACACGCACCCTCACTTATATTTCTAATTGTGTACACGCGTTATAAAAAAGATATATTTTATTCTGAAAGGGGCAAGCAGTTCCATATCATGAATACTGATTTGCCACTGGAAACAACATCAGAGTTGTTGCGACCCTATACTTCACATGGATCTACCGGAAAACATAAAACATTTGAAAGGCTGTTTCGACATGATCCTTCCAGGGGCGAGCTAAAACAATCTGCTCTTATTAGTTGATATTTTCAAAAATAAATATATTGAGTGTATTCGATCGAGAGCCTAGAAGGTTTGTGGTGGGCATTAGTGATGCTGGGTCTTGATTGCAACCGAGCATCTCCCCCTCAACCAACCAGAGACTCTTGCGGCTGCGTAAAAGGACCCAATGTCTTTAGCTTAAAAGACCGCCTTGACGTAGTCTGCTGTCAGGCGGCGTCAAATCGTAAATGATGTGAGACCTTTG
>OY735230.1:48925580-48955580 GCA_963457665.1 Thysanoteuthis rhombus
GTTTAAGTCCGAGACGATTGTAAATTCACATCCAGCAAGACTGTTTGCCTCTTTTGTGCATGCAATGAATTTATTTATAAGGAAAAAAAAAACTGCCTGTAAATGATAAAAAACAAAACTAAAACAATCGAATTGTTGGACTACTTCCAGGTCAATTGTGAACGTTCAGTACAAAATAAAGGCATAGCAGCACATTTACTGTCGAATAAAACCGGAAGTTGGCTTCATTAATAATATTCCATTGGTAGATTTTTCCCCCTAGAATAAAGCCGGGAAAGAAAGTAATCTTAATGAGAAAAAGCTGAGAAAAAAATCAATCAAATTCCACTGAGCTGCTATTTACTAAGTGTGGCTTAGTTTTGGTACACGTCCATAAGTCAGGGGCACCCAGTGAGAATCGAACTTATCACGCAATAGTAATGATCTGCAAGCCTTGCTTGTTAACTATTACGAAGCTCTCATTGAATCTACCAAGTTGAGAGTAAGAATAAATATCTGAGGTTGAAAGAGATCTGTTTTTATTGTTCTTTGGTTGTACCAATTTTTATTTTATTTACTTTATGAAGCATAGTAAATAATGATCATTCTTTTCTTTTGCCGCTACTTACCTTCAACGAAATTTTTGTCACGTTTCTCTCTCCAGTTTTCGGGTTCGATTCTCACCTGGAATTAATCTTCATTCCGCTGTTGATTTATTTACTCTCTGCTGAAAGGAACCCAGCTAGATTTTGGTTGCAATAGAAAAGCGATAACAATAGGGATGAAAGTAAACAGTAACAAAACATCGATTATAAAGTTCGTGGCCGTTGATCAAATTGAAATTCTATGAAGCATATATTGATGAAAATTGAAACACACATGGGTTTCCATTTACAGCCATTAATATAAGTGTCACATTTGAACGAACTGCTTCCATATACTGAATGCAATTACAAATTCATGGTGTGTTGAGAATCTGCATTCAAAATCCTGGCGTTTCAATGGACACGAACGCGACGATTGGAACTACTCAATGGTAAGAATGACGCCCTGTTGAAGCGGTTACCCTATCGATCGCAAGTTCGATTCCTGCAGCGGCCCCATATTTTTATTGTTCAAATTATTTACGTTGTCCAGGGCGAGTGATGCATTGACCGTGTAATGACGGAGGACTATTTCAGATAAGAGTTTCTATATAACATAACGTAATTCATAATCATTCTGTCGGATCATATATACCCATTTCTTTATGCATAATTGTAGCGTTGAAAGAAGCGAATAGAGCTTATATAGACCCATGAATAAACGAGATGATAATTTGGAGTGAATATATATATATATATATATATATATATATATATATATATATATATATATATATATATAAGCAAGGATAAATGCAGCAGGGTCTAACCCCACTCCCACTTCTATTATGATTGAAGATGATTACTGTAACTTTTTGTATTGTATTTAAGATAAATGAAAAATTATATATATCAATATTTATTTCTTTGTATAAATGTGTTCATCAGTTAGAATGAAGTAAACGTTTGCATATCCGTGGAGTGAATTCTGCTGGTAAGTAAGAATCGACAGTTTCGCCTCATTTCTTGAGATATCAGCGGATCAACCGATTGTTCACGATTTCAAATCGTAGTCTGCGAATCTTATTTTTTAACTCCTAAATTTGATGAGGATTGTTTTTGTTGTTCTTGATCTTGTTACAGCAGTAAAACAAAGCTCCAGGTTTTGCCCGGAGTCTGACAATATCTAGCAATATTAAAGCGTGGTTAATATGGGTGGGCGGAATATTCAAGAAATGAGCGGAAACAAGCAAATAGGTATCTAATGACATATCTCAGACAATTAATGACATTACGATAACCTGTACCCCTTGTAACTCCTGGTGAAAAAGGAAAGAAACAGGTCTGGTTAGTCACGCAATAGAAACCCTTACGTGACCAACGTCTTTTGGCAGCATGCCCTGTCGGGAGTGATCAATCAAAATATTAGAGGTGACCAATAAATAAGTTACTTTTCCCGCCTTTTGTTGAATCCCTGGAAAGTATGGATATTCCAAAAATGAGCGGGTATGAACTACTGACCGATTTAGCATAAACATACATTGTAAATCGAACCTCTCACATATTTGGGGTGGGATTTTGAAGAACAAAACACGAGTTTCTGTACATAATAAGGAGTAAATGTTAGTATTTTCGACCCTCTAGCTCCATTAGTGCGACCTGTACGCGTGATACATATATACATACATCGCCAGTCAGCCAGATCTACTTAAAAACTGAAGAAACTTATATCGACAGTTTTGGTGACAGTTTTGGTTGATGATTTTAAACTGAAGGTGACGTTGGATCGGGGGAAAAAAAGAGTGAGCAGCGCCCATCTCCTTCCAAAGCATCGAATCCGTCAAGAGATGCAGTGGAAATAGAGGCTTCCATAGACAACGATTCAATTTTTCTCCAGCGTATTTCACGACCAGAACACGGAGAAAATGGTTGCCATGGTAACATTGAATGTTATGAATATTGAATGATCTTCGTCCATTTAGGGATCTTCATTCCAAAAACAAATATTAAACCCTTTCCAACCTGAAAAGAATTTTTTTTTGTCAAGTTTCATTTGATTTTCATCCAGCCTCATCTTTCTTTTTTCCTTTCATTCCTCCTTTCACTCTTTTTTTCCTCACTTTTTCGTTATTCCTTCTTTCTTTCTTTCTTTTTTTCTTTGTTTCTTCTCTTCACACTTTCTTACCTTCCTTTCTTCTTTCTCTCATTCGGTTTCCCTTCTTTCCTTTTTTCTTTATTCTCTCTTTCCTTCCTTGCTCCTCTCCTTCCTTACTCCTTTTCTCCTTTTCTTCATTAATTTTTCCCCAGTTCTTTCTTTCCCTCTTTATTCAATTCTTTGATTTTTCTCTTATTCTCTCCCACCTTGTTTTCTTCCTTCATCTCTCCTTTCTTTCTTTCATCGTCTTATTTTTCTTTATTCTTCCTTTCCTTCCTTCCCTCTCTCTTTCTTCCTTTCCTGCTTTCCTTCCCGCTGTCATTCCTCCATTTCTTCTATCATTCTTATTTTCCTAGAATTCTCCATTTTTGCTTTTATTCATCTTTCCATCCTTCTTCCCTTTTTTCTTTCTTCTTTTCCCTTCCATCTATTCACTTTTCTACGATTCTTTCTTTCTTTCTTTTTTACTTTCTTCCTTTCCTCTTTCATTCTTTTATCATTCATTTCCCCCTTCATTCCCTCTTCTCTATCCTTCTTCCTTTCAGTCATTCATTTTACTTTCGCTTTTTTTTTCCTTTTCCTTATTTCTTTCCTTCTCTCTTTCAGCTATTTTTTTTTCTTTCTTCCGAACCCGATCTTGGATAATCCTTTTCTCCTCCTAATGCCCCTCTTCCTCTCTTTTACTTCTTCCACCAGGAATCTCCTTCATTTTCTCTTCTGTCACATGGAACTACCAACTTTTCTTTCCTTCCGTTCCCTTTCCTTCCTTTTGTTTCCTCGCAGATTGGACGGCTTTATTTTGGCTTTGACTTTTCCCACTTGCACACAGCCTCACCAGCCACAAGAAGCCTATCATCTATTTCTATCTCAACAAGGACAAGCAATTTTCTTATTCGATGCCTTCCCTAATTAGGCAAGGATCTGCCTCCGTCGACTCTCAGACTTGTAATGAGAAAAGGGTCAGAGATTAGGAGAGACCCAAACGATACAGTGGCACATTTTGAATTAGTCCCACCGCCGATAAGCCGGCACTTTAATTGTCCATCCATTTTAGATTAATATATGCCGCAGAAAGCCAACATCGGCTCAGCAAGATCGAAAGGGGTCAAACATTTGGTTTCACAATCGGCATCGCTGGTTCCGCGACCCACATTTAATTAAAACTGTTGAGCGTGAATATTTGGGTTGGTGAGGCCCCTGTCTCGAGCCATGTGTTCGACCATGCATGCCTTCAGTTTAAAGAGATTATTTCACTTGGTCAGTGAGATATGCGAGGGATGACGATTGCCGAGCCAAAGGCTATTCTGTGATGCAATGGCTTCAACCATTGGAACAGTCTAAACGGCGGGACGCGCCCAGGGAAATCGGGTGGGGATGTTGAATATACGGGACGATAATCCTCATTTGTCCTCCTCCTTGATTGACTGAGCTTGCACCACCCCCTACATCAACCGTGACACACCTCGACAAATGACCGTTGAACTCCCCTTGTCTTACAGAATATCTGTCAGCATTCTTGGGGCGACATTCAAGATTATTCTGAACATTATCTTTGCATCAATCACGGGATGGAGAAATATAATCCGGTCTGACGTTGGTGTTCTCTTTAACATTCGCTCATTTCTTTTTCTTTAAGCGAAGACTTCAACAGCAATATGCGGTCGACCACAGGAAAACTATTTGTAGACAAAAACAAACAAACAAAAAAAGCATCTTCTCCATCAGTTTTAAAGGGATAAATGTAACTCCGAAAGACATGATTGGGGTTAATTAGTACTTGATTAACAAACAGTATTCATGTTTTAGCTTTTATTCTAATATTTTGATTAAGTTTTGGAGATCTATTTATATAATGAGCAGTGTGACGTTCTCCTTTTGCTTCTCTATCTGTAACAATGGACTCTTCCACTTGAGTAACAATTTTTCAGATAAAACAATGGGCTCGAACTATTTCAGTCACTTTTGGTTCATCAATGCGATCTGTGCGCACGGTACATACATATAAACCCTGCTAGCCAGACCGACTCAAAAACTGATGAAACCTTTGTTGACAGTCTTGGTTACGAACTTTAGATGAAATTCATGACACTTGAAAATTCATTTAAACAACTAACACCTTTAAAGTAGTGAACTATTAAGTCTTAAAGTGAGAGGATGTAAAGGAACTGCTCGAACTTCACAGAAATACGAGTAGATGTAATCCAGACCGACTTTAGCTTTCTCTTGATCGTGAAGATTGGTTTATTCCTTTTCTTTAAGTGAACACTCGAGCGGCCGAACACAGAGAAATATTTGTGGACGAAAAATAAATTAAATAAATGAATGAAAATAAAACACTTAGTCCTGCAGTTCTGAAATAAGAAAGAAAAATGTGATTCCGAAAAAACATGTTTGTTGGTAATCGATATTTGATTACCAAATCAGATTCACATGTAATTTTTCTGAAAATCTGTATATCACCAAGTATAATGCACCTGGCAATAAATAACCCGCATCATTCCTGATTGAGCTTTAATCTCGAACGAAAAATGAATTTTCCCGTGTATATAGATATGTATAACAATTTTTTCCATAGATAATACGCACATGGATTTCACAATTACGTATACAAACTTGTGTAACAATTATGTTTCAATAGATAACACGCACGTGGATTTTACAATTACATTAAAAAAAACATGTATAGAAATTATTTTCCATAGATAATACGCACCTAGATTTTGCAGTAACGTATAGAAACATGTATAATAATTGTTTCCATAGATAATACGCACATTGATTCTTCAGATCAGATTTTTCGTGGAAAATGCAGATCATACCAAAGGATATATGGTATTTTGATCATATTCAGTTGATATCAATCCATATGACAAGAGCTGTTTCTTTCACGATTATAGTATCAGTAGTAGCAATCAACTAACCCTGTCGTTGTCAGACAACGCAAACCATCAGCAGCACCTGGACAAGCACTGATCGTAGAAAATTAGAGCCGTGTCAGTCAAATATATGTTGACTCATGAGGCCTTTATTTTGATTTTACAATCTACGATAAGTGCCTTGTCTATCACAACTATGTTGCCTTAAGAAGTCTTCATTCCAAAATGAATAACTCAAACAAAAGAAAAACATAGATGTCATTATGAAGAAGAGGAAACTAACGAGAACTATTGTCTACAAAGAACCAATTGATAAATATGCATATTAATACATAGCATGATGTATCATACTGCTTACTAACATTCACATCAACTAATTATTTCTTAGTAACTTGGTAGTTTTTTTCAGTCTTTACTTTTCTGTCGTACCAAGAACTCTCCCTACCGAAATCCGAGGTACGAATCGATACGAAAAATCCACATTCGTACGATTCGAACCCACAGCCAACTGGTCGCCAAGAGGTTGTCTTATTGACTGAGCTAAATTGACAAGACATTGATATTAAACAAAAATGTATTATACAGATACAAAAAGGCTTATTTCATTCTCCTAAATAGATACATTTACGCAGAAAAGTATATATTTTCATCAATTTTTAAAAAATCTATTCTGTATACAATAGGAGAGTTACTGTGATCATCATTAGCCGGAAAGTTTGGGAGGAATTAGACCCAGCTGCAACCAGGCTTGTTCTTCTCCTTTTCTCGTATATTTTCAGCTAACATGAAATGTAAACCTGGCAATGATCTTCAGATAAAGAATAAGTGGTTTGATACTAAAATTGAATAAAAGAGGGCGCCACTCGTTGTTGCTTAAAAAACGAAGTTCGTTTTTCTTCCACTCCAAAGTCTCGTCCACTTTCAAAGGATCATATCAAACGGATCCTATTTAAGTGTGTGAAGATCTATTCGAAGATCAGCTATCTTCTAAGCAGTCATTTGAGAAAATGACAATAACAATGACTTCATGTCACATTTAACCATAAGTGTTTAATTTGGTTCATTTGAAAAGTACTCACTTATTGCCACATACAACTGGTGGCGCCAGGCTAGGACAAGCCCGGGTTTTGCCTCGGCTCCCAATAATGAGAGATTGACTTTGGCCCAAGGTTGCAAAATTTAGTTTTAATATGATCCCGTGCATACATAACGCTGCCAGTGAGCAGTGCGGGCTGTGAACATCGTTTCTGAGAGCTTCGGATAATCAAAGCTTATCTGCAGAATACCGTAGCAGACAAAGGGCTGTACAATTCAGGCGCAATTGCCATGAGTGGACAACGTGTTGAAAACCTGAATCTTGAAGACATAGTTCCCCCGTTTAACGACAAAACATCTAAAGGAGAATTACCGCTGTGTAGTTTGTGTTACAGCAACCCGTAATCTCATTGCTGCTATTAATATTATTATTATTATTATTATTATTATTATTATTATTATTATTATTATTATTATTATTATTATTATTGTAACACTAGTGCTGGGATTATTTATTTATTGTACAAGTATATATTCTAATTCTAGTATGAATGTATCGCTATGTTCTTTATTTTAATTTTTGTCATTATTTAAACTCATGTTTCTTTTTTTTTCTTTTACAAATCGTGAACCAAAACTGTGAGCATCAACATAGGTTTCTTCAGGTTTCAAGTTGGTCTGGCTGGCTATGTGCTGCGCGCACAGTCAGCACCAATGAAACAAGAGGGCTGATGATTTAAACAATTACCTCTTATTATGTCTAAAAAATGGTTTTTAAATAGCCCCCACCCACCCACACCAAAATAAGTTTTTAGGGTGGGGTTCAATTCGCAATGTTACTTTATGCTAGAATAGTCTCTTAGTTTTCTATTCAATCACTGTCCCACCGCAGCAATATGTGACACAAGGTCGGGCTTAACGTGGGAAGAAATAGTACTCAACCATCCAAAAAATGGCTCCAGCCGACGCAGTTACCATTGAAAAGCTCATCGTGATGGCTAGACAACGTCACCTGCGAAAGCTGGGCCGAGTAATAATGGGAGAGCCTAAGGACGAGTCCAAAAGCCTCCCGATGCGCTTAGCAAACGCAGCCTCAGTGTAACCTCATTGGCCAACGTTTGCACCGGCGCACTCGGTCTTTGATGCCAACCTTCACACAATTTCCGGCCCATTCAACGGGCAAGTGTCGGTACCGACTCTTCGGCCTGTGCCGTGGAAATGGTTTTGTTTGAGTTGTTGGTTGGTACCATCATAGAACCTATTAAAAAGTTCAAATGGTAATGGGCAGGCCATGTTGCGAGAATGAAAGACAACTGATAGACAAATGCGAAACCGAGACCGACAGATAACAAGATGGAGAGATGAACTAGACGAATTCAGAAAATACTGGCTCCGCGTCGCCCATGATAGAGAAAAGTGGCGGATCCTAGGGAAGGTCTATGTCTAGTGACACACGATAAAAGACTGATGATGATGATAATGAAGACATTTTAAAAATTATTCTTATCTTTTCAAATCGTTTCTACTGGTTGATTCTCCGGATTTTTGTCGGTGGACTTCTGACTGGTACCAAGTCTGTACTGCCTCTTAATCGGGTTGTATTATGGAATGTTAAATAAATAAAGTCGGAGAATGAACCGATCGAAACATTGTTAAAAAAACATCAACATAAAATTTGAGGATAGGCCAATAGTTTCCATCGTATATGAATTTTGAAATCACAGGTCTGGTTAGTCACTTAATAAAAAACATCTCAAAACCAGTGTTTCGTTTTTTTTTTCGCAACATACCGTGTTCGGGGTGATCAATGAAAAAATCAAGAAAAGTGGTAAACAATGAATAATTTACCTCTTCCGCCTTTTGTTGGTCAGCGATCACTTAAAAATCTCGTTTTCAAGACATAAAGAGTAGATGTAGAAGTTTCCAGTCCTCTAGATTCACAGGTGTGGTCTGTATGCATGATACATGGCCAGCCAGCCAGCCAGCCAGCCAGCCGGACCAGTTTGAAAACTGAAGAAACCTATGTTGATAATTTTGGTGACAGTTTTGGTTGACGGTTTCTAATAAATAGTTTTGAAATGATATTAAACATCATGCCAAGTAATTTGTGGCGAAATTTTTTTTCTTATTCTTCCTTTGCTTCGAGTTTCCGTGGCTTACTTGGTAGTGCAGCTGATGTGTTTAACAAGGTTTCCCTAAGGCTAAAAGGATGTGAGTTCGAGTCTCACCGGGGGATTATTCTTCATTTTCGATGTGCTGTTCAATCATTGCCGTTGATCGACGACCTGAGTCAAGTTGTGATAAGAACAAATTTAAGATGAAGGGAAATAGTAATAAAGAAATATGTTCTATATAAAAGTCATAAATTAATATGTTTGTTTGGTTATCCGGCTGGTCAGGGTCTTGTTTTAACCTAAAACTTGAAATGGGTTGATTCACGTGAAATAAGAGAACTAAAAAAAAAAGTGCTAAAGGGATTGTAAAATTTGATAGTCCGTTGTCATAACAAGAAAGAATACGTCACAGAAAAGGCTGATCGTTTGAAACTGAAATAAAATCTAAGAAAAAGATTGAACGTGAATGACTGAAAGATAAGTTTAATGTTATTCTTAAGATTTGAGACTTTGAGTCTGATCACCTTTTAAAACAGCTTCAGTTGAATTGAGACTTGAAATAAATGAAAATTAGGATGTTTGACGTATTAAAGATAAATTCCCAACATCAACTTTAGACTCCTCAGTGCTGATCCATACATAAATAACCCCGTCATTCTTACAGATATATGCAAGTCAATAATGAAACCTATGAGCAGTAAATTCTTTCTATGTTGTCATGTCCATGAAGAACGGCGTTTTAACTGAACGATTGTGTCATGAACTTATTTCGTATCATTCAAGGCACAAATATCGTCTGCCAATTCCATTTGTATCTAACTTGGGTTTTCATAACATCCTAACTTGATAACATAGAGAAGTTTTCATCTTCCGAACTCGAAAGGTCTTCTGCCATTTTCTAATGGAAAGTGCCGTTCGATCATCTCTAATCTATTTCAGCCTATTCAAAAGCGTTCGACAATTACTTCTTGGCCATTTTTGTTTCTCTCAGATAGATTCTGTTTTTGCAATAAACAACTTTGAAAATATGACGACACTCACTTCAGATCTAGAAAACGGCAGATTCTCGTTCAATTACTTGGGTGATAAATCAGAACAAATTCAAGGAAATGTGTTTTCTCTCTATTCCCAGATGAAATAAGAGGGTCTTATACGCGATCAAGTACGGTACTTATTTATCGACTCCTTTCATATATTTCATCTAGTTCTTGTTGTTCTCAATTGGTCTTAACTGAAACTTGCTAAAAAAAAGAACTTGCCATTCCAGTCAATAATTGAACAACCGTAGCATCAAAATTTGAAGTCATGTGAAAAAATGCCATCGAAAAATGACCTGTTCCGAATAGATTCTATTTATGACATCACGGGAGTTTTCCACGGGACAACATCAAACATAGAGCAAAAAAATATCTATGTCCCGGAGAATCTAGACACTATCAATAAACCAGTCAGAATGAGAACCTCATAGCCCAAAAGAGCTTTTAAGAAAATAAATAAAATAAAAGTGAGGCCTAGTGGATGACTGATGCCAATTTTCAAGTCTGTAGACAAAACAGTATTGCAAGAAGCGCTGGAATACACAAACACATAGACACACTCACTTATACAAAAAGAATAAAACTCTTCCCGATCTTTGACGGTTACGGTTCAAACAACAAACTCATAAGAAGTGAATCCTTTTCGATTTGCCATTTGCACGAAAAATGGTGATTTATATGAACCATTGTGTCATGAACTTATTTCGTATCATTCAAGGCTCAAATTTGCACTACATCGTCTGTCAATCTCATTTCTACATAACTCGGGTCTTCATAACACCTTAATTCAATAAATAACTAAGAGAAGTTTTCATCTTCTGAACTCAAAAGGTCCTTTGCCATTTTCTGATGAAATGCACTACCCGATCATCGCTACTTATTTATTTCGATAGATTCGAAAGCGATTGACAATTACTTCTTAGCCATTTCTGTTTTGCTCGTGTATAACAGAAACCGATAACCAAACTGTCACTATAGGTTTCTTAGGTTTTTAACTTGGTCTGGCTGGCTATGTATCACACATGCTTCATGAATGGATTTTGAAGGCTGAACATTTTTTTAAAATGTTTCTAGTTGGGGGGGTCAATTTGCAGTATAAGTTTATGCTATATTGGTTTCTGCTCGATAGCATCCATGCTTACTTATTTTCTTGAAATTCAGATTTTTTAAAATGATCACTGGCCAACAAAAGGCGAGCCATGTGATTTATTCAATGATCCCTCAGTTTTTCCAATTTTTTTAAATTCATCGTCCCCAACACGACATGCTGCCAAAAGACGTTGATTACGTGACAGTTTCTATCGGGTGACCAACCAGACTTGTTCTGTTCGTGCAATAAACAACCTTAAATATGATGAAGCTCCTCTTCAGATCTGGATAATTGCAAACCTCCCCGGCTTCAGACACTTGTCGTCATCAGAAATCAAATAAGCCGATGTTGTTCCTCTTGATTCAATTGCTTCTTGGCCAGGATCTCTAACCAAACATTTCGCAGAAAGCAACTTGAAGATGAAACCAGAATAAGACATTATTTTGGAAAATGGTTCTGTTGCCAGAAGACGAGAAAATAAACTGCATTTTCTGATGGCCCCAACCAATGTTATGGGCATCCACTCCAAATATCCATCTTTGCCGGCCCTAAAGTTATTATTTTTCGATTTCTTCGTATTGATTAGTTTTTATATGCCATTTCGGTATTTGGCTATGGCTTTGACAGCGTTCCTGTCTTTGAGTGATATTGCAGGATTAATTGGCATTTTGGGGGATTTCATCAGTGCCGTGGACAATGTTGTTTACAACATCGTAAAGGCGAAAAGAGGTTCTGGACAACACAGGGAAACAATCTGCAAAGAACCTAAGAATACAAAGAAATAGAAACAAAAATTGTGCCTTAATTTCTGAGTTCAGTCACTATGCAATATATCTTATACTGATTAAGTATTTCAAATACAAAAACTATGAATCAAAATGTTTTATTGGTTATACTTACATAAAATACATTTCGTGCACAATATTCATATAAATGGGAATACATAGAAAAACCAGTTCTTCGCGGTGACTGCGTTTCATGCCAGTGATGTCAATCGTCAGGACGGTCTGACGATCTCATCATTGGCATGAAACACGGAGTCACAGTGAAGAGCTGATTTTTCTTTATACTTCTATATGCTCTATCTTCGATATGAAGCCCTCTTTATACATAGATAACTCAACCCTCAAAAAATTATACATATATATATATATATGTGTGTGTGTGTGTGTGTATGGATATGATAATTATAAAAACATTTTTGAAGGATTTTTGCCAAGCACCGATTTTACTCAGTGGCCCACAGACCGGCCTTAGATCGTGTAAATAAAGAAAGATATGAGCAGTTGTTCAGGAATCGAACCTGCGGCAATCTTAGAAGCAGCCTTATACGCTAGCTCTGCTCTTACCACGTGAGCTAACAACACTCTCGTGGCAAGGCAGGGGTCTGGGTGCACACTTACATTGCTCATTTCTTCATTTACGATCTTTGGAACAATATTTCATGTATGTTATTCCCAATGCCTACAGTTACAAACACCATACTGTTGGCATCAGGCACAACAATTTTATTTAATCGGATTTCTCGATGACCATTGAAAAGCAACTTATTCGATACATCTGGCGAATGTCAACTTTGTACAATGGCCAGTTGTCGAGTAACCGCGGTGCACGCACTCATGCTCACAGTTCTATTCAGATTATCAATAAATTCATAATAATGCTTTATTTTACCCGCCGTATTTTCCTATTTGTCTGTATCTTAATTTGCTTGCCGTATTTTTCAATTTTCTTATTTGCATTAAAGATAAAGCAAATCTTCTCGGGCCACGAACCACCATTTTTAATCACAATGCGAAAAAATCAAGCTCGGTGGTAATGTATGAGACAAAAAGCGAAAAGGTTCTTTCCTGGACGCTGAATGGGCACCTGGAAAGGAAGTGAAACACTCATATCCGCCCATTTTTTCCAAAATGACTCCATTTATTCAAACACAAATCTTGTGCGACGGCGACATCGAGGCTTTAAAACAGCTGCCACTTGTTTAATTCAAGTGATTTTTAGCTTTTCTCAAAATGAAAAAAAAAAAAATGCTGTCGAGAAGGAAGTTCAAAATAAACAACGTCCTAAGCTTTGGTAATAAATCAAAAATCTCACAATTAACGAAATCTTGAAAGGGTAAAAAAAACAAACTGAGATGCATGCAGATGCTTCTTCCTGATAAATTCAAACAAACAATCACATTAATTCATTGGCATTAATTATGAGTAGGAAAATTGATAAAAATCTGTCAACTGCTTCGTCCTCCGATAATTTGCAGACGACATCTCCCTTGAGTCTCTCCATCAACGGATGCTATCTCTCTTTCCCGTTTTCCTTGTCATTTTACTCTTTTGGGTCTTTGCAAAATGGCTGAAATCATCGTTGAAACACCTTGGACGAGAACAAGGAGAACATGACGAGGCTGATGGCGATCCCGAAAGTGAACTTTGCAGACCTTTTCGAAAAGTAGAAGGGGCGCCAGGATAAGTGTGTGAGGTCTCAAGGGGAGTGCTTCGAAGGTACAAAGACACCATTGCCTTAGGTAGGTTATTTGGGGGGGGTTGCGGAAGATTTATCGACAATGACTCTCCGACAAGAGTTACTGACAGTAAATTACCGATATTTATCTCGATGTACAATTCATCGAGATTCAACTTGCCCAGTTATATAATTTACAGATATCTTTAAAAATACTCAAAAGATTAAAAATTAAAAAGAATTTACCAGAACGAAAAGATATTAAAATATTTGGCAATCGCTCAGCAAAGGGACTATTTTGTGAAAAATGAATGCGTCTTTAAATATTCCGAAACAAACAAAAACTATCTTATTAGATTTTTATTTATCTAGTTATATGTATACCTTTATATTGTTGTTATTTTCAAACGTACAATGCTTAAAGAAAGAACATTATGACGCACTTTGTATTGATCAGAACTTGACTAAAGTGGAAAGACGTCACAACATATTCATTCTTTTGAAAATAAAATTGAGTATTTGCGTGCGATGGCCCATAACCTTTCTTTTTAAAATAACATATACTATATATAAGCTGTAACTTGAATTTTGAGTCTTACGACTTATCCTGTTTAAATGAATGTTTGTTTGGAAAAAAAATGTTCGTTAAAAGAAATAGGTTTGTTTAAAAAAACACCTCTATCTATAACTTTCATCTAAGATTTAAATTTGATGTAGCTCGTATCTTAATCATTTTTTGTGTGAATAAAATTTTGTAAAATTCGTTTTAAAAACCTTTGTACCTATTTTTTTTATAACTTTCACCTGAAACATACATTTTATTTACCATGAATTTTTAGTGAAAATAGAAAAGGTTATCAGTGAAATTCATTTTTAAAAAAACCCTATATACCTTACGCCGGAAACTCAAATCGGCTCTTGCAGTTTAAAATGCAATTTAGGGCCTCAAATTAAATTAACTGCAATAATTCATATATATATATATATATATATATATATATATATATATATATATATATATATATATATATATATATATATATATATATATATATATATATATATATATATATATATATGAAACTGAATAAAAGAAAAACAACTATGACGTGAAAAGTCAGCTGAGGAAAACCTGTTAAGTCAGCAAAATACCTTTTGAATTTTAGTACATTGACTTTTAAACGAAAATAAAAGAACAAAATGTTTGTTTTTGCAATTTATTCTGATTGATTCGATAATTTTATTTAATTTTGACCTTCTCGGTAATTTGTATATCTCAATAAATTGTACTTATTGTCAATCTTTTAATGGAATATTGCTGTCGGTAAAATGTTGCCGTTGAATTGTTGTCGCTGAATTGTTGTCGTTGAATTGTTGTCGTTGAATTGTTGTCGGTAAATCTACCAGAAATCATTTGTTTCGTTTATATTAGATAGCTGGATACTTTTCGGACAACCCTCTCGTTTGCCACACAAAGAAAAGTCGTTGGATGCAGGTTTGTATTTGATCGCGTCTTTCCGTCTATTCGCCTACCCACACGATATCTCCGAAAGTTCTGGATGAATACATTGAAATCTTGTAGAATCGTGGGCAATGGGGCGAAGGGAGTGGAGGTTAAAAATCGGGGATGAGACAGTACATTCATTTTTACTCTCATGTCTGTCCACACGCTATCTTCAAAAGTTCTCAAGGAATTTCAATTAAATTTTGTGGAAAGAGTGGATAATGGGTCACGGAAAAACTGATTGAAATTTGAAAATTTAATCGGATTCACGCATAATTACCTACCCTATGTCGTAGTTATATGTTCAAACCATATAACATCGCCATAATATCTGTCTACACGATATTTCCCGAATTTCTCGATGAAATTCAATACGAAAGAAATGTGCGTGAGTGCATATATGTTTGTCTGTGAATACATGTATTTCCAAGTGTGTATGCATATATCACTCCTCTATTCAGGGTTGATCACTCTTTAAGTGAGGTAACTCGTTCATTGTAAGCTTATGCAATGCTCTTCCGACTCTGGAATAATGCACTCTGGTGGATGGGGAATCCATGCGTTAATAAATATATTGCATAATTTCAACCTTACTGGCACAGAGGGAGGATACCAGCTTCTGGATCTTAAGCTAAGGTTTCGATCCTACCTCGTGGTACTGGACGGAATAAAGGATAGTCTATAGCCACACTGAAGAGTTGTAATACAATGAAACAGCTGTCTGTGGATGACACTTAAATATATATATATATATATATATATATATATATATATAGGTGTATGCGTACGTGTGCCTACATGTGCATGTGTATACGTTCGTATGCGTGTATGTTTGTCAGTATTTGCCTGGGCATATGCAAATGTCTATGTATCAGTGTGCTTGCACGTATGTATATACGTATGTTTGTATGTGTATAAGTGTGTATGTATGTATGAGTGAATGTATGTTCATTTGTATGTGTCAATGTGTGCTTGTATCATTATATAAGTGTTTTTGATTGTGTTCATATATATATATATATATATAAGTGTGTTTATGTACACATGTATGTATGTGTCAATGTATATGTATGTGTGTATGTATGCTTGTTAATGTCGGTTTGTATGCATATGTTCACGTGCCTGTGTATGTGTATGCGTATATACGTGTTTGTATATATCCATAAATTTGTATGGGTGCTTGAGTGTGCGTACGTATGTGTCTGTATGTACGTCAATGTTCGTGCACACATGTGTGTATATGTGAATATGAGTGTGTTTGCATGTGTACCTAAGCATGTAATTGTCCGTTAGTGTGTATATTATCTGTTTGTGTATGTGTATATGCACGTATGAGTGTAACTCTATACGTATTTATGTTTGTGTATGCATCCCCTCTCTTTCTCTCTCTCTCTCCCTCCCTCTCTCTCTCACCTTTATATATATATATATATATATATATATATATATATATATATATATATATATATATATATATATGTATATATATATATAAGGAGAGAGAGATTTGAAATTTAGTTGTTACAAATCAGTTTCACGCTGCCATTATTATCTACGGACACCTTTTTCTGTTCATTTTTTATCTTTATAAACAAGTTGAGTGTTGTTTAATGGGTTATTTTTTGTGTTTGTAAGGTTGTTCTTATTTTTATCGTTCTGGTTGTGTGTGTGTGTCTGTGTGTCCGTGTGTGTGTGTGTGTGTGTGGTGTGTGTGTGTGTGTGTGTGTGTGTGTGTGTGTGTGTGTGTGTGTGTGTGTTGGGTCAAGGTTAGGGTATGGTCAGTTTAATTTAGATACATCTTTTGGTATGAGTGTGTGTGTGTGTGCGTGCGTGCGCACATCTTTCGGAACACAGTTTCTTGCCGAAGAAAGAGAATATGTATTTCTATCCTCGCGCCTGTATGTGTCAGTACGTACGCATATGTGCACGTATGTAAATACAGGCATGTGCGAGTACGTGTATACGTATGTTTGTATGTATTCATAAGCGTGTATGTTTGTCTATATGGGGGGGGGGTGTACGCGTGCATCTTTTGGTGGGTAGGGGATCTGGTTTCTTCTCTAGCTGAAGGAGGAAAGAAAGGAAAAGCGACCAACCTATTTCGACCTTTGTTTAGCTCCGACGTTGACAATTTTGATAGCGGAGACGGGCTTTGCTTTACGCTTGATCGCCTCTAATGATGGCTGGAAAATAGACCGGCAGAGAGAGAGGGGGGGGAAGGGGGGAGAAGTGGAAAAGAGAGAGAGAGAGTTGAGAGAAAATGATACTGCGTAATTTCTATGCAAACAATGACGCGGTCTTTTTTTTTCGTTGAGAGAAGTAAGTGTACTTGAAATGCATCTTGAGACACATTTTGTCTGTAAAAGTCAAGAAAGAACAGGAGCGGATCCAGGGAGGGGCCGGGCAAGTCCCTGGAATTCCCAGCTCGGGCAAATCACAAATAGGGTTTTTTTTTTCAGGTGCCTTGATAAAGAAAAATTTGTCCTAGTCCAAAACTGGAGTTGACTTAGTTTTTCTATTGTTACAAGAACAAAAACAAACTTCACCAAAATGTAAAATACGCAACCCCTACCACGATTTGAACTCTCGACCGACTGATTGCCGGGTTGATGTCTTACTGACCAAGCTGAATTAACAATTCTTTTTTTGCCGAAAAGTCATCATACACATTGGATAGGAGTGGAGCTTGTATAGTCCAAACAACCGATCTTTGAAAAATATATAATTTTCTTTTAATCTAATATAAGTAAGAGGTCTTCCATCTTTTTCTACATGGATTTTTATCTATTGTTCCAGTGGTAAATTAATTTGATTATTTTCCTTCTCAATTCACTCTTCAATCATCATCAGTCTTTTATCCTCTGTTGTTCGACATAGATTTTTCCCCCCAAGATTCGCCTCAGTGCTAAAAAGCAAAGACTCAAATTTGAGTGAAAAATGCCTGATCACCACGCATAACTTTTTTTTGTTTTTGATGTTTGAAATTTCTTTTCTTTTTACGTATTTATTTGCAAAAAAAAAACAAAACAACTTTTTCCATTTGGGCTCTAACCCTGTTCAAAATCCTGGACACCCAGCTCCCATTAAAAACAAAAAAACAAACCCTGGATCGGTCCCTGTACCTCAAGACAGATTTCGCCTTGAAATCAAGAAAGGCGGCTATTATTGAAGAAAAATGGAAATGAATAGACCGCCAAACATAACGCACGTTCCTTATTTCTGGGTGCGGTGCAGAGGGGTAGGGAGGCACATAGATCGTTAAATGCAAGAAAGGACCTTCAATGGTCGGTGCAACATTAAAAAAAAAAAGCTCACAGAAGATATTTGCATTGATAAAACATCACGAAGAAAGAAAGAGAGGACAACGTATTTTTTTGTTGTTTTTTTTTTGTGTGTGTGTCTGTGTTGTGAGTGGAAATGCGTCAGGGTGACATTAAATGAGGTTGGGGTAAGGTGCGAGGGTGAGGCACGTCCGGCAGGTGTCCGTTTGGGAAGAAATGTATACAACACCTGAGAAGAAGAAGAAGAAGAAGAAGAAGAAGAAGAAGAAGAAGAAGAAGAAGAAGAAGAAGAAGAAAGAAGAAGAGACAGAAGATAATAAGGACAAGATCAAGCAAAAAAAAAATGAGGAGGAAGAATAATATTTGCGGCGAATATTTTTGAATCGGCGAATAATAAAAGGCTCCATAATCAAGTATCATGACACGCGCACAGATCTCTCTCTCTCACTTACTCCCCCCTCTCTCTCTCTCTCTCTCTCTCTCTCTCTCTCTCTCTCTCTGTCGAGACACACGCGAATTCAAATTCGCAATCACAAGCGTACAGCCGTACACACGACAGTGGAGAGCGGTTCACACGCGAACTAAGAAGAGTACACACGCGAAAATTGTTGGTCAAATGTGTTTCCTGGCAATTATATCAACTAAGGCTGTTGGGATTGACAGTAAAGTTTGAAAAAGAAAGAAAGAAGGAAAGAAAGAAAGAAAGAAAGTAGGAGAGAAAGAAAGTAGGAGAGAAAGAAAGAAAAGAGAAAATGAGTAAGAAAGAAAGAGATAAAAAAAAAAGTTATCAAGAGGAGGCAGAAAAGGAAGATAGCAAAGAAAAACAGTGAAGAGAGAGAACAAAGATGGGAGAGAGGGAGAGAGAAAGTGAGTAAGTAAGTGAGAGAGAGTTTCAATTTTGTTGCGACTCAGAAAGAGGGAGATGCAAAGAAAAGATATCAAAGAAAGAGTACAAAAGCAGAGAAGAAAGATGAGATGTAAAAAAAGAGATCAAAAACAAATATTTCAGAGAAATGAAAAAAGAAAGAAAGAAAGAAAGAGAGAGAGAGAACGAGACAAATGAGAAAGAAAGGGAGAGGGGCAGACAGATAGAGAAGTAACACAAATAGAAAGAAATGCAGAAATAAAAAGAAAGATATCAATGGAAGAAAAGGAGACAGGGAAGAGAAAGACACGAGAAAGAAAGAAAATAAAGGAGATAGAGAAGGAAAATGTCAAAAAGAGCAGGAAATGAAGAAAGAAAGGAAGAAAAACTGGAAGAAAGAAAGATCAAAAGACAACAAGAAAGAAAGAAAAAAGAAAGAAGGAAGGGAAACCACGTCGTATGAATAAAAGGCTAATAAATATCTTGAGAGTGAAATCGAAGAAGCTTACCCCCAACACACCCTGCAGGACCCAAAATGAAATATCAACATTAGGAAGACGTGAAATGTAAACATCATCAACGAGGATTTATTCGTCACAATTCATACTCGACATATGTACATTGTCTTATGTGACGATAGGGCGGAGTGGGGCTGGTGGCGATCGGAGACATTAGTCCCCTGGGGTGGGGGAGTTCGAGGGCTGGGCAGGGGTTGCAGAAAACCAAACACCAAGAAGAGAGCAAAGACACTAATAAGTGTCAGCTGGTAAGTGATGAGATGGACACAAAGAAAGCGACTATGAAGAGACAACAACGATTGACTTTTATTCATTCAAATTCGCGCTCGTGATGCGCTCGTTGAAACAAGTAACCCTGCTCACCATATGGCTATCACACAATGAATTCATTGGAACAATTAAAGAAACGTTCCGAAGATATTAACCACTCAATGGATGGTCCGAAGCCGCCGACGGCGACCATGAATCATGTGCCGCCGCCACCGACGATGACGACGAGTTCCTGCTGACCATGTTGATACCAGAAACATTGAATAGTTCTTTGATTTGAATTGCGTCAACAACACTGTCATCGTGTTGGGCACCATCACAATCACGATGGTTGATTTCCGACGTTGTATCAATGAGAGACCATTGATATTGGAATCGGAGTGGAACCCCCTAAAGGCGTTTTGACACCCAATCGAGGGACACCCCTTTTATTTTTATTTTTTTCGTATATTTCATAGTAGGACTTATTGTTTGTTTTTTGAATAACAAAATATCAACTATTCAGGCAGAATTCCCCATATTTTATTTTCCGAGGTTGTAATAAAAGTACGTTTTTAAATCAGCCGTTCAACTCAAGTCCCTCAATGCGATGCGCGAAGAAGTAAAAAAGGGGGACCCTCCATCTGATATCCTTGTGGCAGCTCCTGCAGCCACGCTGATGTCCGACGTATCGGTCTCTGCTTTCTCCTTGACTACGTGCCATCGACTTGGTATCCCAGACTCTCCACGCGCTTCGGCCAGGCATGCGCCCTGGGGGGAGCGTTCCACCGTCTCTAGAAACAGAACAGAGGCCATTCATCAAATTAGGATTAACCTGACAAATGAAACATTGGATTCTCTCCCCACCTGTTCAACGGCTCTTCCCAATTAGGGTGTGTCACTTTAGATAATTTTCAGTGGTTTCGAAACTGGTGTCGACAGACCCTTGGGGGTCCGTCAGATAATGGTTTGAGGTTTGCAGTTGAAAATTCAAGTTATCACTATGAATTTAGAATTAAGATAAATGAGCCCTACCATGTGCCTGAGGCCACCCTGGTAGAATATCTCTTGGGGATTAACTAGTCAAATATTAAAACTTTTGACGGAGAAACATTATCTATCACACAGATATAAGAAAAATATTATTGTATACAGAACTGTAAAAATTGGTTATGATCTTGGTCCATTAATTACGGCCCCAAATCTAAATGCTGGAAATAAGGGTACGCCTGAATATTACCTATCTAGAATAGGTCCTCGAGTTTTCAAAGTTTCAAAAACACTGCTTCATGTTTTCGTACCGGTGACTTATGCCATAACCACGGCCGAGGAATAAGAGTATATATGTTTTGTCCAAGGGGGTAGAGCATCCAGGCATACTTCAACTCCCCATTGCGTTTAGAGGTGTAGGGTCAGAGTCAATCCCTGATGCATCAGGCACCCGAAAGGGAAGTGTACAGGGAACTGGACAATTACCGTCTCTACCCACACGTACACTTATGGTTTCCTCACATTAAGCTCATCCTTGTGTCACATTCTGGCCCCGTGGGGGACGGATAAATACCTAAACCAGCTTTTGACGTACGCAATCTTTTACTAACAGTTACACGGGACCCTAAGATTCTGTGAAAAAAATTTCTGGGAATCCGCGGGATAAGGGGTCTTTTGATAAAATTCACTAAAAATTTACTTAATCAAAAAAAGAAATGATAATAAGATAAAACATGTATTCACTATTTCTAAGATGATAATTTATCACAAAAAATAAACATTGCAATAAACTGGACGATACACCAGAGATGTAAATCCAATCATCCAATATCAATTCAAATTTTCAGAGATAATGGTTGGTGTCTAAAGTGGCAAAATTAATCTGATTTGTATAATTTTTTTCATAACAATTACAAATTCATAACGATTATAGAAAAAACAGTAAATTTCAAAAATGGAAATAATTTATTCTTTTCCTTTTAGTTTCAGTACTTTTTGATGTTTAAAAATCAGAATTTAAAATTAAAAAAAAAATACTTCAAATTCTTACAAACATTGTTCCATCTCGAGTTTTGTTTTTACTAATGAATGCTTTCTTAATATTAAAAATAGAATTATTTTTCTGTCTTAATGTATCATCATTATGTTTTATTTTATATGTATATATCATCTCTCTAAAACAATCTATGTCTCATTTAACATCTTATTAGAATTAGAGTTGCGGGAGTCGCATTATAATGAAAGTATGGCTACCGCAGTTTTTATGAAATCGTATAAGGGATCCGCGACAAAATAACTTTTGGGACCACGGTACTGAGAGGTCTCCTTACGGATGTATTGATATTTACTAAGCTTGGCTTACTCTTGCGCTGAGTCACATATCAAGGGAAGATTATGTTGCTCCAAGAGTTGGGAAAACTTGCCTTCCTTGAAAATTAAAATTCGAAACGTACAAGGACTCTGACCACTTACGTCACTGGGAATGATTCAACTACCCCAGGTATTGTCGAGCTCTGAATAAAAACACTAAACTTAGTAGCACCATTGCAGAGGGAAAATGTCCGCGGTTTCTCTTCAAGTGCGACGTTCTTTTTATCATCATAGAACAATCATTTCATTTTTTTCAATCAATTCTCGTGATAGACATAAAATTCATTCACAAGCATGGTATTATAGATTAAAATCGTTGTTTTAGATATAATCTATAGTTTCCCTTCTAGTGCAACCCCTTATCTGTAGTTTCCTGTACAATAGCCCCTTATCTACGATCCCCTTTGGTGGTACATGGGTGCATCATTAGAATTCTCTTCTTATTAAGAAAACATTTTTATCTTTAAAAATCCTATTTATTTAAAATAGATTACATTCATTTGAATTCCAATTCATGGTACAGGTCTGTGTAGAATAATTGTTTTTTCGATATCTGAGCAATGGATAATAACGTTTCTCTGCCACAAGATTCGCAATGTCAGATTCAGAGGGAATGCTGCTGAAAATCCCTAAGCATTATTCGACGAACCTCCAGGGGGCCTGCAGACTCCAGTTTTGAAATTACTGTTCAAGATCCAAGTCATTGAATATTCAAAATGGTCGCCATAAAACTGATTGAAAGCCGTCTTGTCCTCTTGGGCAAATGGAGTTCCCGGGAAGACAACAGTGATCAAGTGACAAACTTGAAATTCCCTTAATAAGAGGCTGCATGCATAGTAACATATGAAAGACCAGGATAAAAAGTTTGAAATCTAAAAAAAATCCTTCAAAGCTTTTTTTGACTGACAATCAACAGAGGACGACCTATCAGAAAATGTTTGAATATACTAAGTGGATACATGATACTTTGAAGAAATTCGAAAATGTCCTTTAAAATGGCTAAAAAAACACGTTGAAGATACGTGTATATAATTACAGCCGTAATGATCGAAAATCAAAAGACGCTTAAAAAGCAATTAAACTAAAGAAAAAAAAGAAGGGTTAGAGTAAAAACAACTCTTTTTTGTTTTCACAGCACTGGTTTCTTTGGTTTTGATGTTAATTGTCTCTGAAAAAACCTAAGTGAAAGGAAGATCTTTCAATACTGACAACTTTGTAGCAATCCTCTTTCTATGCTCTTGCGATAACCCAGAGTCTGCAAAGGCATATAAAGATGATTTTTAGTGATTAATCATAGATCTGGTAAAAAAAATTGGCTTTCAAGATCTGCGATTCGAAAGCGTACTATAATAAGTATCCTTGATTAGATTATTAACTCGCTGATGAAGGTCTAGTATAGATTATTGCAATCAGATAAAAGCCCTCAGAGAATTACAAACGAAGAAAGCCCTTTGGTCTTTCAAGATGACTACTGCGTCGCCGGATGTTAATTTTCTTGTGATCCTATCAGAAATGCAGGTGACCGTTTTATCCTTTTCAGTCTTTATTGGGTCTTTCAAACAACAAAGGCTCCACTCAGACAAGAACATCGATTTTTCGTTAAAAAGATTTTTTTTTGTTTCTTCTCTCTCTCTGCATTGTTTATCATAAGCAGAACGAAGTTAATAAATTCTCTTTCTTTATTGGGACCCCACCCAACAGTACTGCCCAACGGCCAACAGTCGTTTCACATTTGCACCTTCTCTTACCTTTCCTCTTCCCTCGTCCCCCTGGCCGACTTGGCTACCCGGGGTGGCTGCAAAAGAAGACGCAATATCCGTTACTTTTATCGAACCCTGTTTTGCAGGTATCGATCTATGGCCGGTTGGGCCGGACAGTTTTCTTGAAAGCTGAAAGCAAACTTCGATTTTTTACTTTGATTGACTTTTTTGTAATTGGGATTTTATGACCAGACCCGACTCATGAACCAAAGCCTAAATTGCCTTCATTACCTTCATTGGTGGTCGCGAAAAATATACACCAATCTAGAAATATCTATATACATATATAATTTGGGTCTACATATTATGTACAAGTAAAAAAAAAATGCATACCTGGACAATGTATTAATATAATTGTAAAAACCAGAAAAATAAACTCCGAACAAGAATATTTCAACATAAAATAGACAATAAAAATGTTAACGCAGGGGCATAAAGTAGCTATTTATAGCAACATGTACACGCACGTAACTAAACTTTGTAAAATAAGATTTATTAATAATTATAATAATTAGTAATAATTTTGCTACTGCATTAAAATTCTTTCGTCCATTTTATGTAAAAAATATTCTTGTTCAGTATTTTTCAAGGTTTTTAGAATTATATTAACACATTGAGCAGGTAAGCATTTTTCTTACTGGTCTTGTTTTCTTCAAGATTTTATCAATATGTACAGATGACGTTTTCAACTATAACTACTCTTGTTTTAAAAAAGAAAGTTCCCGATTGGATTCGGACCACCAATCCCTCGATTATAGCTCAACACACTGGACAACTGTACCATGGAGACATGTGTACTACAGATAATTTAAAGAAAAAAATGTACAAATAACTTGTGTCTGACTTTCGAAATCTTTCTCTTTATATGTTTCTTGTTATATGTTCCACTTTCCTTTGGACTAAATCAGCGTGGGGTCGAGAGGGGGATTCTGATAACTAGGCATCCAAAGATCTACATACTCTTTGCCCAGGCTTGTGCGCTGGGAGTTACGCCAAAGTTGTTCCATTCTATCGAGAGAGAAGGAGACCGTATCTCGTGTTTAACAAAGGTTGAAGTTTTTCGCAAAAGTTCATTATCTTTGGGAAAACAGTAGACGATGATTCTAGTCACTTTTTGCGTTTTTAGTATGAATACAAAATAAGTGACAAAAGGTGTAAATACGAATCTAGTATCAATGGCTTTGGAGATTTGCTCTGAGTAGGATGAAGTCAACAAATACTCTAGCGACTAGCATTTTATATTCTGCTGTTTTTTCTTTTAGTTGTTCTATCATATAGAGATTGTCAATGATCAAGTAGGTGCATCTGAAGCCAGCCTGTGCGTCGTGGTTGGTTTTCATCAAGTGTTTTGGTTATTCAAGAGAATCATGCTCAACATCACATGGAGAGATCACAAGACAGCTTTCATATATTAAAAAACAAACTGGGATCAGAGATATCAAAGAAACCATTAGAGAACTCAAATTGCATCGTAGTAAGAATGTCAGACAACCGCTGGAGATCACGACTCACAACATTGATCCACAGAGATTATATACGAAACTGAGACCGGAAAAAAATAAAATAGCTCGACGAACTAGACAAGTTCAGAAAGTATTGGCTCTGCGACGTCCGTGATAGAGAAGCATGGCGAATCTTAAGGAAAGTCTCTATCAACAACTGATGCACAAAATCTGTTACTGTTGATGATGATGATTGAATACATGTGTTCTTGAAATCAATAATAAATACTTCTATACTTAAGGCATTATTTACAGCGTATAAGCTTCGTCCATTCCAACAAAATCCATGTATCAAGTGCATGCGCACAAGCCTGTGTGTGTGTGTGTGTGTGTGTGTGTGTGTGTGCGTTGCATGTATGTGCATGTGTAAGTATTTCTGGATGTGATATGTATACGTGCGTGCATCAATGTAAGTATTTGTGAGAGTTGTGTGTATGTGCGTGAGTATGTAAGTATTTTCATGTGCATTGTCTGTGCGTTTATGTGTAAACGTTTTGGGGTGAGTATGCGTACGTATGTTTCGTGCGTGTGTGTGTGTGTATGCGTGTGTAAGTATGAATGTATACGTGCGTTTGCGTACTTGTGTGTGTGTCTGCCTGTCTGTAAGTGTGTGCGTGTTTGTGAGAGCGTGTGCAGAGTCCATCTCTCATAACTAATTCTTTGTGGCGAGTTCACCAGCGTACGTACTATACACCTACATTTACTTATTAACAAACGTTTGTCTACAGATCTCAATAATAAAAGACCTCAAGAAAGAAGGAAAGAAAGGACAGAAAGACAGAGAGAGAGAGAGAAAGAGAGAGAAAAAGGTGTGCTGTATAAATAAATTCAAGCAACAGAGATGAAAGATACACGCATCACAACTCTCTCCCTACCCTACCTACCCTACCCCCAGCAAAGAAAGAAAGAGAGAAAGAAAAAAAAATGAAAATTAAAGTCGGTTGACGACGCCCAGATACCCCCCCTCCCCACCAAAAAGCCAAAAAAAAAACAAGTTGACGACGCTCGGACATACACACGCACACACACACACACTCACAAACAGACAAAAGGGAGTCCCCAATTTCTCGTTTCTCTCTTTCTTTACATATTGTCACCGAGCAGCGCCTCTCCCTCCCCGCTGCCTTTTCTCCTCCTTATCATGCTCAAGTGCTATCACTTTGGACTGAAAGAGGCTAACACGTGTCAGAACAATGCCTATTGTATTCGGCCTCTCACTTTCCCACCTTCGTTCAACGACAACACGAAAAAAAAACCCAGATGGACGTCGTTGTCGAAACTGTTGATTTTGGTAGAGGGAAATTACAACAGCTACAAGTTGTGAAACAGCACAGACAGGCTTTCAAAGGCTCGCCGATGATGACGAGGACGAGTCTCGATTATGATTACGAACGGCCTGTAATCATGGATGCCAAATCAGCCATTTTCCGGCTAGATCTGGCCGATTCCCCTCCCTATAAATAGCCAATAATCTAGCCAGTTTTTACAAAATTATCGGCCGATTTATATATATTCAATATATTTAGCCATGATGTTAAACGGGAGTGGAAAAAGGCCGATTTTAGCCTTTTTCAAAAAGTTTAGACTATTTTTAAAAGAAGTTTTAGCCGGAAAAAGATCGAAGTAAAGGTTAAGTGTAATAATATACGTACATTGTAAAGTGGTCAGGAGCCAATTCACACACTTCTTGTAAAAGTCACTTTTTCTGTTAAAAAAAACAACAAATTTTCACTTGGTAGCGAAGGTCAGGATCAATGAAAACAAATCAGACTACACAGGAATTTTATTTTCACTTAAGATCGATGGATCAAATTTTAATCGAAACCTCAGCGTTGATTTTATATGTGGAGTCAGATGCTAAATTCGTTATGTTGAAAACCCACAACAAATCTGGTGAGTTTAACAAAAATAAATAAGCTATTTCAGATTTGCTCTACATTCGTTGTATATAGTTATTTTATTCGAAATTTCGGCTTTGGATGAGTTTATAACTTTTTAAGAAATATATTTAGCCCAAAGCTGAGAAGGTTCAGCCATTTTTTTTTAAGCAGTTTTACCGCGAAAAATCAAATCGTTGGCAACACTGTATATAATTAGTTTGAATCTCCAGAACCTGACAGCAAAACACGCACCCATTCATCACCCAAACACTCACAACACAATGTACACATAACCATACACACGAGTAAATGATATACACACGAGTAAATAACATACACACAAGTAAATCACATACACACAAGTAAATAACATCCACATAAGTAAATTACATACACACAAGTTAATAACATACACACAAACGTACGTTCGTACTTATATACTTACATATGCTTGCGACAAAGGAATTATTATTATTTAACTTGAACTAGTTGTGTTTAGTTTTTAAAAAAACCCAGCCAGCCGTATCTAAAGCTCAAGGTGTTGCACTGAGCGCATTATCAGAATTTAATGCGGCTTTTCAATAAAAAATATCAATTTTTAATAGAAGTAAAACCGTATTTTACTTGAAAGGGTGAACGATTCGTTATTAATGCCACAAAGAATTTGACAATGAAATCAACTTTTATACAAATTTGGCGGGTTTTATTTCATCAGGGGTCGGTTTCCCCACAGACATTTTTGTGCATTGCATGGTTTATAGGTCTGTACTGCAAGTGCAACTGTACACGTGTCATACAAAATTCTAACACGTTTTATCACTGACACGCTACAAATCGATCTATTCTACGACTTTCTTCGGGTGTAATATCTCTAAGGTAAGTGGGTTTCTTTTTGCCGATGGAAGAAGGCCGTAACGTTATTGAAACAAAGAAAATAAATGCAGGAATGGGTTCAGTTGACAGAAAAAACAAACTCTTTGAATGTTGAAAACTCATCTCATTATTATAGACGAGAAGTTTGCCATTTGAGCTTTCTTACTAATTCTCGGTCAAAAGTTGCGAACCTTTACGATTAATAAGGATCGATTTATTAAAACATCTCTTTTCAAAAGAGCATAACAAAAGCAAGAAGGGGATTTTTAGGGATCAAGGGGGGGTTTATACTCCCTGCCCCGCTCAGGCAAAGCACAATTGAAACATTTCTTTAAATATCTACATTGGGAATTTGACACAAGTAACCATAAATCAACCTTGAAAGTACAAATCTATAATAGCCGGTCTAATTACGTAGATTAATTCTAAAAAAAGATCGGACCCAGCCCCGCTCAAAGATCCTAGATCCATCCCTGAAAGCAGTTCGAATATGATTGGATCAAGAAAGGGATTAGATTGATTTGTTCAAATAGCATCAAGAAAATTTCATGGAAATATTTCCTGTCGTGTGTCCAGGCGGCTTTAGATTTACGTGTACGTATAATCGTGGACACCCAAAATTTGCAATTTAAAAAAATACAATCCACCCAGAAAGAAATCATATTCTGAGATAGTTGGTGTTTCTAAAATGGACAAGTCTGTCTGCGGCAGGGTCAAACTTCACTCCAACTATTCCGACTGAAGATTGTTATTACAACTTTTGTATTGTAAATATGATAAATAAAACAATTAAATCAATATTTTTTTATTCATTTATTTATCAAAATGAAATAAGTCCTTAGTTATCTGAAAGATAAATCTCTGCATTACTTGTCAATTAAGCTCAATAGGTAAGACACCGGCCCACTAATCCAATAGCGTTGATGTCAAATCACAGAAAAGAGAGGTTCATTTTTAACCCCTTGAATTTGGTGAGGACTGTTCTCGTAGTTCTCCTCACAGTGGAAAAACAAAGTTAACTCCAGATTTGGACAGCAATTTGCAAAACAAACTGGTCTTGTTAGTCACTCAATTGAAACCGTCACGTGACCAAAGCCATTTGTCCTCACGCCGTGATGGGGGAGATCAATTGAAAAAGGGGTGATCAATGAATAATTTACTTCTGTAATCACTGAAAAAAATCTGCATTTTCAAAAAGAAAAGAAGCGTTAATTCTGCCGGACAAATACACAGGGATTAATTAAGCATTAACTTACATGGAGCAATCCACTGAAAACCGGGAGGGAGTCTAAAAAACAAGAAAAAAAGTTTTCTCTAGACATTATAAGGATAACTTGTTGAACCATTCAGCCCTCTAGCGTCATTGGTGTGGCCTGAACACATGATATATACAAGCATACATAGCCGACTAACCAGGCAGACCAACTTAAAAGCTGAAGAAACCTATGTTGACAGTTTTGGTGGATTGTTTTGTATTGAGACTACCCGGTTTGCACCCCTGCCTAAGATCAAAGTGCAGTATCTGCATCAAATTAAGTATATTTAATGGCAATCACCTTTTCTTAGTTAGAAGTAAAACAATTCGAGTGTTCAATTCCATTCATCGCAGTGAGATGAGAGCAGATAAAAACGAATCCTCAGGACACGTACCTTATTTAGGTATATATAGGTATAAAAAATAGTTACTGGGAGAGTCGGAAGATAGTGTAGTGTCAATCTTCCACTAAAGAAGGGCAAATAGGTAAGATGTAAGCAGGCTGGAATAGATAGTTTTCATTGTGTAGGTATTGTACATTTTATTAAGTGCACAAATGTATTAAATGTTGGAGGATAGGGATAAGAAGATTGTGTAGCGTCAATCCTTTCAAAGAGGAAAG
>OY735230.1:48965580-48985580 GCA_963457665.1 Thysanoteuthis rhombus
AGTAATGAATTATATAAGAAACCGTCAACCAAAAACGGTCACCAAAACTGTCAACATGGGTTGTACGTATACCACGTAAAGGCCGAAACAATTGAGCTAGAAGGCTGAAAATTCATACATTTACTCTTCATTATGTCCATAAAAATACTGTTTTCTCCAGACTCCCCTAAATCTGTTCTGAGAGGACGGAGGGTTCAGTTTGCAGTGTAAGTTCATGCAGAATTGATCACTATTTTGTGCCCAGCAGCATTCATTCTGGTTTCTTGAAAGTTCAAACTTTGTTAGTGATCATGGCCCAACGAAAGCAGAAGAAGAAAAAATATCAGCACAAGATTTGAGCATTTTTGGTCGAAAATGATCAGAGATATCCCAAAATAAACTAATGTTTTAGATGGTGTCTAGTGGCGTAATCGAGTAAAATTTCAAGGTTGTGGCCCCAAAGAACTGACTAGGAGCACCCGGAGACACACACACACACACTTACTCAGAGACTCGCACAAACACAGACGAACAAAGAGAGAAGAACGTGTAGCCCACTTGGCAGGTTAGTCGGGCGACGTGTGGGGCTACGATGATTTGTTTTTGTTCCTTCGTCCGTGAATTAGTTTGCAAAAGTGTACAACCTTATGATCTTTGTTAAATTAAAATTGATTTTCATTGTTTAGAATAATTTTGTTTTCCAACGTGATTATGTGACGGACGTTCTGAATTAGTTGTCATTATATCAGAGTTGCATTCGGCAACATCTTATTTTTTTTATTTTTCTCTGTGAGGGTGAGAGAGTTGAGCTTACAAATTTATGTGTCTGAGTGTGCGCGTGTTTCTGTGTGTGTGTGTGTGTGATGTCTTCTGTGAGTGTGTGTGCGTATGGCATGTAAGTGCAAGCGGATGCGAGCGTGTGTGTGTGTTTGTCTTAACAATGGTGGTAGTGGCGGTAAGAAGAGGCGGATGAGAAAAGCTTGTCATTGAAATGGCGGCCGCGAGAGGGTGATTAATAAGCAGTCAGTCCGTTGGGTGGGGATAACAGAGGTGCGACCGGGAGGGTGGGGACATCATGGCAGAAGAGAGATGCCCGCAAACCGCCACGCTTTAAAGCTTGCTCAAAGGAGTGAAGCAATAACCCCACTTCTACCCCACCAACATTCTCCCGAACCCCAACCACCAAAGACCACTCCCTCATCTATCTCTCAGTCTCTCCCTCTCTTCTTACATCTAAGGTTTCAACATTTATCTTGGTCTTACCTTCATACAAGTCTCTCTTTACTGAGACAAGAAGTTTTTGTTAATTGCCAATGTTATTTTTCAGCAGCGGACAATAGACACCTTCTCTCTTGCTTACGTGTCACTACCTTTTGTTCAAACCTCTTCTCCTCAAAAACTACCTGGCCTAATGACCTGATATTTGGCATGGAAATCAATGAAAATTGACTTCCCGCCTAGGCTAACCTTCGAGGCTATTTGAGGTCAGTAGAGGTCATTCAGTAGCCAATCATCGTTCCTGAAGACTAGAAAAAATAAATTTCATACCGGGATTTATATTGTCATCCATTCTTCTTACGAATGGCAAACATGTTTTTTACAATAAAATCGATTCTTAAGCAAGTATTGGTGGTTTTGGTCGGACACAATGCGGCAGTGATAGACGATTAGTTTTACAGCTTCTAAGTCCGTGAATGTAATCATTTCTCCCTCTACCCGTTCTGTTTTCTCATTGATAAAAATCCAACGTACTTCAGTTAATATTGAAAGTAAAATGGGGATAAAAACTGCAGATACAAACTTTGTATATGTGTGTGTGTATGTGTGTGTGTGTGTGTAGCTGTAGTTTCATCTTAATTTTCTGTTGATTTCTCTGAGCATTATTTCAGTAAGGCCATCTGATTGCTTCTTCAGTAAGGCCATCAATCTACGACAGCCAGTACATTGGAAGTAAAGATTTACGTCCCTGAGTTTTTTAGGGTTTTTTTTTTTTTTTTATTGCTGCCTACTTGGAGGTTTTGTCGGCCCTGGTAATGCCTGTTAGTTCATATATAAATTTATACATGCAGATCTAACAACTATTATTGGGTGGAGCAAGTGTTTTATACTAACATATGTATTTAATGCAAACAAAAAATGCTTACCTTGCCTATATTTCTGTTGATTTTCTACGAACTTTCATATCATCTGTTATTTTTTGTAATTTCAAATAGTTTTAAAATAATAAGGCAATGACATTGGATAAAAAAAACAAAAATTAAAGATCATCAGCAGCGATAATACAGCTTGTGATATCATCAGCGGTAGTTGTCTGTCTAGGTTTTCTAGCAGCAACCCATTTTGAGTCTGTGTATTCGCTGTAACTCTTCATTTTTTTCTCCGTTTGTCGTAGCCTACCAGAACTAACCAACAAACAAAGTGCCCGGGCTTTTTATACCATGAGATTTTCTTCGCCTAACAAAAACAAGAGAATGAGCCGGTCGAAAAAATAGAGAAAAAATGTGGGTAGTCCAAAAAATGCACCCCTCCCCACACACACACCAACACCGTAGAGAAGACAGTCTTGCACCAAAAGCTCATTTCTGTTATTTTTTCAATGATAATATTCCTTCTCAACCGAAAGAAAACGGTTTTAATATGAAATGCACTTGAGTCTGGAGTGGACTTGGTTTTTCTACCGTAACAAGAAGAACAATAACAAAAACAATCCTCACCAAATTTTGGGGGTCGATCTAAATTTACAAGTCTTATGTATCTACTAGAAATGTGCAAGGGCTTATTTCATTCTCATAGGTATTTCATAAGGTAAAATTTCAACGAATCTTTTATTCTTTGTCCTTTGTGCTTCGAGTTGGTCGCTCCCACTGCTACTATGACGAAACAAAGTCTGACGGGTATCGTGAGGTACTCTCAGGGCACCCTCGGTGAATGGTGATGATGCTTCGCCCCCGAAATCTTGCATAACCACAGGATCAGCTATTGCACGTAACAAACACTCCTCAAGCTTCACGAAAAGTCAGTTGGCTTCATTGAGAATGGGTGCACTCGGGAATTGAAACATTAAAGATCAGTGGTCAGTCGGTCAGTCGGTTTTCAATTCACAGTTGTTATTCTCGTTGACTGGCTACCTGCCAAGGCTAGAGAGCCTGGCCTGGCCTGCCATTTTTTTCATGCCTGGTGAGGAAAGAGATGGATCTGTGCTTTTCAAAAGGGCGATTGTGTGAAGTGAACGAAAGCAAATCATAATTGTCATTTGGCATTACCAAGATCAGAATTGGTACTAAATAAAGCTATTTTGGTCCGAAAAACAAGTTTTGGTATCAAAAGAAAATCTACTGAAGATGATAATCCTTTACACACAAATATGATACCATATAAATATACATGAATAATGCATGAACAAATATGTGTATTTTAATTCATTTTTCCTGTAAGCTTAGTCTGATGATACCTAACTATAATTAAAGAAATGTGTGTGTGCGTGTGTGCACTGAGATAACTGGCCGTGTACAAAGTTGATATTCGCCATTATTGCACCCAGCATTGACGTATTGAGTTCGAAATTGTTTAAATCAGCCGTTCTTGAGACATCTAATAAAAATGAATAAAAAGTTACTGGATAGATGTTTCATCTAAAAATATAGTCTTAAATTCAGATATGAAATATCTACGTCGGAAAATGTTCTTAAGTAGAAACACCTAAGAGAGGTAACCAAGATAAATCCACTGTACATGACTATAATGGCAGTCAGCATCACAGACTATAAAGTCTAGTCCCTTCTGAACATGCACCTTTGGAATGGGCACTGTTATGTTTTAAATTGTCTTGATGCCGAAATGACTTGATTTGGTCCAAAGACCATTCAAAATGGGTGTCAAGAAGACATCTGGAAACGTCAGAGTCGGAGTTTGAACGCGGCCCGTCGATTTTATTGTCTGCGCCGTTAAGCGTTACGCCACTCGCACAATAGCGTCTAATTGTCAAAATCAAGCCAATAAAAATGATTGTCACTCATTGTCATAATCCAAAAGCCAATAAGTAAGTAAAATGATCCCTTTTTGCAAGAATCACTCGAACGATAAAAGGTTATGTCAATAATTTCTATAAGTATTACATCTGGTGACAAGCTAGACAGTCAATCAATGGGTTAAGCCTCCAGCTGTTTTAATTGTACACTATACAATAGAAGAAAGAAAGAAAAAAATACCAGGTCTGGTTTGTCACTAAATAGAAACCATCCCTGGACCAACGTCTTCTGGTGCCCTTTCGTGTTAGGGGTGATCAATTAAAAAAAAACGAGAAAAGGAGTGATCAATTTGAAGATTAGAAAAAGAGTTCATCAATAGAGAAGTTACTTCTTTTACCTTTTGTTGGGCTGTGATCACTAAGTTTCGCTCTCTGAAATTTTCCCCATAAAGCAAAAAAAAAAAACAAAACAAAAAAACAAACCCAAAACAATGCGAATGCCGCTTGTCACAAGCTCTGTGAAAAGGAATAAAGTTAGCACAAACTTACATTGCAAATTGAATCCCACCTGAAAATAAAAACACTTAGATAAAATGATTAAATGTTGACAATTTTTGCTCTCTATCCTCATTGATGCTGGCTGTACGCGTGATGCATAGTCAGCCGAACCAACTTGAAAACTGAAGAAACCTATTTTGACAGTTTGGGTGACAGTTTGGGTTGACGGTTTCTAATTTGATTAATATACGTTTATCATAACAATGCGGTTGATAGTGAAGAAACACTTGAACAAGGTTAATGAGTGCGAGTGTCATTTTGCTTGGTATGCTGATGTGTAGCTACAGATTTGGGGGCCGGGGGTGGCTCAGCTCCCCGGATGGGGTCCCACTAACATTTAGTGAGATTTGTTAGCAAAGATGCAGTAAGTGAATTACCATTTACTGAGATTTAAGGGGGCATATTCCATTGGGGGCCCGAAGACCGTTTTGAAATGCCCCCTTGCGTTGCACCTCAGCTAACTTCTGGCATTTGTCATTTTATTGAAATTTATGACTGACAGCTGGTGAGGTATCAGAAAATATGAGCCGACATATTGTCATTTTGAATCGAACCTATTCATCAACTATAGTTCATATAACGAGCCGGAAAGTCTTCCCCAAGTCTTATCCCCTACCCCGTGGTCCACCCTCCCTGGAAATATCATTGGAATTCATTGAGAACTTTTGGAGATATTGTGTGGACAAAAAGACAGACAGGTGGACAAACATGAGTTGATATATATATATATATATATATATATATATATATATATATATATATTCCGACTTCTTTGGGAAAGGTAAAACGAAAAAATAAAAGTAAATAAAAGGTCCTGTGACAGTCACTTGTCAATTACGCGTATAAAAGTCTCCTAAATAGGGTGCTCCATCAGTACCTCACGATACTACCAGCAGAAAAATGGAGCTGTGTATTTGCATGCATTTTGTCTATAATTGCGCGGAGGATCATTTAAGGTGTTTTCCAGACAATTGAACTCATTTTTCTCGTTATTTTTCACACAACGTTTCAACCGTTCCATCATACGGCCTCCTCCAGGTTTATTATATGTTTTTGGTCTCCTCCTGGTTTCCAAAGGAAGAATACCGACTCAAATAACAATACTTCAGAGGATTCAACTCGTTTTGGGAAAACTGAACCCATTCTTCTCGTTATTTTTGCTTTTCACGCAACGTATCAGCCGAAAAGAAGGAAAATGTGAAAGAAAAATGAGGTGGAATTGAACTTGGTGGGCAGGGATTGGGAGAGAGAATAGCGTACGTAAAGGAGTAGGGGATGAAACATCAAGATATTCGCTAAATGAGAACGGCAGAGTGTATATGTACGTGCATGTGCCTCTTAGTGTGCGTGTACTACTACTACTACTACTACTGCTGCTGTTGATTAGTGTTGTCATTTTTTGCGCTAAATCTAGTACGTTTTTTGTTTTGTCAGCGCGAAAATTCAACATTTAGCCTTATTTCTGGCCAATTTTTGACTCTAAATCTTTCTGAACAAACAGACACTTTTAGCTATCAAATGGCCCTAAAACATCAAGCATTTTGGCCTTTTTTGACGCTTTTTTGAGATCGATTTAGTGCGAAAAAATTGGCAACATTACTGCTGCTTCTGTTTCAGCAACGAGTATTCTATTAGTGATGACATCATTCGCATCTTGAGCACTTAACAAAGAGTTTCCCGTCTCACAAAGAATAAGTGATTGTCACCCAAACATCAAATGTTATCCCCAACCCCCAGGAAAGAGAAAACTAAAAAAAAAAAAATTACCCCAGAGAACATGAATTAAAACAATAAAGAGTATTGGGAAATAAGGTAAAAACTCTCGACCCGATTAAAAATTATCGGAAATCTTCAATTGTTAATTATTTAAAGTCGTCAACGTTCGCACCTGACTTGCATGATGCAGGTTCCCTTTTTGGCAAAAGACATTGTCACTGATCCGTTCATACAACTTATGATCTCGGCTTAAAAGATGAATGAATAATTAATTGACAAACACCAATTATTTTAGCGCGACGATACGACTCTGGAAAGTGTCCCTCAAAATTGCTGAAACCAGTTAATAGAACAGAGTCACTATTCACTGAGACTTTTTTTTTTATTTGTAGAAGTTTTGTTAATCTTTATGGCTATTTTGATTTTATTCACTCAATGTATTTCAATTTCATCTCATCAGAAACAAAAAAAGCAATTTGGCTAAACCTGAACCAGGCGTCTAACAAGGACGAAAATGTTTTGTTTTTTTTTTGTCGAATTCAATAATAAAAAAAGTCTAGATTGGTCTTTGTTTGCGACCGTAACAAGAACAAGAACAATCTTCACCAAAATTATGGATGTAAAGTGATACGTAAATCCCTCATTTCCCTACTGTGATTTGAACACACTACCAACTGATCAGCTGGACTGAATGAGCTAAATCGAAGAATAATTAATGAAAATTGAACGTACACTTACGCACAGGCTTGTTTCATTCTAATAAATAAGTATATTTTTACGAAAAAATATATATTCTATGTTTTTTTATTGATCGCATATATGATATAAACGTTGCAGAAATCAACTTGAGTCGGAATATTTGATTTATTAGAAACTGTCAACCAAAACTGTCACCTAAACTGTCAACACAGGTTTCTTCAGTTTTTAAGTTGGTCAGGCTGGCTGGCTATATGTACATGTAGGCTGCAACGATAGAGCTAGATGGTTGAAAATTAAAACATTTACTCATCATCATTTCTAGCAAAAAAACGTTCATTGTGTTTTTAAACGCCCTTTAAATAGGTTCTCAGTGGGGAGTTCAATTTGCAATGCAAATTTATAGTAAATTGGTCCTTTACTTTGTATCTGACAGCATTCGCGCTTGTTTTTGTTTTTTTCAAGCTTGGGATTTCTCTCGTGATCACTGCTCAGCAAAAGGCTAGCAAAGTAACTTTTTAATTGATTACCCCTTTCGCTGTTTTTTAAAATTGTTAAACCCCAACACAGCATGCTGCCAAAGACATTGTTCACGTGACAGTTTGTATTGAGTGACTAATCGGAACTTTCTGGGTAGGTTTTGTAATTTTCCTATTGAAACTGTATTTAAACTTCAACTCATAAAAATAAAATTCCAATTTGGATTCAGGCGAATTGGGCGTCTAACAACGGCGGAGATGTTTATTTTTTTGTTGTTGCTGTGTGGAAATAACTTAGCATAAAACAAGCTGTAAATTCAGAATGAAAACCTACTTTGTGTTTCTGCTTTCTCCATTTTAGCGACACCAGTTCAAGTTTTGAAAATTTCAATTTTAATAGCATTCCCCCCAGCCCCCTTACATTCCTTGAAAATTGCAATTCCTATTCGTCTGTGAATTTCAATGGCATTTTGGGACCAAGGGATCAATTTAGCATAAGCTTAAATTATAAATTTACCCCCCCCCCCCACTAAAAACCTATTCGGGGGGATTTTTAAAAAAGTTTGTTGTTGACATGATAAGATTAAATTTTCAACATTCTATCTCCATTGGTGCTGTCTGTGCGCATGACACATACATACGTGAATACAAACATAGCTCGTCAGCTAGATCAACTTGAACAGTGAAGAAACCTTTGTTGACAGGTTTGGTCGATGATTTGTAACGTGGATCCGAGAGCAGACCAAAGTGAGAGATACCATAAAAGTGATTAAGTGACAAAAGTAGAGATGGACCGGACACATAACAGGAACGGAAGATAACACATGGTGCAAAAAGTCGGTTGAATAGTGTTCAAAGGGCAACAAACGGAGTAGGAGAAGACCAAACAAAAGATGGAGAGATAAGAAAGAAGGGTTGGCTTGTCATGCATAACAGAGATTAGCACAGTCACCGTCGTCATAGAACGAGTTGGGAAAGGCATAGGCTGATAATCTTACAATAACCCACCAAATGTTTTTTTTCTGTCTGCCATCGCACAACTAAAGGACAGTCAGAGCTATGGTAACCAAATCTTCTATGAATGCTTGTTGGACACCGGAGCAAGTTTCAAAACCTTTCAAGATTATAACGAGGGGTTGGATTTACAATGTATGTATAATGCTAAACTGGGCCCTCACTTTGTGTCTGTCCGGTCAGTTGGACCAAATCTTTATCTTCTTGTTTAACCATATGAAGTGAAAATCTAGCTGAAAAATCACTCCTGTGGGGCGAATT
The DNA here is from genome assembly GCA_963457665.1 of Thysanoteuthis rhombus. Lineage (NCBI taxonomy): Eukaryota > Metazoa > Mollusca > Cephalopoda > Oegopsida > Thysanoteuthidae > Thysanoteuthis > Thysanoteuthis major. The sequence goes on from OY735230.1 coordinate 48,974,251, forward strand.
TTAGTCATTTTAGACTTGATTTTAGACGCCATTTTTCAGTGTTTCCAACTTCACAATTTCAACACCAATGAGTAATTCTAACATGTTGTTTTATTGGTCTTAATTCTGTGGCATGAATAACTCTCTTTATACTAACCCTTTGACATGAAAAGTGGCTGAAAGGCTTTGCTTGGGTGGGGGACTAAAAGTAAACAATAACAAAAATGAGAAAGAAGACGAAAAATCCAGAATCGAGGCTGCAGGCAAATATATTCTTGTAGCCATGATTGTTCTTCCATCATTTAAAGCCGTTCGACCATTTCCTTCTGTTGACTTGTAAGAAGGTCAATTATGGCCAATAACTGCCATTCTGTGGAATTTGATAGACTTGATATTTCTTATTAATCTATGAAAATTGTTTTATAGGAAACGCGCTTCTCAAATATTGGGATCGGCGCTCAACTGTGAAATTTGCTTAAAGGGCGTCTCCTTTTGATCTCTTACGTCATCTTGCCTTGGATACAATCTGCTCTCAAGGCTGTGGAGAGCGAACGACGAGCCTAACGACATTATGGAATCGTAATATTCCCTCTTCATCTTTTACAAGATGTTTTCGTTGTTGCTGCTGCTGTTGTTGTTTTTGTTGTTGTTGCTGTTGTTGTTATGAAGACATCAAATTTATGAGCGTCGAATATGTACAAAAAAATGAATAAAAGCAAGTTGCCGACAATTTTCATGTACGATTGCACATTCGTGATAAGATCAAATTGTCTTCCTATGATGAAAGCGTTCTGTTTTGCCTGGTTATCGATTTGCAATGTTAAAGGGGAGGCGGCTCGTGTTTCCAATGACGTAAATTCAGTTTTCTTCAATCATCATCATCATCATCATCATCATCATGGTTTTCACCCAACCCCACCGAAGAGGAAGCCCCGACCCCAACATCCTATCCCACGAATGTTGAGTGATACCGTGGTTTGTGACCAGGGGTAGTGCCGTAATCGCACTGCTTAGCCCAAGGGGGGGGATTTTCGTCGCAGCCCTTCCCCAAGACTTGTTGCCTACCAAGGCTAGGGAACCCAGTCCGCCCTACTATTCCAACCATAACAGAAGGAGAGACAAAGGGCATTTATACGAAGTGAACGTAAATAGCCTGGGATAGAGTTTGAACTCGGACCGCCGATTCCATTGCTCACGCTGATAAACGTTACGTTAACCACTTCACTTGCGACTGCATGGATTAGAGAAAGGCCTCGCATGATCCTCGGGATATTTTTTTCTCCAACAGAAAGCCGAAAGAGATTGTGTTCAGATTTTCTTGGGGACCAACCAAACAGGACCTCAGAAAGAATCAGCAAAAGCCTTGTCTAGGAATTTATCCGCACTCACACTTCCATTCTAACGATTATGCGTGAAATATTCGACAATGTTATACAACAGTGCATCTAGTGTTTGTGCGCAGGGTACTTTTTTAGAAAGGGATAGTTTTTCCCTTGTCTCCCTTCAGAGAGCCAAGTTGACCGATAGTTGTTTACAGATTGTTGCGTCAATGTTGTCCTATTCATCTTGGACTGCCTCCCACAGCTGGTCAGTGTTCCCAAATTTTCTCCCATCCTGTTTGGCTTTTATATGCGTTCGTATCTTCTCAGTGGGGATAAGGTCTTTTTATGTGATGGAAAGTGTTTGGCTCTTTCTTTTGTCCAGGAGTCTACATTGGCGACTGTTGGGTTTGTGAGATTACGATTCGGGTCTCTATTGGCGATATAGATCGCAATCGAAAAATAAATTTCAATTCTCGATGACGTATTGTTTAATCTTTTCCTGCGTTATGGAAAATGTCTGTACAGAAACACATTTTGTCTACGATTTTGAGAAAAGACGTTAACATTTAAAGAGAATGGGGGCAATTGAACTCACTTTGCTTGTTATTTGTTTTTCTCTCAACGTTTCGGCCCATCTATTCTACGGCTGTCTTCAGGTGAGCTATCTGAAGAGAAAATAGTGTCCACTATCCTCCCTTCGGAGCCAAAGTCCAAATAATAGACGGAGAACGATGATGGAGAGTGAGAAAACTGAAAGAAGCGGCACACATCGACTTGTCGGCTAAATGTGTAAGGCAGACCAGGGTGAATCTCAACGAGGACGCAGTATAGAAGTTATTTTTCTAATAAACAAATCTGGTTAGTCACTCAACGTCTTCTGGTAGTATGGCTTGTTTGGGATGATCAATTAAAACATCGGAAAAAAAGGTTGATCAATGAATTAGGTACTCCTCTCATTTTTTGCGGGACACTGACCCGTAAAAAAGTCTGAATTTATCGAAAACTAGCAACAAAAAAAAAAACAAACAAAAAACAGTGTGAATGCAACCGGACACAAAGTAAGTGATCAATTTAGCATAAACGTGCATTACTAACTGAACTCCGACACAAAATACCTACTTAATGGGATTTTATTTTCTTGAAAAAAAAAAAAAAAACGTGTTTCCAGACATGATAAAGAGAAAATGCTGAAAATTTCAGCCCTCTAGCCCCGTTTGCTTAACATATACGCGTTGTACAAACATACATACATATATACATAGCTAGCCAGCCAATCAGCCAGACTGACTTAAAAACTGAAACCTTTTTTGGAGATAGTTCTAATTGACAGTTTCTACTTATAAACATCTGCAATTCACGTTACAAGCCTTTTTAATTTGGTTCTACCGGAAAGGAAAATCCCACACTTCGAATAATGATAGTACGCCTGAAGAAAGCCGTAGAATGGAAGGGCTTCTCAGTTCAGCTCAATCAGTCAGACAGCTTCCTGACAATCAATTGATCACGAGTTCAAATCATGGTAGGGGAATGTGAATTTTACATATATGTATCCATCCCTCATTTTTAGTGAGGCTTGTACTTGTTCTGTCATGGTAGGAAAACGAAAAAAACTCTGCCCTGGAGTTTGACATGGATCAGTTCAATCAACAGAAACGCGTTTTGCTCGTCGTTAATTAGCTTTCACGTTCTTTATAAGAAAGAAAATATCAGCATTCAAAACATAGACCTTAGAATTCTAGCTTAAGAGACAAAAATAAATCTTTTCATCATCTGGGTTAATCAATTCCACATTCACGAATTCGTCACTTGAAAAAAAAATCACCGGAGAACAGAAATAGCATGCCCACAAACATGGCGACTCTTCACTCGGACGCCATGATGTCAACATTATGTAAATTTCTGGAAAAGCCAGTGTCAACACTTCTGCTCCCTTTTCTTCAATGTTATAAATGGCCACTTCATCTTTTGTTATCGTGTTTAGTGTCAAATCCTTCACATCACAGCTTTACATCGTTAAACAGGAATCTTCCTCATACGGAGAATAAAAAAGCTTTCGGCTCAGAGAGACTCTGACAAGCAAAGTCGTTCATCAAACACTCCAGCCAACACAATCTTTCTAGTGAGCTGTGTATGTTTTTTTTAGAGTACTTCATTTACTATTACTTTCTGCTTTCAAGTATTTATTCTGTAAAGCTGATACTTGTATGAAGTGTGCTTAGATAACATCGTCGGTGGGTGGCCTGTATCGACAACAACAGGTCTTTTCTTCTTCTCAATCGATTGCAGCTGAAAACCACGGGACGCACTTATTTACTTGATTCAAGAGTTTTTTTCTGTTTTCTTTCAGTAATTACTAGTAAATTGCCTGTTGCTTCGCTAACGGCAAATCTTAAGCAGTGTCGTGTGTCAGTATGTTTACACAGTAATTTGAAATTTATTTACTAGAATTGGAAATCTTCAACCAAAGCTGTCATTAAAACTGTCTAAATAGGTTTCTTCAATTTTCAAGTTAGATCCGGCTGGCTAGCTATGTATGAATGTATGTTTCACGTGCACAGGTCGCACCAATGGAGCTAGACGGCTGAAATTTTCAACAACAATTCTTAACTATGTCTAGAAAAAAATGTTGGTTTTTTTTTCCAAATCCCGCTGAATTTACAAGTTGAGGCTTAATTGGTCAGTAATTTATGTCTGCTTATTTTTGAAAATTCAAACTTTTCAGTGATAAAAATGGCGAGAAAAGTGACTTGATTATTCGAATTTTTTGATTGATCACTCCTAACACAGCATGCGGCAAAAAAAAAGACGTTGGCCATATGACGGTTTCTGTTGAGAGACAAAAAAAACTGCTTTGCTTTTCTTCCCGTTGTTTTGCTAACGGTAAATCGTTCTGTGTCTGTATGTTTACACAGTAATTTAAAATGTCAACACAAGGTATTGTTCACTAACATTTTTGTATTTATTCTGTATCAAATCTGAAACAGCTAAAAAGCTTAGACGTACACTGGTTTGCTTCGGGGTTTTTTGTCATTTGATTGCATAAAGAGGTTTGGCTCATCATTCCGAAAACAAAGCTGACACACTGACCTGAAGAAAGTAGACCACTACATCTTCTTGAGACCACGAATCTCTATGAAATCCTCGAAAGAAGATGAAATCAAGTGACGAATCACCCTAGGTTGGCAATCTCTCGGAAAAATTCCATTTATTCTGAGGAGAAGGGTATACAATGAATGCATGCTCCCGATAATCATCTATGAAGCTGAAACATGGAACCTTATAAAAATATTGGCTTTCCGACTGAGAAACATGTAACGTGTACAAGAGAGAATCATGCTCAACAGCACACTCAGAGACCACAGCATATTATATTAGAGGGGAAAAGAACAAGAACCGGAGATATCATAGAATCGATTAGAAAAACTCAAATTGTGATGGGCTGGACATATTGCCTGGGTGTCAAACAACCACTGGCCGGCCAAAAAAAGGTCAAGCGACACTGCAGAGACAGATAAGCGACACCAAACAACATTAAGTTTGTAAGACCATGTTTCTACTCCCAGATTGTCCCACGGGACGCATAGCCGACTATAAAAAACCGTCAACCAAAACTGTCACCAAAATTATCAACAAAGGTTTGAGCAGTTTTTTAGCTGGTCAGGCTGACTGGCCGGCTATGCATATCTACATGTATGTATTACGCATACTGGTCTCGGCAGGGAGCTAGAGGGTTGAAAATTAAAACATTTACTCCTTATCATGTCTGGAGAAAAAAAACGTTTTTGTTTTTTCAAACCCCCTTAAGTAGGCTTTTAGTTGGGGGTTCAATTTGCAATGTAAGTATATGGTAAAATGATCCCTGTCTGTATTCGACAGCATTCAGGCTTTTTTTTTTATTGATTTTTTTTAATTGTGATCTCTGTCCAATAAGAGGCTAGCGAAGTAACCAATTAATTGATCACCCATTTTTTCAATTTTTTTTTCAATTGTCGAGTTTGACCCTGCTGCAATTAGGCTTGTTAGATTTAAAGCTTTTCAAGATTTGGATTAACAAAGAGATAAACTAAAAGAAATAATCAGAGAAATTTTAATTAAAATGGTGAAGGACGAGTCGGAAGACATTCTTCTTATATGAGTCGATAAACATAAAAAACTTTGGTTATTCACCCAATAGAAACTGTAATGCGTGACACGACGTATTTTAGCAGCATGACTTGTTGGGGGTGATCAATCAAAAATTAAAGGGAAAAAAGGGCTGATCGATGAGTAAGTTACTTCTCTTGCCTTCTGTTGGGCAGTGATCACTAATAAAGTCTGAACTTTCAATAGAAAAAAAAAACAACAAAAAAAAAGTATGAATAAGAGGATCAATTGGTGCAGCTTGTACGCATAATACATACATAGCTAACTAGCCAGCAAGATCATACAGAAACCGAAGAAACCTATTTTGACGAGACTTTTGATTGGCAGTTACCAAAAAGTTGTTTTTTTTTTTTTCAATGATGATTTTTGATTACTTGGGATTATTTGGATTTTACATTTATAAATTTCCATTATCTTGATACTTGAAAAATTAATTGTGCTTTGCCCGTGCAGGGGGGGGGGAGTGGAGCGTCTTGCCCCTCCCTTTGATCCACGCATGAAGTGGGTGTTTGGAGTAACAAGTCCCTGCAGCCTTGTTACTTCAAGTAAATCTTCCGCACAGATGTCTATGTAAGTCTTTGTTAACGAAATTATCAATGAAAAGCTATTAATCACTTTGACAGCGGAAGCAGGAGAGTTTATATATATATATATATATATATATATATATATATATATATATATTTGTATATATATGTATATATATATATATATATATATATATATATATATTTGTATATATATGTATATATATATATATATATATATATATATATACAAATATATATATATATATATATATATATATATATATATATATATATATATATATATATATATATATATATATATATATGACGTGGCGATTCTGACGAACAAAACTATTAACAAATCTTCGACTATAAAAAATAAATCATAGGATAATAGTGTGTTCAAGTTTATTGAAACTGTCTCCTGCTTATTGCTTGAAATAGAGTATTGTCATTATCCAATGAATTATTCGGAGTTGTGATTTCATCTTTGTATTAAACACCTCAGCCTTGGTAATGTTGCCCGAAGTTGTGAGATGAAGTATTGTCATTATATCTCGGATTATCATGACTAGTATCCTTATCTTTGTTATATTCAACTCTCGATCTCTCTTCGTGTCGTGTAAATGCGAATGAACGAAATTCAAGATCAGAAGACGCAGTATATCCCTTTCCCGACAAAAGCCAAAGAACACATTAGGCAAAAAACAAAAAATAATAATAATAGAGATGGAGATACTGGTCTAAAAATTAATTGATTATCGCAAAACTTCATCTCAGAAACATTTGCCAAGTTCAATAAGAACTTGATTTGGTCCCCACTGAAGTTGGTCGTCTTTTCAAAAATAAATCCGATTCTCTGAAGATGTGCCTGTCTTTAATTTTATGAAAAGAAATAGATAAAAGAAATCGTTATTGTTCTGTGGATCACGGAAATGAAAGAAATGTATATTTAGGATCTTTTTTTTATAATTTGTTATTTAAAAAAAAGGCAATCAGAGCCACAACAAATGATTTGGTCTTTGAAGGTTATTCATGGCGACAATGGAGGCGATTATCACCAGCGTCCAGGAATCAAATGATACTTGTACAACAACCTGCATGCAAATTACGAACACATAAACACACACACACATATATATACACACAAATATATATACAGGTATACATCTCTTTTCCCCCTTCTCTCTCTCTCTCTCTCTCTCTCTCTCTCTGTCTCTCTCTCTGTCACTCTGTCTGTCTCTCTCTCTCTCTATGGATAGATATATAGGATGTATTCATTTCTTTCTCAGTATATATATGTACACTGAAAGATTATTCGCATATGTAAAACGCTATATATATATACTTAGTATATGTGGTACAAATCAGGCTAGCAGTATAACATAATATAATTATATATCAATAATATGAAGCCACTTCTGAAATGTAATGGATTTATTTCATAGAGTGCTCGATACATGCGACATTTTACTCATGGAGTTAAGTTGTTTTAGAGTAGAGCTGGAAATAAATAGTAGGTTGTGGATTCGCAACCTACTATTTATATATATATATATATATATATACATATATATATATATATATATATATATATATATATATATTGTGCGTGTGTCTATTGAGAAATCGGTGTCTCCCTGAGGATGGGGGTTTTGGGATTGCCACGTAGGCCCTTCATATGATCCCAAGCAACTTATGGCACCAGTTTTTTCCGAACATTTACCCATCTAAGAATTGACCAGACTCAACGTTGCTTACCTTCAGTGATCGTACAAGAATCTGTGTCAGAATCATGTTCAACCTCAAGATTACAAGACAGCATAGTATGTTAGAGAAAAAAAATAGAGTCAGAAATATCAGGAAAAACATCAAAAAACCCAAATGGCAATGGGCTGGTCATGTTGCAAGACTGCCCGACAACTGCTGGACATCACGCCTCACAACGTGGATTCACATAGATCATATGCGAATCTGTGGCTGGCAGAAAATAAGATGGATTGACGGACTAGACAAGTTCAGAATGTGCAAGCTCCGTGACCCCCTTGACAGAGAGATTTGGCGAATCTTGGGAAAGGTCTATGTCCAACGACAGCCGCTAAAAGGCTGATGGTGATAGTGCAGGGTTATAGAGTACCTGGAGAGCAAGGACGCCTCCGTCATCTGCACTTGAGCAAGGGAATGGTGGTGATCAAAAGAAAATCCTTCTGCAACAAAAGACTTTATTTGTGGACGCCTCAATTACGAAAACAACTCATTGTTAATTATCCCCTGTCACTGCTTAACGAAGAAAGAAAAGCAAGGAGATTTTTTTTCATCATTATTGTCTTAATCTCTTGCTTGACTAAAAGGACAAGGGGTTCTTAGAAATTAATATTTTCCTCGTCTCAATGAAAAAAAATAAAAGCCTTAAACAACATCCCTACGTGAAACGACAATGGCTAAGCTCTTTTTATTTACTTACAATAGAAATGATAATTAAAAAAAGGAGGCTTAGTTTGCATGGGAAATAAAAGGACATACAACTTGCTTTTTTTATGAGCGTTCGGGCAGCACACGCACGTGTATACACATCCAACTATATGTATACGTACACACACACACACACACACACACACACACACACACATATATATATATATATATATATATATGAATTATAAATATACGTATATATGAATTATAAATTGCGTTGTATTATACAGAAACTTATTTGAAATGATTTCACGTCATTACACGTCGTTACACGGTTAATATATCACTCACATTAGACAATGTAAACAGAAGCTTCTATACAATATAATGCAATTTATGATTCATTCTATCGTACCGAATACGTCCATCTCTTAATTACATACTGTCGCGTTGAAAGAGACAAAAAAGACCGAGAATAAACGAGATGAGAATTTGGGTGGAAAGCAGTTATTTGGCCATTGCATTATGCTCAGAGGTAAGTGCATCGCAACGTTGAAGCAGCTATCCTATCGGTGGCAGGTTCGATTCCTGCAGGAGCCCCATTTTCTTTGATTGTTTATTCTATTTACTTTGTCTAAATTGAATGATATAAAAATCGTGTAACGACGGAAGATCATTTCAAATAAGTTTCTGTATAATATAACAATTTATTACTCATTCAGTTGGACTGAATATGTCTATTTCTTAAATATATATATATATATATATATAATCCACATAGTACAGACCAGGGATCTAGTATAGTATGATATAATATAATGCAATATCTGATGTATGGTGGATTTATTTCTTATATATATATTTCTGTAATAGATGAATGAGTATTTTCCGATACGATATAATTTAATGATAATATTAGAGAAAAACATGATACTTTCTCTTTTTAAACTTTATTTCCAGGAGGCGTTCCGATGTTTACCATCTTCTTCATACCGAGATAGGCTGATTTTAATTTGGATTGTGTTCCTCGCTTTCAAAAGATACTTGCAACATTTCTCTTGTTATGATATTGCTGCGTGGCGTTATTGGTGTTGATGAACGAGTCTAAAGTCAAAATAAATATAAAGAAATGTCATTTATACACAATACGGTCTTCTAAATAGTCATTCCACTCTATACATGTAAGACCTCTGCTTGAAGCTACAAGTAATTGTACCATCAATGGTATCTGGGTCTACAAATTACAGACAGCCATTCTATTCGAAGCTTCTGTACGCAAATTTGGAGACAATTGCAACTGTCCCGATTCTCCTTCAAAGGGACGGTAGAACTCTACAGCCAGCTCGGCATTTGTCAATCTACAACAAGCCTGAGTTCAGTCATTCTGCTTTAGCAAAATTCTACTTACTACATTCCGACCCCGATTCTCTCTCCCTCTCCACGCCCTTTTCGAGGTCTTCGTGTTGCTATTCAATTCTCAGAACCTTTCCTCTACCCAACCCCGTTCAATGAAATGAAGTTCTTATTTTTAAGTAGGGACAGACAGACGGGCAGACTTATTATAATATAGACTTGCAAAAAATATAAACTCCTGAAAAATGACAGGATTATTCTTGCACTAAGGAGTCTTCAGCTCTTTTATTGGGTGATTTTTACATTTTTTAAATAATTCAAGTATTGTAATAATAAGCTTTTTTAGGTATCAAATCAATATTAACATAGAATTTCTTTTAAGCACTTGAGCAATCTTATCTTTATTTCATTTCAGTCCCGAACGTTCATCGATTCTGTGATGTATTGTTCATTGTTATTTCACAAATTATCTCATTTTATTACAACCCTACAAATATTTTTTGCTATGTTAATCTATTTAACATGGACCAATCATTATAATTTTGAGGTTATAACAGTAATTGGACAAAACAGAGATATAACTATGCAAATATACAATTGAACATACTAATTTACATGTATGCCTTCAATATAGAGAGATTTGCATGTATGGTTATTTGACGGGAAAATTTGTATTTTATCTATTACAAGTTTATCTTATGATCAAAGACAGTCAGAAGTATTCAAATAACTTTGCAAATACATTTTACTTATAAAATATCAAAAACATTGTATTGCTCTGTATTTTCTTGTTTATGTTCAACCAGAATGAGCTGGGATATTTTTGCAAAAATAAATGTTAATTAACTAAGAGAGATTACTCTATAATTAGCATTTATTAGTTACCTCCCTTGAAAAATGTTACGGACAGAAAATGTAGCCAATGATACAGCATATCATATAAGTACTTATTTGCCTTTATTATGGTGGAATAATTTTTCTTCTTTCTACAAACAAAATATCATCGATCGCACTGTCTTTAATTTGCTGATAGTTCGAATGAGTCATATTTGCGATAAATATTTCCTCTATTCATTCGTTCTCCCTCGACCATCAGTCCCTTTTATTTCCCGCCAAATCTTTTTAGTTTCCCGCCAATTCTTTCTCGTTTCCTGCCATTTTTTCCAGTTTCCTGTCGTTTCTTTCTCCCTTCTTTACTTCTCTCTTCCCTTTTTTTTTTGTATTCGGTGTTTTATTTAGCTTTTGATCTTGCTCGCGTTCTTTTTCCGTGTTTCTCAAATTTTCATTTCCACCAACAGAGAATTATAATCGTCCGTGTGTTCTTCGTTCCAAGAATCAAATCAATTTTACACACTGAAAATCCAAAGTAAAACACATTAACAAAAAGACGGAACAAAACAACCGACCAACGAGCCCGGCGTTCAAAAAGTCTCTCAGTTGCAATAATAACACGCTGTTTCTACGCCACTTGATTCTGAATTCACTCAAAGAATTTTTTTTGAGCCGGCATTTGATTCACTAAAAAATCAAACCAAAATCTCATTCCGGTTATAAAACTGGCAAAAATTGAATAATCGTTCATCGTAGC
>OY735230.1:48988080-49005580 GCA_963457665.1 Thysanoteuthis rhombus
TGTTCATACTTATCGATCTATCCACCCATCTATCTGCCTCTTTCTGTTCTTATCTATCTATTAATCAATCCTATTTTGTTTATATCTATCTATTACACACACACGAATATAAATTCAAAGCAGTCTATCCATTTCATTCAATCTATTTATCTATCGATTTATGCTCAACATTTCTTTTTAGTAAAATATTGTTTGAATCATCAGAAATATTATTCATTTTATTACCATAAATTAAGTAGAAGTAACTTCGTTGATCCTGCAGTATTTCAGTCGATCATTTCTACGACCTTCTCCCAGTGTAATACGTAATATCCATAAGGAAAGGAAGAGTTTTCCTTCCCGTCCCTTTCACCGGTGATTCTGAGTAAAAGGAAACGGTATCAAACAGAAAATCTAAACGTTGAGATCATCACTGATGAGAAAGAAAAAAAAAATATCTGAAGTAGGCTGTAGAATGAATCGTTCGAAACGTCACGTGAACAACAAAGAAAGACAGATGTGTTCACCTCAATATACTCATTTCATTTGGAAAAAAAATCATCAAAAAAGAAATTACTGACGTCACCACAAACATCTCGGATCTTTATGGAAAATGACTAAATTGGTAACACAGAGCAAGAGACGTAACTCACATTTTGGTATGTCAGTCGGTGACAGCGATCGATGCTAGAGATGCAAGATCATCTAAAAGCAGATGGGAATCTAATTGGGTGACAACATGATTGTAGACAATATACAATATAGGCATGACATAAGTTTCTGTTGGTTTGTCAAGCCGAACTGCAACAGACGTGCTTCCCCTTCTGTTGATTTGGTAAATTCATGTTTTTTTATTACACGGACATCTGTACGGAAGAGTTACTTGAAAAAAACAAGGTTGTAAGGACTTGTTACTTGAAACGCGCACTTCAGGTGTGGATCAAAGGGAGGGGCAAGATGGGCCTCCCTCCCCTCTGCTGGGGCGAAGCACAATTAATTTTTCAAGTTTATTGATAAAGAAATATTATAAATGAAAAACCCTGGCAATCATAAATTAAACATTAAAAGCAGAAACTTATTATTTTGTTTTTCAACTCTCAGTGCAAGTAGAATGTCTGCCGACTTATTGTCAAATGCGAGAAGTTATTTTGTTGACAATTTTCCCACCTTAACAAGAACAATCCTCACAAAAACGATATGGAAAACCCTCATTCTTCTACCGTTATTTGAACTCCTGCCCATCTGATTACCAGGAGCTTACTTGACAAGTCTCTGTTATTCACGAACATTGTACGGCTTATTTCAGTCACTAATAAATAAATACATTCATACACAAATATATATATTTTTTTATTTTTTATTTATCGCATTAACAATACAAAAGTTGCAATAACCATCTTCAGTTGGAATAGAATTATAGAATTTACAAAAAAAGAAGGGAAGAAAGAAAAACTAAACAGTGTTTATAGCTAATATATACACTTCAAGAATGAATATAAATTGCGTTATATTACATTGAAAAGGATACACCCACCGTGTAATAACGGGAGATCATTCCAAATAAGAGTTCCAATAAAATATAACGCAATTTATAATCATTCTGTCGGATCATATATCCATTTCTTCATAACATAACTGTAGCGTCGAAAGAAACGTATAGAGAAGATATTGACCATGAATGAACAAAATGAGAATTTGGAATCGAAACAGTTTTTTGTTTTTTTTTGGCCTCTGCATTACCAGCGGCTGTTCAGCTCAATGGTAAGAGAAATGCATATATATATATATATATATATATATATATATATATATGTATGTGTGTGTGTGTGTGTGTGTGTGTGTGTAATGATAATTTTTTTTAAAGGATTTACAGGCAAATATGTTTTAATGTTTTAATATTGTTAATATTTTCATTACAGAAACAAATGTAGATAAATGTTGCTAAATGCTATCAAAAATCTATCAACAACTTTGCCAGTTTTTCGTTTATTTGTATATTAATATTTATAATCCGTGGAAAAATATACTAACAATTGATAAAAATATCAACCCGTGTTTCTGTAAAGTTCAAGCGATTTCTCTGCATTCTCTTACTGAAAAACCCAAGAGTTCACTACTTCGAAGCTTTTCATGGCGTACATCCAGCATGGACAATCATTTTGGTCTTAAAACAAAAAATCACTTAAAACGCAAAATTTACGTTCGTAATATTTTAAACTCAAATGATATTCAAAATATGAATTACAATAATGTATGATTGATTCATGAAGCCAAAACGATAGTAATTTTTAAAATATCAATTATAAAATTGACTTTCTGAGAAAAATTATATAAGAGTTTAAATAAATGCCCCCACTCGAAAGAATGTTGCCACAGGTGAGATTTTTCCAGCGCGCCTATGGTCTCTCAAATGTGGTGTACATGAATGACATTGAACCAACCCCACCCCGAGAAAAAGAACAGATGGTAATCATGTTGTGAGATGACAGGACTATAGACCAGGGTTGGAGACTTTTCAAGACCAAAACGCACTAGAATTGCCAAAAATAGCCAAAATAGTGCTGCTTTAGTTGAAGTAAGTCTAAAGTTTCTCTTGGTTTCTCAAGCTGAACTGCAACAGACGTTGGCTTCCACCTCTGTTGATTCTCGGATCAAGTCATGGCTCATCAGCCATTGCTCAAATGTCGATAATTGAATGCAACAGAAATGTTTCGTCTCAATCCTGTCGGGGTGGGGATTGAAACGCAGCCACCCACATTCATACGAGAAAATAATGGACTCCTCCGTTTTTTTATGAACTGACTTTGAGGGCCCCCAGGCCCCCGGAGCAGCTGTCACTTGTTCAAGCTGTTCCTCTTCTGTTTACTGACGACGCGACCAGAACCAAAGAAGAAAAAAAAAAATATCTTGATCCACGTCGTCTCTCCGTTTTGCTTTCCGTGACAAATTCCAACGTTATACGTTTTGTTCGACTTTGTCATTAATTAATCTTTTTTTCTAAGACTCAATATCTCCGCCTTTTTCTTCTTTATTTTAAAGATTATTTATTGCCCATGAAAAATTATCGCAGAATTTTGAATTTATATGATCTCATTTTATCTAGAAAAGAATCCCCCTCTCTCTCTCTCTCTCTCTCTCTCTATCTATCTATCTATCTATCTATCTATCTATCTATCTATCTATCTATCTATCTCCCATATGATATCTCTATATATCTGTATAATTATATAATGTGTATTTGGGCAGCAAAACTTCTTTAATGCAAGTCTGGTTAATTGCGAACGATAAGGAAAGTTTTTTCGGTCTCATATTTAGTTTTTTTTTCAAGATGCAATGTATCCACACGTTGTCTAAACGATAGATTTGACCGAGTGCTTTCGATCGTACATGCAGTCATTGTCGAGGTCATGGAAAAATATGGTGTTACTCTTTTTCAGGAATTCGAATAGTGTCCAACCCAGTGTGAGCAATTTTTTGTGATGAGGCGTCGCAATGCAAGATGAGGTGTCGCATGACAAGTTTTACTGATCACTGCCCAACACAAGTCGAGAGAAGTAACTTATTCATTGATCACCCCGTCCTTTTCTAAATTTTCCAATTGACAACCCTCAAAACAACATGGTATCAAAAGATGTTTGTCTTGGAGCAACTAATCAAACCTACTTAATTATTTTTATTTAAATTTTCTATTAAAGTTAAGGAGACTGATGAATTCCTACGTTGATTATTCAAAAAATCTATTTCAAAATGATTTGTTGTGAAATTTTTTCGTAATTCTCATAAATCTTTGTAAAATTGGAAAGAAATACATATTTGCTTTTTTATTGGAATTCTATAAATCGTCATTTTTTAAAAATAATTATGACTAATTTCATCTTGGTTTTTAGCTACTTTTTATTGCCAAGTTTCACTCTGGTCGAGTTTCCTCCGGCAATGAACAAATACTATTTGAGCAGATGAAAAATAGATCTTTGGTGGGATTCGAACGTACATCTCCAACGGGAAGCAGCGTTTATCTTGGCCTGCTTTATCAAATGAGCTACTAGGACTAAAATGCAAGAAAAGAGTTAAAATAACATCCCTCTAAATTAAAAAAAAAACTATTAAAAGAAATAGTTTGCAACTATTTCGTTCATTGTTGAATCACCAGCTCCGAACATCTAAATTCATAGATGTAGGCCGAGTAAGATAAATCTGAGTCAAAAAGCCACAAATCAACTATGTACAGCAGAATGAATATATATATATATATATATATATATATATATATATATATATATATATATATATATATATATATATATGTATATATATATATGTATATATATATATATATATATATATATATATATATATATATATATATATATATATATATATATGTATATACATATATATATGTATATATATATATATATATATATATATATATATATATATATATATATATATATATATATATATATATATATATATATATGTGGGGGGGATGGAAATTAAATTAATGAAAAGGAAGAAAAATATTTTCGGTGGTTCGCAGAGAAAATTTACTTTTTACATGTTTGGTGGTGATAAGGAATTAGCAATTTTTTCTTCGTGAAACGCTACAAATATTTTTCTCCGAAAAAGATTGCTGGGGCCCCCGTCAAAATGCATCAAGCTTCGCCCATCAAATGATTAAAAAAAATGAGATGTAACAACTATCTTTAGAGTTTTTCTCTCCGCCTTTCAATCGTCATTTTCATCTCTATTCTGTTGTATCACTCTACATCCACAATGCAAATATATAAATGAATGTAAGAAAAAAAATAGAACAATACTGACTGCTGCAGGGCCAAACACCACTCCTACTTCTCTCCCGACTAAAGATGATTACAGCAAATTTTGTATTATATATATATATATATATATATATATATATATATATATATATATATATATATATATATATAATTGTTTGTAAAATATATTTTTCTGAAAAATGTATACATTTATTAGAATGAAATAAGCCCGTGAGTATCTGTATGATAAATGCTCGTTAATTAGGATTTGTCAATCTAGCTCAGTCAGTATGACAGCCTTCTGGCAATCAATAGGTCGTAAGTAGATATTAACGAAAATTTATCATATTGATGTCATCGTACCGGCTTGTTTCATTCTAACGAATAAATAAATATATATTTATACACAAAATATTCATAACTCATTTTATTTACAATACAGCGTCGGGAACCATTGCTCAAGAGCTTCTCCTATCCCCTTGCATGCACGCATACCCGTTTCTTCCAAGAGTATGTGCGTGGAAACAGGTATCCATCTGGGTAGAGTGATGAAGGTAACGTTTCATCATTTAAATAAATAAAAAAAAGGATTTAATCGTCTCCGGCTGAGCGGCTTATTACTTATTCTGTTGTACCCCTCTGGCATCAAATTGACTTCTCAAAGAAAGGACCACAGACGCACGCAGTCACCTGAGATTAAAGTCTACAAATAATAGAGAATTCATTCGAGTGGAAAAGATCAGCTTGCTTTAGAGGAGTTAGCGCAACTAACTTAGAAGGGTTGGATTAGATTTGATTATGTCCTGGGGGATTTAGTCAATTAAATCAAGGATTAAGATAAATCAGCGCGGTTAAAATATCTGCAGAGAATCAAAGTGAAAAGATAAAGGCGGCCATATTTGAGAGAGCAAAACATTTATTATGAATTAAATAATATCAGGTAATTATGAAACAATAGTTCTTATATTGACATTTTATGTAATATTTATTACCTGTAATGTGAATATAAAATGCATATTTCGAATATGATAGATGTATACATGATATGCATTGATAAATATCATGTGATTCCTATAATTATATTTATTTGCTATCCCTTCCTAAAAACGAATCACTGCAATCAAATTGATTCATTTTCTTCATAATAACCCCAACCTTTGAGTTCTTACCTCTTTGTCACACACAACTTTACAAACTCTGACTCTTCAGGAAATTTTGAATTTCAAAATTGAAAAAAAAAAAAGACTTAAAAACGTTTTACAAACGTTGCTCCGTCTTGTGTATTGTTTATTTTTGTTTTTGTTTTGTTTTTTGTTTTTTATTGATGGATGCCCAAAATGTAGATGTTACGGCTGTTGAGGCTATTTTCAACATCCCCACTATTTCTCAGGCTACATAAGGACTATGAACCCTTCCAACTCCGAAAAGGGGTAAGACAAGGTGATACTAGCTCACCAAAACTCTTCACTGCCTGCCTCATGATCTTCCGAGACCTGGACTGGGAAAATAGAGGAATCAAAATAGATGGCAAATATCTGAACAACCTCTGATTTGCAGACGACATCGTACTTTTCACAGAGAACCTATACAACCTCCAACTAATGCTAGATGATCTAAACAAAGAAAGCAAAAAAGTCGGCCTACGCAATAACTTCAATAAAAACAAAAATCATGTGCAACGATCACATTGAGAATAAGGGCATATCTGTCAAAATTGACGATTGCAAAACTGGGGAAATTAGACCACTTCATCTACCTAGGACAACGAATCTCCACGAAACCCACGGAAGAGGAAGGGATCAAGCGAAGAATCACCCTAGGATGGCAAGCCTTCGGCAGAGCAAACCCAACCCTAAAAAAAAAGTCGATCCCGATAATCCTAGAAAGAAGGGTATACAACCAATGCATCCCCCAATAGTCATTTACGGAGCTGAAACATGGAACCTAACCAAGAGACAGACTTGCAAACCGAGAAGTATGCAACATGCACATGTGAGAATCAGGCTCAACCTCATATGGAGAGATCACAAGACAGCATAGAATATAAGGAAGAAAACAGGAGACAGAGACATCATAGAATCTATTAGAACACTTAAATGGCAATAGGAAGGTCATGTTACGAGAATGATAGACAATTAATGGACATCACGACTCACAACATGGATCCCCAGAGATCACATATAGAGAAGTGTGGCGAATTCTGGGGAAGGTCAGTGCCCAACGACGGACGTTAAAAGACTGATGATGATGATAGTGATTCAGTAAGCGTTCCTAGACCTGAACAAACTTTTGAAAATTCACTTCTGATTGGCAGAAACCAGCTCAGCTAAAATTAATAACAATTCATTTCTTAAAGAAGCCTAGTCATAACGGCCAACGCAACTTGAAATATTCAAAACGGTACGCACGGAACATTTCTCTCTCTTGAATTCATACATTATCTATTCTATGTTCTTGGCACAAAAATAAAGACAAGATACATAAATCATTCATTTCTAATATCTTGCTCTCCTCGAGCAGTTTACACTGAGTAAACTGCCTTTTGCAAGAAATTTATAGGATAGACTGAACTGGTAAATCAAGCCTTCTAAATAGAGAATATCTGATTGGCTCGTTTTGTTCTTCGAATTTCAATGACATCATTTCATTCCCTAAATGATGTGATTTCAAGTAACCATAAAAGTCAGTGTCCAGTTTTGCATTATAATTGTATAGTAAATGGCACATCACTTCTAAAACATGACGTAACGGGTTGAAACTACCTGATTTAGATTAATTCTCTGAGTTAGAGCACGACGAAAATACAGGGCTAAAAAGATTCTTTCGACCACGTATATGATTCCAAACAAGCTTTTCCACAAACGTCATAACTGGTACGTCACGACGGTGGCAGGATAAAAGTGTCGATCTTTAAACAATGGGTTATTATTGTAAATAGAATACAGACGGATTTCTAGAAAAAAAAACACGTTTTTAGAAAGTGTCAACTGGACATATTCGAGGCAGAGAATGTAACTAGGAACGCTGGAATAAACACAATGACGAATGGACGGACGAGTGAAAAGAGAGGGCTACCTCTGGTCTATGTTATCTGTTGTTTGGTCGGTCAGTGATTGTGGTTGAGATGATTCAATATGTCTAAATGGAGCTTATAATATACGTATTATGTTACCTATATATACTTATTAACCAAAAAAGATTCAATTACATGTGAAACAGACTATTGAGGTACTATCCATGATATAAATAAATAATTGAATATATATATATATATATATATATATATGTGTGTGTGTGTGTGTGTGTGTGTATGTGTGTGTGTATGTGTGTGTGTATGTGTGCATGTGTATGTTTGTGTGAATGTATATAGAACCGCATAAATTTCCTTAATAGATATTTGGAAATAATTGTTTGAAATGACATAAATATTCAGAAATTTGAAAAAATATATTTCGTGTTTAAAGCTGTAAAACCTTCTTGAATATATATATATATATATATATATATATATATATATATATATATGTGTGTGTGTGTGTGTGTGTGTGTGTGTGTATGTATGTATGTGTGTGTGTGTGTGTGTGTGTGCAGATACAAATATCTCCCCTTCAACTCCTATTAAACAACCCATAACACAGAAATATCCCCATTTCTTTCTCAAATTTAGAACATGTAAACAACGTATAATTATTATGATTATAATTATTAATGCAGTGCAGTAAATTTCTCTGAAAATGGTAGCTGGAAACCCTCGAATTGCACCAAAACATGCCTACGTGATAATAAAAATCTTCGAGATGTAACACCAGCTATTCTCTTAAAATTTTCTTCAATATGTATATACATATATAGGTAGCAGAAGTAGAAGTAAGAGAGAAATCAATAAGTACATAATGGACCTTGGTCTTCCTTATCTAGGCAGGTCCGAAATTGAACAATTGGCTCCAAAATGACTGATGGTCTTGGCTCTCATATCTTGTTATATTGACTGATTGAAGTGTTCTCTTAAATGTTTTCATGCTCCGCTTTTATTTTCTCTTTTGGAAAAATGTTTTTGCAATAAAAGTACGCAGTTCGTTTGTACGATTTCGCTTACTGGGGTTCTTTATATTAATCTAACTTGGCCTGAAATTAAAAATCCAATTAACTGTTGAATAATGTTTCGTATAGTGTATTTTTATTGCATAATAACATTGTACTAATTTACCCACGCCGACAAAAATGACGGCATATATGGAATAAATTAATACATACACGTTGCATTTCATGTTCAAAGGTCGTTTACTGTGTGATAAGCTTGGAGAGTAGCGTCCAGTTGACTACAGACATTTTTAATTTCTTTTTTTTTTGTTTCTACTACTTTATTTCATTCATATATCATTCTTTAAATTTCATAACGCCTTTTGAAGATGAATGCAATTCTACCCAAGTTGCACGAATGAAATTATTTTACTATGTCAGTTACGATCCTTAGTGTGACAGGAGACATATGCACATTGCTAACCATTCATATGTGTGTATTTCTATTGTGCAATATCATTGACAAACCTGTTATTACTCCTGACCAGTGGTGCAGTGCTATGGGAACGCGCGAGAACGACATTTCTCCACTTATTTTTGGAGCGGGAAGAGCGTTCCCTCACTATCTATCTATAACTAAAATTCTTTATTTGAATCATTCACTGAGAAGAAAGCCAATATACGAGGTCTGTCCATAAGAATACCCAACTTCCAAAACAGAACACAGATGAGATGTCTAAGACTGTTTGTGACCGGAGTATTTTGTAGCATTGACCATATCCCTGTCTCTATGAAAGTTCAATTCCTTTCTAGATGAACCCCGTATATCCGTATGGCCACAAAACATCAATGACTTTGGTTAAATTTCAATAGTTTTCGGTGATTCGAACCCTTTTCGCCATTCAACAGACAGCCCTGCGTTCCATCATTTTTTCAAGGTCACACTACTGCTTCTTGTCCTGCATTAACTTATCTAAACGCCTTCGCACAAAAGGAGCAAGTCTTTGGGCATGGCACTGGTATGATTAAACCCTTCTTTCCTGATTGATTGGCGTTTTTGTACCAAGATATCAACATCGAGATACCACATTGGGAAATTAATTGTGGCCTCCGTCTCTGTTGACAGTGGAGTATCTCCACCATCAGGACACATGCCTGGGCTAAGCGTGTGTAGATCCTGGGATGTCTAGTCGTCCGAACCCCCTCTCGGCATTGCTTGATGTAGTCGACAGGGGAAGCAGGGAGCGACACCCCTGGCATCAGTTTGGCCACTGGAGCTGCCAGAAAGACGTCAAATTGGGTGATCAAACAACTTTGAGGGTGGGGGCTCCACTTCCTGATTTTAAATTAGAATTGCCCTACTCCTAGACTGGTTGCCATCCCAAAGATAAAGAGTCAATACGCCCTGCTGGCTGCGTTAACCATGAAGCAGAAGAGAAAGGAACACCGAAGGTTTTCTCCATCTAAAGGTACTATGCTTTGATGTGACCAGATCATATTTACGGTAAAGAATTATAGGCTAGTGTAAAACTGCTGTGAAAATGATCTAAAATATTCATACCACTTTGATCGATTACCATTTTGTAGGCTTCTCAAACCAAGAAAATCGAGACCCTTCCAAGTTTTTTTTAAAGGGTTGGTTGTCCACTGGGAAACAGCTTTAACAATTTATCTAAAAAATATTCCAAAACGTGCTGAAAATTTGCATTTCATCTGTTTTACTGGATCTTGGTTATAAATTGATAATTTGCTTATCTTTTAAATTGAGACAAAGAAATTTGAATGTTGATTTCAAGGGGAATAACTTTTGATGGAAATCATCTCATTTTGGCCTTCAGGAAAATTTTTCTAATTTTTCCTATTCAATACGCTGAAGAGTATTTTCCATGCTAATCACTGAAGAGTTCCACTGTCAATCACAAGTGGTTCCAAGCAGTTTATGAATTTAAGAGTTATTCTGCTTATTGCAAAAATAAGTTACCTAAGTTTAATAACAGTATTCATTGTCTTAATAATGATGTTGAGTTAAGCAATAGGAAAGACTGGGTTGAGGGACATCGTTGTAAGGATGCGCTTTGGGCATCAATTGGCTTTAATCAGACTATCACTGCGTTTCCTACATATATTTATCCGCGAGAATAATACTTCTTTAAAGATCTACACCAATACTTCGATTAACGAAACGATACGTTCCTCTCTGTATTTCTCCTTCAGAAATGTTTTTATAAGAGGGAGGTAAAACATAGCTTTTATGCAGATAAGTTCTTTTAATTATTGAAGAAAAAATTTATAGACGCATAATAAAACAAAACGATGGTTCCTTAGAAGGGGGTTCAAATCCAAGCAAATTCCGAAGACAGGCAAGCCAGGAGAATGTTAGAAAACGTTAACTAAAACTGCCAACATAGGTTTCTCTAGTTTATAAGTTGGTCTGGCTGACTGGCTATCTTTGTACATATCACACGTACAGGTCGTGCCAATGGAGCTAGAGGGATGAAGATTTCAACATTTACTCCTTAAAAACGGTATTCATCTTTTTCAATCCCCCCCTAAATATTTTTTTAGTTCGTTGGGGAGGTAGTTTTCCATGCAAGTTTATGCTAAATTGACCCCTAAGGTTGTGTCCAGTTGCATTCGCACTTGTTTTGGGTTTTATCTTATCTCGTTTTTTTTTTTTTAAATTCAGACTTTTTTAGTGATCATCGCCTGACAAAAGGCAAAAGGAGTAACTTTTTAATTGATCATCTTTTTTCTTTCTAATTTCTCACTTATTCACCCACATGCTGCCGAAAGACGTTGGTCATATGACTGTTTCTTTTGAGTTACCCACCAGTTCTGTTTGTTGGTCCAAATCACATCAATACGAAACAGTATGAGATTGTGAAAATGATCGTTATGCAATGGATCGTATATTTTTGGTGCTCGTTGTACGAATAGAGAAAATGAATGATTGAACTTCCTTCTACAAAAGGACATGAACTTGGGTTGAATCGGCATAAAATCAGTTGTTCTAAGATTAAAAAATTCTGAATTAAAAAAAAAAAATCCTAATTCCAGATTACGATGGGTTGAGGCGCATTCCTTTTGGGAGGGTCGGGGAGATTATCCCTTTGGATTCAAGATTATTAGACATGACGTGGTTTATGACAAGAGGGAAGAGATTCGAGTGACTGGAGAAACATCGGTGGTCGATTAGACAAAACCTGCTAAGAACTTCTAACTTTTGTACTGAACGGCAGTCAGCCTAATCGGAGAGAGAAAGTCGATCGTCTGCTGTGGCTATTGATTTTGCTTGCTTTAACGTTTGTTATTTTTGTTTTTGACTCTTCTCTTACCCCCCCCCCCTTTTGCTGATTGCTGTTGTCTGACTGATCAAGTCGGATAGTTTCCCTCAAGATAAAAAGGATAGATAGATAGATAGATAGATAGATTGATAGAAGGAGAGATAAATTGAGAGATATAAGAAAAAATAAATTGATAGATAGGTATAAGGAGACAGACTTGAAACAGATAGATATAAGAATAGATCGATCAATAGATAGATATATAGATATAACAAGAGATGAATAGAGATATAAGATAGATAGATAGATAGATAGATGGAAAGATGGGTAAGCTAGCTAGCCTGGTAGCTAGATATATCAATTGATATATCGATAGAAATGAAGAGGCTGAAATAGATATGAGAATGGGCTAGCTAGCTATATATATATATATATATATATATATATATATATATATATATATATATATAGCTTGATAGAGAGATAGATCAGATAATCTAGAGGCAGGCAGGCACACACACACACACACTCACACACTCACACACACACACAAAGACTCTTCACTTCTCTTCCCTTTGCTGATTTCTATTATCTGACATGAAGTCTGATTGTTTTTCTCAACAATAAAAAAAAGAACGAAAAAAAAAAATTCCCCCAACGTACGTCGAATGCTTTTTATTGCACTTAGGTATCCCCGAAGCCGATTTCACTTACGTTCTCGCAACAAATCGGAGCTTTTTATGCCTCGCGTCCAAATGCTCAACTTATTTTTTTTTTATCTTTTATTTTCGTTCATTTACTTGATGTAAGTAAGTTTCTATTTTCGTCAATCGATCATCGCCGTGAATAATATTCCTTTCACCTAATTTCCATTTGGCAACAACGCTGTACTGTTACAGTGCGTTTGGTTCCTTCTTAGCCAGACACCCCGCGTCGATCGACGAAAGTGTCATGCCGAAAAAAGACGGTTTAGACAAACCTTAATAGACGTTTAATGCTATTTGCTCATCTTCGCTAAAGCCGTTTTGATTTTAGTCTCTATTGATAATCAAGGAAAATAGAAAATCTATTCATTCGTTGTACTTTATCTCAAAGCAGGGGAAGCATAAAATCCTCTCCCTGAATCTTTTGGTAGAATGACCACAATGGAGATATGCTTTGTGAAGCCAATCTCGTATGCCTCTCGCTGAGCTAAATTAATAAGTAAGGCATACCTTTTTCTTAATACAGCAAACAAATGGAAAAAAATACTGCATACAAATTAAACAGCGAGGTATGCAAATTAAATAATATGGCAGGCAAATTTTAAAAAAAACACGCACAAATTGAAAAAAATACAACAAGCAAACTAAAGAAATACAGCAAGCAAATTAGAAAAAAAAAAACAGCAAACAACTTTTTTTTAAAAGTACGATAAGCGAATTTTGAAAAATACAGCAAGGGATTTTTTGAAAATGCTGCAAGCGAATAAAAAAAAAATACAGCGGAGTATTTGAAAAATTCAAAAATACACCAAGCAAAGGGAAATCGATGAACAGATGAAGTCACATATAAACATATACTGCTTCTCTCTTTTCGATGCCTGCTTCTGGACCTTTGAGCAAGTCTCATCTGGATTCGTTCTGACCAACTTAGTTCAGTAAATCTGAAAGAATAATGAAATTATCACTTGGATTAAAACTAAAAATAATTGAATGAATAATCATAAGTAAAGTATATCAAGAGACAAGTTTCAACAGTCATAAAACATTCTATACAGTTCATGTGGGACCTATTTTCCTAACTTTTTAACCTTTATTATTGTCTTTTGATGACGTGATATGGTTACTGTAGAAATACTACCATCTCCAGAATTTGCTCAAAATGTTTTCTGCAAGTTGTTGGCCATTACCGACGATTCTTCATCATTGGGAATAGATTCGGGCCTCCATCGAGATTTGTTATTGCTATCCGTATTTTCGGACCTTGACTTACTGAATCAACGCTGAACAGTTCGCACTGTTGTAGTGTTCACTCCAAATGCTTTGTTGAAATTATCAGCATCTTGAGCAGCATTATGTCCTAATTTGAAAACGTACCCGGAAATTAGTCTAGATTCTCTATGATTTTGGTAATATTTAATAAGAAGCAAACTAATGATTTGGAATATTCGAATACCAACAAAATCTACGCATGGATGTGTTTTCAATGAGTTCCTTTTGTTATAATAATGGAGTCTTGTTGAACCGATGGAAATATCTGATTAATTACACTCCACTTATGTTGGCCAACAAACGTTTGTATTTATCATCATTATACAATAGTACTGGAAATAAGGCTGTAATCATACCACGCCATTGAACCCTGTCTTGCGCGTCACTCTATGTGAGACCCAAGTCTTTCAAGCCCGTTATCACTGTCCCCCAACAGGTCTTTGGTCTGTCTCCCTATCTCCCCAGTTAGGGTCTATCTTGAGGCAACTTTAGATATCCTCTCAATGGTCATCCCCACTGCCTGACCAAGCCTTTGCAGCCAATGTTTCTTGATCTTAATTCTTAGAGTATAACCTCATACACATTTCCTTATTAGAGATCCTGTCTAGCCATTAGATGTTTCAGATCTTTTCGTCGGCTTCTATTGCAGAAGACTTCGATATTTTTCCATAAACAAATTAAGCAGTGCAATTCAGCGGATATGTCTTCAAAAGAACAACTAGACAATAATCCAAATGGACGTGTATATCATCAACCTTATTCAAGATAATGACATAACAGCTTAAAAACTACGACCCATCAAAAGGCTAATCACCTAAAGCCGACATGGATTTAGCGTCTTTAATTCTTTAATAGAAATAAGCCAGTGCAAATACTTTCTAATGCAAATTTAAATTGAAAGAAACCACCCGATGTACGTTTAAGTCAGTTTCATGCAGATTAAAGCATATAGAGTGCTTGTAAATATATCACCAGGAATCTTACTTAATCCGTTTAAGTGTAGTCGGTGATTCAAATTGCAAGGTCGTTGGATGATTTGGGCCTCGACAATAATTGTCAAGGGATTTTATCAAATCTATTATCAATAAACAAGGGTCGCCGCCTGTCGATCTGAACTGGAAGTAAACACCTTAGAGGCAAACACCTTAAATTCAAAACGAAATCCAACTTTAATTCAATTATAGCATTCAGATCAGTACTTGACAGCGTAACGCAGGAACCGTAAGATATAAGCCCATGAAATTTTCTCTTTTTTTTCTGTGTTCTAATGAGACAACCAGTAGATAATTTAGAGAGTTATTTTTTGAATTTTTTCATTTTTCAATTAAAAAATAAAATAAAAATGTGAAGCCAGCAATCGCACTCACCTTGATAAAATGATTTGATCCCCGGCCCTCTCTCTGTTTTCGTATTTGTTAGAAATAGATACTGCTCCATATTTTAGAAAAGTCCCATTAAGGGTAAATGACAATAATTCAATAAAACAGCGCATATAATAATTGATACTTTCATTTTAGGGACCACTACAACTTATTGAAACCAGGTGCCAAGTTATGATGATCCATAAAATTATTAATCATATTAAATAAATAGCTGCCAGTTGTACATTTTGAAACTTTTACCTATCTATAATTCACCAAATGTCTGTCCGTCTGTATTTGACGGCGTAATTAAGGAACCAAACAACAGAAATTATCTATTTATACTAATGGGATCTCTTGAATTGTTTTTAGCAAAAAAAGTTTTTGATAATAATAATAATAATAATAATAATAATAATAATAATAATAATAATAATAATAATGATGATGATAATAATAATGATGATGATGATGATGATGATAATAATAATAATAATAATAAGCATGCATTGGTGTTCACCCTGGTGATGATCAGCTGATTTCCATACATCTCTCTCGATATATATATATATATATATATATATATATATATATATATATATATATATATATATATCCTCAAAGAGCAAATGGATTTCATCTTCCCCGATTTTCTATTCTTATTTGATGAAGTATTATGAATCATTATTATATCATATTTTTATGATTATTTGTTATCTCCACCGTAATTTTATTTCATTTCAGTATGTTCTACTTAATTTCATCACAACTTCTTATCCAGGCCGGTTACTCCCCGGCTTTGAGCAAAATACTGTTAAATAAAGAATAAGTCTCAGTGGAAAGTAGTCATAGAAATTTAAAAAACAATAATGATTTATAATACATTTAATAAAATTTACAATAAAAAAAAATCTATCAAATACTTCAACTACCAGAATGTAAACAATCAGAAAGATGGATTGGCTTAAGGGTGTTATTTGAGCTTTTGCTTCCACTTGAAGTGTCGGTAGTTTAATTGGTAAAGCAAGTCGGTTGTAAATGGTGCATACCTCTTGGGTAGGTGGTATAGGTTCGAATCGCATCCGAGGCTTTTTATCTGTTTTCCGATCAACTGTATTTGTGCACTACCAGAGGGTAATCGGCCCGAGTAAAAAGTTGTCATAAGAAGAGAAAAATAACGATGAAGATAAAGAGTGGTCATAAAAATTTTTAAAAGCAGTCAACATTTTTGTGAAAAATAATGGTTTTCACTTGTTACGCTTCACACACAAAACTTCTCCTTCAAACTAAAAACTGAAAACTGCCTGCGAATTCCATTCTCACGGACTGAATTGATCCAAAACATTAAAACTATTTCCATTGTGAATTATTTGTTAAAAATGGCGACATGACGTGAAAGGATTCAAGCAAATGCCTCAAATAAAACGCCGCGCCTCTCCGTTCTATTTCTAAGCAAAATGTCGAGTCAGAAGAGAACATCTGTGCTATTTAATTTCTCGCTTGAGTAATTCTGAAGAGACATTAAAAGATATTATTTTTGAAAAATAGTTTTGTTTTAAGACATTTATTCAATTAAATGTCGTCAGGTGATGGCTTCTATTTGGTCATTAGTTTTTGTCGGGTCTTCATTACCGATTCGTTGTCGCTTGTCTCTACCATGCGTTCCACTGAACGATTTGAAGCACAAAGAGCTTTTGTTAGAGGGAGATCGTCCACAATAACGACAATTACGCTCATAGCAATGACGAAGACGTGTTGCTGAATCGAATTGTGTCGCCAAATAAGAATGGTGACTTACGAGTATCATCGAAAATCGTTCATTCTGTGTGATTGGTTTTTACACCTTTTCCGGGGCTTGTTTAAAATTAGAGCGACCGGATGAAGAATGAAGTGAGCAGACTATAAGATAATTTGAGCAAATTACAAAATCAATCAAACAAGTCATAAAATAAATTGAGCTAATTATGGATTAAATTGAACGAATTATAAAATGAAGCGAGTAAATTGAAATATAGATCGGACAAATTGTAAATTTATTTAATTTTCAATTTGCTCGCTCAATTTTTTTGAAAATTTGCTTGTTTTATAGTTAGCCTCCTTGA
>OY735230.1:49010580-49078080 GCA_963457665.1 Thysanoteuthis rhombus
AAATATAAGAGGGCGTGACGAACTAGACAAGTTCAGAAAGTATTAGCTCCGCGACACCCATGATGGAGAGGTCAGGCGAAAGTCAATGTCCAATGACGGACGCTAAAAGGCTGCTGCTGCTGATGGTGATCTAAATCGACGAGGATACTCGCCTTAGTAAAGCATTGAATGATCAGGCTTTTCTCAATTCTAATAAGCGATGATTTGTTTTGGATATTATGAACGCATTAATTTGACGACCTTTGTCACTGTTTTTTTTTTCTTTAATAGTATTTGATATTTATCTTTTCGATTGACCGAGACTTTTACAAGTACACACCTGGTTGTTTCTTTAGATTTGAATCTAATTTTTTCCCCCCAGAAGTGAATGTAAAGTAATGAGATTCACTGACCGGTGTTAAAATGACATTTCATCCTCTGATGCGTTCAACAGCTTCTGTCCATGAGTTCAGGTGTGACCCCCTATGACTTTTATCTTTGGTTATGGGACGTTGATTTTCCCCCAAGATCCGCCATGATCCACAAGGCCGTGACTGCTGTTTTTCCTCTGACATAATATGCTGTCTTGTGCCCCCCCCCCCGATGTGATGTTGAGCATGATTCGTCCACTTCACGTTGCATGGTTCTCATTTCGAGAGTCTATCTCTTGAATAGGTTCCATGTTTCAGCTCCATAGGTGACTATGAGGAGGATGCATTGGTTGGATACTCTTCTTTCTAGGACTTATGTAATTTTCTTGTTCTGGAATGTTGAGCTTGTCCTGCTGAAATCTTGACAACTTAGAGTGATTCTTCGATTGATTCCTGTCACAGAATCAGATCTAATTGAGTCCAGGATGAGATATTTTTATCATTTAGATTGACCGTGATTTTACAAGTACTGGACTCGTTATTTTTCAACACTTGAAACTGTTTTTAAGTGATGGTAAAGTAACGAGGCTCACCAACCAGAGTCTAAGATACCATGCTATAGAGTGTCCAATCCGTTCTGTCCATTTGTCCAGGTGTGTCTCGTCAACTGTTGGTCATTTTGAAATATGAATATTCAATGTGAACAGGTCAGATTAATCAAAATATAAAATCGTCATGCAACCAATGTCTTCTAGAAGCATGCTGTATTGGGGTGACTAATGAGAATAAATAGGATAAAAGGAGTGATCAATGAATAAGTTACCTACCTTGCCCTTTGTTGGGGATGATCATTAAAAAAATTGGAAAAAGAGGTGATCAATGAATAACTCAATTATTTCGCCTCTTGTTGCGTAGTGATCACTATGAAGAGTTTGAATTTTCGAAAATAAAATAAAAACAAGTGTGAACGCTGCTGAACACATATCAAGGGACATATTTAGCATAAATTCACATTGCAAATTGAGCCTTATTTATGGTTAAAGGTTTTTCCTTGATATAAGGAGTAAATATTGAATTTTTCAAACCTTTAGACCTATTGGTACGGTCTGTAGACATGATACATAGCCAGTCAGCCAACTCAACTTAAAAACTGAAGAAACCTACATTGACAGTTGCATGTGTTGTTACATTTCGTCACAAATGAAACAAGTCAGTCCAAAAATCACATGTTCTCTCCTTTGAATTTTCAGATTCATATACAGGAGAAGTGGGGGAAAAAACGAGGGCTAGCGGGAGTTTTTCGGCATGTCAGCCTATCAGTCAGTCATTAATGGCAATTGGTACTAGTGACACTCACCTGAGCTGAATAAAAGCAACCGATATCTGTTTTTTGTCTTCAAATGTTGAGAATATCATGGACAGATCAGGTGACTAATGAGGAAGCTTCAAGATTAGTAAGAATCACAGAAAAAACTGTTGCTAACAATCAGGAAATGACAATGGGGATTTGGGGACATATAACGAAGGAAGGATTGCTTACAGACTTCGATACTCACTGGGCGCATCGAAAGATAGAATTAGTTCTATCATGATAGCTTCTTACCAATTTCATATTTACAATAAACTTATAAAATTACCAAATATCCTTTCCATCTTCTGCTGAGGAATAAACTATTGTCTCTTGTTTTTTTCAAATCATTTATTAGTGTTACAAATGAATGTGGAGAATATCATCGACTGAGTTTGTAGCAAATGAGGGAGTTTTAAATACGGACTACGAGAAAACTGTTGGTAACATTAGGAAAGAGATAGTTGGAATTTTAGGGACACATAATGAAGGAAGGAAGGCGTGGAGATCTTAACACACATTGGGTACATATGTTACGCCGAATCGATGAAATTGCCAAGTTGGCAAAATTTCCTTTATTTCCCTTTGATTACACTAACACATTACGTATTAACTCATGATTGTAAAGAAAAATAGTTGTTTCATATCCTTGTTTTGATTATATAAGCCTCAGATCAAATTAAAACCACGTATTTATTTATCTATTATTGTGAAAAAAAAATCGAAACTATGTATTCATTTATTTTTTGCAAAAAAAAAAATTGAATTCATAATTTTTTCGTTGTGAAAAATAGTTGTTTCATAACCTTGTTTTGATCAAATTAAAACAGCATATCTATTTATTTATTTTTTTTTTTTTGAAAAAATGAAATTGAAACGACGTATTCATTTTTTTTGTAAATTGAAGTCCGAATTCAAAATCTTTTCATTGTAAAAAGAATTGTTGTTTCATATCCTTGTTCTGATTACACATTCTTCTGATCTAATTAAAAATATGAATTAAATTATTTTATTGTAAAGGTTAAAACTTCGCCAATTATGCATTTTCTCTGATTTGGCGTAATATATATAAGGCAAGAGTAGCAGGAATAAGGAATGGATAACCTACTTGACAAGTTTGGTTTTTTGCAAATGGATGATTGAAAGTGTACCAGAGGAGTGCCAAGGGGCAAACATTGCTTAATGCGACACCAGAAAGGAAAATGTGGAGGGCCATGATCTCTCGTGTCCTGAAAAGACATGGCACATGAAGAGAAAAAGATGTGTTGTCAGTAATGACGAACAAATTATTGGACTGTATTATGGCTTCCAACCACGAAGTCCAGATCGTCTGCATCAGTCATTTCGAATGAATTCAATTATAATCCACTGGAAACTTAACGTTCCATCTTTGTTTTTTTGTTTTTTTCCTATCTTTAAACGTTATAATTGTTTGTATTGATGTGATATGTTTGCAAGAATCGAACAGTTTTTCTGGAGGCGACGGGCTTTTTGGGCGAAGATGACTGAGTCGTCTCTTAATGGCGTCCGTAAGCAAGCAGACGAAGGTAATGGCCATCTGGATTCTAACAGGGCGAATAAATTAAAAGAGAATCTGTCACATCAAGGTTAGGTTGCAGAATTATTCGCTTTTATGTGAGGATCTGAAACTGGAAAATGAGACACCTGGGAGTTTGTTGATGAGGACACAGTGGAAAGCTATTGGCTTCTCAAATAGCAAAAGATTTTTAGAAATGGCTTCATTCAACAAAAACAATAAAAAGAAATTTTTTGCTTGCATTCGAACCAATATCTCTCGCGTTCTGTGGAAAAAGAGGAAGGGGCATTGTCAGGCTAGGGACCGAGTGTCTTTTAGGTTCTATTGCTGCTTCCTGACAAAAATTGTCTGACTTAAGAATCAAGTCGCCATCTTTATTGTTTTGGGCGGGAAGTTGCATGTTTGATGCCGAAATTCGATTCTTGTTTCTTGTTTTGTTTTGTTTCGTTTTGGGGGGGGGGTTTGTTGTTTTTTTTTTCTGGTCTTGTCTTTATCTAATATTTTTTGCCAAATGAGTTTCGATTCAAATTGTTAATGGAGAGAACGTTTTCCCTTAGAAATAGGATAGTGTTGATGATGACAAGGATGAAGATAATGATGATAAAACGATAGTAGTAGTAGTAGTAGTAGTAGTAGTAGTAGTAGTTAGAAGAAGAAGAAGAAGAAGAAGAAGAAAAGGAGGAAAAAGAAGAGGAAGGAGAAGACAGGAATCAATATTAGAAATCGTCAACGGAAACTGTCAACAAAGCTTTATTCAGTTTCCAAGTTGGACTGGCTGGCTGGTTAAACATGCATACGCGTATAGGCCGCACCAATGGAGCTAGAGGGCTGATAGCTCAGACATCTATTCTTTATTATGTCTTGGAAAAGCTTTTTTGTCTTATTTTCATTAGATTACTCCCCATTAAATTGTATTTAGTTAGGGGTTCAAATATCAATGTAAGTCTATGCAAAATTGATCCCTTAGTTTGAGTCCGGTGGCATCCACGCTTATTTCTTTGAAATTTGAGAATTTGGTGATCACTGTCAGACGAAGTACAAGAGAAGTAACTTATTCATTGATCGCCCCCTTCCCCGATTTTTTATTTGATCGCCCCTAACAAAGCATATTGCTAAAAGACAGTTTCTATTGAGTGACTACACAGACTTTTTTTTCCCTTGTTCATAATTTGTAAAATATAATCAATGGGGTTCAACAGAGAAAAATTTCGCTGTATTTGTCAAAACAAAAAATATAGATATTTATTAAGGTTAGCAAAGTTTAACCCAAGCGATGCACTTAATGAGAATCGAACTCATTACATAATTAGACAAGGGGCATTGAAATAAAAAATTTTCATTTGAAAACTGTATTTTGAATTTTCTCAATCCCTATATCTCTCTCTATACGTATCTATCAATCTATATCTCTCTATCTCTCTCTCTCTCTATATATATATATATATATACATATATATATGTATATATATTGAATTTTCTCAATGTCTCTATCTCCCCAAATACATATCTATCTATATCTATCTATATATTTATATCTATATCGATCTATCTATACATACATATATATATATTGAATTTTCTCAATCTCTCTATTTCTTTCTATACACATCTATCTATCAACCTCTCTCTCTATATATATATGTATATCTATCTATGTATATATATATACATATATATATATATATATATATATATATATATACATATATATATATATATATATATATATATATATATATATATATATATATATATATATATATATATATATAATTGTTGTGTAGATGTGAGGTTGTGAGGTGATCCGACAGAATGTTGATGAAAATAACCTTTGGAAGGTGAAGAGAAATTTCAAGAGAAAAACAGGTGATTTTTATTTCATTTCATTTTTTATTTATTGGGCAGTGAGAGGAATGGGTAAAGATGACTCTAACCTACACAGATACAAACATATTTTCTCCCAAACTACTAAACAACCCACAACGTAGAAATATCACCATTTCTTTCTCAAATAACAAATGTGTAAAGAGCACACAGTTTTCTGTGTACCATAATAAGTTTCCCTGAAAATGGTGGCTGGTAACCATCGAAATATATCGAAACATGCGTACGGAAAAATAAAAATGTTCGAGATGTAACACCTGCGATTCTTTTAAATCTCTCATCACCTTTCAAGAGACAATGTCATTAACACTAACACACACACACACACTCATATATATATATATATATATATATATATATATATATATATATATATATATATATATATATATATATATATATATATATATATATATAATCATGTAAACTTCATATTTCTTTTAGTGCTGAAAGGGAAAATTATATTCGTCAAATCTTATATTGTCCTAAACATCTACGGGTGCGTGCCACGGAAGTCATTCTCAATCTGATCAGTATTATTTCAACTTTTTTGAAAATTTGATTTTGGGATCTTGGTGCATATAATTTAGTTATATTTTTTTTTATTCATATTTGATATTCTATTTTTTATTATAGGGTTTGTCAGCTGTTTTATCGTAGCCATGTTTCGGGAGTATCAAAAAATAGGACAGGTTTATTGCCATAGCACTTCTTGTCATATCCACACATGGTTATTCGAATATCATTACACAGTAATATTAATTTGCTCTAAAGCAAATCTTTCCCTCCTGTTACCGTTCTGCTTATGTGGAAATGTATTGTTTGACAAGGTTTAAAAGAAAATTTGGACACATGTTACTTTATATGGTTTACAAATAAATTCAGAATATAGTTAAAGTAAAATTCACATTTATCTTTTTATATACGAAGTGCATAAATATAATTGTATTCTATATTTACTGGGTTGAATATATATATATATATATATATATATATATATATATATATATAAATTAAATAAAGGATTCACTACTCAAATATTTATGTTTCTGTCCTGTCTGGGCTCCTTCAGGCGGATGATTCGATTTATTTTAGAACCTTTTTTCCAATGTGTCTATTTTTCTGGGTGGTGAACCTTCCTTTTGTTGTTTTTATATATATTAGAAAGAGAAAAAAAGAAGACACATAAAAAGGATAAGAAAGTTTTACTCCCAGAAAAATAGACACCCCCCTAAAAAAATAGGGATCTGAAATAAATCGAAAAATTCACATAAGATAGAAACATCAACATGTGTGGCAAATCCTTTATTTCACCATATTTCAAACTCTACTCCAATTTAACTGGTTGTTTAATGTATTGATCACTTTATGAATTAAACCGATCACAAACACCCACCCATATATATAAAATTAAATAATTGTGTCTTCAAACAACTCTTTCGTTGTATTACAACTCTTCAGCGTGGCTATAGACTATCCATTACCCCATCCAGTACCACAAAGTAGGATCGAAACTTTTACCTCTGTTCCACGCAGAACTGGATGGTCAGAAAGGTTGAATTTAAGTAATATATTTATTGATGCTTAAATGGCGGTGGGCTGGCCATGTTGCAAGAATGGCAGACAATCGATGGACATCACGACTCACAACGTGGATTCCCCGAGACCACATGCGCAACCGAGGCTGGCAAAATGTTAGATGGAGAGACGAGGAAGTACTGGCTCCGTGACGCCCATGATAGAGAAGTGTGGCAAATCCTGGGGAAGGTCTATGTCCAACGACGGACGTTAAAAGACTGATGATAATGATGAATGATGATATTCCTCATCCACCAGAGTGCTCTATTCTTAAGTTGGAAGAGCATTGCATAAGCTTATAATGAACTAGTTACCTCACTTAAAGAGTGCTCAACCCCGAATAAGGGAGCGTTATATATGTATAATTTCTCTTTATATAAACCAGTACGTATGCATGTATATATTGTGGAATTATAGTATAGATTTTTCACACACGGAGACAAAAGAAAATTTCTGTTAGTCACAAAATTGCCTTAGATAGAAATGAAAAATATTTCAAAAATAAATATTAAATTGATTTCAGTGAAATAGATTAGTTAATTAGAAAAACAACAACACTTGAAGTACAAAGATGGTAATTCTAAATACAAACAGGTCTGGTTAGTCGCTCAATAGAAGCTGTCACGTGACCAAGATTTCCTGGCAGCATGCCGTGTTGAGGATGATCAATTCAAAAATTGGAAAAAAGGGAATGATCAATGAATTAGTTATTTCTCTCGCCTTTTGGGGGGCAGTGATCACTAAGAAAGACTCAGTTACAAAAAATGATTGAATGCTGCCTGACACAAACTAAGAGACCAATTTAGCATAAACTGAAATTGCAAAATGGACCCCACACCAAAAACCTATGGGGGGGGGTAAAACACAAATAAAACATTTTTCCTAGATATAATGATTAGCAAATGTTTAAATTTTCAGCCCTATAGCTCCATTGGTGACTTGAAAACCGAAAAAAAAACTATGTTGACAGTTTTTGCTGTCGAATTCTATTTGCGATATATATAAGTCTTCAAGTTAGCGTGAATTCAGTGAAACCTTTTTTCCACCTCGAGAGGATAAAATATATATATATATATATATATATATATATATATATATATATATATATATATATATATATATATATATATACATATATATATATATACATATATACATATATATATATATATATATATATATATATATACATATATATATATATACATATATATATATATGTATATATATATATATATATATATACATATATACATATATATATATATATACATATATATATATATATACATATATATATATATATATACATATATGTATATATATATATATATATATACATATATATATATATATATATACACATATGTATACATAATATATATATATATATTTATATGTATATATGTATATGTATATATATATATATATATATATGTATGTATATATATATATATATATATATATATACATATATATATACATATCATATATATGTATATATATATATATAAAGAGAGAGAAAAAGGAGAGAAACAGATAAATACATACATATAGATGGAGAAGATATAGCCTAGAAAGCTTTACAGCTTTAAACACTAAACATTAAAAAACTTGTTCAAAGGATTTTTTGTGTCAGTCAGTCACCTATTTCCCAGCATATGCGAATGCAATTTATGTAATTTCCTTTAATATTTTTACTTGTTTTTTTATATACTCCGTCATTATGGTACAATATATATATATATATATATATATATATATATATATATATATATATATATGGACAAATAAATTCTTTCAAATTCATTATTTAATATGATTCTTCTAGTGACCTTTTGACAATTAACTGATAAAGGGGAAAATTGTTATTTGGAACGTGACGAATTTCAGCCTAATAATTAATCTAATTAAAAGTGCTGCACAGAAGGAAGATGTATAAGCCTAGCCCTAACCCCTAACCACTGACATGTGTTGCCTTTACACGCCTCGATAAATCTCTTGTTTTCTTCTTTCTTCGAAGTGAAATTCAATTGGTGTTTTCAAGTAAAGTCTATTATAATCGATAGCTTTGTTGAAACTTATCTATTCAGCGAATAATCAGAGAAATATCTCTGAAATTCTCCAAGAAATAAAAGCCAGTCTCAGAGAAATGTGATAATTTTCATCGTAGTTGCTGATCCAGTGCTGGTGGATTCTCCCCGATAAAAAGTACAATTGATCATTTTTAAGCAGAACCAAAAACTGAATCGAAACTTTCAACACATGTTGCCTTTATACGCTTTGATAAATTTCTTGTTATTATTCCTTTCTCTCAAACAAAATCCAATTTTCAATTGTTTTGAAATACGAGTGTATAGTTATTGGTTGTCTCTCTAAAACTAATCTATTTTTTATTTTGTGGTCATTAATTGATTCAGTTCTTTTTAACGACTCATGATGATCGAGAGAAACGTCTCTGAAATTCTCCCACAAATAGTGATCAGATTTGATCGAAACCTGGACTTATTTTATAGTTGGCGTAGATCCAAAGAAAGTCCAGTGATTTGGCAAACCATAAAAGAAAATCTGAGAACAAAAAACGATTTCTCTGATGCACAGTTGTCTCCCCAATTATTTGCGTAATTTACGTTCCCACCACTGGCATATGGTGCTTTGTATCTTAGGTTTGCTCTGAGCTACGGACGCACCGTTCACTTTCTAGAATATATGAGAATTTTGTTCAAATTTTGTTAAGCTCAAAATGAATTATTTCATCGGTAGACTTCTATAAGAGGTGAGATCGGCGTGGTGGTAACGGAATGGAGTTGGCGACCCGAGATTGAACTCTGGTCGGGGCTGTTTATGTTCACTTCGCACTAGTGCTCTTTGGAAATGCATTGCACTATCTCTCATCTCCCAAACCCCATGGTTAATATAGCTCAGCAGATTGGGCTCTCTAGCCTTTGGAAGGAAACCAGTCTAGGAGAAAGACGTCTGATTCCAAACCCCGTTTGTCGCCCAATTTGATATCCTTCCGACAGTTCCCCCACCCAAGCTTCTTTCCTTTGGACTCTGACATCAGCGAGGCTGTGGGACGGATTTTGACGACTGGGCGTCCCAGGATCTCTATACGCTTCGCCTAAGCATGTACTCTGGAAAAGACACTCCAGTATCGTTCCATTGTCTTTAGAGACAGAAAGGAGGCCAAATTTCTGTATACGAGACATTTTCTTCGTAGCTTCTCAGCCGATGTCGATTGACACGGGCATCTCGGCAAACATTTCGAGTGGGGTTTTTGCTCAACAATTTCTGACTCTGACAATCTATGCCTTGAGTTCATAATGGTTTTTTGATCTTGTTATATAAACCATACTCTCCATGCAGCACTTGAAAAAAATTGCTGACCCTAACTCTCGCCAGGCTGCAAATTCGCACCCCAGTCCTTATGTCAGTGTCAACACCACAATAATGGAGATAGATGTAGAGCTCAAATATCAAAGATTTCTCAGACATTGAGCTATCGATTGATATCAATATCCCAGAGATTGGACTGAAATCTGGAGAGGAAAAGTAAAAAAGATATGTAGTGACTTTTCTGATTCTCTGTATTTCATGACGTCACGATCAATAGTCTCATCAATCTTAGTGTTTTCAGCTTGATTGGGTTTCGTCTTGCCTCGTTGAATCGAAAACCAATAAAAGATGGCCCGGGCCAAATATTGAACCAATGTTATGATTGGCAATGGCTGGTCAGGGGGCCATAAGAGAACATCGTTCGGTCAGTACAAATATGTTGCAATGACAGGAAAAGAAGAAGAAGAAGAAAAAAATCACTGACAATAACATCAACGATAATCACATATGCCACGCTTCAAGTCCGTTAAGTGGATGAATCCAGCGATGACCGTCAAGGATTGGATATTTCAATCATCATCACGTGACTGTCATTGGTGAAAATGGCTGCAGAGACATTCAACTCACTTCTTTTTTGTTTTTATGGATACTTGCCCCTTCCGAAGGAGATGCAGAATGGACAAGGCCAAATTCAGACCTGAGTGGGGCTGGGTCACTTCAGTTACGGGGGGGTCTCACATACTGAAAAATAAACGACAAGTCACAGAATTTACACATTAAAGTCTTTTTATTGTATGTTATTGGAGCCAACTAAGAAATCGATTTAGCATAAACTTGCATTGCAAACTGAACTCCCTGCTAAAAACCTACTTTTAAATAACCGAAAAAAGAGGGTTTTTTTAAGACATAATACAACGTAAAGGAGACATTATCTGCTTTAATCCGGTTCTAACACCGTCTCGATTAGCGCAGGATTTCTTTAGAAGCTTTATCCACGTTAATCGGAGTCTCTCTTTCAGTGTTTTTTTGTTTTTTTTTGTTTTTTTTTTTCATCATTCAATTCTCCTTGACTCATCAAAACCAACTGTCACCCCGTCGTCGTCGTCGCTGGTGACAACAGTTGGCCAATTTCGTTTAACGAAGACAAAAGAAACGTATCAAAGTAGATTTTTTATTTATTTATGAACGCTCCTGAATTTTTGTCATTGAAACCCATTTATTAACCCATTAAAGATTCGATCTGGCCCGTTCGAACGCTTTACTGAAGCCGCATATTTATAGAGCTGGCGTTCTTTGGGCTGGCTTGTCTATTTGGAGGGCACATATTGTCAGGTGACTTTAAGCGGAACCAAAAAACTGTCCATCTATCGGAGGTTTCGACACGTGTTGCCTTTTCATGCCTCAATAAATCTCTTATGGTCTTTTTCCTTTCAAGCAAACTTCAACTGTTGTTCTCAAATAAAATCGATATTTATTGGTTGCCTTATTCAAATTAATCTATTTTTTTATTCTAAGGTCATTATTCATTACTGTTCTTTTAATGTATGATGATTAAGAGAAATGTTTGTAAAATTCTTCAACATATTGGAGCCCGTTTCAAAGAAATAAGACTGACTATTTCACAGCAAGTGCAGATCCTGAGGGCTAAGACCACTTCCGGCTCGGGAAATGCTCGATTAATAATCCAAAAACTGAATATATATCGAAGTTTTCAACATATGTTGCCTTTGATCACTTTGATAAAAAAAATAAACTTATTCTTTTGTATGTCAAGTCATTTTTGTATTATCAAGTCATCGGTGTTTTTTTCAAAATAATCAATTCTTTATCTAAGGGATCACTATTTGATACATCGACTTATGATAATTAAGAGAAAAGCCCATAAAACTTATAAGGAGAAAATTTTTATTTGCAGTAACAAAGCTTAAATACCATTAACATCAAAACAGTCAATGTTCAATAGACTTAGTCACACCTTTCTATCAAATTCTCCAACACATGGAAAGTCTGTTTCTAAACTGAGAAATAAGATAGTTTTACAGCACACGTCAATCCAGGAAAGGGATATGGGATCCAGTGAGATATGGTGCTTCGCATCTTGGGTGTGCTACGAATGCAACAAAAACGCACAAATATTTTAGTGTTTATAATAAGCAACAGACAGTTAAATCCTTTTTGGTACAATGTAGGGAAGATGGTACCGATTGTAAACTGTTGAATTGCATACCCTCGCTTATTCGATAGTATAATCGGCGAACATATGAAAAGAAATGATACCATTAATGAGAGAAAAACAAAATTTTGATTTAACACCGTTATGCGCTGATAATCGTGTTTTCAGAGAAACTAAAATATTTTTCCATGTTTTTGTGAATCTTTACGACACAGCGCACCGAAGATACAAAGCACCCTCCACCACTGGCAGAGTCCCACTCTGCATCTGCTTTGGTAAAGCACAATTAAAATGTTTTTTTCCTTTTTTTTTTTTTTTTAATCCATCATCATCATCATCATCATCATCATCATCATCATCATCATCATCATCATCATCATCCTTTTAACGTCCGTCGTTGGACATAGACCTTCCCCAGGATTCGCCACAATTCCCTATCATTGACATCGCGGAGCCAGTATTTCCTGAATTTGTCCAGTTCATCTCTCCATCTTGCGTTCTGTCGGCCTCGGTTTCTTATGTGATCTCTGGGGATCTATGTTGTGAGACCTGATGTCCATCGGTTGTCTTTCATTCTTCCAACATGGCCTGCCCATTGCCATTTGAGTTTTTTCAATAGTTTTTCTGATGTCACTAACACCTGTTTTCTTCCTGATATACTGTGCTGTCTTGTGATCTCTTCATGTAAGGCTGAGCATGAAATCCTAAATATTCCAAAGTAATCATTAATCAACCTTGGAAACAAAAATGAAATATTTTGTTTCTCGGTTCCGACGACGTTGATCATTCAACAGAAAGCTGGAGGAAGGAAAAGGTGTGATGTCATTAGTAAGTATGACGTCAATGATTGAACATCTACTCATTTTCTTACCAGCTACTATGATATCATAATACAAACTACTAGGTCTGCGTTTGTGTATTTTTTTTTAAAGCCAAATATGCTCCCTTCAAAAAATGGCCATTTACAAATTTTCATTGAAAATAATACTTGCAGAATATCTCCATACTGCAATATTTTACAAGTATGAGAATCAATTGACTCAAAGAAAGTATACCTCTTTTCGCTCTTCATTCCCCTACTCCTGCTACTCCCACCATGGATGGTTGACTCATTGTTGAACTTATGGTTCTTATTATTTATTCGTTCTATGGTAAATTTATTTAATTATTTCTTTTTTTACTTGACTCTTTTGTCAATTCTGGGGCTAAAAAGGCAACAACTCGAATGTTAATCAAAATGGCGTTTCATATATTACTTCCTCGTTTTTGATGTCTTAAATTTGATTTTTATTTTCCATGCATTTATCTGTGAAAATAAGTTTTTTTTCCTATTTGGACCGCCTCACACTACTTCAAAAATAACTTTCCATATGCCTGCCCACTCTCTGCTCAAGATCCTGGATCCACCCCTGAACAAAAAACAAAAAAAAAGAATTGGGCATAATTGAAATGATTTAAGAGCAATCGGGGTCGGGTGTCCACAACCCTCAACTCGGCATCTTACCAAAACACGTTGGTCACGTGACGGTTTCTATTGAGTGACTAACCAGACCTATCATATTCTTTATAGTGACCAACCAGATCTATCATATTCTTTATGTGATGAATTTCTTTGATTGATATTTTTCATTTTACTCTTTTGTCAATGGTGGAGCTGAAAAGCTACGACTCAGATGTTTTTACTCATAGAAAAACAAGGGTATACTTAATTTCTCTATCTATCATCAAACAAAATATTTAAAATAAATATTTCATGTCTTTTGCATTTTTGTTTCAAATCATCTTAACAAATCAGTCAAGATTGGCGATGAACGAATGTGACGAATTTCAGCCTAAATATCAAACTATGATCAAGTCGTACAAGGAAGGAGAAAGAACCGACCCTAAGCCCTAACCCTGGACATGTGCTGACCTAACATGTCCAAATAATTCTTGTGAGTTCTTTTTTCTCAAGCGAAATTAAATTGTTTTGAAATACATGTCTATAGTTGCTTCATTCAAATTAATCTATTCTTCATTCAAAAGATTACAATTCAATATGGTTCTTTTTAGAGATTTATGATAATTAAGAAAAATGATGATAAAACTTATAAAGGGAAAAATTTTTATATGGATCGTGAAGAATTCCAGCTAAAAAATTAAACTGATTCTTACTCTTAACTGAAAGAAGAGGTCGACCCCTAACTCTTACTCCTAACCCTCGACGTATGTTACCTATACACATTTAGATGAATTTCTCGGTTCTATTTTTCTCTCAAACAAAATTAATCGAGGTTATGAAGTACCGTCAATAATTATTGGTTGCCTCATTCAAATGAACTAATTCTATATTCAAAAGGACATTATTTAATGTATCGACGTATAATAATCAGGAAAAACGTTAACGACATTCTTTAACGTAGGGAAGTCAGTTTAAAGGAAATGAGACAATTCAGACTCTAACAATTTTATAGCAGGTGCAGATCCAAGGGTGGTCTAGGAGATTCAGACCCCTTCCTTGCTCGAGCAAAACTCAATTATTAATTTACAAACAGAACCTAAGACTAAATAAATATCGAGGCTTTCAACACATGTTGCTTTTATACGCTTCGATAAACCACGTGTTACGCTTCTTTTTTTTTTTCACAAACAAATTTCAATTGTCGTTTTGAAATGTAAGAGTATAGTTATTGGTTGCTTTTCTAAGAATTAATCTATTTTTCATTCTGAGGTCATTATTTAACACGGTTGCTTTCAGCGACTTGTGATAATTAAGAAAAATGTCTATGAAACTTATAAAGGGGAAAATTGTTATTTGGATCGTGACGAATTTCAGCCTAGAAATGGAGCTAATTCTAACTCCTGCAATGAAGGAAGAGGTCTAACCCTAACCCCTAACTCTGGACACATGTTGCCTTTAAACGCCTAGACGAATTTCTCAGTGTTATTTTCCTTTCATGTGAAATTAAT
Organism: Thysanoteuthis rhombus; assembly: GCA_963457665.1. Lineage (NCBI taxonomy): Eukaryota > Metazoa > Mollusca > Cephalopoda > Oegopsida > Thysanoteuthidae > Thysanoteuthis > Thysanoteuthis major. Next base: position 49,025,736 of record OY735230.1, read on the forward strand.
TGCAGTTTTGAAATATCGTCTATACTTATTGTTTGGCTTATTCAAATGAATTAATTCTTTATTCAAAAGGACATTATTTAATTCAACAACTTATGATAATTGAAAGAAATGTCTCTGAAATTCTCCAACATGAAATCCAGTCTCACAGAAATAAGACAACCCAGACTTAAGCAATTTTATATCAGATGCAGATCCATGAAGGCTTTGGGATGTTAATGAATATTTCTAAACACATAATGCAGAAAAAATATAAACTGAAGTAACGACAGAAAAAAGTATTTGGGAACTATCGAAAATTAATCATAAAAATATTATTTATGAAGGGATGCAGGTCTAGACCAATCCGTACCGGCGTCGAAACTTTGGGAATGTTCCAAAAATACTTATCTTAAGAATGATTTCATCACAGCTGTTTTTCATTGTTTCCGCTTTTCTTAAAGGACGAGTCATTCTTGGTTAAAGTAAAGGAACTACAAAGACGTTGTAATTAAACAACATGATGAAGGTTTCAGCTACATGGCCATTGCCAAGATGTTAAATATCCCTATCAGTAGCATTTGATCGATTACACTGAAAGTATAAGATGTGGAAGAAGATAGACACCGCTATAAACCTACTTCGAACTGGCGCTTCACCGAAAAATATCTCCACAAGCTACTTGATAAATCAAATGGCAACTCAAAAGGAGACCTAAGAGGATTTGAAGCCGGCTCGTACATCAGTTATTTAAAAAACTGTTCGTAATGAACTGTACATGAATGATTTGAAATACCGTACGCCACGGAAAACATATTTGTTGAGGAAAAGGCACTGAGATGCCCGGATGAAGTTCGCTCGTGGCCATCTAGAGAAGCCTAATTACTCTCGGAAGAATATTTACTCAGACGGATCAAAAATTGATTATTTTTTGCAAACCCCCCCCCAAAAAAAAACAAAACAAAACAGCTCATCCATGCATGGAGAAAAGATGGTTGCGCCTATGACCCCCCCCCCCCCGCTGTAAAGTACGGAGATGGAAATATCATGGTTTGAGAGTGTTTCCCTTTTTAGATGGTACGGAGACACTTCACGTGATTGAAGGGACCATGAATAGAACAATGTATCGGGGTGTTTTGGAAGCTAGTGTATTCTCTTCAGGGCAACAGCAAGGGTCAAAGAAGGTTGGATCTTTCAACAAGATAATGACCTGAAGCATGCAATTGAAATAACTCTCGAATGGTTCGTTCAGAAAGATGCAGGGGTGCTTCAGTCGTCCAGTCAATCTCTTGAGTTGAATTAAATTGAAAATTCTTGGCGAAAACGCATAAGATCGAATTTATCAGAGACACCCAAGAAAAATCTATGATTTGAAAGTCTTTTGAAAGGAAGAATGGACCAAGATTTAAAAGAAAGTTTCAAAGGGCTTGTAAAAGGATTCCAGTAATTACAAATCAGGGCTACCCAACTAAGAATCAAAATATGGAATCAATGTGTCCGAATACTTTTTTTCCCTTTCCTTTTGTTCGTAGTTTATTCTGCATTGTGTATCTTTGTAAATATGTATTTTTCTTCGTAATTGTTAATTTTATATCAAATTACATCGTCTATGTTGATTTAAAGCATCGGAAGAATATAAAATGTTATTTTATAAGTATCTAAATACCTCTTCTTTCTCACTATTTGTATAAAATCTTAGGACATATGTTACCTTTATACGCTTCGATAAATTTCTTGTGGTATTTTTTCTTCAAAGCAAAATCCAACAGCAGTTTTCAAATAAAGTCTATGGTAATTGGTAGCCTTATTGAAACTAATCTATTCTTTTATTCCATAGGCTATTATTTTATATGGTTCTTTTTTTGCGACCTAGGATAATGAAGAGAATGTCTATGAAACTTATAAATGAGAAAATCATTATTCGGAACGTGACGAATATCGGCCCCAAAATTAATCTAATTCTTAGTCCTGCACAGAAGGAAGTGGCCTAACCCTAACCCTAACCCTAACCTGTAACTCATGACATATGTTGCCTTTACACGCCTTGATGCTCTTGATGTTCCTTTTCCTGTCAAGCAAGATTCAATTGATGTTTTGAAATAAAAGTTTATAGTTATCAGTTGCTTTATTCAAATGAATTTATTCTTTATTGAAAAAGTCATTATTTGATACAGCAACTTACGATCATTGAGAGAAATGCCTACACATTTCTCCAACACATAGAAACCAGTTTCAAAGAAATAAGACTTTGAAAATTTTTACAGCAGGTGCAGACCCCCAAGAGGTCCCAGGGTGACAAGACTCACTCCCCTACTCAGACAAAGCTCAAGTAATCATTTTTAAACGGGACCCAAACTGAATATCATCAGAGTTCTCAACACATGTTGCCTTTAAACGCTTTGATAGACCTCTTGTTACTCTTATTTATCTTTCCTTTATTCTAAGGTCATTATTTAATACAGTTATCTCTACCGTCTTATGATAATTGAGAGAAATGTCTATAAAACCTATAAAGGGGAAAATTATTATTTGTTGCAACAAAAGCTAAGATACAATTAAAAAGAAAACAATTAATGTTTAATTAGCCGAGTCACACCTTTCAATCACATTCTCAAACATATGGAAGTTTCAAAATAAGAAATAAGACGGCTCAGACTTGGACATTCTTACAGCTGGTGTCAATCCGGATATTCACAGAGTTGAAAACCCTACAACTTGCACTAAGTACAAATCTGTTTTTATGTATGTATATATATATATATATATATATATATATATATATATATATATATATATATATATATATGGCAAATAAATTAAAACGCTAGTAATTACAAATTAAAATTAAAAACATAATTGTATTTCTTCATTGCATATAAGATCGATGTATTCCGTCTTATACATTAAATATTTTTATTTATTTATCTGTTCTTTAATAAGTTCCTTTGGTTTATTTTCTACTTTACTCTTTTGTCAATTCTAATACTAAAAAGCTGCGTAAATATAAGTGAAAAAGCTATATTACAGATTACTTTATTATTTTCGACGTTTGAGATTGTTTTCTCTTTCTCATATTCAATTGTTTCATTTTTTTTACTTTTTCGATCCTGCCGACTCAAAAATCTAATTCCACCCCTGTTTTCAGTCTTTGTTTTCACGCACAGAAATCATACGATATTTTTCATATTTTTATACGATAATTTTTCTCTTTTTTTTCAAACAAATATTTTAAGATCTATTATTTCAAGCTTATTGAATCATTGTTGAAAAAAATCATCTTCAGAAAACTTTCCCTAACAATTAACACGGACGATATTCAAACTAAGATCTACAGGAAATGAAAAGGGGTTTACCCTAACTCTGGACATGTGTTGCGTTCATTCAAGTTGATGAATCATCTCTTGTTATGCTTTTCTTTCAAGCAAAATTCAATTGTTGCTCTGTAAATAAAAGTCAATAGTTATTGGTAGCCTTATTCAAAATAATCTATTCTTTATTCTAGAGTCATTATTTGAAACCGTTCTTGTTAGCGACCTGAATAAAACTTATAAAGGGTAAAATTATTATTTGCTGTGACAAAGCTAAGATACAATTAATATGAAAGCCGTCGATGTTCAATAGACCAAATCATTCATAACAAGTAAATTCTCCAACATATGGAAGTCTGTTTCAGTGTAAGAAATAAGAAAACAATTCAGACTTTGACGGCTTCATTGTCTTTGTTTGAAATTTCAATTTCGGTCAAACAAGCTCAGCACCAAATAACCGCACTGATCTTTACCTGATCAGATTGGATGGTTCTAATTACCACTCTTCAACCAAAACCGTCAACATAGGTATCTTCAGTTTTTAAGCGAGTCTGGTTGATTAAGTATATATGTATGAGCAAGCTGCATCAATGGAATTTTTGGGTATTTTGTTCTTCAGTACGGATTCAATTTGCAATCTAAGCTTTTGCTAAATTGGTCCCCAAGTTTTTGTCTAGTTTAGTTTTTAATACGGAGCTTTTGATCACTGCCCAACAAAAGACGAGAGAATTAACTTGTTCATTGATCACTCCTTTTTCAATTTTCAATTAATCATCCCCAACGCAGCATGCTGCCAAATGATATAGTACTAACAAGACCTGTCTTCACTAGAATCAATTAGATAGCACTAATCTTTCGTTAGTCGTGTTAGTCTATTGCAACATAGGTCTGACCTACGAATCTCCCCCCCCCCCAACCTTTAAAAGAAATTAGCGCAAGTCCCATGTCTTTTTAGGTGTGTCCAGACATCTCCATTAAACGCTTCTCAATCGGTCGGTCAGGCCCAGTTGGTTAAGAAGTGTGACGTCATTAAAAGAACATCTAATCCGATCGTTTTTTTTCAGCAGCTGCTAATGATGTCATTATAGACTGTTCGCGGTCCGCATTTTAGTGTTTAAAAATGCTCAAAATGAACAGAAAACCCTAAAAAGACCATTTACGATTTTTATTGACGATAATACTTGCTGAATATTTTCTTGTCTCAATATTTTACAAGCATGGCTATTCTACTGACTCGAAGAAAGACTCCCCATTCTTATTTACTTGGTTTTATCAAATGGTACGGATCTTTTATTGGTTCTATTAAGTGGTACTGATGTTCACTCGGTTAAATTGAGTAATAATAATCTTTGACTGGTTCTATCGTGTGGTACTAATTCCCAGTTGGTTATATTGAATGGTACCAATCTTCAATACTGGGCTGTAGTAGCGCTGATCTTTATTTCATCCTTATAATTCCCCTCTTCAACTTCAAACTGATAATCTTAACAACAAGTATTGCAAGCTTTTTGAATTATGGCTTCAAATTACCTTCAGACATTATTCCTAACTATCGAAATACATGAATTCGAACGGGATGAATTTTAGTCTGAAAATTAAACTAGTTATAAGTCATTCAGGAGGGGATAGGGAGTCATGCCTAGGCTACCCACGGATCTTTTGAAATCTTCGAAACCCTATTTTGAAAAGCGATTAATTTTTTTTAAATGTATTCTCCAACTTTTTTTTGTTCTTGTTAAAAAGAGAAAAGTCCATATCTTTCTTGCGACAAGAAAGAAAAACGAATTTTCATTGATTACAACGTAGAATTTGCTTTTTAAAATAAATATCTAGTTTTTAATTGATAAATCAGCCATTGTGACGCCATTTTGTTGACAGGTTTTTTTAAAAAAAGATTAAATTGAAATTCAGTTATTTAAAAATATACAAAAATCATTTTACATTTGAAAAGGTTATAATTTAATTTGCAAAAAGTTAGTTTCATTATTGTTAAACTGGAATGTGGTCCAACATCGTCATCTGTTGCATAAAAAAAAAAACAATGAAATATGGCTTTTTTTCAACAGCAGGGGGTTGGTATAATCAGTCACTGGTAATCGATAAAGTGATAGACAGACCATATCAACAATACCAGACGACATATATGGGGTCGAAGCGTTGAGAGCCAAGGAAAATTTTAAAAAAAAGATGATTCAGTTTCTTTCCAATGATTGGAAATCACTTGATTGTCTACAGTTTATTAGTTTGGGCCAATTGAAAAAGAATATTATCATATCAAAAGTAACATAAAAGCAATAAAGAATACATGAAAATTCCCTAAATTTGTATTTCTTAAAATCATTTTCAAATAATTCACAATTTATTCGTCAAAATGACATACATTTCATTCTTAAACATTTAATGAAAGAATAAGAAAATATTTTTTGAAATAGAACTGAATCAACCAAAATCTTTTTTTTTGAATCAATAAAAGTTTTTTTAATGCTAATATTTTTTTCTTTTTACGGAACATAGCTATGAAAAGTTGGTTAATAACAATAAAACTTCCAAGAGTAACATATTAATTCAGTTTTTTTTAATTCTTATGTAATACTTTGGTTCTAATTCCCCTGAACTGAGGTGGACATAATTTGATTTGACATGGAAATGTCTTCAGATATGCGTGGAACTTGTTAATGAACAGCAGCTATGAATAAATAAAACAAAATCATCAAATTGATTTTTTAAAAATGTTTCCCGAAATTACTTTTTAAAAATTCGTCTTTTATTATATAAACACTGGGAATGTTATCAAAATCTGATGAACATTCGAATTTTTGTTAAATTTTAGAATCTAAGTTTTGTTCATGAAAATTTTTGAAATTTTTTAGATGCACATCATGATAAATATTTTTCTTTGTTTACACAGCTACAGCTTTTTGCACTGTTTGTTTTTGAAAAGTATCCGATTCTATGAAGTGTGCAAATATGATATTCATCTTGGATTTTTTCCAAGCTTTCTTCGTATTAATGCTATAAAATTTCGATGATGACATTGAAATTCATACGATTTTGACGGATTTTTCTTTTCGTAAGGCGTTAGTTTCCAGTAAGTATTTTAGTCAAGTCCGTCAGTCTGTTTCGCTAACCCTAACCCCTAACTCTGTATGTATGTTGCCCTTTCATGCCTCAAAGAATTTCTTGTATTCTTTTTCTCTCAAGCAATTGACATTTTGAAATACCGTCTATAGTTATTGGTTGCCTAATTTAAATGCATTTATTCTTCATTCAAAATGCGATCATTCAATACCGCAACTTATGATGATTGAGAAAAATGTTTCTGTAAAATCTCCAACATGTGGAAACCAATCTCAAAGAAATAAGACAATCCAGACTCTAACAATTCTATAGCAGGTGCTGATCCGAGGGTGGGTAGCATGGTGTCCAGACCCCTCAGTTACTCGTGCAAAGCTCAATTGATGATTTTCAAGCGGAAATAATAACTGAATATATATCGAATCTTGGGACACGTGTTGTCTTGGTACGCTTCCATAGATCTGAGTCCTTTTATATCCCAAGCAAAATTCAATTGTTATTTTCAAATACTGTCTATAGTTATTCGGTGCCTTATTCAAATTAATCTATTCTTTATTCAAGGGGTCATTATTTGATACACTGACTTATGATAATTATGAGAAATGTCGATGCTTAATTGACAGTCACACCTTTCAATCAAAATCTCCAACATATGGAGGTCTGTTCCAAACTAAGAAATAAGACAATAATTCACACTTCGCCAATTTTACAGCATCTGTGGATCCTTTCGAACAAAGTAAAATTGAACCTTTTTTTTTCATCATTTAGAAGGTGGATGGGACTTTTCTCTCTTTCAAGAATGAGCAGCCTACACGAAGCACTGATCCCACGCCATGCGACTTCTTCTTGTGAGATCGGGGCAGGGGAGGAGGTTAAGCAATCTAGTGTCGCAGATGTCGACCTTCACTAGGTGTTTCACTCATACAGCCTTATGTCAGACTTGGCTAATCGTAGTAAATATCTATTTACGTAGACAGGAAGTCCACACATGAAGACAACAAGACTTGGTGATGGTATGTTAGGCTAAGCAGTCAGAGTTTTAGGATGGTAGGAAGATCAAGAGATAGGGGTATAGGAATGAGAGGATGAACGTGCGTGCTGCATCTATAATTTCTTGCTTCGAAACTGACACTGAACGCTATTTTCGTTAATCGTGGAGCGTTTTTCAAGCGGAACCTAGAACTAAAGATATGTTGAAGCCTAGGACACATGTTACCGTATGTGCTTCAAAAAAATCTCTCGTTATTCTAATTCTTTCAAGCAATTTTCGTTCTGCAAACACAAGTGAATAGTTATCGTCTGCCTTATTCAAATGAATCTTTTCTTTATTTGAGGAGTCATTATTTAATACAGTGATATGATAATTAAGAGACAAGTCTATGAAATCCTCAACAAATGGAGACCAGTTTCAAAGAAATAAGACTTAAACAATCTTATAGCAGGTGCAGATCCAGGGGGAGGGGTTCCATGGGATCAAGACCCCTCCACTACTTGGACAAAGCACACTTAATCATTTTTAAACGGAACCAGAATCTGAATATATATCGGATCTTTCAACACATGTTGCCTTTATACGCTTTGATAAACTTCTATTTATCTCCTCAACATTCAATTGCTTCTTTAAAATACTATAGTCTGTGGTTTTCTTATTCAAAAGAATCTATTTTTTTATCCTAAAGTCATTATTTAATACGGTTCTTTTCAGCAACTTATGATAATTAAGAGAAATGTCTATAAATCTTATAAAGGGGAAAATTGTTATTCGTTGCAACAAAGCTAACATTCTATAAACATCAAAACAATCGACGCTCAATAGACTGGGTCACATCTGTCAATCAAATTCTTCAACATATGGAATTATGTTTCTTTATGTCTAAGTAATAAAACAAAGATTCAGATTTTATAGTCTTTGTTTATAGCTTGGTGTATTTGGGTGATGAGGGCTCAAGGGGATTTCAAATCCTTCGTCCTTGTCGGACAAAGCACAATTAAAAGGGGAATCTTTTTTTAAATATATAGATAAAGGAATTATGTTATTACAAACCCCTGACACATGTTGCCTTTAGACATCCCGAATAATTATTTGTTTTTTATTGTCTCTTTCAAGCAAAATTCAACTTTTGTTTTGAAGTACAAGTACATATTTATTGCCGTTCTAAAACCAATCTTTTCTTTATTCTAAGGTCATTATTTAACACGGTTCGTTTTAGCGACTTGAGGTAATTGAGAAAATGTCTTCATAATTTTCTAATACATGAAAACTAGTTTCGTAAGAATAAAGAGAGAAAAAATCATCAACGCATGTTTTTGATGGGTAAAAACGTAGAATATTAATTCCAGGATTTTGAGCAAAGAGACTCTGAACCGTAGCTTTCAAGTTTTTGTTTTTGGTTTTTGATGTTTGAAATTTCTTTGTTGTTTTTTTTAGGGGGGGGGGTCGCAAATTTTCTTTATTTTTTTTATTGATTTAACTATACTTCTCTATTCCTGCGCTTACGTTACCTTAATTTATCTCTTCGTTTTCAAACGCATTATCTTAACAATAATTATCTGAAGCTTTTCGAACTATATTTTCAAATTATTTTCAGAAATCATTCCCAGCAATTAAAGCAGACGATAATGGAACGAGGCTAATTCTAGCCTAAAAGTTAAACTAATTCTAAGTCTTACACGAAAGGAGAGAGGGCTAACCCTAACCTGTAATCGCTAACCCTGGACACACATGTTGCCCTTGAACACGCCAAGGAAACCCTTATTGTTCTTTTTTATCACAAGTAAAATCCGATTATTATTTAATCGATCCTTATTGGTTGCCTTTCTATAAACGTATCTACACTTAACGTAAGGTCAAGCCAACACTTTTTTATGAAAAACGACGACCGTTGAAAGCCTATGAAAAAAAAAAGCCGTAAAACTGAAATTTAAAAAAATGTTCATACTAATATAATATAACATATATATAATATAACATAAAAAACAGGATTAGCACATTTTTTAAAAAGGAAAAGTACAGTGAAATGATAATGACTGAGTTAATTCCATGACCCTGCATAGAACATCAATAAATAAGCTATCTCTCTTGTCTTTCATTGGGCAGTGATCACTCAAAAAAAGTCTGAATTTTCAACAAATGTGAATGCTGCCAGGATGGGACCAATTCAGCACGAACTTACATTGGTAAAAAAGAACCCCCTCTAAATTCCCAAGTAAAAACCTGGTGGGGGTGGGGGGTAAAAACGTTTTGTTTTCTTTTCTAGACATATTATTTAGTAAATGTTTGAATTAACCGCCGTCTCGCTCTATTGCTGCAGCCTGTACGCTCCATGGAGTATAGTGTTATTTGTTTTTCTTTACAAACAACTTCCTTTTCTTTCAGTCCGTCTATAAACTAACTATTGTTCTCCCGGCTACTCAGCCACCCTCTCTAAAAACCATGAAAAGTATTTACTCAAATAAGCTATTTTCAGCCTAAGTCAAGCGGCAGCTGAGAGGAGCCGGGATAAAAAAAATATCAACTGTCCATTTTAAAATGATTTTAAATTGAAAACATAGATGTGGAGGTGATTTTCAAGAACTAACTTGCTAAAAACCTGCTCGAGGGTTACACACGGTATTACACACAGAAATTGTTACAGCTTTATGTAGTTTGGTTTTCGCGATAGGCAAGTGCACCCAGATGAACGGACGGACATTTAATGAATCATTAATTAAACTAGATTAAATACCCACCTTAACGGGCGAAGTACATTCCTGTCCAAAGAAGGAATTTATAAAATTGAAAGATGGATTGAAATTAGATTGTGTTTAATCTAATTTGTTTTAAAAAAAATTGTTTAATGTTACTCTTTCCTTACATAGTTTGAAAAAAAGCAGACAACCGTTAAAAAAGATGGGTGCTTATGGAAAAAAAGGATAAAGCTTATGTAAATAAGGGAATAATGTAAAAAAAAGGGGTTGATATTAAAAAAAAAAAAAGGAGGGGTCATAAGGGCACTGGAGTTTTACAAATTTGGTGCTAATCTCCGAAAAGAAAATGTAAAAAAAAATGGAGGCAAATGTTTGAAAAAAGGCAAAAGGTGTAAATAAAGAGGCGTATTGTAAAAAGATAGGAGGTGCAATTTTAAGAGAAAGGAAGCTGATGTCCACTTGGAAGGGGTTAATGTCAAAAATTGAAGGGGTAATGTTGAAAAAAAGTTGGCTAATATAAAAAAATCGCTTGCGCACAATTTTAATTTCAAAGTCTTATAGACGTTGGTAGCATCATAAAAATTACGTCACAACATGGGCAAGAAATATGAGTTCATTTCACGATGAACAATTGTACTCGGTGTCGCCTGGTAGAGGGGAATTACTGCAAATATAACAATACAGTTTCCCCTTGCTTTGGACCCCTACAAAAAATTTGAAAAAATTCCCCTCGTTTTTTCTCCCTGAAAAGGTAAAAAAGCTTCTCCTCATATTTGACCCTTAAAATTGAAAAAGGTTCCCCCTCTATTTTAACCCAAAGAGAAATAAAATAATTGCCTTCTCCAATTAGATCATTAGATGTGGAAAAAAATTCCCTAAAAAGAAACATGGGAAAAAAGCCCCACTCCCATTTCGACGCCTAAGAGCGAAAAATAAACTTACCCCTCCCCCGTTTCGACACATAGAAGTAAAAAAAAAGCACCCCTTCGATTTAAACACAGTTAGGAGGAAAAAATTTTCCCTTGATTTTGTCTCCTTAGATTAAAAAAGATCTTGCCCTTGATTTTGATTCCTTAAAATTGAAAATGAACTTCCTAGATTATGAACTTTAGAAGTGAAAAAAAATTCACCTATATTTTAAACCATAAAAGTGGAAAACGAAAGTCCCTTGTGGATATTGACCCCTAAAAGTAGAAAAGTTCTCGTTCGATTTTGACTCCAATAAGTCGAAAATCAAAGTTACTTCCATATAATCTACATAAACTCCAATCTCCAAATTACGAGTTTGGGAAAATGGCTTATCAATGAAGTAAAGTGTTTAGCAGTATTGTTACATTGTAAATAGTACACCGATACCTTAACGTGAAAACAAGGACTAATAAAAACAGTACTATTCAAGATATTTTCATTGTACGAAACAAGCTATGGCAAGACTTCGGTAGAGCAAGCTCAACTCTCAAGAACCAGACGATCCCAATAATCCTAAAAAGAAGAGTATACAACCAATGCATTCTCCCGATAGTCACTTATGGAGCTGAAACATGGAACCTAATCAAGAGACAAACCTGCAAACTGAGAAGTATGCAACGTGATCATGAGAGAATCATGCTCAACCTTACATGGAGAGATCACAAGACAGCACAGTATATAAGGAAGAAAACAGGTGTCCGTGACATCATAGAAACTATTAAAAAACTCAAATGGTAATGGACAGGCCATGTTGCAAGAATGACAGACAACCGATGGACATCACGTCTAACAACATGGATCCCCAGAGATCACATAAGAAACCGAGGACAACAGAATACAAGATGGAGAGATGAACTAGACTAATTCAGAAAATACTGGCTCTGCAACGCCCATGATAGAGAATTGTGGCGAATCCTGGGGAAGGTCTATGTCCAAAGACGGACGATAAAAGACTGATGGTGATGATGATGATGATGATTCAAGACATTCCTGTACAACCAATAAAAACACGTATGAAGCATGTTAAAATGATTTAGCTTCTAAAGAACGCTAACCCGCGTCACATTTTGATTTTGAGAATTGATTAAGTAAAAAAATGACAAATATTCTTTCATTACGTCATTAAAATTAAAAGATCATTTTAGTATGATAACTTGTCATGCAGAGCGACCCCATCCTGAATCGGACCCCCATAAAAATATATCTAGGAGGATTTATTTATTTATTGATAAAATGTGATTGATTTGAGCAGATCATTCGCTAACTCATGAAATACATATTCAAGGACGATACTATGAGTCTTGGTTTTGAAGCACTGAGCAAAGCATTTGTATCAAATGCTCCAGGGGCAGATTTTGTCAGAAAAATATTTTGTGAACTAGCTGAGCGACGCTTGGGGTATGCAGTTGATTGCCTTAGACAATAAAAAATTCCATGTCTTGTTAGAATAAATTCAATCGACTCCTTACAAACGCCAGTTCAATTGCACCTTTAGTTAATTCAAAAGGTCATAATAAATATAGAGACTTGTGGTAATAGTGAGAAAATTTATGAAATATCTGTACTTCGTACATATGAATCACCATAACCAACGCATGTATCAGAACTGATTATCTAAAAAATATTCAAAATTACTTTTAAAAAATAGATATTTTTACCTAAAATCATCTAAATGATACCAGTATGAGATTTGAGCACTGTTTGTCCAAAATGTCCGTAGAGATCCAAAAAGCACTTGAAAAAAAAAAGAGAGAGACAAAGCGTCTGGATACACACATGCATAGATACACGCATAGAAAAACACATAGACACACACATAGGAAAAATACAACCACACGCGCGTAGACACAGGCGAAAGAGAAGAATCTGAAGCCCACTAGGCTGGTTGGTCGGGCCACTTTAGGGGCTACGGTTATTCGATTCCCCAACATATGGAACCCGATTTTAAAAATAAGAAATAAGACAACAGGCCAGACATAAACAATTTTAGAGCAGGTGCAGATCAAAAGGGTCAAGACCCTCCCCTGCTCGCTTAAGTCACAATCAATAAATTTTAAGCTGAACCAAAAGCTGAATATTTATTTCAACACATGTTGCCTCTATACGCTTTGATAAACCCCTTGTTATTAATTTTCTATCTCGAGCAAAATGCAATTGTTGTTTTCAAATACCGTCTATAGATATTGGTTGCCTTATTCAAATTAATCTATTCTTCATTCAAAAGGTGATCACGTAATACAATACTCGTTAGCGACTTATGATTATAAGGAGAAATGTCTGTGAAACATATATATATATATATATATATATATATATATATATATATATATATATATGTATAAGGATATTATTATTTGCTGCAACAAAGATAAAATCAACATAAAAACAGTCGATGTTCAATTAATCCAGCTGTTATGGGTCACATATTGTAAGAATTATGAAAATATGACTGAATTATGAAAGTTTCAGCCAATCAACCATGATTTTTTGAGATCAAAGTAAGAAGAGTAAATATTCATTAAACACGCATCAGAATATGTAAGCGTTTTCGAAGAGTTGAAATATATATAGAAAGAGTCTTGATTCAAGGTTTTAAATTCAAAAGTTATTATTATTATCATGTTTTACGTCACACTTAAAAAAAATATATACTTATTAATGTATCTAAAAATTAAATCATCAAGTAATGTTGCTGCGAAGAATTGTTTCTACCAGTTATCATTTCGATTGATCTTCATTTTCTTTTTCGAAGGGATGTCTCAAGTATTAAGTTGAAAAATATTTTGTTGACTGAATGACACACCAAGAGACATGGTGAGGAACCCGATAAAGGTAGACATTGACCAGAAAAGGATTTAGCATCTGCCACAATTCTATACAAAGGTAAATTAGCGGCCTGCACCCCCAAAATAAAATGATTAGATAAGGACAATCTTCCAATCTCCTACTGGTATGAATCCGGAACTAGGTTGAAAACTTTCCAAGATATCTAGATGACGAAATTCATAAATGAATTCCATGTTTTTAAAATTCTATCCATTGAAGAATTCCATTGTATTTATGAGCAGTTCATGAATTTAACAGTTAAGTGAACCCTGACCCGAGTTTCTTCAATTCCCATCAACGCCCAAGTTGATCTGAACTACAAATTGACCCTGTTCATCACTAACTCAAACCCTTATCTTGCCCCAGTTCCAGACTGAGATAGATTAACATCCTCAATGAATTAATAAATATCAGCGATGAACTTGCAATTTTTAGCTATATCAGAACCCAAAGTATCTCAATCCCAGTTCTCTGTCAACATCGGAGAAGGTGTCTAGACTAATCCACGGGACAAGAAGGTTGAGTGTCTTTGAGAGGTTGAAGATGGGGACGGATATATTTGAAGATGATGAATTTATTTTCTGGACTGCATTTCAAACCACAAGAAAGTCTACGATCTATCTCGGTGAGTACTCTGGCTCTATTGACCTTATTCCATGAAAGGTGATAGCGTTTCACGTTATGAATGCGATTGTAATGACTGCCAAACATCTAAATCCCACACTAGCCCCCGTGCTCTCCTGTGGCCATCCACTGTTGGTCATATCAAAATATCTCTAATAGAATCACCCGAAAACTCATGATCAAGAGAAAATTTAGGTTATGATGGGCAGTCTGCATATTGGAATAGATTTTGTAAGACTGGTTAGAGACTGGCTTACTGTAATGTGTGGACAACGACCGTTGAGTCAACAGAGATGACTATATCTAGCCAAGCTGCATATTAAAGCTTTTTTATCTGACATGTTCCTGCTGTGCCCATCAGGTCACTGCAGCCGCGTTGAGCACTTTATCAGATGAAATACGAAGCATACTTTGGAATCATTTCAAATAACCTCACCTTCAGTGAGTGGTGTGAGCATAAAAGCTGTGAGCATCCACAATTCAAGTACCAGTCCCCTACAACTGAGCTTCAACTCCCTATACTTCAGTTAGTCTTCTCCACCAGAACTGGGACTTTAAGATGTACGTTCAGATTCTCTGACTTGTAGCCCTTTACCCTGGATCACACCAATTATGCCAGGTAACTGCCTTGGCAATCAAAATAGACGGCGAGTATCTGAGCAACATCAGATTGGCAGACGACATCGCACTTTTTGCAGAGAACCTATGCGACCTCCAACTAATGCTAAATGAACTAAACGAAGAAAACAAAAGAGTTGGCCAACACATGAACCTCAGTAAAACAAAAAGTCATGTCAAACAATCACATCAAGAATAAGGACATTACTGTCAAAATTGAAGATGCAAAACTCGGGAAAGTAAACCACTACATCTACTTAAGACAACAAATCTCTTTGAAATCCACAAAAGAAAACGAAATCATGTAGAGAATCACCTTAGGATGACAAGCCTTTGGCAGAGCAAGTTCAACCTTCAAAAACCAGCCGATCCCAATAATCCTAAAAAGAAGAGTATACAACCAATGCCTCCTCCCGATAGTCACTTATGGAGCTGAAACATGGAACCTAACCAAGAGACAAACCCACAAACTGAGAAGCATGCAATGCGCACATGAGAGAATCATGCTCAACCTCACGTGGAGAGATTACAAGACAGCACAATATATCAGGGAGAAAAAAAGGAGTCCGAGATATCGTAGAATCCATTAGAAAACTCAAATGGCAATGGGTAGGCCATGTTGCGAGAATGAAAGACAACCAATGGACATCGCGACTAACTACATGGATCCCCAGAGATCACATGCGAAACTGAGACCAACAAAAAACAAGATGGAGAGATGAACTAGACAAATTCAAAAAATACTGGCTTTGAAACGCCCATGATAAAGAGATGTGGTAGATCCTGCGGAAAGTCAATGTCCAACGACGGACGTCAAAAGGCTGATGATGAAAACTGCCTGTGCATATATGTGACGAGGTCAGATTGGAAACAAATCATCCATTAGTTTACAAGAAATTTACTGAGGGTGATTTTGTCTTTCATAACTCATCCAATATGTTTAATCTAATTGCTATTGATCAGACCCAGGTGCAGATGAATGAGGTTATCAAAGGGGACAGAGGAGGTGTGGCCCTCTTTGACAGTCCACAGAGGTGGTTGGTGGCTGACCCTAAGGTAGCAAGAATGCTCGAAGATTATGAAACTCTAGTCAGTGATGATGGCTCTCAAATCAAGACAATGCATTATGAAATGCTCCCAGACATTCAGAAAGGTATGAAAGATCCACTGACCAATTTACAAGATATAGGGAACTGATCTACAGTTGACAGCAAAGAGCTGCCCACCCTGGACACCAAAAATTTCATGACAGATTCAACGGCATAGGAGCTCTGTACAATCCAGGAAATTAGAACCATGTAGTATCAAGCATTCACTGATGGGAGACATGTGAACATGTCAAGATGAAAATGCAGATATGATTTTTAAAATTATATTTTGAAAACAACCATAAATCGACTTTCTGATCTCTAGTCTCCTCTTATCGAATTCAACATACTTTAAAATGGTTTGCTTCCAAACTTCGTACTTTTTTTACGACTTGAATGATTTTATATCTCGGAATTTTTGAGATGAGGTATTATTATTATTTCTATTGATATATAGCAAAAAATAAATCTGTCACCTGAGGTTTAAGGCTCCAAAAACATTGACACATAGTGCAGTGGTTACAGCATCAGACAAATTACTGTTAAGTAATCTGATGGTTCTAGGTTCGATCCTAGTGTGAGACAATATAACAATACTACTAACGCTAAGAGGGGAGTACGGTCAATATACCCCCGTCGGATAAATAAAGGGTTCGGTTCGTTACTTCCCAAAATCTCCCAGATGATACCTGACGAAGGCCGTAGAGTGCAACGGCCGAAACGTTGTATGAAAAACAACAAAGATGAGGATGGTCCGAATATCAATAGAAATAATTGAATGATTTTTCTCTCAACAGCTGGACTGAATAGATCAAGTTGTTCATAACAAACAAATTCTTCAACGTATTGAAGTCTGTTTCAGTATGAGATACACGGAAAAAAAGAACAGAAACTCTTCAAAAACGGTTTTCGTGGTATTTCTCAACGTGTGTCAACATTTGTTTCTGTGATAAAACTGTTCTTTCCAGTTGAGTTTCTAAGTGTCAAAAATAAAACGAAAAATTATCGCCCAAAATGCATCACGATTCATTGTAAAATGAAAAGAATTATATATATATATATATATATATATATATATATATATATATCAACAAACTTAAACCCTGTATCCTAACGGATTAAACACTAAACAGAACAACCCTCATCACACAGAACCCTAATACACAAAACTCCTACCATTAATATCTTCACACCCACATCTAAGACACATTCAATAATGGAAGCTTCAAAGTCACCCAGACCTACAGGAAAAACTTGACCTTAGCCTGTTATAACCCCTGTCCAAATCATAGCCAAAACATTTTCAATAACTTTTAAGGTTGATACCTATGTAGCTGCTTGAGCTCACCACCCCTCCTTCTACACTACCCCAAACATACCAAAAAATCTAAATCCACATCACTCCCCCCTACCTTGACACACTCTGCCCTCCCCAAGACCAACTGCTGCTGCTTTACCAAAGACCTGATACCTACTGGACATTCTTCCATTCAGCAGGAGGCCTCCAGCAGCCCTGACAACACAACTCACCCACAATGCATAGCTCCTGGCAGTGGACTCTGGTTCCACATGGTACATTTTAATACACACTCACACAGCACACACCACTGATGATGGGAAGAATCCCGAAACATGTATGGACTATTTACTTATAAGGATTAATAAACCTTACCACCAAACACTTCACTCCCGAGTCTGTCTCACTCTCTACAGACCACATTATATATATATATATATATATATATATATATATATATATATATATATATATAAGATTATAAATTGCATCAAATCATATAGGAACTTATTTGAAATGATATCCCATCATTACACGGTTAATTTATCACTCACCCTAGACAACGTAGGTAGAATAAATAATTTAAGAAAAAGTTTATTCTAATTACGTTGTCGAAGGTGAATGTAATGACGGGAGATCATTTCAAATAAATTTCTGTTTAATATAACGCCATTTATAATCATTCTGACGGATCACATATATCCATTTCTTTATACATAACTGTTGCGTTGAAAGAACAGAATAGACCGAAAATAAACAAGATGAGAATTTGGTGTGAATACAAGTATTTCGGCCTTTGCAATACCAGGGGTTGCTTAGCTCAATTATAAGAACATCGCTACGTTGAAGAGGCTATCCTATTGGTGGCAGATTTGTTTCCTGGAGCAGCCCCGTTTACTTTATATATATATATATATATATATATATATATATATATGAAATGTAAAAACTGTATAGTTTTCTTCCATTCTCTTTTTGGTACTTTTTATTGGTTTATCCCGAGAATTGTTTTGTTTTTTTAAAGAATAATATGACGTTGTGTGACGTAAAAATATACCCCCTTCCTTTGTCCACTGTTTATATGGTATTCTCCTATCTTTACTAACGCGTTCTCTTTCTTATTTCCCCCTCTCACTAAGATGATAGCTTTCTCTCCTTTTCAGGAACGCTGTCTATCTCTCTGTAACCACTCTCCACTAGGGGTAAGTTAATTCTTCTCAAATGTCGTTAACTTATTTAAATCTGGTCTTAACATGAAATTTTTCCCGTTCTTAGAACTGTCGACATACGTTGTATTTAATAAGACAATAATTCAGACTCTAAAAATGTTATAGCACGTGTAAATTCAGGACTAGGGCAGGGGGTCTGTTCCATGATTTTCTTTTAAGATATTTAAGAAATTCTCTAAATAAAAAAGAAACTCAAAATGATCTTAAATAAGCATAACTTGACCTTAAAAACAAAAAAAAAAACTGAATATTTCGTTTTTCAGCTGATATAAGTAAGTGTCTATCTTATCGAATCACCGTTGCCCAACAAGTGATCCAGTTGATTTACCATTCAAGTGGGCTATGAATTCTTTTCTCTCTTATTGTCTATGTGTCTATGTGTGTTTATCTCCGGGCGTTCTTGCTCACATTTTGAAGGCTACGATCTTGAAAATGTACATATGTATTCTACTAGGCACCACTGAAATGCATCTTTTTTCATTTGGGAGTCTCTATGGTCATTTTAGATCTTTTTTATATCATGTACGGGAAGATGCCTAATCACATATTATTTATATTTATTTGTAAAGATGGAATTTCACACAACCCTTTTCTACCCCTACATCAAAATCCAAAATCTGTCCCTGCTTAGTCCTTGTTTTTACGCAAGGAAAACATACGTTACATACATTACATACGATACTGAAATTTCTCTCTTAATTTTCAAACAAATTATCTTAAGGACAATCATTTGAAGTTTTTTTAATTATTGTTTCAAGTCACTTTCACAAATTATTCCCAGATATCAACGTGGGGGTAAATGGAACAAGACGAATATCAGCCTGAAAAGTAAACTAATTCTGAGTCCTGAAAGAAAAGACTGAGGTCCTTTAACATTAACCATGTACATGTTTTGCCTTTACGTACCTCTACGGAACTCTTGCTATTCCAATTTCCTTCAAGCAATTGTTGTTCTGCCAATAAAGTCAGACGTTATTGTTGGTCATATTCAAAATAATCTATTCTTTGTTCCGTAGATCATTCTGAATCGCGTTTCCCATCCGCCAAATAGCTTTCTTAATGTAATTTTCTCTTCTGGTTTAGCTTTCATCACCTAAATTCTATCTTAAAGTTTTCGTTCTGTTTTTACGTCGGTTTGATATACGCCGAATGACGATCGTGATCCTGTAAGCATTAACTTAAGTTTCGTTGTCCTATAAGCTAGTTAATTCGACAACCCCTCAATCAGAAAACTTCTTAAATCCGGTTTCTCCTTTATTCTGGGAAACCCTTTTAATTCGACATTCCCCAATCTGCCTCCCTAATCTGGTAACCTTTCTGCAAGAACAAAGAAGAAAAACGTTGTTTTGGAGGGTTAAACCGAATCGCTCTCACGATTCATTATTTTGGCAACAGCCGCTGGTTATTTAATACTGTTCTTTTTAGCGACTTAAGGTAATTGAGAGAAATGTCAATGAAACTTATAAAGGAGAAAATTATTATTTGTTGCAACAAAAGCTCAGATACAATTAACATGAAAGCAGTTGGTGTTCTAAGGTAAATAAAGTCACACCTTTCAATCATATCCTTCTACAGTTCGAAGTCTGTTTCAGTACAAGAAATGAGGAAAACACTCTGACTTTGACAATTTCATCGAAGTAGATATTGATTCCTGAAGAAGGCAAAGGGTCTGGTCACTCTCCACTTGGACAAAGCAGAATTAGGAAAAAAACATATTTCAAGGGAAATGAATTATACAAAACCAAAATAATCATAAATAAAACTTGAGAACAAGCATTTATATTTTTGTTTTTCGTACATAAATTAAATGAGATGTCGTCCGTCTTATTCTTTATGTATTTTCCATTTATTGGGTCTACGGTAAATATCTTTGATCCATTTCTAAGATTTACACTTCTGTCAATTCTAGAATAAAGAAGATACGATTCTATGAGTGAAAAATCTAGGATCACGTATTGTTTTCTTTTTTCTTTTCTTTTTTTTGACAAGATGATCGGCATTACCCTTCATATGAAAATATGATAATACAATTTTGTTTTCAAAGTCATGGTCACAAAGAATTATTTGTGTTTATACATAAATATAATTTCTCAATATAGGTGTTTCAGGAGAAATTCTTTTTTAATTGTGCTTTGTCCGAGATGGAGAGGGGATTCGAATCCAATCGACTCCTCACCCAAATAATACATCACAGCTATAAACGAAGACAATAAGATAATAAATGTCTGGGTTTCTTATACTGAAACAGACTCCCAAACATAAAAGAATTTGATTGAAAGTTGTGACTCGGTCCATTGAACACCAACTGTTTTAATGTTAATTTTATCTTAGCTTATTCTTCTCCAGTATCAGTTTTATTGACATATCTCTTAATAATCATAAGTCGTTGAAAAGAACCTTATTAAATAATGGCCGCAGGATAAAGAATATATTAATTTGAATAAGGTAATCAATAACGATAGACTTCATTTATAAAACAACAAATGAATTTTGTTTGAAAGAAAAAGAATATTACTCGTGACATGTTAATGCAACATCTGTCCGGGTTAGGGTTAGGGTTGTCCCTCTTTCCTTTTACTTTGGGACTCTGAATTCGTTTACTTTTTTGACTGAAATTCGTCATGTTTTATAATCGTCTGCTTTAATTGTTAGGAACGTTTCCTGGAGATGATTTGGAACAATAATTCAAAAAGGCTTCAAATAATTGTTTTCGAAATAATTTGTTTACGAATAAATAGAGAAGTTAAGAGTATCAGGCGTGAATTATATTTTCCCTGCACAAAAAAACAAGGACTAGACAGGGACGGATCAAGAATTTTGTTGCTGGAGTCCGAGTGGGTGAAGGACTAATTCATTTTTACAAAAAAAAAAAAAAAAAAGTACATATATATACATGGAAAGAAAACAAATTGGAAACATCAAAACCGAGAAAGTATCAGTAATATCTGGCATCTTCATATAAATTTCTGTCGTGGCTTTTTAGCCCTAGAATTGACTAAAGAGTAAAGTGAAAAGAACGAGAACCACCCGTCTTATGATGCAGCCCCCGTTCTTATGTCCATATTTCAAAGGGATCCAAAACGAAGTAGTAGTAGTCGTAGTAGTAGTAGTAGTAGTCGTAGTAGTAGTAGTAGTCGTAGTAGTAGTAGTAGTAAGGAGAGTGGTTGGAGGAGAGAGGGAAAGAAAATGAGGGTGGTACACCTGACGGTCTGGACCAAGTTTCATATCAATCCAATGTGATACGGTTGAGAATTTTGATATTTAGCATTCCTGGTTGTGGTAGTGGAAATCAGGAGAAGGAGGAAGATTAAGGTTTGGGCAAGTTTCATATCAATTCAAAATTTACAAAGAATAAGACGGAAGACATCTGACTTGAATTAGATGAAAAATAAAATAATAAATTCCTGTTTTCAAAGTTGATTTTTTATTACTTGGGATTATTCGAGTTTTATTTCATATTTATGAATTTTAGATCTATTTATGCAAAAGACATTTTAAATTGTGCTTTGCCCGAACAAGGTGGGCCATGGTCCCTGGACCTCCCTTGCCCTGGTTTAAAGGCAGAGTCATTGTTAGAAAGCTCCTACCATGAAAATTATAAAAATTCCTTTATCTAGTTATTTAAAAAGAAAAATACTGACCACGCCCTCTACCCCGCCTTGGGTCCACACAGGCAGTAAAATTGTCAAAGTCTGAATTGTTTTCTTATTTCTTACACTGAAACAGACTTCCATATGTTGGAGAATTTACTTGTTATGAATGATTTGGTCTATTGAACATCGACGGCTTTCATATTAATTGTATCTTAGCTTTGTCACAGCAAATAATAATTTTACCCTTTATAAGTTTTATAGACATTTTTCTTTATTATCGCAAGTCGCTAAAAAGAACTGAATTGGATAATGACATTTTGAATAAATAAAAGATAAATTGATTTAAATAAGACAACCATTAACTATGGCTGGTATTTGGAAATAACAATTGGATTTTGCTTGAGATACTTATGAACATTATGTATAGAAGCATTTGAAGGCAACATGTGTTGGAAGCTTCGATATGTATACAGCTTTTTGTTCCGCTTTAAAAAGTATTAATTGTGCTTTTCCCTTGTAAGGGAGGGGTCTTGACCCTTTTGATCTGCACCTGCTATAAAATTATTTGTCTGAATTGCTATCTTGTTTCTTATTTTGAAAATGGTCCCCATATGTCGGATAATATAATCGACATTATAGTAATGGCCACTTGAATGAAGAAAAGATACATTACAGAAAGGCAGCCAAAACTTTTGGACAAAACAACATTTGGATTTGGCTCGAAATAATAATAATAATAAGAGATGCATCAAGGTGTGTAAAGGCAACACATGTCCAGTTAGGTGTTATGTTTACGGTTAGCCCTATTTCCCTTCCAGTGGGGCTTTCTAGGCTGAAATTTGTAACGTTTCATTACCGTCTGCTTTAATTGTGATTTCAAACAATGATAAAAAAACGCTTGACATGAATAGTGTTTTTTTTAAGATAAAGAGAGATATCTGTACCTCGAATAAATGAATCGCCATGGTCCAAGTGCATGCAAGAACTAGTTATCGAAATAAAATATCTAAAATTAAATAAGTATGAAGAGATATTTTATCTAAAATCATTTTTTAAAATAGATATTTGACCTAAAATTATCTTTAAAAAAAATACCAGCGTAAGGTTTGGATATTGTTGGAGTAAAATGACCATAAAGACCCCAAAATCACGTTTTTGAAGGAAGAAAACAATAAAATACGTTTGAGATGACACCAATTGATAATGGTGTTTTTATGCAAATCTCCAAGGTTGTGGCTCTAAAATGTGACCAGGGGCGCCCAGAGACGACCCTTGCACCCTCCCACACAAATACACATACACACACACACTCCGATAGATAGCTCGACACATAGACACCGACACTCAAAGAAAGAAGAACCAGTAAACCATTTTTCAGGTCATTTTTTGGGCTACGGTGATTCGAAAAAATTGAACTAACGTATATTTTCGGCGTCTAAAAACAAAGAATATAAACAGAAGCGGATCCAGGATCTTAAGCTGTGTGGTCCCAATGAAAACATTTTTTTCAAAAATAAAAACATGATAACGAAACATCAAAAGCAAAAACTAAAAAGGCTCGACTCAAATGCAAGTAAAAAAAAATGTCGTATCACGTAATAATTTCTTGTTAGAAAACCATAAACCCAAGCTGTCAAAATGAGCTTTGTTTTCTTGTTTTTTTTTTTCAAATTCCCCTTCAAAATGGGTGGGGTCTTTAGTAGGGGGTGGGGTCAGTTCACGATATAATTTTTTTGTTTAATTGGTCTCTAGTTTGTGTGTTCAGTCTTTTTGTGTGTGTGTGTGTCCAACAAAAGGCGAGAGGATAGACTTTGTTGATTGCCTCTTTTTCTTTTCCTACATCTCAGTTGATCTTCCTCAACACCGCATGCTGCCAAAGGACATCGGTGACATGACGTTTTATGATAAGTGACTAAACGGAGCCGTTATTGTTTTTCTTTCAAGCAAAATTCTTTTGTTTCTTTTTTTGTAAATAAAGTCCATCGTTTTTGTTTGCCACATTCAGATTAATCTATCCTTTATTCTAAAGTCATTATTTAAAACGTTCCTTTTTGATTTAAGATAATATAGAGAAACTTGCTCTATAAGGGAATTGCTGGAATAAAGAGGTTGCCGGAATAAAGAGATTTCCGGAGTAAAGAGGTTGCCGGATGAAAGAGGTTGCCGGATTAAAGGGGTTGCTGAATTGAATGAGTTCCCATGTTAACTAGTGTTAACGCCCACGGGACCACGAAACTAGAGTTAATGCTTACAAAACTACGATTGTTAGAAGTGAATCTAAACGGCATAACAAGAAAAGCAGAATAAAAACTTCAAGACAGGATTTAGGTAATGAAAGCTAAGCCGGAGGAAAAAATTGCGTATAGGAAGTTACAAGGCGGTAAGAGGGGAATTGATTTCCAGGTCTATAGTGAACTGCTAGCGCAATTCAAAATTAACTCCAAAACAATCGGTGTTTTATTGGCAGAGTCACAACTTCCAATCCCATTTTTCAATAAATTAGAAGTCTTTTTTTAAGGAAAGGAATGAGACAAATTGTATTGTCTTTGTTTTCACGCACGGAAAATATTAGGTTGTTCGGAAAGTAATTATGTATTCTCATGTTCGAGGAGTAATAACGTATTTCACTGCTATAAATAATAAGCCATTTAACTAAGACAAGGCAAGGGTTAATTGTTACTGTACTACGTCTGGGATTAGTTCATCATCTTTTCTATCCAGGACGGTATCGTTTATTGTGTATAGTTTAGTTTGACTTCATGGAGGATAAAGACTTTAAAAGAGCAACATATTCACAACTGCTTACTGTATGAATATGAAAGGGTAATACTGCTATGCAACCAATGAGAAACACTTGTGAAGTGTATCCTGGTGCAGTGAAGACTCTTAAATACCAGCTGTTGTTTAAAAGGTTTAAAAACGGCAATTGTTATTTGAAGAAAAAATTAATTTCTCTCTCCGATGTTATTTTGATTTCTCTATTTATCCACAAATATCTTATGAAACCAGGGACGACCCTTGCACACTGAGAAACATACAACCTACACATGAAAGAATCATGCTCAACCTCACCTGAAGAGATCACAAGACAGCACAATATATCAGGGAGAAAACAGGAGTCCGGGACACCATAGAATCCATTAGAAAACTCAAATGGCAATGGGCTGGTCACAAGCAGACAAACGATGGACATCACGACTCAGAACATGGATCCCCAGAGATCACATTCGCAACCGAGGCTGGCAGAATACAAGATGTAGAGACGAACTAAACAAATTCAGAAAGTATTGGCTCCGCCTCGCCCACGATAGAGAGATGTGGCGAATCGCAGAGAAGGTCTGTGAATAACGATAGAGGTTAAAAGACTTATTTTAACAATAATTTTAAAAGCTTAATGTTATTGAATCATTGCTTCAAACCATGTTTCCAAATTATTCTTAACAACTGAAAATCTGCTCGTTTTTTTTCTCATGGTAAATCTAAAGCTGTAGTTTGAGTCAGTACGTTTACACAGTAATTTGAAAGGTTAATGGAAGGTATTAACTGAAATTATTATATTCAATTTCTATCAAACTTGAAATAACTAAAAAAGCTTGGACATATACTGGTTGGCCTTGGGTTTTATTGTCATTATATTGCATAGAGAGGGTTTAGGTCATAATTACAGATGGAGAAAAATCTGATATAAAAATTATTTCTCCCATTATATAGTAACAGTTAATTGTACAATTTGATACTCATTTAGATGTGAATAAATAAGCGTGTGTTCTCATGTAGGGAACATGTTTTCGCTAATCCTTTGTTTACGAAGTAACATTTTCATCAATGAATTCAGTAATCAAGGATTTTTCTTGGATAGTCGTCTATCGTATGTTGTGTTACAGACGGCTGAGTTGAAAAATAATCAGATGAATTGTTTCAAATCATCTTCGTAAATTATTCCTAATAATTAATTAAGTTAATGGAATATGGCGTACTTTCGCTTTTCGTTTAGTTTTTTTCGTGAAAGCAAAAAGTGGTGAGAAAGGAACTCATAAATCCATAGTGAGAGTTTGACCGCTTTTGTGTTGAGTTCTTGACCCCAGTTCACACCAATACTTCATTGTTTCAGAATCGAATTGAGACAAACAGCCCATTCTCCAGCTTCTTAGAAGTTCATCACCATCAGCGGTAGCAGTTGCCTTTTAGCACCGGTCACTGGACACCTTCTCCAGAATTCACCAGACCTCTCTATCATGGGTGTCACGAAGCCAATACTTTCGGAGCTTGTCTACTTCGTCACACAATCTTATTTTCTGTGGGGTCCATTTTGTTCTGCAACCAGTGCACAAAAAGTATAATATGTACACAAACGATTTCAAATTCTGTAGATAGCTCAGTTTCTTTTGTTTTTACATGAAAAAATATCGATTCCCTATGCCGACGAATCCAAAAGTGCACTTAAAACTTTGTCATGGGAAAAATATTTGCTGAACGTAAGATTTTTGCGCCCTCTAAATACAAAAATTGGAGAGACCATCGGCCTTATCCCTCCAAGACGTGGGCGATGATGGCTCTTCACATCACTATCATCATTATATTTCCTCATGTAGACACATGGATTCATAAACCGCCTCACGCAGAACTTGAAACCCAACACGTTCATTTCCCTATAACCCTCTAGTGTTTCGCATTCTGTCAGATAAAACTTATTCTAGTTCGTCACGCAATCTTATTTTCTGTGGGGTCCATGTTGTGAGCCAGGATTTCCAGCGGTTGTCAGATATTCAAGCAACATGACTGGCTCGATGTCATTTGAGTTTTCTAAAAAAAATTTCTTTCTTTGGCTTCTGTTTGTTTTCTAACTTACTGTGCTGTCTTATGATATCTCCAAGTGATGTTCAACATAAACCTCTCTGGTACACATTGAATGGTTCTGAGTTTGCGAATCAGTCTCTTGCCTAGGTGCCATGTTTCACCTCAATAGGTGATCGTTAAGAGGATGCATTGGTTGTATACTCTTTTTTTTAGGACCAATGGGATTTTCTTGTTCTTGAAGGTTGAGCTCGCTCTACCGAAAGCTTGCCATCCTAGAGTGATCCTTTGTTTGATTTCTCCTTCTTTTGATGATTCTACTGAGATTCGTTTCCGTGTTTCAGAACCATATGTGATGTGACCCTCAGAATTATTGGTCATATACCTTTCTTATTATAACTAATGAGATTTCAAAACTTTCGGCATTAACTTATTAAGGATAGTCAACTGTTGATAAGATATCTGATGAGGTTGGTTTCTCTTTGAATTTATGCCTGTAAATGTAAAGATTGAAAATGAAACATATTTCATCAATAATTGTGCTTGGTTTGCTAAAAAGAAACAGACAGTTTAGTCTCAAAATAAAAACTGCCATACGACCAATATGTTTTGGCACATGCTGTGTTAGTGGTGATCAGTTGAAAAATAGGAAAAAAAGACTGATCAATAAATGTTACTTCCCTCGCTTTCTTTGTCGCAATGGTCACTAAAATTAGAATGCTTTTGGACACAAATCAAAGGATCATTTCAGCATAAATTGTCTTCCCATACTGAAACCCTATGTTGGAGGAAGAATTTTTTAAAAAAAAAGGTCATTCTAGACTTAATAATGAGTGAATGATTAAATTTTCAGCCCTCTTGCTCCATTTGAAGCTGTCTGTACGTGCGATACATACGTAACCAGCCTGACAAGCTCAAAAACTGAAGAGACCTATGTTGACGATTTCTCTTTGTATTATTAAATGTCATTGACAGATGAATGGGTTATTATAGAACTGCCAACATGTCAGAAATGTGAACTAGTCTGCATATGCCCGTGGGGCGACTCTTGAGTGTGAGACAATTGATCGATGACAACTGAGCAAGGACAATTGAGCTGGGGGAACGATTGAGCGTGCAGACAGTTGAGCCTGAAACATTTGAGCATGAGGTAATTAAGCAGAGGACATTCTCAACTGTGTGTGTGCAAACGTTTTGCAACCAGTGCACAAAAAGGAATGATATGCACACAAACGATTTCAAATTCTGTTGATGGCTCAGTTTGTTTTGTTTTTTCATGAAAAAATATCGATTCCCAATGCCGACGAATCCAAAAGTACGCTTAAAACTTTGTCATGGGAAAAATATTTGCTCAACGTAAGATTTTTGCGCCCACTTAATACAAAAATTGGAGAGACCATCGTCCATATCCCTCCAAGACGTGGGTGATGATGACTCTTCACATCACTATCATCATTATATTTCCTCATCTAGACATCTGGATTCATAAAAAGCCTCACGCAGAACTTTAAACTCCACACGTTCATTTACCCATAAGCCTCTAGTGATTTACTACCGAGAGAATGTATCTATAGCAACTATAACCACAGGATAGATTTAAAAAAAAATGAATCTATTGTCCAAACCTCTCTAGACATAATCAAGAGAAATAGTTGAACATTTTCAGCCTTCTAGCTTCATTGGTGTATTTTGTACGCGTAACGCATACATACAAAGCCAGCCAGTCGAACCAACTTGAAAACTGAAGAAACTTATTTTGATGGTTTTGGCAACAGTTTTGGTGGACAATTCATAAACATTTTTCCAAAATAAAAGCCTAGTATTTGTAAAACTCATTCTACGTAATGTCTTTCAAACAGTAAATGTAATTTGAAGCCAGTCCGCGAATGAAGTAATTTCTCTTAATAAATATTAGATTTTAACACAAAAATAGCAGAAATGGTTTTAAGAAAGAGTCTTGCAAATTACACAGCGTTCGATGCAGTACGTCAAAAACTGTTCATTGCAAGCGATGCAATTGCCATTAATCTATATGATATTTCTTAGCGTTCCCTGACCCCCAAAATAGTGATGATGGTACGTTAGGCTGAGTTGTCGAAGATTGGGAGGATAGGAGGTACAGAAGATTTTTTTTCGACCTGTTTTATCAGAGCTTAATGTTTTCGAGATGGAAGATAATATTTGTAAAACTAATTCTCCGTAATGGCTTCGTACTGCAGTGAGTGTTTTTTGAGCCTGGGAACAAAATAATTCCGCTTTATATATACTAGTTGATCGAATGAAACTTCCGTAGAATCTGATAACTAAGGGGGTCCATGATCTCATGCCTTTGTTCTTCTCTCACCTTATGCCTGAATCTTCTCATCCCCTTCCCTATTCCTTCAAATCTACGTTGCCCATTCATGAATTTCTGTTAATATTATACAAAACATGGATTTGTTTCAAGACGTGGTAATAATCCTACCCTCTAATCAAACAACCAAACTTTCTCTTCCTGTCCTTTCGCTCCCTACCCTCTTCTTGGACAACCTAATTTTCTTTTCCGATTTTTCTCTTCCTACTCTCTTAATAAACTAACCTTTCCCCCATGTAGCTCCTCAGAGCGGAAACAAAAAAAAGAGTGGAATAGTATCACCAAGACCAGAAAGAAACTATTTGCTGAACTTTCTAAATAAAATTGCATTTAACATTTATTGAAAATGCCAATCGTCCACAATAGTTGTTTTTTGTTTGTTTATTTTTGTGTTTTTGGGGTTTTTTTTTCAACTTATTTCATTTGTGCTTAATACCTTCGAGATGAAAGATAGTATTTGCAAAACTTATTCTGCGTAATGTCTTTTAAGCAGCAAATGTTATTTGAACTCCAGCCTCGGAATGAAGTAATTTCTCTTAATAAATATTAGATTTTAATACAAAATTGTGAGAGTCGGTTCCAAGATGGCGTTCGCCGACCAACAAGCAACGTTCAACTCGGCATGTCAAAGGCTGGTCGTTGGGAAAGTAATATTATCGTCAGTAGACATATTCAATTCCACGTATGCTATCGATGCAACCAACCTTTGCGATCGGTTCAGCTCGGACACATCCCACTAACTCCGAACGACAAAAAAAAAAATATCTCGATTTGATGAATTCTCTCCCATCGACAATCGATAAATTTCTACTCGAGAAAGATGCCTTGTCTATATATGTTATGCTTCTAGAAGAATCCATTAATTTAATATCCTGTCCTATGTTTAAACAATCAGCTGGTCGCATTTACCCTCCCTTGTTTGTTGCTGTCGCTCACAAGGGGGCGCTTCCCGCAGTTTCTACTCAGTTCACTTGTCACTTGATACGCCTTGCTCCCCGGGCAGCTTAAATATTGCAATACATTCATTTACGTTTTATGAGTTTTTATGCTTCTCACTTTCATCTCGACTAAAAGCAAAAAAGAAAAGCGAGAAAAAGAGAGAGAGAGAAAGCTTTACTGTGTCATCTTGAAAACAAGGCTGGTGACTTGTTAGCTAAATACGACTATAAACCTTTTCAAACCATTAAGAATCAACACGTAAAAAGGACAAAAAAGACAGAATATTTATCTTGTAGTGTAATGTCGCAGGAAAAACATGGAAATGTAGGTTTTATTCATACATTAGCTGAATACTCGTCCAACGGACGGATTATCCGGCTAGTATATATATATATATATATATATATATATATATATATATATATATGTATATATATATATATATATATATATACATATATATATATATATATATATGTATATATATATATATATATATATATAAATGTGTGTGTGTGCGTGTGTGTGTGTATTACAATACCAATCAGGGATGCAATATGATATAATATAATACAATATCTGATGTAAGATTTCATGAAGTGTTTCGATACATTCAACTATAAACATTAAGTTTGTTTAGAGTAGAGCTTAAAATATAATGGAATTCCATTATATATACATATATATATATATATACATATATATATATATATATATATATATATATATATATATATATATATATATATATATATATATATATATGTGTGTGTGTGCATGAGTGTGTGAGATGAATATAAGAGTAAGGATTATTTATATTCTCCTGATGAAGCTCGAAGGGAACAAAACGTTAAAATAAAGAATCATTTTTTCTTCAACTTCCCATATTGTCATTTTACTGAAACACATACGTGTGTGTGTGTGTGTGTGTGTGTGTGTGTGTATGTGTGTGTGCGTGCGTGTGTGTGTGTGTATTTATATGTATTCATTGATTGGAAAGTGAGGATCCAGTTTTGTATTACAGTTACATTATAAATGACTTTCGTCTAAAATGTTTACACATGCTTTTTTTCCGCCTCAAAACTTCTGGATTCAGAAAAAAACGTCTCCTTCAATTCTGTCCTCTTGAAAGTTGGGTTCCTGTTCACTTTACACCCCTTAAAGAATTCTATATTAATGTATAAAATCAGAAGATATGTTTATTGACGGAACGTACGATAGTAACATCGTATATAACCCACCCTACTTCAAAACCTTTTGTTTTAAAACCTCTTCCCAGGTCTGTTGAGTAAGTATGCCAAATTGGGTCGGGCTGTACCCATGTTTTGGTATTTTTTTATTGCATGACAGACAAACATGCAGACTCCTCCCTCTTATATATTCAAGATATAAAGACCATAGTCACCAAGTTAGTTCACGATACAGTGAAGACACATGTCTCATTCTTTCCTCTCCTCAAAGCCGATTAAAGGGAGCGAGAGAGAGAGAGAGAGAGAAACTTATGTGAAGAAAAAAGTGTTTGCACTTAGGAATATTCTAAAATATCCATCTATCCATAGATAGTATTGGGGGAAAAAGTCATTTTTGACGAGTACAGTGCTAGTTTTATAATAATTTATCAAAAGTCTGTCTGTCTCTCCGTGTTAGTAAAACTCAAGAACGGCGCAGACTATGCCAACTAAATTTTCTTTGGTTACTCATGAATACTAGGAGAATGTTTTTAGCATATTTGTTCATTAAAATTCAAAAAAGGTTTTTAGCGCGCTCATGGTCATCTTGATGATATTGACCAGATTTCTATCAATCTATGTAAGACTAACAGTATACAGTTTTCATTATGGGTCCCCTGAATAGCCGAAACGGCGGAGTGTAGCTAGAGGTATCGT
This sequence comes from Thysanoteuthis rhombus, assembly GCA_963457665.1. Lineage (NCBI taxonomy): Eukaryota > Metazoa > Mollusca > Cephalopoda > Oegopsida > Thysanoteuthidae > Thysanoteuthis > Thysanoteuthis major. The sequence goes on from OY735230.1 coordinate 49,057,998, forward strand.
ATTAGGGTACACCTCAGATCTCTTATGGGGCTGAAATTTCCATTTAAGTCTTCTAGAGGAATTTATCGCGTTTCTTGTTTAGGCACCAATATTTACTACTATTCATAGCTCATTTTTTAGCTATTTTCCAGCAATTGGAGCCTTTTAAGCTATTTCATAGCAATAATTTAATATCATTTTTTTCACAAATTTAGCAGTTTTTAGCTATTAAAATTTACCATGTATTGGTTTATGATATTTCTTTTGGTGCGTTTTGGCGTTTTTTTGACACGATTTAGCGCGCACTGAATTCTAACTTATTATTTTTTTTTTTTTTTTTTTTTTTTTTTTTGAAGATCCCATTAATCCTAAAGAGAAGGGTGTATAACCAATGCATCCTCCCAATAGTCACTTATGGAGCTGAAACATGGAACTTAACCAAGAAACAGACCCGTAAGCTGAGAACCATGCAACGTGCACATGAAAGAATAATGCTGGGCCTCACATGGAGAGACCACAAAACAGCACAACACATCCGGGAAAAGACAAGAGTTAGAGACATCATAGAATCCATAAAAAATCTCAAATGGCGGTGGGCTGGCCATGTTGCAAGAATGGCAGACAATCGATGGACATCACGACTCACAACATGGATTCCCCGAGACCACATGCGCAACCGAGGCCGGCAAAATGTTAGATGGAGAGACGAGCTAGATAAGTTCAGGAAGTACTGGCTCCGTGACGCCCATGATAGAGAAGTGTGGCAAATCCTGGGGAAGGTCTATGTCCAACGACGGACGCTAAAAGACTGATGATGATGATGATGATGATGAATTCTAACTTAACATCGAAATTTAACTTACAATTGTTTCTATGTAGCCGGTATTTTTTTTCGTATTAAATATATTTTTTCCTCTCATGTTACAGTCGACTGCGTTGTCACAATGACATCTGAATGATAGTTCATTTTAATGTGTGCAGTGTCGATTATATTACAGATATGTTATATCATTTCTTTTGTGATGGAAGATCGGGGTAATTGAATGCTCAGTCAATATTAGACAATGTTTATTTCATTATAAGAAGATACCCCTGAAAAATGACAGGTTATTTATGTATGGATTGGCATTAAGGAACACAAGGCTATTTTTTTTTTCGCATAATTTATTCATGATAATTCAAGTATCCTAATTCCAAGTTGTTTCAAGTCTCAGCTCAACATTGAACATTTCGTTCATTCACTTCAAGTCTAAATTCAACTCAAGCTGTTTCAATGTGCGATGGTCAGACATGAAGTCTTAGAAGTTTCTATGACGTAATCTTTATTGTTATGTCATAATAGGAAGGTAAATCAACCAATGAGATCACTCCATTTGAGCGCAAACAAACAAATAAACAGAAATATATGCATAGAAGCTCATCATATGGTTAGATGTTCATGGAATTATCCATTTTAGGGTGTGAATTCCCCCCCCTCTCTCTCTCTCTCTCTCTCTCTCTCTCTCTCTCTATATATATATATATATATATATATATATATATATATATATATATATATATATATATACTAGAATAAATCTGTCAAAAAAGACGGTTATTCATGTATGGATCAGCACCGAGAAGCCTGCAGCTATTTTATCAAGTGATTAATTTTTAATAATTCAAGTATCCCAATTCTACTAATTTTTTTTTTGTCTCAATGCATCTTAAGCTGTTTTCTTGAGTGATGATCAGACTTGAAGTTTTAAGAGTTTCTATATGATTCTTATTGCCATGTTAGAAGGCAATTTAACAAATGAGATGCTTAAGCACAAGCAATGAAAGAATTTTCATTTATACTTATCATATGATTAGATCATTATCATTACTACTATTATTACTATTATTATCATTATTATAATTATCATCATTATCGTTATTATAACTATTTTCATTATCACTATTATTTCTATCATTATCATTATTATTACTATTATTAATATTATTATTATCATCATTATCATTATCATAATAATAACTATTATCCTTATCATTATTATTATTCTTTTCATTATTATTATTCTTTTCATTATTATTATCATTATCATTATTATAACTAATATCATTATTATAGTTACCATTATCATTATTATCCTTATCATTATCATAGCTATTATCTTTATCGCAATTATCTTCATTTTTTATCATTGTCATTATTAGCTATTATTATGATTATTATTATCACTATTATTATTATTATTAGTAGTAGTAGTAGTAGTAGTAGTATTGTCATCAATATTATTATTATTAACATTAAAATGATAGTATTATTTATGTATCGATCGGCTCTTAGGAACACTAAGCCCTTTTATAAGGCAATCTATTTTTAATAATTCAAGTATCCTAATTTTAATGCTGTTTTTTTCAAGTTTCAACTCATCATTAAACATTTACTTCATTCATTTACTCACTTTTTCATCAAACTCCAACTATTGAGTTTTGTCTTCATTTTGATATGTAACAACGGGTGACAACGACCAGACCCAAAACCAGTGACGTCATGCACGAATAACAATGAATCAGTGACGAACGCAAAAACTGATGACGAATTCACTACCACTTATCCGTCCAACTCAGGTCGACTTGTTTTGCTGAAGTTTTCAAATCTCATTTACAGGAACGACTAATGAAGGATCTGAAATGAGACACATAGTTTTAGAATAATTTTGTATGCATTCTGTTTTGTTGACCTTTTAGATTTTAATGGGGTTTTGGGGTTAAAGGAGGGTTTGAGTTTGAAGGAAGTTTTGGGTTTTAGGGAAGTTTTGGGTTTAAAGGAAGTTTAGGGTTTTAATGGAGTTTGGAGTTTAAAGGGAGTTTAGGGTTTTAATGAAGTTTGGGCTTTTGAGGAAGTTTAGGGTTTCAAAAGGAGTTTGGGATTTTAAGGGAGTTCGGGGTCTTAAGGATGTTTGACCCTAGTGCAGTCAAGCTTATTTCTTTCATTTTAGTTTCCAACGTCCATCGATTCTGTGACGTATTCAGCATTGTTATGTCATCAAAACAAATATCATTTTAATACGCCATTCTAACAGTATTTTCTCCTGCTGTGTTAATCTATTTCACATAGACCAATCTATCATAACTTTGAGGTTATGGCACAGATCGGACAGGGCAACCATTCAAGTATACAACTATACGTACTAATTTGCATATATGGGTAAATATATTCAATGATTTTCATTCAGTTACTTATTAATGTTATACCATGACCTGCCGCTTCGCTTGCAGTTATCATATAAGTATAACTACAGGCTCATCTGATGGTGGCTACTAATACTATAAGTGAAACCGATATTGTAGGGAGAGGGGAAAAAGTTAGGTAGTTCGATAAGAAGAAGGTAGGGAAAGACAGGATAGAAACGAAAGTTGGATATTCTTAGAAAGAGGGAGGAATGGAGAGGAGAGGAAAGAATGTTAAGTAGTTTAAAAAGACGGTACGAAGAGAGTGGGTGGAAACGAAAGTTAGATATTCTTAGAAAGAGGAGGGAAGGAGGAAGGGAGAAAAGAAAGTAAGGTAGTTTAATAACGGGGTAGGAAAAGAGAGGGTAGAAAAGAAAGTTGGTTATTTTAAGAAGAAAGTAGGAAGGGGGAGAGGAGAAAAGAAGGTTATGTAGTTTATTATCATCATCATCATCAGTCTTTAATCATCAGTCGTTGGACATAGACCTTCCCAAGGATTCGCCACACCCCTATATCGTAGGCGTCGCAGAGCCAGTACTTTCTGAATTTGTCTAGTTCGTCTCTCCATCTTGTATTATGTCGGCCTCAGTTGTACAGGCTGATGGCTGCTACTGATATTATTAATGTGACAGACATGATTCATTATGTCTATGATTTACCTGGCTTAGTCGAGCGTTGGCGAACCTCTCTCGCCTGGCGAGTCGAAAATATACTGTTTTGAATAATCCTGTTATCGGAGTGTCTCTTACACGTATACGTATAGTTTAGCTTGGGGTGAGTGCTTATTGATAAGAAGTCTATTTTCTAAGATATTTATAAAAAGAGGAATTCAATGAAACTTAATTTGAAATTTCAAAGTATATTTATGGGAGAAGGATAATAAAATGACATTGCAGAGAGATGACACGCATGTCATAGGATCGCCCTTCCTGACCTAGTCAAGGCAAAAAATGCGACGCACTCTGTAAGGAACAACCTCACTACACGGTTGTAATGGTCCAGGTGACAATTAACTATTGCTCCGCGGCGATTCTCAACGATGTAAACATTTCGTGCCCAACAATCTTATATATCATGAACATTTGTCTAAATATGAGATAAACAAGTCTGGTTAGTCATTCAATAGAAATCGTCACGTTACTAATGCCTTCTGGCTGCATACCGTGTTGGGGGTGATCAATTTAAAGAATTGGGAAAGTTACTTTTCTTGCCTCTTGTTGGGTGGTGATCACTAAAAAAGTCAGAATTTAAAAAAAAATAAAACAAGCATGGATGCTGCCGGACACAAACTAAGAACCGAACTAGAATGAATTTACACTTCAAATTGTACTCCGACTAAAAACCTTTCAAGAGAGGGAAATTTCTCCAAAAGAAAACTGATTCTTCTTATACATTTTAAGGAATATATATTGAAATTTTCAGCCCTTTAGCTTCATTGGTGCGGCCTGAACACGAAATACATAACAACCGGAGCAACCTGACAACTGAAGAAACCTATGTTTACAGTTTGTGTCGACGATTTTGATGATGGAGTTGACTTGATCATCGTGAATTCGTCAGACGTTGGTTCGTTGCAAACATGATGATGACCACACAAAAACCAGTGACGTCATGACGGCTCGAACGAGAGTTATGTAAGCAAAAACTGATGACGAATTCACTTTTTCAAATCAAGCTGACTTATTTTGTTACATGAGCTACAACTAATATAGGAATTGAAATGAGATACATAGTCTGGGAATAATATTGTTTGGAGAAATGAATTCTATTTTGTTTACTTTTTAGATTTTAATGAAGCAAGGGGATTTGACCCTAGCGCAAGCAAGCTTATTTCAATCTCATTTGAAAAAAATATATTTCTGTCACGAATTCTCGTCGAAATTCCCCCGTATTATGAAAACGGTTTTCTTCATATCTTTATTTTGTAAAATACTAATTGGTGTATGCCAACACTGGCTCATGGACAGATTTATTGAGTGTTAACGATTGATTCCTTCATAGAAAACATTAATAAAACTTGAAATGATTGTTGGGTTTTCATTGTCGGACAAATGTCGAATAATAAGAAAGCCTTTGTTTTCAAATGTTTTTTTTAGGTCTCTTTGGAGGCTTGTGTTGTTATGTATGTAAATAGGTTTATTTCGTTGTTCCCTCCCCCCTTTTTTTTGCTTTTGTCTTTTCGGTTCTTGAAGTTCAATTTTTAATTAAAAGATCAATCAATCAGATTTATTCACAACTTCATATAGGCAGATTGTTTGGACAAAAAACCAGCCAACGATAGAGTGAGACAGAGACAGAGAGATGGAGACAGACAGAGAAAGTGAGACAGAGGCAGTGTGTGCACGCATGCGCGTATGTGTGTGTGTGTGTGTGAGAGAGAGAGTTTAAGAGAATTTGAAGCTGTGTATTTGCTCTATTGAGGGAACGAAAAGAGAGAGAAAACATGAAGGAGAGAAAGAGAGAGAAAGGAAAATATGTGAGGGAAAAAGAAAGAATCAAACTGGATGTATGTGCTCATGTGTATACGAATTGAGGAATAGACAGAGAGAGAGAGAGAGAGCATTACTTAGGGTGGGGCTCGGGTAGTAGGAAGAGGGTGGATGAACGGACATATGAACGCTGTAAGGCGGGTATTTCTGTCGGCACCTGTATGTCTATCAGTTTTTGCGAAGAAATCTGTCTGTACACCCGTGTATCTGTGCTTAGACGGCTCCAGGATATTCATTATCTTTTGGTGTCAGTCGTTGGACATACACATTCACCAAGATTCGCCAGACCTCTCTATCATGGACATTGCGGAGCCAGTACATTCTGAAGTTGTCTAATTCGTTATACCATCTTATTTTCAGTCGGACAGTTTCGGATATGATCTCTGAAGATCATCCGGGTATGATCTCTGGGGAATCCACGTTGTGAATTGTGGGGTCCAGTGGTCGTCTGACATTCTAGCAACAAGACCAGTCCATTGCCATTTGAGTTTTCTTATAGTTCGTATGATATTTCTGACTTCTGTTTTTTCTGTAATATACTGTGCTGTCTTGTGATCTCTCCATATGATGTTGAGCATGATTCTTTTACGTACACTTCACATGATTATTGATTTGAGGGTCAATCTTTTGGTAAGGTTCCATGTTTCAGCTCCATAGGTGACTACTGGGGGGGGGTACATTGATTGTGGGCCCTTCTTCTTGGGATTAATGGGATTTTCTTGTTTTTGAAGGTTGACTTTCCTCTACCGACAGCCTGTCAAACTTGAATGGTTCTTCGTCTGATTTCTTCTTTTGAGGATTTTATTCCGATTCATTTTCCCGTGTAGATGTAGTTCTCTACTTTCTTCAGTTGTGCGTTTTCGATGTTGATTATCGTGTCTTCATTTTTGTTTCACATAACATTTGTTTTACTGAAGTTTATATGAAGACCAACTTTTTTGCTTTCTTAGTTCAGTTCGTCTAGACATTATGTTTGTGCAAGAGTTCCCAGCACTCTCTTTCGCATGCTTGAGGATTAATACAACACGGAAATAGTCTTTGGCACAACTAAAATTACATATATATATACAACTGGACCTCACATAAATGAATCCCCGTAGCCCACGAGGGTGCCAGAACTACTTATCTAAAAAGATACCCGTAGTTTTCTGATAAATACCAGCACAAGATTGGTGCATTGTTGGTCCAAACTGACCATAGAGATCCCAAAAATCATCTTTGAAAAAACGTTTTTAGATGGTGATTATTGATGTAGTCGAGGAAATTTTCAAGGTTGTATACCCCAAAAAAGGGATTTGAAGCGCCTCAACTTACACACACACACACACACACACTGTCAAGCAAACAAGAAAAATCCGTTACCCATTTGGCTAGTGGGTCAGGTGGGCCATTTGTGGGGCTACGGTGATTCGACAGATGATTGCATGTGCTTGTGTGTGTGTACTATTTATTTACTCTCCCACCAGAGCAAAATGTGACACAAGTTCGGGGCTTCACGTAGGGGAAATAGGTGACACCCTTGAAAAATAGCTCCAGCCGACGCGACTTTGGTTTGCTAAGCAACCAAAGAAACCACCGTCACGAAAGCATCAGGACGAGCCCGACCTCTTCCATTAAGTACAATGGAACAGTGCTGCCCCGGGGCGCCGTAATAGTGGGAGAGCCCAAAGACGAATCCAAAGGCTCCCAATGCACGTAGCAATGCGCAGCCTCAGTATAACTTCATTGACTAACACATTGCACCGGTGAACTCAGTCTTTGATACATACCATCTCCGGCCCATTCGGCAGGCAACTGTTTGTACCAGCGCCTCGGGCTCTGCAAGGGAACAGATACTACACTTAAATCTATATGTACGGCAGCAAATGTATATATTTGTTTGCTAGCATGAGTGTGTATGACGGAGCAAAAATTTGAAGGTCTAGGGCGAAGGGTACTTGGCTGCTTTAGAGTTCCTTCCTTACATTTAGTGAGATTAGATGAAGAAGGAAATATTGCAATCAATAGACATACACCATTACTTGAACGGTGAAAAACAAGCCTGAAGCCAAAATTATGATTTAAGCAATTCATGTACGTACAAATATGTCCTTGCTCATTGCATAATGTAAATAAAAATGCAATTGGTAAACCACTACAGACAGACCCCGATAAGGGTGTTTATTTCGTTCCATACTGTTCAAAACTGCACTGTTCGAGGTCTTATCATTATTTAATGCTTTTACGAGCCCTTGTTTAGTTACATTGATCTGGACGGCAATACCTTGACCGTACGACATGAAAACAGCTCGAGCTATTCCTGTATACATGTTACGCTGAATCAGTAAAAGTGCTTAATTGGCGAAGTTTTGACTCAATTCTAAAAATAAATAAACACGTAGTTTTAATTTGATCACAAGTTCATTTAATCAAAACAATGATAAAAAAAAAACAACTATTTTTTTACGATCAAAAGTTTAGGTAATCTAACTTTTTCTCTCGAAAACAAGTAAATTCCGTTAATTCTGCAATCGCACCGATTCGGCGTAACAAATATCAAGCTTTTAGACCCACCCTCCATTGGGGTCCTGGAGGGTGTTTTCAACTAACCCCCCCCCCCGTCAGCTACGCCCCCACACGGATGGATAGGTACACGGGGCTGGGACAGGCTTTGCCTAACCATAAATAGTTTCCTCTATGTAACTGTCACTATGTCAACTGTGACACCGGCCGAACGATTATTACGTGTCGCGCATGTAGCGCAGATAGATTGAAACCGTCTCATTACCCAAAACACGGATGTAACCAAACAAGAAGGGTCATAAAACGCTTTCTTCATAGTACGCACTCCACACTCGGTGAATATTTTATTCGTAAAAGACCCGAGTTTTATGACAGAGCCGAAAGCAATCAATACAGAAGCGACAAACACGCGAAAATTGATCGCTAAATAATGCATCTCGACCCATCAAAGGGATTCATGGTGGCCAGTCCATCAGGAAGATGGATATATATATATATATATATATATATATATATATATATATATACTGGAACGTGGCACACCGACATCCGTAGTGCAGCGCCTTCGCTGAGAGAGTGGGAGCGAGAGAGAGAGAGAAAGAGAGAGAAAGAGAGAGAGTGGGAGAGAGAGTCTTGTACAAGAACCATGCCCGCATTTTATGCATCATATGCACACAAATGCACGCAAGAAATACAAACATACACAGGGAAATACCACGCATAGAATGCACAGACACGTATAGAAACATATTCACATACCACACGCAGACACACACCGAAAACACCATATTCACAGACACTCATACACAAACACACCATGCACATACAAACAGAACGCTCACACAGATGCTTGCATGCATATGCGCACGCTCTCAAGACATTCACACGCATGCACACGCACATACCACTGCGTGGAAACACACACACACACATACACATATACACAATACTTGCACACATACACATGCACTGACAGGCACACATACATATGCAACTACTCACACACTCACACTAGCTGTCTCTCGCGCACATGCACGAACACACGCATATAGGCACAAATACATACACACACACATACCTCACGTATCCACACGACTACATACGGGCTCACAGCTATGCACGTATACACACACACATATACGTACACAAATGTGCACATACAAACGCATGCACACACTCCTCGTTGATTGCTTTCCAGGAGATTTGCCATCGCCGAGAGAAAGAGAGATGCAGACGACATCAAAGAAATGGCGCTTTGAAAGCTTTATTAGCTACCCGTTCTGCGTAAATACTAAGTGTTTATGGAGGACAGAGACTCAGTTGCAAGTGACGAAAACACTGATTCCCCTAAAATGGCGACACAAACAAATTGATGTCAATGGGAGAACGAACGGACCGAAGTTTCATGCCGGTTTTCTCTTCGCAGATTCATTTGCAGCAACTGTTCTTGCAGTCTTTGATGGTCGTCGTCGTCGTCTTTGTCGTCGTCAGAGGCAATAAGTGTTGTGGGGGGGGGGAGAAAAACGAGAGGACCAACAACACCAGGGCATTTATACTTGATCGTACTCATCACAAATATGTAAATACACACACACGAACATGCATAAACATACATGTGCATACATACTTATACATGTATACATACACACATACACGCTCTTGCACACACTAACAGATGCATACGCATGCATACATTCACAAAATCGAAGACATGCACTTATGCATACACAACAATATACACACCATATACACGGAGAAACATACACAAACACTTACAATATATATATATGTATAAAATACGCACATGCATTCTCTCTCTCTATCGCTCTCTCTCTCTCTCTCTCTCTCTCTCTCTCTCTCTCTCTCTCTCTCTCTCTCTCTGACGCACAAAACGCAAACACACGAACACACATACGAATAGATCACGCAAATGCACTTGCACCTCGTCCATTGCTTTCCATCGCTTCACTTTCCAGTCTCGTTTGTTCTACCTTTTCTTGGTAAAAAAAAGCAAAAAACTCTCTCTCTCTCTCTCTCTCTCACACACACACACACACATATGTATACACACACACACACACACACACACACATCTTCTCTCTCCATCTGTATGTGACTTGCAATTACCAGTCGAAATGGATCACATTAAAAACACTGTCGTATACACGGATGTTTCGGAAAGGGCGATTACAGCTATGTCGTCCATTAAGGCAGACGACAGAGTGAATATTTTATTGCGATGTGATTTTTGCAAATCCGAGGCATTTTTTACAAGAGGAACAGCACATTCGTTGAATATGGATGAGATGTTCTTCGTTCGTGACGACACGGTTCTTTCTTGATTCTGGTATTCGGTTTCCCGTAAATAAAAAATCGGGTTTGAGCAACATTGCTAACTCTGATTTGCTTTTTCCGGCTGAAACTCCTTCAAAGATTGGCTAAAAATGCTTCATACCCATTTAAAGCCAGATCATCGGATAAAATGATTATATTCTAAGACTCCAGAACTAATAATAAATGAAAATTGCAAGTTTACCTTAAACTTACCAGATTTACCAGATTTGTGGTAGATTTGCTGAAAAAATAGTATGACGTCAAAAATACTCTCAAACCAAAAGTTTAGTTTAAATTTGATTTATCAATCGAAGGTGAGAAAATAATGGAAATCATGAAAAATATTTTCATTTGTAGTTTGATCTGCTTTAACTGACCTTTAGGAATGGCTATGATCGGTTAGTTTTTTCCATTTTCAGTATACTTGATGGCCGAAATATATTTCTCTGGGTGTTGTTTGTTCTAGAATGGATGATGTTCAGGAATTAAGAAAAACACGGTGCTTACAAGACCGGAAGGTTGTGAACAAATACAAGGTATGAAGTCCAACTAAACTGAATGGACCCCGTTATGTCTCTACAGACAATGGCACATCCTCTCCAGTGCACATGCCTGGGTGAAGCGTAGGAAGATCCTAGGATGTCGTCAGAATTCCCTCTCGGCCTCGCTGACGTAGACCAGAGGAAAACAGAGAGAAATACACCTGTCAAAGGAATCTAGACAAAAGGAATCTGTCAAAAAAGGCAACTGTAGTATGGACCACTACAAGTTACAATTGTGTTCGGTTTAATGCATCAGTCAAAGGACAGTACTAAAGTACAAATATTTTGATTGAATTTGTACTAATTGAATAATTTAATGAAACCACAATGAAACTTTTTTGATTTAAATTCACAAAAAATTACCAAATTAGAATACTACAAATCCAGTTGAAATATTCGTACTACAGGGTTGACATTCTGAACTGATGTCTTTTGATCGAACGCGATTGTATCTTACATAAGTTCGTACTACACAACCGTCGTATTGGTTGATGCCTTGATTTTAACCATAGCTTGGACTAAAAGAGTTTTAGTAATGTCTTTTCAAAATGAACTTGAACAAGACAGACTTGAGTTTGATATGGAATAGCCGTTTCCATTGTCTAGACTGCTACCGACTCCGCTAATCGCACCTCGTTCAGATCACCATTAATACATTCTTTCGGACAAAATTCAGAAGAATTTTTACACCTAATAATCTGTGGCTTGTCTTTCCAATTTTTATCTTTATTTCAGAAACTAGATTTAAATTACAGAAGCTGATAGATATTTATTTGACCTGGTTTAGCATGTTGAAATCAGGATTAGGAGGACTGGCGCTACACAATCTTCATTTTTCCAGACTAATTCATATATGCACCATAATAAGCAAAGCGTAGAAAATATCCAAGGAACATTCTATTGCTTTTCAAAGGAATTTACTAATAATATAACCCACTTATACAATACGCCATCTATTTACACAATACTCTATTTTCTGTCTGTAATATTTGTCAAGGGAGATAACTACTGAATGCAAATTATAGAATACTTTCCTCTTATTTATTTATCTATTCCAAATGCGTAAAAAATCTTGGTTGAACATTAACATGAAAATGCTGAGTAACATTTATTTGATATATATTTGAGTACAATGCAATTGCAAAATCATCTAAATGCTTGCGTTATTTTTTGACATGGGACAAGAGAGTAAACTAGTTGTTGGATTAAAATTCATGTTAGATAGAAAAGAAAAGCCGTTTAATACACTACGACCAAAACAGGTCTGGTTAGTCACTCATTAGAAACAGTCATGTGACCATCATCTTTTCAGCAGCTGGATGTGATCAATTAAACAGTTGGAAAAAAGGGGGGATCTATTATCAATCTATTTCTCTCACCTTTTAGTGAATCAGTAAAAAGTCTGATTTCTTTTCTTAAATCATGCAGACGCAAACCAGTGACCGATTTAGCGTTAACTTATATTGTAAAATTGACCCCCATCAAAAAAACATATTTAGAGGGAGATTTTTCGTATCGTTTTTCTAGACATAATAACAAGTAAATAGCCCCATTGTTTAGTCCGTACGCGTCATACATTCATACGTAGCCAGCCAGCCAGTCAGTCAGCCCAACGTGAAATCTGAAGGAATTAATTCTGACAGTTTTGGTGACAGTTCGTTTCAAGGCAAAAAGTGTTATTTCCATTTCGGTAATGTTTGAAGAAGGGAAAATCCTCGAAAATCTTGATAAAAAATTCAACTTGAGTCCCAACTATGAAAACAACAGGAGAATGTGACGCAATTATCTCCTTATTTCTTCTAATTTTCAATACATGAAGAACTATAGCCAGTGTTGCCAATTTAGCGCTTCTCGGGAGAGAATCAGCACGTTTCTTGTTTTGGCAGTGCGAAATACGCTGAAGTAGCAAGGGCGCTTTTAAACAAACGAGCCATTTTGAAGCGTATTTTCGGCTATTTTTAGCGACTTCTTTGGTGTTTTCAGGACATTTACGGCGTTTGGGGCTAATCCTTTTAATCTAGCAACCTCTAGCACTTCTTTGCAGTCAAACTAACACGAAATATTTTTGAGTTGGTGACACTGATTATAAATCATTATTATTAATTTTTGACTACAAAAGCTTATTCTTTGTTATTGACTCACTGTCGTAAATTGACGACCCGAGTGAAAGTTGCGATAAAAAGCAATTAAATAAGTTAGGATGAAGGTAAATAGTTGGCACAAGTTAACAATAAGAGAAAGCAAAGCATTATTATTTTCCATCTTGCCAATATTTGAAGAGCAAAAAAACCTCGGAAATCTTGATACAAAATTGAGGCAACAGCGAAAACAACAAGAGAATGTGTTGTCGTCTTCTTAGCAACGCTGAAACCACATCGTTCCGCGTGTTTGTCAAGAGAGAAAAGAAGTCGCACAAGGGTCACATTGACTACAAGACAAGGCGAGACCAGTGACAACGGCTCAGGATATCTGACTTGTTAACAACTGACAGATTGAGTTCCAGGTCAAGGGGTCAGCTCAACTCAAAATGTTTGCCATCTGTTTAAATTTGCTCTTAGTGAAAGATAAAATTTGTTTCTTTGTACACGGCAGGGAGGGGTATAATGAAAAAAAGGAGAGCAACGATAGAAAACAAAGCTAGAACGACTGCTTTCAGTGAATAACACCAAAAAAAAGAGAAAAAAAGAACTGGAGAAGATTGGAGCTGTCAACATTTCAGATCGTGGGTTTTAGTCATTTTATTTTTTATTTCGGTGCAAAAATTAACTTGTACGAAATTCGCTGATTGAGGAACAAGTTGCTGGTGTCATGTGCCAAATGCAATTTTTTTTTTTAGCCCAGCGATGACCGGCTTTGGCCACGAAGGTTCCCAACGTGTCATGGGAAAATGAAAATCTCAGTCTATGAGAAATGCCATGAACAATCCCGAGAGATCTTCACCTTCTTCTGATGTCATCAAAATAGCAGCTCTCCGTTGACAGAAGAATAAAAAGCAACAAGGAACGAAATTATTAAAACTATTTCTTGAAATCGCATTACGAAATCCAATTTGAAGGAGGAAAGTCTGCAACGTAGCAACAGATAACAAGTAGTTTAGGGGGGTGGGGTTTGACGCCTTGTGGGTCCCCCTCAAACGATTAGTGGGATTCGATGATGAAAGGAAAGTTTGTAATAAATAGACAAGCAATATCACTTGATAGATGAGAAATGAAGCCCGAAGTCTACATTATTTTTATGCAATTCATGTATATATTTAATACTGAATCGGTGAAATTGCTTAATTATTGAAGTTTTCATTTTTATACAATAAATAAATCAAAAAGAAATCAAACATGTTTTGACAAAAGGTAAATTTCCCCAATTAAACAATTTCATTGATTCGACTTGACATGTACACATATGTCCCTGTTATTGTATAATACCACTAGAAACACACCAGGTGAATTAATACTTATAAAGCTTTTGCCCCTTTTCCGTTAAGGGCCTAGAAAATAGTGTTTACTAAGAGAACCCTACCCTCCTTCCTTCTCAAGTGATATCAAGTGAGGTGTGGAGTAGCCGAATGAGTGAAGGCATGGAGTCTGGAATCGGCGATCCGAGTTCAAATTCCGACTGAGACAGTTTCTGTTCGCTTCAAACAAGTGTTTTTTAGAAAGGCATGAATCCGTTTATTCTCCACCCCCCAACTATGGTTGAATAGTAGAACAGACTGGTCTTTCTAGACTTCGGGGGCAACCAATCTAGGGGAAGAAAAACTTTGATTCCAAAACCAGCTCAAAGGGGAATGTGCGCCGTCTAGTTTTAATATCACTCTTGACACACCCATGATGAAATCGTCTGTTTATTCCCCAACGACCCAGCACTAAGTTACAGGGTTTTGAAAAAACAAGTAATGTTACTCCAATTGAAGAAACCAGTGTGTGTGTGTGTGTGTGTGTGTGCACTACGATTACTCGACATTTTGCCATTGTACGAGGTTGATATACAGCAAATCTATTGGTCAGCCCACTCAGAACTGCAGAGTCGATTTTGAAGCTGTCTTGATCAGCGGTTCCTGAGAAATCATAATAAAAATGAATTAAAAAAACTACAAACTATAGATCTTTTATCAAAAATTTCAGATCTAAATTCAGATATAAAATATCTACGTTGGCAACACTAAAAGAAGCAACCAAAATAATCGAAGTCGTAGTTTCGTACGACGGACGGAAATTTCTTTTACATGACAATTATACACACCGTACAGTTCCCTCCCTACAATCATCTTATGAACGGGCTCTTCCCTAGTAACGTTAAAAACAACAACAAAAAACAAGTTAACTGTGATAAGAAATCGGAATTCCCACTTACATAAAACGTAATTTGTATCCATACATTTTTGGTGTGTGTGACACTTTTCTGTTACCAGAAGAGTCCACTACATGGAGAGAAGCAATTTGCTTATCTTTATGTAATCAACTCTCCTGATGACGGAGAAATCGACATTTTGAGATCTGGGAACGCTCAGAATGTTTCCCTGTATAAATCAATGATAATTGCTTATTCGCTTTACGCCATTTCTGCTTACAAAATGTGTTTATAGGAACGCAGGGAAACCTGTATTGTCATAAAAAGCTGTCAAGAAATCATGGTCCTGCTCAGTCAACTCATGGATTTACAGCTCTTAAAGGAGATCTCTGTGGCAAAGGAAGAGTGACCGTGGTTTCACCGCAGACCACTTCCGAGGCAAAGAAAACATCACAAAAAATGTTCTTGCCCAGTATTTATTTAATCCAAGAGAATTTCTAGCACAGTGATTCTTCATTGGGGGTGCAACACCCCTTCGGGTGGTGCGTAGCAAAATTTTAGATGGTGTTAGGAAACGGTTGCAAACAAACCTAAAAAAAGAAAAAGAAAAGTTTGCTGATATGCACAACTTCTGTTTCATTCATTGGCTGGGTAATTTTCGGATATGGCCATCTTCCCTAATCCCAGGAACAAATACACGATCTACTTTTGATTTCAGCTAGTTACTGTTTGAAGCAGAAGCTGTTGGCTGGATACTTTTCGGACAAGTACGCAGAAAAATGTATAATAGTTAATTCTCTTTCTTAATTCGACCCGAAACGAGTGCTCAAGGTAGATTGAGACGGGCCGAATCCGAATATGCTACAATCTTTGGTTTAGGATGCGTGATTCTCTAGTTATGAGGGCACAAATATACATGCACAGATTCATACGTGTATTACTACTTTAGATACATATCGTATTTCACAGCCTATAAGACGCACTTTTTTCTAGGTTTTCTCTTGAGACCTATGCAGCATAACAACGGTAAAGATGACATGAATTTGACAAGAAAATTTCAGTTGTCAATAGAGGAAACCTTCTTTTTTTTTCATCAAATTAACTAATATAAGCACTCAGCAGGGTGTGAAAAAGCATGGTAACCCTGTTACGCCGCTACGAGACACACCTGCTTGTAAGGAAGACAATGGTTAATGCTAAAAAACGGACCAATTCCAGTCAGTGATGACCCCCGATTAGGAGAGCATTAGATGCTCATTTCAGGGACTGCAATAAGCAGCGGGGTGAAAAGTGACATTTCGCTGTTGGTGAGGACATAGGAACACACACACACACACACACACACACACACACACACACACACACACGCACAGAGACTCTCGGGTGATAAGAAGGATTAAGAATGATAAATCTAAAATCTTTTTTGGATAAATAAAGATTGAAATCAAAAAGTTCCATTTAGTTCTTTATCGGCTGGTTGATTCGAAATTTCAGTTAAAAACAACGCTCAAAATTTGAGACGCCGACTGAATATCAGCATGAACGTTTGGAAGGCACTTTTGGTCAGGATTCTCTGATAAGAGGCACAAAATCTCTTGATCGCAACCTGGTACTTATCATTCATTCATCTGTCCCTAAAAAGGTCGAAATCCAAGAAAATCTAGAGATAAAACTTCTTGATCAGTAATTCTGCGTTGGAAGCGGGCTAGACTAAATACAATACTTGTATTGGGTACGTTCAAGGCTCAAAATAGATGTTTGTGCATTTGGGGAAAGATGCCATATTTCACTGCGTATAAGACGCGCTTTTTTTTAAAGTTCTGGTAGGGATATGAAAGTGTTATCAATTGTTCTCTAACATTACTGTGCTATGAAAATAACGAAAACAGTCAGCTACAGTGGGGTTGATCTAGATTTTAGAAGATAATGGTAATATGAAATTATCCGATAGAGTGGCGGGGAAACGAGTGGGGAGTTGATTTTTTTTTTTCGAGTTCAGTCTTTTTTCGAGTTTTTTTTTTTCGCAGTTGCGTCTTCTATGGTCGCGCGTCTTATAAGCCGTGAGAAATAGTATGTGGCACACTTTGAGGATATTTGTGGCACACTGCCGGCAGAATACAAGATGGGGCGATGAACTAGACAAGTTCAGAAAATACTGGATCTGCGACGCCCATGATAGAGAAATATGGCAGTTTCTGGAGAAGGACAATTTCCAAAGATGGACGATAAAAGACTGATGATGATTGTGCTGGGGCACACAGTTTGGGAACCACAGGATCAATAAAAAGAGAGTGCCCCTCTTTTTATTGAACCAGCGGTTTTCTAACATTCGGCTGGGGAGTAACAAAGGTGAAAAAAATCTTCTATGACTCAATGCGAGCGTTAAGATTCTTTTCTTCCTTCAGCCATTAACACCCTTTCTTTTTGTTATTGAACATGAATATGAATTGAAAAACTTTCACCTTCAAGAAGAAAAAAAAAGAGCAAAGAAAGTGGAAAGAAAGGAGAAAGAGGGGTTAAAATAGGAGTCAGTCGTCCCGATGAATACACGCTCATGTGTGTCACCGAGAGAAAGAACAATAGGATCTGTAATGATCGTCTAAGGGATCACACCTGTGGCAAAAAGAAAAAAGGGGGGGCCGGCGACAGACATTTATACATTGACACGTGTAGTCACGTGCGTCTCTCGAACAGGTGCGTATGCAAATTCGGGAGCGTGAAACAAACCTTAGGAAAATAAATGGGGGAAAAAAAGGGAGAAAGACGAGAAGGGTCTGGAAGAGATACAACAAGGTGAGGAACCCAGAAAAAGGGTCCAATAGCAGACAGGTAAACGTGGAGGACATTAAAGGCTTTTGAGAAGAAAAGAAAAAGAGTACGTTCCTGATTCATGGCTCAGGTCGTCGAAGATGGCATGCGTCTTATTGTTCAACGGACTAAATTATTCTTTTTCATTTATGACTAGATTACCAAACAGATAACTTGGCTTTCATCAATTGGACAAAGATGGTTGTATGCTCAACCGGGATCTCTTTTTTTTTTTCGCTTGACAAAAGAAGCTGAAGGATGAATAGGGAATAATTAGTTTACTGTTTATCTTTAATATGGACCTCGGTGTACGACATTGTATTTCTGACACCGTTTGAAGATGAGTCAGTTTTTCGTTTTCAAATTCAAAAAACTGCGGTTAAACTCAAAAACTGGAGTTGACTTAATTTTTCTACCGAAACGAAAACAAGAAAAATAAGAACAATCCTCATACTCACGCCTAACTGATTTTAAGGGTCTGTCTAACTAAGTTGACAAGTCTTAGATATAAACGAGAATTTATCATACGGGTACACAAGTGCTTATTTCATTCTAATGAATAAATACATCTATGCCAAAAATTGTTTATTTTATGATTTTTTATTCATCATATACACGATAAAAAAGTTGCAATAATCATCGTCGATCAGAATAGAAGTCGGAGTGGAGTTTGACCCTGTAGCAGCAAAGCTTGTTTGTAAATGAATATCAATCTACTTCATTTTCTTTGAGCTCAGGAGCGGATCCAGGATTTTGAGCCAAGTGCAGTCCAAACGGAAAAAATAATTTAACCAATAGATTCACTAAAAAAAAGCAAATTTCATGGTCATAAGAAACAAAGAAACTAGTTGATCACTGAATAAAAAAATCACCACTTGACCAACGTTTTTTTGACAGTTTGCTGAGTTCAGGGCAATCGATTAAGAAATCAGAGAAAGGGGTGATCAATGAATGATTTACTTTCCCCGCCTATAGTTGGGTAGTGATCACGAAAAAAAGTCTGAATTTAAAAAAAATTTTTAAATAATAAAAAACGTGAAAGTTGCTAGACACAAGATAAGGGATAAATTTTGCGTGAACTTGAACCACTATTACACAATAGATACTGACTGGCGAGTTCAAGACATGATAAGGAGCAAATGTTGGCAATTTCAGCCCTTTAGCTCCGTTGATGAGGCCTGTACGCGTGATACATAGTCAGTCATCCAACCAGCCGAACCAACTTGAAAACTGAAGAAACCTATTTTGACTTTTTGGTTTACGGTTTCTCATAAGTGATCCGGTATTTTTCACTTACATTTGAGTCATAGCTTTTTCATTCGTAAACAGAAGGAGACTATCAGTTCACTTCATTTTTTTTCTTTCATCTTTGACTTTTTCCTTCCAACAGAAAAGATATCACTCGAAATAAATTTGAAAATTAAGCAAAATCATAGTTTTTACTCAGAAGCACTCAAAGAGCTCATACTTCTGTTGACGTTATTTTCAGGGTGTGGGGTAAGTGAGCAAGTATCAGCCCCAAAGTCACTTCCTCCGTATCCTATTGTCCAAACTTCCACATAATCTAATTGAGAACTTTTGGAAATATCGTGTGGCAATACATGAATGTTTTGAAATGTTATGTGTTATGGACATATAACTACAACGTAGAGAAAGTAATCGTGCCTGGATCCGCTCCAAAGTTCAGTCAGTTCTTTCGTAGCCTATCGTCTACCCTTCCACAAAATGTCCATGAAATCTATTCAACACTTCTGGATGTATTGTGTGGACAGCCAAGAGCGTATACATGAATAGATTAAAGAAAAAAAAAAGGAAAATATCTCTCAATCAAAAATCAATTTCAGGATCCGCCCCCAAATCTAACCACTTCTAAAATACCCAATTGCTTACCAATCAAGTACTTTAGGAGATGTCGTGTGGACA
>OY735230.1:49085580-49118080 GCA_963457665.1 Thysanoteuthis rhombus
ATGTCAGGTTTCTCCATCAGTCAGCTGCAGGAGAACAAACGGTTACATTTGATGAGTGAATGGGAAAAGCTAACTTTTAACGGGTGAAATTTCGTCCCAAGGGAGCAAACGTTGAGTTCCAAGAGGCAATAGATTGGTAGATTACAGGTAAAGTTCTCTCGGCACAAAATTTTCCGCCTTTCTCTTCCTGTCGAGAGAGCGGAGAAAAAAGGGGAAGCTACTCCTGTTAGGAGATTTACAAAATTTGTTGGAAACCGTTAGCCAAAACCGTCACCAAAACTGTCTACATAGGTTTCTTTCAGTTTTTTTTTTTAAGTTGGTCTGGCTGGCTAGCTGGTTATGTATGTATCATATGTACAGTCAGAGCCAATAAAGCTAAAGGGCTGAATATTTGTACATTTTATACATTCATTCCTTATGTCTCGTAAAAACGATTTTTTCAAAATCCTGTCCCCAAAGTAGGTTTTTAGCGGGAGGGGGGTCAATTTGCAATGTAAGTTTATGCTGAATTGATCCACCTGATTTTTGAAAACTGAGACTTTTTTTTAGTTATCACTGCCCCCCAAAAAGGCGTGAGGATTAACTTGTTTATTGATCACTTCTTTTTTTTTAAATTTCAAATGATTACACCCAACACAGCGTGCTACCAAAAGACAAGGGTCGCATGAGGGTTTTCACTGAGTGACTAACCAGACCTGTATTTTTTTTCAATTGTTTCATTCATCAATTTCCACGGAGTGCAAGGTTAACATTGAATTAACAACGTAAGTAAAATGTGATTTTATTTTCATTTAGAATTTCCCGGGGGACGATTTTTTTTAAATCAGGGGGAGGAATGGTAAGGGACAGGTTTGGAAACCTTGATCTAAAAGAAACCTAGAACATTGATTGCCCCACCCCGTTCAAATCTTCGAAGATGACAGTTCATGTGTATGTAGGTACATCAATGAGTCTGTAGCCAAAGGATGAACAAAGTATTCATTTTGCCCCCCAACCCCCAAAATACTTTTTTTCAACATGATCTCCTTCCTTGTCAAAGTGCTTTGTACATTGTACAGTAAACATTTCAGATCAAATTTCAGTCAACAACATTGGGTCAGGCGATAGATTTGTCGATGAATCATATATATATATATATATATATATATATATATATATATATATATATATATATATATATGTATATATATATATATATATATATATATATATATATATATATATATATATATATGTATATATATATATATATGTATATATATATATATATATATATATATATATATATATATATATGTATATATATATATATATATATATATATATATATATATATATATATATATATATATATATATACTGTAACGTTCGTTGCTTACTAATAAAAAGAACTTATTTTGCACCAGGAATATATCTATTTTCTAACATAATCACCCTCTCTGTCAATGCACTTTATTCAAAAGTGAATATTTATCACGTTGTTCGAAATCTATACAGTGAAAACTTCGGGTCAAAATTCAGCTATTAACAACGTGTTAGGCAATGGATTTATTGATCCAACATCTTATATCTGTATTGTTTATTTGTTGTAGCAAGTAGATATTTTCACCTGGAAATGTAATCTAAATAATTTCAGATATAATTTGAAAGATCTAGCCACTTCTTGTCATTCAAAATGGCTGATTTAAAATGGTCATTCAAGAAATCCAAGAAAATGTGTCAATCCCAAGATAGCCTGCCTACACCTATCCTTTTCAATAACCAGTCGACGGTGCTATTGAGTGACCCTGTGATCTGAGTGACCATCAAGTTCACAATGAATGATCTTTCTCATTCCTCACACTTTGTGCAGGTTTTTTTTTTCTTTCAAAACGCCCATAAAGTCCAGGTTTGGTTCCCTGCAACTTCTGACTTTTCGCGGTAGAACGGGAGGAGATTACAGACCGTGAACGATATTTAGAAGAATGCAACGAGGCAGTCGATGGGGATCCTTCAACAGGACTTTGCAGACTGTTTTGAAAAATGAAACAAGTGCTGGGATAAGTGAGTGAAGTTTTTAAAGAGGGTACTTCTAAAGCTATGTAAGCTTTTTTTCGTTTATATAAAATGGCTGGATAATTTCCGGACATACCTCATATAAATGGTTGGCAGTTGAGTGACGTTGGTAGTGCTCTATTTAGTGAGTCAAATCGAAGTTGTCAGTGACACATAGTGGAAGACAGGAGTTACTGTTCAATTAACCAGAAATTATTTGTTACAGTATGAATCGGATTTAAATACGTTTACAGGAAAGGAGTGATGTCTAGTCTTCACCAAGAAAAATCATCACAACGTTCTCCCTGTACACAAGGTGGAACAGAAACGCCTGATGTTTCTTTAATTTTTTTGATTTAATATTAAAGCACTGTATTAGTTAAACAATAATAAGTGTCAGATGTTTCTTCCCCGCCTTTAACTAAAAGAACAAAACGACACATGAACAACACTGACTTTTTCAAATTTCGGATAAATGATAACAAATTTCTGTTTACAATTCTTTTGCTTTATCTTTTTAATCGAAAGCAAACTACGTTTTACTAAATTTTCAAGTGAAAAAAAAAGAAACAGATAAAAATGATTCTGGCTCTTTTATTATTATTCTAAAAATAAAAACATGTAACTTTATTTATAATTTCACTTTACTCGAGATGATTATCATTTTCCAAATAGAAAAATCTTATGGAGCACGACCGGTAATGCTGGTCCTATTTCGCTTTTTAGATCAACGCGGCTGAATACAATTAAAAAAAAAGAAAATGGAATCCGCTTGTGCGGTTAAAATAAATGATTCAAAGATGAAATCTAGTGAATTATGAAACCGTTCATCCATTAAATCTAGAAATAGTAGACGCAGACGACGACGGCGAACAGCTATGGTTCTTCTTTTGCCTCCCGTGGTTCTCTTTCCCCCTCTAAAAACCATCACAGAGTTAATTTATGATTTTTAATCTAAGTCATTGAAGAAAGACATTTTACAAAGAAAAAAAAATAGCATATTGGCCACGCGTCTTTCGCTATTGAATGGAAGGAAATTCATCCGACCCCATCCCATGTCCTTTCTCAATGGTGGGTGATTACACCATTGAATCTAAAATTGGAGGAGGGGGAGGCGTCGAGCGTGGCGGCGGTCGAGCAATGATAGACAATATCACACAACGTTATTGTTATTATTCCTTTTTTTTTCTTTTCATTGAAATTGACAAAAATAAAAAATAAATAAAAAAACAGCAGGGCGAAATGGAGAAAAAAAAAGATCCATCCATGGCTCAGTTGGTTTTGTTGGCTGTCGTTGTTAGATAGGTCGACTGACTCCGCTAAAACAGGATATGTCACCCATCCCTCTTTAAAAGCACCACAGCACGTGATGCTACAATGTTTTATAAGCTTGATTTATTATAACGGCAGCAGCCGACATTGCTTACCACACATGCGCACACATAACCTCTTTCTTTTTTTTCTCTTCCTACACCCATCCCTTATTTCACTCCTCCAAGGACAGGAGAGTTCGTCTTCCAACAAACAGGTGGTAGATAGGCTAAAAAATGGCGTTGTTCACTTTAGTAATCATTAAAAGAAAAAGACGAAAGTATTTTTTTAAGGTTATCATAAAAAACTACTAATATCACTATCAAAGCACACAAATTCTAGTAAAAAAAAAAGTAAAGAAACAATATCATAAAGGGAGACATTATCGGTAAAGAAAAATTGTCTTGTTACCAGATAAGTGTTAAATGGGCAAAAAGGCCCAGGCCAGATGGGAAATGTAGGCCTCCGTTTCAAATTGCTCATCAAGTATTTTTGTAATTTGTGCTAAATACGTATGGCTTATCTGAAGATGAACAAATCAAAGACAAAAGTAATGTTCAATCATAAAGAACCTTAAGAATAGACGGTGAAGCCCTTGAAGAAGTTAAGGAAAACATTTACCTAATCAGGCGATGGAGATGAGGAAAACCAAATGAGATGGTACCTAACGATTGGCTGGGAAGCATTTGGTATAAGTAGAGACATAGTGAATATGCTTAAAAGGCAAAGTATATAACCAATGCATAATATCATCTCTGACGTACGGTTTCAAAACCTGGAAACTTACAAAACCACTCAAAAACAAACTCAGGAATATCACAGAGGGCAGTGGAAAGAGCAATGTTAGGAATAACTTTTAGAGATAGAAAGCTATCAACATGGATCTGTGCCAGGACCGGGTCGGAGGATATAAGTAATTGAGCAACAAAAAGGACGATCGGCAGGGCACATAACAAGAAGAAGAGACAGCAGATGGAGGAAAAGGCTGACCGACTGATGCCCAGTTGAATAGAAAAGGCCGCAGGAAAAGACCAAACACAAGATGGGAGATGAGATAGAAATGTTTGCCGGTGGAACATGGAGATTAGCGCAATCACGTTCGGAGTGGACTTTTAATGACTGGAGCTGCAAATGATGATGATGATGATGATGGTGGTGGTGGTGGTGGTGGTGCTGCTGCTGCTGCTGCTGCTGCTGATGATGATGATGATGATGTAATAAATTGAGTACATGTGATTACGAGTAACTGAATAGAATATAATAACTATAAACTATAACGATTCATAAAAAAGGGTAATGGCAAAGATTCAATCGAAATATGAATATATATACATATGACAATATAGTATAATACTGTGATGAGAAGCTGTAAATAGAATCTATCTGCCTTTACTATTGGAGAACCTTTACTGACGTTGAACAAACTCCAACCATATCGTAGGCCCATCCAAATGGACTAGCCGTCTCCACTCTGTTCTGGCCTATCTACAACCGCTAAACCAAGCTATGAGTTTAGCGCTAAGGTCCATCTCCCAAACCAACAAGTCATGCTTTATACATGGTTATATACACGTACATTGCATGTTGTATAAATAATATGCTTGCAAGTTACTAGACAGATTAGAAGAACTAGACCGATTCCCGAAGAAATTCATGACAAACTATTTCAAGCAAAAATACATATGAATAACCCACCCCCACTAAAAAATTTGAAGGGGAATTTTTTTTTATTCCAGTACTTTTTTTACTTTTTTTTGTAGACATAAAGAGTCTGTATTGAAATTTTCAGTCTTTTGGTAACATTGGTGCAATCTGTACGCGTGATACATACAAACAGCCAGCCAGCCAGACCAACTTGAACACTGAAGAAACCTAATTTGACAGTTTTGGTGACAGTTTAGGTTGGTAGTTTCTAATTTCATGTCTTTGGAGGCTTCTAAGAACATTACATGAGGCAAAATGCAAGGAGGTCCCTATTCAGAAGAGAGAAACTATTCCTTTTATTTATTCTCATCATCCATCATAATTCTGATGATGCATATATATATATATATATATATATATATATATATATATATATGATTTTCATCTTTTTCTGAAAAAAAAGGTTTTTCACATTAATTTTTATCTTCTATCCTTATTTACAGGATTTTCTGTGGAAATATTTCGTTTGTATTCCAACAGCGGGTGAATTTTCATTAGTTTTGTCACGCACACAAGGAAATATTACCCCCCCCCCACCTTTCCCCTCTTATCACGTGATCCCAAGTTGAACACTTTACACGAAAGCCTGGCTACCGCAGGGTCGAACCTCACTCCGAAAGAAGATGTTCACTGCAAATTCTAAATTGTATATATAATGAATAAATGAAATTATAAACATATATATTCTTTGGGTATAAATGTATTTATATAATCATTAGAGTGAAATAAGCTCTTGTGTATCAGTGTGATAGTTTGTTGGGTTTTTTTTTTTGTTTTTTGTTTTGGGGGTAGGGGATGTTTAAGACGTGACAGTTGAGATCTGACAGTACAACACCAGCTAACCGATCAGTTGCTTGTGGTTTCAAATCATGTTGGGCAAATAGTATTATCATAGATGCGTATTCCGAACATAAATGTTGGTAGATATGTAAGACTTGTTAATTTAACTCAGCTCGTACTTGACCCAACTACCATGCAGTTAGCTGTGATTTTAAATCGCGTCTGGAAAATTTTTTTTTTACTCCCCTAAATTTGATGAGGATTGTTTTTGTTGTTCTTGTTACGGTAGAGAAACAAAGTCAACTCCAGATTTGGACCGGGGTTTGACAAGATAGATCTCTGCGTGTGTGTGTGTGTGTGTGTGTGTGTAAAAGACCTGTGATTGCGTGGTTGGTTATATGCATCTTGTGGCCGGCCAAACAGCTCGACCCTGGTGTCTGGAAGTTAGTCTGTATGGGTAACTTTACTCCGTTATGAACATGTGGCAGGTGGCACTGACCCTCGAGGTCGCAGCTGGTCAATTTGGGACCATAACTGCTATTTCCGACTAAATTGCAAAAAAAATGGCAACTTTTTACAGAACACTACATGAACAGGAAGCACCGTAAGTATAGGTGTCCACGTATCGTATGTGAACATTTATTTATTTCTGAAAAAATATCAGCGGAAGAGCCACTGATGATGATGATGATGATGATGATGATGATGATGATGATGATGATGATGATGACAAAAGGTCAATGAGATGATGATGATGATGATGATGATTCATTTCTCGTCGCTGGCAGCCAGGCCAATCAGAAGACTGGGGTTGGGAGAGGAAGAGGCCCTGGGGTTGCGCTAACAACCCTAGCATGGAGACCAGTCATCTCATTAGGAGGGGGTGTTAATGGGATCCCCACAGGGGGCTCTCTGCATGATCCCGAACTGTTTACAACACGTGGTATTCTCAGATCGTCATCCATCTAGATACTGGCCGGGCTCAAAGTTGCTTAACGTCAGTGATATCATACAAAAAGCGGTGTGTCCAACGCAATATAACCGTCACATGAATGACATAACATAAGGCACAATGTAGAGATCGGTCCCCTTGATTGGATAATTAACGGGATCGTCAAGGGGGTATCGCTACATAATCTGCAGTTGATCATGGCACCTGATTTTTCCCAGAAGTTCACCCAACAAAGTACTGACCAGGGTCGACGTTGCTCAACTTCTGTCATCGTACAATAACAGGTGGGTCCAACGGGATTTGGTCGTATCAATGAAATGATGATGGTGAAGACAATACGATGATGATGAAAATGATGATGATGATAAAGACAATGAAGTGATGGTGATGAGGATGATAAAGACAATGAAGTGATGGTGATGAGGATGATAAAGACAATGAAGTGATGATGATGATGATGAGGAGGAGGAGGATGATGATAAAGACAATGAAGTGATGATGATGATAAAGACGATGATGATGATGATGATGATAAAGACAATGAAGCGATGATGATGATGATGATGATAAAGACGATGAAGTGGTGATGATGATGATAAAGACAATGATGATGATGATGATGATGATGATGATGATGATGAACAAATCTCACAATGACGTTAATGAAGTCCAAAAGGTAGAAGCAGATTCGCTGCAGCGGCCAGAAACAACAATGAAACCGAACTACCTGGTGTCACCGCTGTCAGTGGGCATTTCCTCTCCTCATATATCGTCGATAAGTGCTTTGCCGTTGTTCAATCGTCTTCCTTCTTCTTCCTGGCCTTTGCTGCGTAACAAACCTGTGATCATTGAGAAGAACTGATCACCCAGTCTCCTCTCTTTATCGTAATCCCGGAGAGTGGGTCGGTCGAAGAAGGCCTTACAGCCTTCTGCAACAGCTACAAAAATGCCGTTCATCTTCTTTCCCGTCGCCCGGACAAGGGGACATCACATGAAGCGGATTCAGTTACAGATTAACGGGTATCTTTTTTTTTTTAGATTTTTTTTGTTGATGTTTTTTTTTGTTTTGTTTTGTTTAAGGGTTTTTTTTTGTTTTGTTTTATGTTTTTTGTTTTTTGTTGTTTTTTTTTTCTTGGTTCGTGGGCAGTTGCCAGGCAACGGGATTCCTTGAAGAGCGGGAAAAGCTTGAAATAAAAACCCGATAGCATAATGAAGATTAATCGCGATGATAAATAAGACCTGGACAACGACCAATATCCTCCACCAGTTCTCTCTCACTTTCTCAGTCGAACGAGCGACTTGCCGTTCACGCGACCTGTCTATTTGTCTCGCTAGACAATCTTTTGACATGCAACGCGTCTGGGAGTGAGAGAGACAGACACAGACAGACAGTTAACAGAGAAAGAGATGGTTAGTGTCAGAGAGAGAGAGAGGGCACAGAGAGAGAGAGAGATATGGGGGGTAGATAGACCAGAACAGAAGTGGACAGGTGGGCCAGTTGACATATGTCAGCGATTTTGAGGTCAACACTTCCTGGTAGAGGTAAAAACTATTGTATTTACTTATTTATTACAGTACTGTAGTCTATTGTGCTATATGTGCAACCAGTGAATTGATGTAGATTACGATTCATCCGACAATATTAGAGTGAAATGACAAGTCAGTAGACTTTGTTGCGGACAAATGAGGTTTCTCATTTCATCCTGGCTTTTCCAGAAAAAAAAAAGAAAAATAGTCTGTCATATACAATCCATGTCTGGTTTTGTGCTTCGTCATAGTCACTTATGGAGCTGAAATATGGAACCTAATCAAGAGACTGATCAGCAAACTGAGAACCATGCAACGTGCTCATGAAAGAATCATGCTCAACCTTACATGAAGAAACCACAAGACATCACAATATTTCAGGAATAAAACAGGAGTCTGAGACATCATAGAAACTATTATTAAAAAACTCAGATAGGAATGAGCTGGCTATGTTGCTACTGATGGACATCACGACTCACAACATAGATCCCCAGAGATCACATGCGAAACCTAGGCCGACAGAATAGAAGATGGAGAGATGAACTAGACAAATTCAGAAAATACTGGCTCTGCACCACGCATGATAGAGAATTGTGGCGAATCCTGTGGAAGGTCTATCTCTAACAATAAAGTTAAACGAATGATGATGATGATTATTGTTATTTCAGTTGAATTTAAATCATTGTATTTGCTGTTTGATATCATTATTACGTTACGAAAGAAACAAACACCAATAGACATATTGAAATATATATATACATAAAAAGATAGATACGTGCCTCTTTTCAATGAGCG
Organism: Thysanoteuthis rhombus; assembly: GCA_963457665.1. Classification (NCBI taxonomy): domain Eukaryota; kingdom Metazoa; phylum Mollusca; class Cephalopoda; order Oegopsida; family Thysanoteuthidae; genus Thysanoteuthis; species Thysanoteuthis major. The sequence continues at coordinate 49,094,684 of OY735230.1, forward strand.
TCCAAGCATCACACCATATTTACTCACTTCCCCACAAGAGCAAGATGTGACTCAAGGTCATTTTTTCAGTCCCTGCAACTAGTGTTACGAAGCCCGACCCATCCCATTTACTGCAATGAGACGGTGCTTCCTCAGAGCGTACTGTGTCCTCGACACTGGGCCAAGTAATGGGGGGGGGGCACAAGACGAATCCTAGGCCTCTTGCGCTTAGCAATACAGAGCCCCAGTAAGCCATCATCGGCAACGTCTTTACACCGGTGCAGAGCTTCCAAACAGATACCTCAGTGATCTAAGACGGGCGGCTGGGGAGCAACGCTGAGCAGAGCACGCAGATATTCTGATTCTGGGTAGAATTGCCCATCCATACGTAAATAACCCTCTTCATTTTTTACTGGTATTATGGGTGGGTGGGGAGGTGACTGGACGATGGAATCGGCTACCCGAGTTTAAACGCCGACCGGGACTGTTTGTGTTCACCTAACACTAATTCCCTAGAGAAAGCCATGAATCCATCTCTTCTTCCTTAGCTATGGGTAAAATAGTGGAGCCAATTGGGCTCTCCAGCCTTGGGAGGCTACCAGTCTAGGAAGAGCATAATTCCGATTCCAAACCAGTTTGTCGTCCTTCCGGGAGCTCATGTAGCCAAGACGTATCGTTCTCTGCTTCCCTGTGGACTACATCAGTGAGGCCGTGGGGGAGATTCTGACGATTAGGCATCCCAGGATCTTCACACGCTCCACCCACGTATGCACCCTGGAGGGGACGCTCCATTGTCTGTCGAGACAGAACTGAGACCATACATGAATTTCACTTTAGAGAAAGGGAATATTATGAAGAATAGATAGATATATTTGCAACATGACTTTCATGATGAGCCATAAAGAGATTTGTCCAAACGAAAGGGTTAAGAGCCGGGTGATTTTCAATGTTTTCCCAGACTACATCTCCTGATTAATTTGTTCGTTGTCATGGACGAAATAACCCGTTTTAGTAAGTCGTCAGCCCAGAACAACCAACGGAATAACTCGCCTTTCGATTGGGTGTTATTCTCTGTTTGGAGTTGACAGTGTTTTCTCACCATAACAAGAACAATCCTCAACAAAAATAGGGATGTAAACCCATATGTAAAATTACCCCTACCGTCATTCGAACTGTCTTATCGACGAAGATTTATAATACAGATACATGCGAGCTAATTCCATTCGAATTGATAAATACCTCTACACAAAAGATATTTTCATACTTTTTTACTTATTATATGTACAATAAAAAAGTTGGAGCAGAGTTTGACCCTGCAGCATCCTGTCTTCTGTTACATACATTTCTGTACTTATCATTTATTAGATATTCTGGTGAAAATATCGGTTAGTTTGAATGAAAATAAAACCCTTTCAAACATGCAATGAAGCCTTTCGGTGTTTTTCATATTTTTACGAGAAAAAACCTGGCAAAGGAATTACAAGGTTAAGAATAAATACTTGGCAGTCAACGGGTTAAAACGACAAAGATTCGTCTGGCTTGCTGGAAAGAATTTGTCTCTTAGATCAACGAGAAGATGGAGAAAGAGGTAGAAATTTAAAGTTGCAGGGTAGGACTTACACTTGAGGAAAGTCGGAGAGCGCAACGTCCGAAAGTGAGCAAAACAACAAAGATGGGGATATTATTCCGAATACGATGTCTAATAATGACAATGCCTTATATCAGAACTTCGGAGATCAACAGGAAGGACGACCGAAACCCGTCCGGTCGAAACGAGTAGATACTAGCCCGTACCATACATTGGATCATTGCAAATAAGTGTAGCAGTATGTCGTATTGGGGGTGATCAATGACAAAATTGGAAAAAGTGGTGATCGATGAATAAGTTATTTCTCTCACCTTTTGTTGGACAGTAATCACTGAAATGTCTGATTTTTCAAAAATTAAAAACAAGTGGGCAAAACTCGGCGAATTTAGCATAAAGTTGCATTGCAAACTGAACCACCAACTAAAAACCTTTTGGGGGGGGAAAGGAAATTAAAAAAAAAACACTGCTTTTTGTTCACATTGTAGATAAATGTTTAATGTGTAAATAATTAAATTTTAAGCCCTCTAGCTCCATTGGTGCGGTGTATGCACGTGATATATACATACATAGCCAGCCAGATTGACGTGAAAATTGAAGAAACGTACGGCAGAATTTTGCAATTCTTAGATGGGAGTTTTAAAGTTCATGCCGTTTTTCTAACAGATGAGAATTTCATTGTTTTTCTCTTTCCTCTTCTCGTTTTGGAAACTTATCTAAACGTGGTTGAATTAGAGGTGATGGCATTGAACAATGCCCGCCCCAACCACATGATGAAGAGGAGTTGTAAAGTTCATGCCTTCTTCGGAGCAGATATTTGCTTCTTCTTCTCCTCTTCTCACAAGTTGTATTATAATTTATCTCCAGGTTGTTAAATCAGACGTGATAGCATTGAACAATGCCTCTTCCTCCTCCTCCTCATCCCCGTTCCAGTGGGAAGCGAAGATACTATAGAGTCCAACTTTGTTGTAGGATCATCTCATGTTACACAGGAGCGTGTTCTACCTGATGATTTACTTCACTTATCTTCTGGCTTCGTCGTAAGGAGAGCCGGTCAGGTAATCTGCTGTAATGAACCGCGGCTCCTTTTACCATTGATTTTTCGTCCTTTTTGAGTTATTGGAGGCTGCAGCGTGTACGTGTGTGCGCGTGTTTGTGTGTGTGTGTGTGTGTGTGTGTGTGTGACTGCAGCACGGGTACTGACCGACCTGTCTCTGTATCATCTGCCTTTGGTCCATCGAGCAACAACGTAATGGAGGCTAGTGAACTGGACAGGTTTTAGTCCGTCTCGACTGACGTATACACACATACACACACAGCTATATATATATATATATATATATATATATATATATATATATATATATATATATATATATATATATATATCAATCATTAAAAATGAAGTACAAAGATCATCTTTTCAATATTTTTATAATATTTTCTTATTCCGGTGCAAATGAACGGATCTTTGGTTTCACTGAATATAAATATTGTCCAAAAGCAGCACTTCCCGCCAATTTCTATACCAGGGTGGATTTTGTATTGTTCAGCATCTTGGACGAATTCTATCTTGATAATATTTTTACTATTTAATTTTTGTCGTTAAATTCACTGTTGGCTGTTTGTTTGTTTTTTTGGGGGGGTTGTATGTTTTTGTCAGTTGCGGTTGATATTCTGGTGAGTGTTTCATTTGTGTACATTTGGGAGCATGTGGGATTTTTTTCTTGTTTGTGGGATTTTTTTGGTTATTAAGTACGTTGAAGTAATAGATCAACTGATTCATTTATTAAGTAATTAATAATCAATCAACAAACTTATTATCAAATATATTTATTGTATTCAAGTACCTGGAGAAAAAAATATGTTAGGCTTTTGGAATTTATTATAAGCGCTTCTATTATTTGCAATCTATAAGTGCAGTCAATTATATATATATATATATATATATATATATATATATAATGGGAATAGAGCACTCTGGCGGATGGGGAATATATGCATGAGTAAATATATCGCATAAATTCAACCTTACTGACCGCCCAGTTCTGCATGGGAAAGAGATAAGATGCTAGCCTTTAGATCTGAATTGAAAGTTTTGATCCTACCTCGTGGTACTGGATTGGAAAATAGCTAGTCCATAGCTACACTGAGGAGTTGTAATACAATGAAACAGCTGTCTGTGGATGACACAATATATATATATATATATATATATATATATATATGTGTGTGTGTGTCTGTCTGTCTCTCTGTCTGTCTGTCTGTATATATATATGTGTGTGTATGTGTGTATTTGTGTATATTTGTGTATATATATATATATATGTGTGTGTGTATGAATTAATCACATCAGTCTTTTGAAGACATTTACGAAACCGGGTAAGGCTTATTGAGAACTATTATATCTCAAAACTATAACTAAAAAGTTTAACCTTCCTTTTTTACACTTTTCCCTTAAATTTATTCAAGCCTTATTGCAGAATTTATCTCTCTATTTTCATATATATATATGTGTGTGTGTGTGTGTGTGTGTGTGTGTGTGTGTGTGTGTGTGTGTGTGTGCGCGCACGCGCTCGTGCATGTATGTGTGTGTGCATCTGGTTAGATACTGGGGACAAGGAACATTTTGTTGAATTGTCAACACATGAGAGTGTATGTGGGATTATAGAGTGTAATAGTTGCCAAGAAGTGATATACCGAGCGCCTTTGGCTGAACCTTTAGTCATTTTCAAGGTCTTTGACAATTTTGCAATCATTTTATCAGTGTAATGATATGGCATGGTGAGTAGTGCGATATGTAAATACACACTCTCTCAGCAGCATGTAAATACACACATGCCTTTAGAAACCTCTATAATGGATGTATTTGTAGATAACACATATTATAGAAAATGAACTGTGAAAGACTCACGTACTCACACATGCACACACACACACATATATATATATATATATATATATATATATATGTAATAACTTATGAAGGGAACAAAGAAAAAATCTTTTGAACATTACATAATTTGCGTTGACAAATATTGGGTAGTGGGTGACTGAAGTGATACAAAAAATCTATTGAAAAAGTTTTTTAATGTTTAGTTTTTAAAGCTGTAGAGCTTTCTAGACTATGCATATATATATATATATATATATATATATATATATATATATATATATATATATATATAACACAATACAAATCAAAAATACAATATTGTATAAGTTTTTTAAGGTTTAGTGTTTAAAGCTGTAAAGCCTTCTAGACTATATACATACACGATACAATATATATCATGAATACAATATCATATAATATAAAAAATACAATATCTGATGTGTAATGGGCTTAGTCCATAAAGTGCTCAATACATTCAGCATTAAACATCAAGTTGGTTAGGGTAGAGTTTCATCCTATACTCCATTATATATATATGTGTGTGTGTCTGTTTGTGTGTATGTGCGCGCAGGTGGGTTCAGTTAAGTGCAACAGATAAAGTTTGTTTAATTTTTCAATTTTCCTGGTCAGCGAGTATGTTGTATACTTTCAACAATCTTTGGTTATTTTCAAGAACTGATGCATGGGATGCAGTCAATCGGCTGGTCACACCGCCACAGCCCTCCTCTGAAGCATGTCACCTATCGGCTCTTGGGAATGACCAATAATTGTTGAAAGTACTTGAAACAATACTGCAATAGATTAAGACAGTTTCTACTATTCTTGATCTATTTTACGGTAAAGGACACAAATTTTGTCCTTATGAAGAATTCTCTTTACTCCTACCTGGAATCGAACCTGGAACCAGACGTGCCAACCATTACACTAACCGAACGGACTTCAACAGGGTGCACATCACTGAATAAGCACTGAATTAGGATCGAATTAACTATAACTGCAATGAATCGGAAGATGAGCTCGTTGTTTTTCGTCTTATAGCAAGTCTTGTACGTAGTTTGATATCAGAGTGAAGCGAAGATTTACCCACTGAAGCCATTTCGCAAGGGAGTCTTCACCATTTGCAGTTCCTTGCGGATTGTGTTGAAATTTTTCAGTGGGGACTTTTGGGCCAAGGTGAAACTTTTGTATTTATCAAACTATAAAAGACGCTTTAATGCTGACTTCAGTTCCATCCGTGTCTGCACAGAAAACTGATCCCCACCCACTGCAGAGATTCTAAAACAGTCTGAACCGGCTCTAAATACACTAAATATTTGAATACAAGGAGTTTATTGAAAGATATACCCTGCAAAATTTATTATAGGAACAAGGAATTGAATTTATGCAAAATCAGTTGATTCGGCCTCTGATATAAATGGAACTGTTACTATATAATAAGATGTTTGATGAGTTAACTTGGTCGTCTTGTGGATAAAAGGAGAGTTATTATTTACGAGCTGCAATACGACCACAACAAGTTAGGGTAGAATTTGTAATTTCCAACTTAATTTAATTTTAAAACAACGTAAACGGTGCATTTCTGCAATATGTGTTATTATTTTTTCGAGAGCATCTTCCCTCTATCAAGACAAAGATTTCAAAATGAAAATTTCGTAAGGGATTATTTCCATGTATGGCTGGCCTCAAAATTTTTTAAAAAATCATCCAATTTTTCTATCTTGATCGTTTGACTCTACTATTGTAAGAGTACTAAGTTTTCATATCTATACTTGAAAAAAAAAAACGACCCGGGTTTCTGAATATCTAAAATGGATGCAGTTAACTATACTTTGTATCTATTGCTCTGAAGAGATGCTAGCAATCTTCGGTTAGTCCGGTAATCTGCTGTAATGAAGGTCATTGATTTTTCTTCTTTTTTGAGTTATTGGAGGCTGCGGTGACGTGTGACTGCAGGTAAGACGACCTGTCTGTATCATCCTGCCGACAACCGGACAAAGACATAATGGTCGAAAGTGAACTGGGCAGTTTTTTTGTCCGTCTCGACTGACGTGTCCGAGGGGAGAACACACCAACTAACAATCGATTTTAGAAACCATTAACCAAAACTGTCAGCAAAGGTTTCTTCAGTTTTTGAGCTGGTTTGGCTGGCTGTGTGAGATTGAATTTTTCGATGGTAAGGATGGAAAATATTTAGAAACCGCCAACCTGAACTGTCACTAGAACTATCAACAAAGGTTTCTTCCGTTTTTAGGTGGCCTGGCTGGCAATGTATGTATGTATGTATTGTGCGTACAGGCTGCACCAATGGATCTGGAGGCCGAAAATTCCAGCATCCCCCCTTATCATATCTAGAAAAAATCTTTTTTATTTTTTTGAAAAAACCCTTCCCTAAATAGTCTTTTCGTAGGTCTTCAATTTCCAATGCAAGTTTATGCTAAATCAATCTCTTCTTTCATGTTCATGCTTGTTTCGTTCCTAATTTAAACCTCTCCAGTGACAATTGCCATACAAAAGGCGAAAGAAGTAACATATCCATTAATCAACCCCTTTTTACAAATTCTTTTAATTGATCACCCCTAAGACGGCTATCTGCTAAAAGATGTCGGTCACGTAACAGTTTCTACCTGAATGACCAACCAAACATGTTTTTCCTTCTTTCTTTCTGACAATGAATTCATCAACTTCAATATTCAAATTTAATCTAGGATGCCCACTACCGACCGGAAGTTCTCCGCGAGTACCGGATGTTGGTCAAAACGGTGCACGTCAACTGTCCACGCTTGACATCACACATGGCACTGGGAACACTTGAATCTTAACTTGGGTGTGGTTACATCAACTGCCATTTTTGACATAGTGCCCGGATGCTATCGTAAAGGTATCAGTTTCACTGACACTGATATCATACATCGCAGATAACAGAAGTCGAATCAAGTTGACATGCGATATTGAAAATTTTAAATTAGAGTCTTTCCGGGTTTCCGCTCTGATCAACCAGCGATAATGGTTGACAAAACACCTCCAAGTTTCTCAAGATAAACCAAGCTATTGTCAAATCCCAAAACTGATGTCAAACTCCCGAGCTGGGGTTGACTCTATATTACTACCTTAATAACAACAAGGAAAATCCTCATCAAAATCAGGGGTGTAAATCAGTACGTAAATTTCACATTTCCCCACCAATATTTGAAATCATGCCCAACTGATTCCTGGGAGGCTGTCTTACTGACTGATCTAATTTGACAAGTCTTAGATGTTAAGGAAAATTTATCATACAGATCTACTGCATTCTAATATTTAGATGCAATTATAACTGAAAATATTTATTGTACTTTTCATTTGTTATATACAATACAAAAGTTATAGTAATCATCTTTAGTCGGAATATAGTTCGGAGCAGAGTTTGGTTATATAGTAGCTAGACTTTTAGTTTGGAGTCTTTTGGGGTCAACAACCTTCAAGTTTCTCAAAACTGAGTTCATCTCCAAGATTTACCAAATCTTTCTATCATGAGCGTTGCGGAACCAATACTTATCGAATTTGTCTAGTTTGTTACGTCACGGTTTCGCGTATGATCCCTGGGAATCCTCGTTGTGAGTTGCGGTGTCCAGCGATTGTCTTGCAACACGACCTGCCTATTGCAATTTGAGTTTTTTAAGATAGCTTTCATTTTATCTCTGATATACTGTGCTTTCTTGTGATATCTCCATCTGATCCTCTCCTGCGCACTTTGCATGAGTCTCAGTCTGAAGGCCAATCTTCTGGTCACGTTCCACATTTCAGCTTCATAGGTGACTATCTTTTCAGGACAAATTTGATTTTCTTGTTCTTGAAAGTTGAGATTGATCTACCAAATCTGCCAACCTTGAGTTTCCCTTCTTCCCACCTTTGATGCTAATACAATGTTTCAGTTGATTCTCTTAGCTTACAGATGATACACCCGAGGAAGGACATAGAATGGATCGGCCGAAACGTTCTGTTAACATCAAATAAGGGAATAATGTGGATGATGATGAAAATAAAGACAGTAAAATGATGATGATGACGACGACGACGACGATGATGATGATGATGATGATGATGATGATGATGATGATGGAGAAAATAGAATTATGATGAAGATGAAGATGATAAAAATGACGACAGTGAAATGAAAATGATGATGGTGATGATGGTTTCAAATACATCTGAATAAGGCCGGAGAATGGATCGACCGAAACGTTGAATTATCATGAAATACGAAAAGAAGACATTGGATTGTCAAAAATCAAATTGGAATGTTAATGATTTTTCACTAAGTTGGAGACGAAGTATTATTGCTCAATCATCTTATTTGCTGCAGAATCAGAGATAACATAGAATCCTTAAAAAACTCAAATGGCAATGGGCTGGCCATGTTACTAGAAAAACTAAACAAAAGAGACAAGCGTGAATGCTGCCAGACACAAACTAAATGAAGAATTTAGCATAGACTCACATCGTAAATTGATGCCCCCATAAAAAGCTGCTTAGTGGTGGAATTGAAAGAAAACTGAAAATATGTTTTCATTGAACATATTAAGGAGTTAATATTTAATTTCAGCCCTCTAGCCCCATTGATGTATTCACACTTGTTTTGTTTTGAGTTTGTTTTTTGTTTTTCAATTCTGACTGTTTAGAGATCAGTGCTCAACAAAAGGCGAGAGAAGTAACATATTTGATGATCACACCTTTTCCCAATTTCTTAATTGATCACTCCAAAATGGCATTCTGCCGAAAGATGCTGGTCATGTGACGGTTTCTATTGGATAACTAACCAGACTTATCATGATTTTTTTTTTCTATCGAAGAAATGGAAAATATTTCACCTCGGAATCTAAATGGTTCACAAAGCAAGGAGGTTAAATGCTCAAATACCCAGGAAAAGAGCTCAGTTCCATATCGTCCGTCCAGAACTTTCGACCGCGTTGAAAGCAATATGAATGGACACATACGTTGACTGGTACAATATCCAGGCTTCAGGTTTTTTGTTTATTTGCTTTTTGATTGCTTTTTTTGTTGTTGTTGTTCGTTTATGTTTTTGTTTTTGTTTTTTGTTTGTTTTGGGGTCTTTTTTATTGTTTTTGTGGGGAGGGGGATATTGTGTTGCTGATTTCTTTGTCTCTTTTTCCAGGCCGAGATGATTCATGCAGTTTGTTGTGGAGCGAATTGACAAGTCTCAAAGAGAGATAACTTGACCTTCTTGGTTTGCAATTTCATGGCAATTACCTTTCGGCTAATTTTAGACAATTTTCACAAGAGAGAGTGAGGGAGAGAGCAGGGAGGGGAAAGGGTGAGAGAAATAGAGAGAGGAGAAGTCAGAAAGGGAGAGTGAGAGAAACAAAGGGTGAGAGAGCACAACAAGACTGGCTGCTGCAGGGTCAATCTCCTCTCCAACCTCTATTCCGATTGCGGATGATTATAGCAACTTTTGTATTGTATATATCATCTTTTTTTAAAACATATACATATAATTTTTTGGGTAAAAAAGTATTGATTAGCCATCATTATTAGAACGAAATGAGTCCTTGCATGTCAGTGTGATAAATATCCGTTAATATTCAAGACTTGCAAATTTAATTCAGTCAGTAAGATAGCCTCCAGGCAATCAGCTGGCTGAGAGTTCAAATTATGGAAAGGGATATGGGTTTTACAAATCAGCTTATATCCTTCATTTTGGTGAGGATTATTCTTGTTGTTACAGTAGGAAAACAAAATTAAGTGTAGACTTTGTAGTGGGGTTTGACTGAAGAGTGAGAGAGACATACACAGAGACTTGCTATCACAGTCAATAATTGGACAACCGTAGCGTCAAAATTTGAAGTCATGTAAAAAAAAATTCAATTGAAAAATAGATATGGTCAGAATAAAATCAATTTATAGCATCACTAGCATTTATTACTCGAAAACATCTAGAACTGAGTGAAAAAAATATCTGGAAGCATCTAAATTCCGGAAAATCTAGATGGTATTAATGGATCCGTCAAAATAAGGCCCCCAAAGATCAAAAGAGCTTTTTTCCAAAAATAAAAAAAAAATCATTTTCAGAAGGAGTTTATTGGGGTATTGATGCCGATTTTCAAGTCTATAGACAAAACGGTATGGCCAAGTACATGCAAAAAAGGATAGAACCCTTTCCCATCTTTGGTGGCTGCAGCAGTTCAATCGAGAAAGTTTTCCCCCTCTCGCTTTGTAAATGTCCTCAGTGGTCTCCCTTGGTCACTTATGAGTCTTGATGTCAATTCAATCTGGAATACTTCACAACCAAAATGTCGTTTCAAAATTTTTGTCCGAGGAATATTACCGTAAATCCTCAGCAATAACTGGCAACATAAGTTTCTTTAGTTTTTGAACTGGTCGGACAGGCTGCCTGGCAATATAAGTATGAATCGTGCGTATAGGTTGCACCAACGAAGCTAGAGGGCTGAAAAAAAAAACAATTTCTTTGTGTTTTTCTTAGCTAGCTCCCCGAATAGGCTTTTCGTGTGGATTTTGATTTAGAATGAAAGGTCATGCTAAATTTATCACTGAAACTTCAGACTTCTGTTTAGTGATCACCGCAAAACAAAAAGCAAATGAAGTAACTTGTTTATTGATCACCCATTTTTCCCAGCTTTTCAATCGATCATGCCTAACACGGCATGCTGCCAAAAGACATTGGTCACGTGACAGTTTTTATCAATGACTAACCAGACCTTGATTTATTTCTTAATAGACGAAGCACTGTCAACCATTATCGATGATTTCTTACTCGTATCTTCTTCCATCTTAATTTTTTTCTTGTTTCGTAACGCAAGTTCGTCCTGTGTGCCAATCTATGAATAGGGATCAAATATTACGTTTACCTCCCTTGAAAATCAGCATTGTACAGCGACTACTGGCGCCGATAATACGAACTCAACTCTCTTACCTACGAAGCAGGTTAATCAGAGATAATTATCCTTGAAATAAATGGATGAGACATACAGATATTCATGGTTCAAGTCATTGGGTATTCTAACCTCATGGCAGTAACTCCCATTCGTATGACAAGGGGAGGATCTGGAAGACATTTCTGACGTCTTCGTGACGCTGGGAGCAAGGATAGGACATTTTTGTCCTTGTCCACCCATACGCGTGCGGGGCTCAACCATGAACTGACTTCTTGTCAAATTTGTCCTCATGTGGATGCAGATAAATCTCATACCCGTTTCAGGCCCTAGAAATCTAATATCTACCCAGGTGTCGAGTTGAAAAGAGAGGATTATTGATCTCTTAGTAAACTCCATCGAGTTCACCCTAACTACATCCTTCTGCTTAGAAGGAGAACTACACCGTGTATTGTGTGGCTCCACCTCGTTCGGAAACACACGAAGCATAATATCTGGACGACGCAAAATTTCGTCGGGACAGGATTCGTTCGATTCGTTAGAGGATTTCGACGGGGAAAAACCTGTCCAGACAATCAATCACCGGACGCTGAAAGTAGGTCTGAAGCAAAGCAACCATTTTCTTGTGATCAGCCCGCTGCTGAGTTTCCGGGCGTCAACAAGACTCACCCACCTCACTTTCGATTACAAACAGCCACTTGTACGCAAGCCAACTTCAAGAGGCTCACCAAATCAACTCAGTACATGATTGTGTGTGTGTGACTTTAGTCAAAAGATTGTTCGGTACAACAAGTATAATCGCATCAGTGAAAGAGAGTTCATTTTTTTCATTCCTGTCAAAAGTCACTTTTTATTCGGGATGAACTTCGGTCAAATAGGCTAGGGTGCTGGACTACGAAAAAGTTCAAAATCACTTTAGAAAATATATGAGAATGAATCGATAATCATCTGCACCATTGTTATATTCTTTTGGGTGACCATACTTGCTTCTCTGTCTACATGTGGGAATACGGTTTGTCTGTCATCGCTACAGTGGAAATTCGTCATTGAAGAACCAGTTCCCTTTGTGCTACCGTAGAGTAAACATAGATACTCTGCTCTCAGTTTGCACGGAGATAGACCAACGAGTAGAATTTTATAGGCTGAAAGCATATCAGGGACTGGAATCCGCCAAAAGCTATCAGCTCAATATGAGGATAGTATTTTACTATACCAGAGTGGGTATGAATGGGTTGCTAAGTTTAAAAATTGGTCGGCTATTCGAAGCAAATGCAGACTTTTATTGTCAAAATGTCATTTGCTTTCGCATGAAAATATGCACCCATGTACAACTGCCCGACAGGTTCAAACGCTTCAAGAACTGGGATTTAAGGTATTGGGGTATCCTCCTTTCAGTCCTAACTTTGCTCCCTCAGATCATCATCTCCTTGGACCTCACAGAGACGTCTCAAGGGGTTATTGATTTGCAATGGACAAAGATGTAAAAGAAGTTGTGTATGCGTGACTGAGAGGCCAATCAGAAACATTACTTCGGAGATCATATCGAAAACCATAGAACACTTGACTAAGTGCATTGCCGTGCAAGAGAACTATATTGAAAAGTAATGTATTTGTAAGTCCTGCACTGTTATTCTAAAAAGAACTATTATATCAAAAGTGCAAGTAATTATTGACACACCCTCATAGTTTACTTTACAAATATTTCCGTCTGGTGTGGTTAGCAACTCCACTCTGTGAAAACTACTTATTATTGAAACTGCAGCATCATCAGACCAGCGATTGTCCGCTGGTGTAGTCTGGTTATAAGTATTGACTTTTCTGGGTTTTTTTCACCACCTATGTTTGGGTTTTTAAATGCCTTCCGAGGTTTCTGGGTTTTAATTTCTATCATTTCATAAATTCTGGGGTTTTATCAGTATCTGGACGTATCTAACTCGAAAAATTGAAGCATATCTATAAAATCCGTTACTGTTGTATTAAGCCCAGAGTTTGTTAAATGGAAGTTCCTTAGAATAGATGCGAAGGGGATTAATGTACGTATTTAACCCATTAGCTACTTACTGCTTAGGGATCATACGTTTAATCCACCATTTACGTAAGTTGTAAGGGAAACAACTCTTTAATGTAAATAATTTCAAAGTTAAGTTTTTATGCACACCGGGGATGAATTTGAAATGAATGTTTGTGTTTTTGTTTGTCAAATAAAAATGTGTTACTATCGAAATGCTGAGATCAGTTAAACTAGATATGCACACGGGAAAAAACTAATTAAAATAATGTTTCGTCATATATATATATATATATATATATATATATATATATATATATATATATATATATGTGTGTGTGTGTGTGTGTGTGTGTGTGGAAGAAACGTGAAAATATTTAGGTAAAAGTTATAGCTTGTGATTTTCTTTAAATTGTCGATGGGGGTGGGGGGAATGCAAAGAAATAAATTCATAACAAGGGAAGATACTCCATAAAAGAAATAAATTTTATACAACAGGTAGAGAATACCAGAGTTTACTTTCAGCGTTAATAGTACCATGTTTCTGTGACATGAACAGCATTACGATGCGGACCACATAATTGGAGTTGTTCTGAATGCATTAACATTGCGATATATTCAGAACCACTCTATCATTTACTGGCTAGTTTTTCCACGATCTAGTTTTGTTTTTTTTTGGTCAACTTTTTTGGGGGGGCGGGGGTGACAATCTTGTCATGTGAGAGGTATCATAGATGGTTATGGACATACGCTCCACAAGGAGTCTACAGGAATAAATGGTCAAGCTGAGTTGATTGTCTGTCTGTCTGTCAGTGTGTGTGTGATCTTAGAATGTCTTTGTTCTGTTTTATTTATCTCGAAGACCAGAAACACTGCACATTCAGCTGGCATAAGAAACGACCTTTCATTCACTGAGTGAATAATAAAAAGTTCATGAATATCAGAAAGTACTCAGTGAACTACGATGTATAAAAATACGTCATTTACCCAGAAGGAAACACAACCTATGACGTAATGTGTCCAAAGGCACATTGTAAATAAATGCTTTCTTGGTCCCTAAACAAGGGTCTTCTTATACACGAGGCTCATCATGAATTATTAATTCCTTGGCTACAAATCAGTTCTCAATCTATACACGAGACCAAACACAAATGGATATTTACTTTGTGTCAAATCAGGGGTTGACGTATACATGAAACACATTATAAATGAATGATCTCCAAACCCCAAATCAAGGACCGACCAATACACGAGAAACATCATCAATGAATAATTTCCAGACGGTAAACCAAGGGTCGGCCAAAGTCATATCATAAATGAATGGTTTATTGGACAAAAAATAAGGCTCAATTTTCACACGAGACACACCATGAATCATCATATCTTAGCCCCAAATCAAGTGTCGACCTATACACGAGTCACAGTGAATGACCTCTAGATCCAAAATAAAACATTGACCTAGACATGAAATTTACGTATTTATAATCCATCGCGTGCCTACTTTTCCAGGTTGGCCACAGAGACTCTCCATTTTTTGTTTTTTGTTCTTGGCCAGAATTGAGCCAAACATTTTTCGATTTTTCACTGACAAATTCTAAGTTCAGTTACAATCAGGTCCGAAATATACGCACAGTGATCAAAAGTATACCACTGCATCTACCTTGGGCATCGATTCTCTATTAAATCTTCATAAGAAGATATCAAGCGAAGAATCACTCTTGCAAGTCTTCTGCAGAGTAAAGCTCAGCCTTCAAAAACAAGAAAGTCCCATTAGTCCTAAAAAGAAGAGTATACAACCATAGCATCCTCACTCAAATGGCAATGGGCTGGCCATGTTACAAGAATGGCAGTCAACCGATTGACATCACCACTCACAACGAAGATCCTGAGAGATCACATGAGTAACCGAGGCCGGCAGAATACTAGATGGAAAGACGAACTAGACAAGCTCAACGATGCTCATGATGAGGTGTAGCGAATCCGGGGGAAGGTCTTTGTCCAAAGACGAATGATAAAATACAACAGAAGATAATGTTCATGATTCTTTTTTACTTACTGGGCCAACTGGCTTCAAAGCGAAATAAATTAGGAAGCAAGTCTGGCTGCTGCAAGGTCAAACTTCACCACAATTTTTATTCTTACTGAAGTTGATTACTGCGAATTCTGTTTTGTATACATGATGGATAAATTTGTAGGGTTTATATGACTTGACAGTTTGGTTCAGTTGGCATGGAGGCGCCTACCGGTCAATTGGTCGAGATTTCAAATCATGTTATGAAATTGGTGAGGATTGTTCTTATTTTTTTCTTGTTACGGGAAGGGGGGACGAATTTGGAATGAGGTTCGACAACAGTGCAACTGAACGTCACGACTCACAACGTGGATCCCCAGAGATCATATGCGAGAGTGTGGCCGATAGAAAATCGGATTTTTGACGAAATAGTCAAGTTTAGAAAGTACTGATTCCGCGCGGCTCACAATCGAGAGAACTGTCAAATCTTGTAGAGTAGAACCCTATCCAACGACGGGCGTTAAAAGGCTGCTGCTGCTGATGATGATGATGATGATGATGATGATGTACAAGGCAAAGTTGGCTTTAAGCTGGATATGAAAGAAGAATATTGAGAAGTGAATGTGTCTGTCGATTGGCAAGATGTTCCTGTGACGAACCGGACATCTTTGCTTTCCACCTTTTTAATCACAACTTCATTTAATCCTGCCCTTCTCTTGGGCGTTCATTTATAAGTAGAGAGTGAGAGAGAGATAAGGAGAGAGAGAGACGGAGAGAGAGAGAGATGGAGAAAGAGACAGAGATTAAAGGAGATTAACTGAAACAAAAAAAAAAAGAAAAGACAAAAACTTCATCTGTGAAGGATTAAAAAGCAAATCAGTGATTTTTGCTTCGGGCGTCACTTTGGATGAAATTAAACGAATCACTTCTTTACAATCAACAACTTTTAACGTCACGAAATATTTCATTTGGATTTTGACCCAGTGTTTCTTAAACTATTATAGTGTCATTCACCCTCAAGTCTTTATAACCCTCGACTAAATTTCTGTATGAATTTGATTATTTTCATCTTATTCTTCCTTGTTTTTAATTTTATACACAATTAATTTTTTATCATAAGAAAAAAAGTATACATTAACCTATTTCTGGAGGTTTTATTTCATTCGTGATTTTTGAATATCGTAACATATACAAGGAAAACTAAAATAGACAGAAATTTATCACAAATAGTCATTGTCAAACTCCAATACAAAGTGTGTACAAAGTTAAAGTTTCTAAGTCTCCGCCGCCATCAAAATTATTGGGCTTCGAAAATCAAAAATCACCTTTTTTTTTTAGACATAATAAGAGTGAATGCTTATTTTTTTATCCTTTAGCGCCACTAGTGCAGCCAGCCAGACCAACCTGAAAACTGATGAAACCCATGTTGTCTGTTTTGGTGACAGTTTAGGTTGACGGTATCTAACATGATGTCCATTTTTGTTTGAGAATTTCAGATCGTCACCATGTTGATAGTCCCGATTATAAACAGATGCTACACCTGATGAAGGCCAGAGAATGAACAGCCGAAATAGTGCAAAACAACAACAATGATGCCCTTTCTCCGAAAAAAAAAGAGTACGGTAAGTGAATTGAAAAAGAACTGTTATCAAAAATGTCTGACTGTCAGGTTTCCTCAGTTTAAAAGTTGGCTGGCTGGTTACATATGCAAGTATCACGACTATAAACTGCACTAATGATAATAAAAAACTGAAAATTTAAACGCTTACTAAGCGAAAAAAAAATTCTACATTTGAAAAATAGAAAGCGAAAAACATGTTTTCTGGGGGTGTTCAGTTTACAACGTAAGTTTATGCTAAATTGATTCTTAGTTTGTGTCCGGCAACATTAACACTTCATTCTTGAAACTTCGGTTCTTTAGTGATCACTGCCCCCCTCCAAAAAAGAAAAGCGAAAGCAGTAACTTATTAATTGATTATCACTGTTTTCAATGTTTTAATTGATCAACTTCAACAACGTATGCTGCCAAAAGATGTTAGTTTCATAATGGTTTCTATTGAGTGACTTCCTGCCTGTTAATAAAATTCAAAATCGTTTTATTTTATTTTTATTTATTCTTTTTTTTCTTTTTTTTTCGTTAGTTGCCGCCAAAAGCTAACCTCCATAATTTCAAAGTATGGAAGCCTGAGGGGTGAAATTCCATTTTCTATTTCTCGCCGAAATTCCGTGTCTTTATCGTTAGTCTTTACCCCGAAAACGAAAACCCTACATCTAACCCTAACACCAAACCCTAGATGGTTGGGCTCAACGAACTAAACTGTTCCTTCTATTCATGAACATTTTTATCCGTATAAAAGTCCGAAAATGAAATGACCTATAGTGCTATTTTTTTCTTATTTCAAAATGTTGACAACACTAGCATCTTCTTCAGGCAAAGTATCCTGAACAGGGGATATATATATATATATATATATATATATATATATATATATATATATATATATATATATATATATATATAATGTGTACTTTAGAGAGTGACACGGACTCGGGAGTGAGGTGTTTGGTGGTAAGGTTTATTAATCCTTATATGTCAATAGTCCATACATGTTTCGGGATTCTTCCCATCATCAGTAGTGTGTGCTGTGTGAGTGTAAACAAATATATATATATATATATATATATATATATATATATATATATATATATATATATAATATATATATATATATATATATATATATATATATATGATGTGTACTTCAGAGAGTGAGACAGACTCGGGAGTGAAGTGTTTGGTGGTAAGGTTTATTAATCCTTATATGTCAATAGTCCATACATGTTTCGGGATTCTTCCCATCATCAGTGGTGTGTGCTGTGTGAGTGTAAACATATATATATATATATATATATATATATATATATATATAATGTGTACTTTAGAGAGTGAGACAGACTCGGGAGTGAAGTGTTTGGTGGTAAGGTTTATTAATCCTTATATGTCAATAGTCCATACATGTTTCGGGATTCTTCCCATCATCAGTGGTGTGTGCTGTGTGAGTGTAAACATATATATATATATATATATATATATATATATATATATATATATATATATATATATATATATATATATTATTGCATCAAAGACACTCTCAAGACTTCATGTCTGATCATCGCACATTAAAAGAGCTTTAGAAGAGGTGAGATTTTTTTAACTTGAAATTAGGATACTTAAATTATCAAAAAATAAATTATCCAATAAAACAGCTTTAGGCTCCTTAATGCTGATCAATACATGAATAATCCCAAGATTTTGAATGGATATATATATATATATATATATATATATATATATATATATATATATATATAAGAGTGTAGACATCAAGTGTGTTTGTTTGTTCTCGTCAAGGTGAGGAGATAAGTTTTGCTCTCTTCGTCTCTTTAAAGCTGATTAAAGGAGGGAAGTGTGAGAGAGAGAGAGAGAGGAGAGAGAGAGAGAGACAATAAAAGATCCTGACATTTTGACGGATTCTGCGCTAGTATATATTTACATTATTCGTTGTAGATTTTCAATCACGTTTTTAACACCGTAACTAGAGCTATTGATAAATGAAAAAAATATTAACAATGTCATTTACCCAGTGAATATAAACATTTCTTGCCTCTCGCACTTGTCAGACGGTTGACAGACGGCTAGATGCTGACGAGTGAGACAGGCACGAGATATATAATTTCTCACATGCACACACACACACACACACACACATACATATATATATATACATATGTAGAGAGAGAGAGAGAGAAACGTTTTAGATTGTCAAAGAGGCAAAACATGAGTTGATAAGCTAAAATCCCTCTACCGATTCCAACACTTCATTGGCTAGTGTGGCTGGGTAAACCCATCATTCCTCATGTTTTACACTCGCAACAACAGGCCTTGGGAAAGGCCTATATCAAACATCACGTTACTTTTATTTCTTTCCCCTCTCTCCCTTCTATCTACCAATCGCTCTCTTCCTCTCTTTCCATGTTTCATTCCTATATCTTTGTCTTTTCTACTTTTCTCTTTCTACCAATTTCACTCCATTCATCTCTCTCCTCCCTCTCTCTCTCTCTCTCTCTCTCTCTCTCTTCTCTCTCTTTGTCTTTTTCTATCGTTCTTCACCGCATCCTATTCTCTCTTTCCTATCTTTCTGTCCATCTCCCCTCGTCTCCATTTCTCTCTCCTTTTCTATCATCCTCTTCATGTCTCTCTCTCTCTCTCTCTCTCTCTCTCTCTCTCTCTCTCTCTCTCTTTATCTCTCCATCTTATCCTCTTAGTAATACCTCACCGTTACGAACAATCAGCTGTTGAAGAGTAATTAAGCTTCTGATTTCATCTTACTTTGTCTCCCAACTCTTGAGTGTTATACCCCGATCTTTGATCTACATTTTAGCTCCTTTCTTGAGGAGATGCAAATAGTCGAGCGGTGAATGACACGAAAAATGGGACCCTCTTCCCGAATACGTCATAGACAATCACCCGTCGCGTCTCATACCTACTTGGAGAAAGTCAACAACGGACCCTGGAGGCTGATAAAAACAGGTCTGTTGAGTCACTCAATAGGAACCCTCACGTGACCAACTTCTTTTGGGCCCCATGCCATGCATAAAAGTGATCAACAAAGAAATTGGATAAAAAGGGGTGATCAGCAAATATTCATCACCACCATCATTAGCTTTTTATCGTTCATCATTGAACATAGACCTTCCCCAGGATTCGCCAGACCTCTATCATGGGCGTCGCGGAGCCAATACTTTCTTAACTTGTCTAGTTCTTCTTGCCATTTTATATTCTACCATTGTTCCATGTTATGAGTTGTCTGACATTCTTGCAACATGACCAGTTTTCTGATGGATTCTATGATGTCTCGCCAATATATTGTACCATCTTGTATCTCTCCATGTGATTTTGAGGGTGGGATTTTCTTGTTTTTGAAAGATAAACTTACTGTACCAAAGGCTTGCCACCCTAAAGTGATTCTTTGCTTGATCTCTCCTTCTTTTTAGGATTTTAAGGAGAACCGTCGTCGTAGATAGATGCAGTTGTCTACTGTCTCTCCAGCAATGCGTTTTCGATTTTGTTAGTTCTGTATTCGTCTTAAGTATATGTGTTGTACATGACCTTTGATTTGCTGAAGTTCATGTGAAAGCCAACCATCTTGCTTTTTTATACTTAGTTCGTCTAGCATTACTTGGAGATCGTAAAAGGTTTTGCAAAAAGGACGATGTCGTCTGCAAATCTGAGGTTGCTTCGGTATTCGCCGTCTATTCTAATTCCTTTTTTTCCCAGTTTAGCTTTTGGGACATCATCTTGTAAAGGGTCATAAAGGGTGTGGCTGAGCTAGTATCACTTTGCCTTAACCCTTTTGGGAGCTCAGAGTTTTTATGTAGTCTGACAAAGGAGCTGGTGTGACGGTATTTATGTTGCAATACTCTATTCTGAATATCAACATGTCTTGGTAGGTCACCGAATACAAACCGTCATGTGACTAACATCTTCTGGCAGCATACCATGTTGAGGGTAATCAATAAAAAATATTTGGAAAAAAACAGGTGATTAATGAATAACTTACTTCTCTCGCCTTTTGATGAGCAGTGATCACTAAAAAGGGTCCGAATTTTCAACAACAAAAAAATCTAGCACGAATGCCACTGGATACAAACCATGGGGCCAATTTTGCAAACACTTACATTGCAGTCAAAACGGTTTTAGGGGATTCAAACTCCTGGTTTGGAATCAGAGTTTTTTTCTCTCTTTGACTAGTTTGCCTTACAAAGGCTAGAGAACCCAATCTGCCCTGCTATTTCACTCATAGATGGGAGAGGAAGAGAAGAGATGGATTCATGGTTTTACCAAGGGCATTGGTCCGAAGTGAACACAAACATCCCAGACTGGAATTTGAACTAGGGTTGCCGATTCCATTGTCTGCACCGTTGCCAAATACGCACATCACGCCTCCGCTCTTATTACATTATCGTGATAGACGCTAACAATAATAATAATAATAATGATAATAATAATAATAATAATGATAATAATAATGATGATGATGATGATAATAATAATATATTGTCGAGATAAGCACAATTTAATATTATCATCATGATGATTATGACAACGACGATGATGATGATGATGATGAAGATGATGATGATGATGAAGAGGAAGGAGCTGCCCTGAATTGTGTTTTTAGAAACAGGTAGCCATCATGATCGGATGGCAAGACGGCATTTACCGAGTTGTCTCTTTGTTGTTATTTTTTGGTGTTGTTGTTGTTGTTGTCGTTGTTTTTTTTGTTTTTTTTGTTACCAACAGAATCAAGGTCAGCGCAAGGTCAACAGATCTAAACAAGTGCGATGTCATATTTCGCTTCTGTAACGCTAATCTTTATGCTTCATAAAACATTCCAATAATCGACGATTAGATGAGCCTCCCCCTCAATAACACGGGGGAAGATTAATTACACGCCCTCTTTCCCGCCCACCCACCCATTCACACTGTAAAAAAAGCGTTCAAGATTTGTTTTCATTTACAATCCATACACTGTTAAAACGGTCATAAAAACTATTATCTCAGGTTTCACCTGTTTTTTAGTTGGTCTGGCTTGCTGACTGGCTGCTTATGTATGACAAGTATTGCAAGGCCGCACTAATAGGCTGAAAATCACAACTTTTATTCCTTATTATGTCAAGAAAAAGGCGACTTTTTTATATATCTAATGCCCACCTAATCAGTTTTTTAGCCGGGAGAGTGAGGATTTGCATTATAAGTTTATGCTAATTGGTCCCTTAGTTTGTGCCCAGTAAAATTCATATCTATTTTAAATTAAAAGTTGTTGGTGACCACTACCCAACAAATGATGAAAGAAGTGGGTATTGAATTTGCAATGTAAACTTATGCTAAATTGATCCCATGATTTATGCAATCTTATGAGAATTCAATTTTTTTAGTGATCACTGCCCAAACGAGAGGTGAGAGAAATTAGTTTTTCATTGATCACCCATTTTTCCATTCTTTTTTTAATTGATCAACCCCCAAACAAGACATGCTGCCAAAAGATATTGGTCACATGACAGTTTCTATTGAGTGACTAACCAGACCTGTCTATCAGTCAGCAAACAACAGCCAACAAAGACATTCACAAAGGTGAGCAAATCAGAAACGATTTACGTATCGAACATCCGTAATTTATCTTTTCGTTGGCCGAACAAGATCTATAACGAGCAACTGTATATGTATATAGACCTGGGATAGGCAAACAGCAGCATGTGGGACAGATCCGGCCCCCGAAGGGATTTCGACTGACCCCTGAGTAAAATACAGGGATACTATTTTCACTTCTTGTGTCTTTGTGTCTTTTTATTAGATTCAGAAGACGTCTGGATTGAAATGAATTGCAATCTGAATTAAGTTCTTTGATTACTAATTGGCACCTTCCGTTTGGCACAGATGATTTTTTAGCGTGTGTTATTCATTGATTTGGGGCAATGTATACTAACGTATATATCTATACTTGAATGGGTAATTTCAATAGATCAAGATTTTATGTTATTTATCTGGCCCAACGCCCACTTATTAATATACAATCCGGTCTGCAGAGATAAGGTTATTGACCTCTGATAAAGGACACTAAGAATATGTATCTTGAGATTAATAAACATTACTTTTCAATGTCTCAGTCAAGTCCTGAGATTGCTCATACCTGAAGTTGCTCCAACATGGACCTCAACTTTGAAGAATAGAAAGACAGACCAAACATCCCCGTACTACATCAAAAAACGCACTAATCGAAACTGCAATACTCGGGGTATTGCTGTACCTAAAGATGGAAGTCTAAAGCGCTGTCGTATCAGTGAAAAGTTGATAAACTCCAAATGGAAAGAAAATAGGAAAAAAGAGTAATCGTTTATATTGAATATTGCGTCGACATGGCTATCAAGGAATTTTGAGAACTACAAAAGGCAGAGTAAATGTGCGTA